>CM035422.1:6278100-6890600 GCA_020310875.1 Ceratopteris richardii | reverse complement strand
GATCAACTAGGATCAATTCAAGCTCATGTGGAGGACGACGACTTGGTTGCACATACTCTCAACGGACTCAAAGATGATGAGAGATGGAAACCCTTCATTACTTCAGTTTATGTCAGAGGAGAATTACCAGATTTTGATCAACTTATTGCCCTTATGGTCACGGAGGAGATGAATCTAAATGGTTCTACTTCAAATCAAAAAGGATCTCAAGGACAAGCTCTTTATGTAGGATCATCAAGAGGTGGAAACAGAGGTGGAAGAGGTTCAAATAGAGGTCGAGGAAGAAGGATCGATGATCAAAGGACTTCAAGTGGCTTCTTCAACACAAGAGGAAGAGGAAGATCAAGCGCTAGAGGTACGAGAGGCTACTACAACTACAACCAAAGACAAAGGAGTGAAGATAATAAGAACAATTGCTATATATGTGGAAGGTATGGACACTATGCCAAAGATTGTTATCAAAATGAAAATAATCAAGGTGGTAATCGAAGAGGAGGCTATTCAAGAAGAGGTAAACAACAAGGAAATTATGCAGTTGAAGGTAAAAGTGATGATTATGATTCTCTTCTTATGATGAATGTAGAAACTAAGATGAATTCCAATAGTGATGTATGGTATGTAGATAGTGGTTGTTCTAATCACATGTCTCATGATGCTTCATGGTTTTCTAATATGCATAATCCGTCATGTAAAGGTCATGTTGAAACAGGAGATGATACAACACATAAGATTATGCAGGTTGGAGATGTTGTTATGCAGGATAAGAGCAAGAAAAATTGCTTGAAGGATGTACTTTATGTGCCAACGATCACTAAGAATTTGATGTCGGTTGGTCAAATGGTAGAAAAAGGTCTACAAGTGAGATTTAATCATGCAGGTTGCTTCATTGAGGATCCAAAGCAAAGGAGGTTAATTGCTAGAGGTCAAAAACAAGGTAGATTGTTTACATTCAAGGTAAACCCAAATCATACAAACTATTTCTCTTATGGTATGCATCGAATAGCAGAGCTTGATCTATGGCACAAAAGGATTGGACACATGAATGTACACAGGTTAAAGGAGCTATCAAAGAAGAGGATTGTTGAAGGATTACCTGATCTTACTAAGCAACATATGGTGCATCTTTGTGAAGCATGTCAAATGGGTAAGCAGAGTAGACAACCTTTCAAGCATTCAAGCTATGTAAGTGATGGTTTGCTAGATCTCATACACACAGATGTGTGGGGACCTACTAAAGAGGCATCCTTGATTGGTAATAAGTACTATGTATCATTCATTGATGATCATAGTAGAATGACATTTGTGTATTTCATTAAACATAAGAGTGAGGTCTTTGATTGTTTCAAGAAGTTCAAATCATATGTCGAAAAGCAAACAGGAAGGTATATTAAGAAGCTAAGGTCTGATGGAGGGGGAGAGTATTTCTCTCAAGTTTTTACTGATTTTTTGTATGATGAAGGTATCAAAAGAGAAGTTACATGCAGGTATACTCCACAACAAAATGGAGTCGCAGAAAGAAGAAACAGAATCATAGCAGAAGCATCTAGAAGTATGCTTAATGATATGTGTTTGCCTAATTATTTTTGGGCTGAAGCTGTTAGCACAAGTGTTTACATTATGAATAGAGTTCCGACTGCTGGAGTTCATCATTTGACACCATATGAGGTATGGCATGGAAGGAAACCAAGTGTAAGTCATTTGAAAGTATTTGGTTGTGTATGTTATGTACATGTACCTAGTGAGGTGAGATCTAAACTTGATGCAAAATCAGAAAAATGTATATTTATTGGTTATGCAGATACTCAAAGAGGATATAGATGCTATAATCCTCATACCAATAAGGTTGTTGTGTCAAGAGATGTAAACTTTGATGAATCACTTTCATGGTATGCAGATAAGAATTGTTTGCAGGACATGGATGAAAATGAAGAAGGTGTGGTTGAAGGAGATGAATGCATAGTTCAGCCATCAGGAAGTTTAAATGATGAAAGGAGTGGTCTAGATGAAGAAAGAGGATCATCTTTCAATGGAAGATTAAGGCAAGAGTCATCTCCAAGTGTTAAAAGTAAAGGTAAACTCAAACTTGTTGAAGTTAATGATGAAGGAGAGGAAATTAGTGATGTATGTGAGTATGGAGAATCATCAAAGGTTCCTAATAAGAAAGGAAGAGCATCTACATTGGAGGTAATAAGAACTTCAAGAGTAAGTAAGCAACCTCAAAGGTATACTTATGAATCTTTCATGAATACTCATTATGCTTTTATGACAAAAGTTGAGCAGGAAAATGAACCCACATGTTATGACGAGGCCAAAGGAGATGAAAAGTGGGAGAAAGCAATAAGAGAAGAAATGGAAGCACTTCAGGATAACAAGACTTGGAATTTAGTTCCAAGTACACCAAAGCAAAAGGTAATTGGTTGCAAGTGGGTTTTTAAGATTAAAAGAAATAGTGATGGTAGTGTGTCTAGATATAAGGCTAGACTTGTAGCAAAAGGATATAATCAAACTCAAGGTGTGGACTATGAGGAAACATTTAGTCCAGTAGCAAATATGGCAACGGTGAGAACTTTGTTGGCTTTAGCTACAAGTAAAAGGTGGAATATATATCAACTCGATATAAAGAATGCCTTTCTTAATGGTGAGTTAAATGAAGAAGTGTATATGTCACAACCAGATGGTTATGTGGATGCAAAATATCCTAATCATGTATGCAGGTTAAAGAAGGCATTGTATGGTCTTAAGCAGGCACCAAGGGCATGGAATGCAAGGTTGGTAAAGTATCTTATGCTGCAAGGATACACAGCGAGTCATGCCGATCCTTCACTTTATGTAAAACATGTAGATGGCATGTGTGTCTATGTATGCATTTATGTGGATGACTTGTTGATTACAGGGAATGATGCAAAAGCAATTGATGAGATAAAAGGTAATTTGGGAAAGGAATTTAAAATTTCAGATCTTGGTTTGCTCAGATATTTTCTTGGGATTGAAATTGTGTATAGCGATGAAGGTATGTGGTTGATACAAAGAAAGTATATATGTGATATGCTGAAAAGGTTTGGTATGCAGGAATGTAAATTTGTTTCTACTCCAATGGAATGTAATGTAAAGCTGAGTGCAAAGGAAGGTGATGAGTTGCATGATATGAATATATATAGATCCATGGTAGGATCTTTGATTTATGCAACAAAAACTAGACCTGATATATGTTATGCAGTGGGAGTATTGTCACAGTTTATGCATGAACCTAGAGTACCTCATATGCATGCAGCGAAAAGAGTGCTTAGGTATTTGAAAGGTACCATGAACGAAGGATTATTTTATAGTCATGATGTTGATCTAACTCTTAAAGTCTTTAGTGATGCAGATTGGGCTGGAAGCAAAGATGACAGAAGATCCACAAGTGGATATGTGGTAATAGCAGGAAACAAGACATTAACATGGAGTTCAAAGAAACAGCCTACAGTTGCTTTATCTTCTACAGAGGCTGAGTATAGAGGTTTAGCATTGGCTACTACTGAGGTTATGTGGTTTAAAAAGTTGTTTCATGACTTGAATGTGCAGGTTGATGTACCACTGATATATGGGGATAACTTGAGCAGCATTCATATGACCTCAATATCCTATTTTTCATGCTAGAACAAAGCATATAGAGGTTCACTATCATTATGTTCGAGAGAAGGCCATGAACAATGAAGTGCAGGTTTCTTTTGTTGGAACAAAGGATCAAGTTGCAGATATCTTCACCAAATCCTTGGATGGACCAAAGCTTCAAAGATTCAACTATATTCTTGGCATGAAGGAAATACCCTTTGAAACTTGAGGGGGAGAATGTTGCGAACATTTGTTTTATGTAGGGTACAAGTTTCAAATTATGTAAATACCTTTGGGAAGTCTTCAAATACTTCAAGAAGGCTCATATTATTGATAAAATGTAGCAAAAATACCACGTGAGTTCTAGAACATGGTGAGTCAAATTAGTGAGTCACAAGGGAGCTTCTGTGGTGTCCTAGTGGAAGGTCGATGTGGCTAGTTCTCAAAGTCCATCAACACTTTGCTTATTTAAGCACTTGAGTCATGTAATACCTCCATCCAAGTGTCTACCACGAATTTAGATGTATTAGGAAGGTTTTAGATTAGTTTCCCATGCTATAAGAAGAGGAGAAAAGTCGTGATCTTGTGGGATGTCCAAGAGAGTATCTCTATGCTACTCTAGTTTTTGTATGCAGAGCTTGCAGAGCTTGTATCTCCCTCATTATATATCCAAATTACATTTTTGATAGCTCATTTGAAAGCTCTTCTTGTCTACTTTCATAGTACCAATTTTCATAATCATTGGATTTGTGAACTGAGAGCAACACTCTCTGCAAGTAGTGTGTGTTCTCTGTTTTTTATCCCTGCTGAAGGTCTCCATTAAACATCCAACTTGCAGAGGTCATATCTCCTTGTGTATGTATCCAAATCATGTGTTCTTTAGCTTGTTAGAAAGCTCTCCAAGTCTATTTGTATTATAAAAATTTTCAGATTCATTGGAGTTGTGAGTTAAGAGCAGTAGTCTCTGCAAGTGATGTATGTCCTCAGGTTCATCTCTGTTTCAAGGTCTCCATTAAAGCTGCATATTGCAGAGGTCATAGCTCATTGAGTATTTATCCAAATTGAGTGTTCTTTGGCTCGTTGGAAAGCTCTTGGTCTCTAGTATATGTGGTTAAAACAGTTTTAAAAACTTTTGAGTGAGTAGAGAGTAGTAAGCTCTGCAAGCATGACTGGTTTTCTATGATGAAGTTTGTGAGAAGGTCAACTTGTTCCTAGGGGGTTCCACCTACTTCCTGCTATACTTTGGAGGTCAATAAACTCCAACAAGGTATATACCAGTTTCTGTTCGCCAGTTTAAGCGTCTCGAAGTCTGCTACAGGTCTAGTAGAACTCGTATGGGCAGTTCTGTTCAACTTTTTGAGATACAGTCAATTTTCTGCATCAAGGTATTTTAGTCACCGGCCATGGCTGAAAGTAGTGATGTATTCCGTATGTTGGCTGTTGAGGATAAGTTGGATGGTACCAACTACCCATTATGGGCTTATATGATGCAACATGTACTGGTTGCAAAAGGATTGTGGAACATTGTGCAGGGTGTTGAAAGACGTCGTGTTACACCTGTAACGACAGGTACTGCAAATACAGGTGTTGGAGCTGATGAAGATGGTGTCGAAGATGATATTCCGCAGATTCTTGTTCGTGCTGCTGTTTCTGTTGCACCTACTGCAGAGCAGATTCGTTGGGATGGCAGAGATGCCCAGGCACATGCATTGATAGCTTTGTCTGTCAAACGTGCCATTATTCCTCACATTCGCTCTTGCAGAACAGCAAAGGATGCTTGGGATACACTTACCACTTTGTACCAGGCTAGGAATGAGGCTCGTGTTGCTTACCTCCGAAAACAGTTGGAGAGTGAGCACATGAATGAAGGTGATTCGATGGACAGTTTTCTTACAAAGATCAAAGACCTGAAGGAACAATTGATTTCTGCTAATGAGGTTATACCAGATAGCTCACTTGTGCAGACCGTTCTGAATGGCCTTCCTGATTCATATCAGAGTTTTGCCTCTACTCTTTGATTGATGATGAAAGGCAATCCGAATGCCTTGTCATTTGAGGAATTAGTCTCTGTTCTGTTGCAGGAAGATCAGTCCAGGCAGAACAGGTCCATTATGCGTGTTGCAGATCAAGCTTTCCTGGCTAGTCAGAAGGGCAAAGGAAAATGGAGCTCTTCTACTAGTAAGCAGAAATCTGCAAATGTTGCACAATCGAAGAACCAGGATAAAGATGAGAAGAAATCAGAAAAGCAGAAATTGTTCTGCAAGTACTGTAAAGGAAATGATCATATTATAAAGAACTGTCCAAAACTGGCTGCTAAAGAGGCAAAGAAGAAAGAGGCTGGAATGGTTGTTGCAGAGGCCTCTACACCAAAAACAGAGTCTGCAAATCTTGTGCAGGAAGAAGAATGGGCGTTTACTACTGTCTGCAGTTTTGACCCATCTTCTCATAATCAGTGCATGTCTGCAGTAGACTCAGATGTTTGGTACTTTGACAGTGGGGCAACCAAACATATTACCTCGCAGCGCAGTTTCTTCTCTTCACTCGAGCCTGCCCCTACAGGGAATACTGTCACATGCGCCAATAACTCCTCTTATCCTGTTATGGGAGTTGGCAAGATCATTCTGACTACTGCTGATGGTAGTTCTTTCACTTTGTCAGATGCTTTATTTGTGCCAGGGATCAAAAAGAACCTGTTATCAGTCTCTGCATTAGCCAAGATTGGCTTGGTTGTGAAATTCGTTGATGATAGGTGTACAGTCCATGATCTCTCAAATGGCGATGTGATTATTGCTTCTGGCATTTTATGTCGTGGGCTGTATAAGCTCATAGACTATGAAAAATCTGTGAATGATTCGGCATGTGCAGTTCATGATTCTCAGGCTATGTCAGATGCAAAGCTTTGGCATGCACGCTTTGGTCATCTCAATTTTGCTAGTTTGTTACGCCTGCAGAAATCTGAAATGGTGTCCTCTTTGCCCAAACTTGAGGCACCTGGAAAACATGTTTGTGAAGGCTGTATTTTGGGCAAAATGCAGCGTTCTTCCTTTCCAAAAGATGGTTCAGTTCGGGCTATGCAGAAATTGCAGCTTGTACATAGTGATGTCTGTGGTCCTATGCAGACACCCTCTTTTGGAAATTACCTTTACTTCGTGACTTTCATTGATGATTTTTCCAGGCATGCATGGGTATATCCATTCAAAGCAAAGTCCGTTCTGATCGAGGGGGGGAATATATGTCTTCATATTTTAATGCATTTCTGGCTGAACGTGGGATAAAACACCAGTGTACAGTGCCGTATACACCTCAACAGAATGGAGTTGCTGAACGAAAGAACAGGTCACTCATGGAGATGGCGAGGTGCATGGTCAAAAGTCAGGCTTTACCACATAGTTTCTGGCTTGAGGCTGTCATGTGTGCAGCATATGTACTGAACAGGTGTCCCACGAAAGCGTTGCAGTCTATCACTCCATATGAGGCTTGGCATGACCGCAAGCCATCTGTTGCTCATCTGCGTGTTTTTGGTTGTTTGGCATATGCATTAGTGCCTGAACAACATCGCAGAAAATTGGATGATAAGGCAGTAAAATGTATTTTTGTTGGGTACAGTTCTGAAAGTAAAGGCTATCGTCTGTATCATCCACAGACTAAGCGCATTCTGGTTAGCCGTGATGTTGTCTTTGTGGAAGATGCTATTCAGCCATTGCTTTCATGTACTAAGGAGACATCTGTTAGCTCCAAAGACATGTATGATACTTTGATGCCTCTTTTTACAGGTGGACAGGCTAGCGCTGGTCCTAATGAGGCAACTTCTCAACCTTTGCAGGTTTCATATGATGATGCAGATCATTCCATTTCTGATGCAGATTTACATGATGCACTTGTTGATGAGAGAGCTGATATTGAACAGGCAAAAACTATGCCAAAATGGCTGGTGCAGACTTTGCGTGACAGCAAATTAGATGCACCTTTGTCATATCGTACTCGTTCAGGCTCTCATAGTACCTCCTTTGCATCAGATTGCTATGCTATGGCTGCATCTAGTCTCTGTGATGAGAATGAGCCTGTTTCTTTTGATGAAGCACAAAATTCAGAAAATTGGATGGCTGCTATGCAATCTGAATATGATGCTATAATGAAGAATGGTACATGGTCTTTATGTGACTTGCCTCCTGGCAAGAAGGCCATTGGCACTAAGTGGGTATACAAGCTGAAGCGTAAACCTGATGGTACAGTTGACAGGTATAAGGCTAGGCTTGTTGCAAAGGGTTATGCGTAGGAAAGAGGCATTGATTTTGATGAGACCTTTGCACCTACATGCCGTATGACTACTGTTCGGAGCATTTGTGCACTTGCAGCCCATCATGGTTGGAATGTACATCAGTTGGACATTAAAACAGCATTTCTGAATGGTGACTTGCATGAAGAAGTGTATGTTTTTCAGCCCCGTGGCTTTGTGCAAAAAGGGCATGAAAACCAGGTGTGCAGGTTAAAGAAGGTGTTATATGGTTTAAAGCAAGCACCATGTGCTTGGTATGAGAAAATACACGCCTATCTGATTGCACATGGTTTTGAGAACAGTCCAACTGAAAGCACCTTATATGTTAAGCGTGCTAATGATGTGCTTTTGATCATTGTTGTCTATGTAGACGACATGCTGCTCACTGGTCCTCTTGAGAAGCATATTGCTGATTTCAAGGCTGATTTGCATGCCTCATTTGAGATGTCTGATTTGGGGCATTTGCATCACTATTTGGGCATTCAGTTTATGCAAGTTGATGGTGGAATGGCTTTGTGTCAAACGAAATATATTGACACATTATTGCAGCGTTTTGGCCTTGAAGACTGTAAGCCTATTGCCACTCCTATGGAGACAGGTTTACGATTGAGTCTTCATGATGCTGGAGATGCATTTGATGCTGTTCTCTATCAGCAGGCTGTTGGATGCTTGATTTACTTATGCATTACTTGGCCAGATATTCAGTTTGCTGTCTCACAGATGAGCAGGTTTATGCATTGCCCAGGAGTCACGCATTGGAAAGCGGTTAAGCGCAACTTTCGCTACTTGAGTGGTACTCGGCTACTTGGGTTGTTTTATCCCAAGGGGGGATCACTACCGCCAGATTTGCATGCTTTTTCTGACTCAGATTGGGCTGGTTGCTATGACACTCGTGTGTCCACCAATGGTTTTTGCTTCATGCTTGGTAGCTCATGTATATCTTGGTTGAGCAAGAAGCAGCCTACTGTTGCCACTTCCAGTTGTGAGGCTGAGTATAGGGCAGCTTTCACAGCGACTGTTGAGTGTGTGTGGCTCAGACGCCTTATGGCTGATTTGGGTGTTGGCCAGTCTTCTGCCACCACCATCTTCACTGACAGTCAGAGCGCATTGGCAATTGCGAGGAACCCTGTGTTCCATGCTCGCACTAAGCACATTGAGGTGCATTATCACTATGTCAGGGAGAGGTTCTCTGCTGGGGAGATCAGCTTGGCATATGTGCCCACGCAGGAGAACATTGCAGACCTTTTCACGAAGGCTCTGCCTAGGGAGAAGTTTGAAGCTTTCCGCAAAGCTTTGGGCTTACTTCCTTTTGTGGAGTGATTTCCACATAGCTCGGCACTTCCTTATACATGAGTGCCAGCTCCTTATTCACCGCATCACTCCTAGGGGGGATTTGTTGATATATTTAGGTAGTGATGTGTGTGAACACTCTAGGACCGCCGGGGCACTTTTTTCCCTCTTTAGGAGGTTTTTTTCCCCCGGCTTGTATATACGCCTATTGCCCTAATGGGCTACTTATCTTTGTACATTCTCTAGTAATACATTCAGTCTTGTGTGTTGTGCTCCAAGCTTCTTCTTCTTCCTTGTGCTGTTTGCGTGCTTCCGTAGACGTCTAACTCCAACACTCACTAACATAGTACATGCACTCTTCAAGCATCCAACCCTTTGCCATGGATCCTTTTGCATTCAAGTTTTTTTTTGTGGGACAGTTTTGTCAATCTCTTTTGATGTAATCCACCTATACATATCGCAAAAAAAATTATAAAGAAGTTAACTAAAAAATAAAAAATATCAAATATTCATATATATTAAATATAAAAGTATCATTATTACCTTATAAGCAATCCAAGATGATAGATCACATCTCGTACTCCTTTCGGGTTACATCTCTTGATAACCAAAGGTAAAATATGTTTCAAAAAGTTATGCCAAGCATGGGTCTTTAACCCAGATAAGCTCTTATCATCCATAGTAAACATGTTCTGGAAAGATGCTCCATATCCTGTAGGATTCCGAAGCAATTGAATCCTATTTTTGATAGTCTGTATCTCTTTTGTCGTAAGTACCCAAGGAGCAGGTGCATAAGCCATTGCCTATCGATGTCTATCAAAAACTAGCCATAACTTTGGTTTTGACTTTTGATCCTTCAAATCATTTCTTGATGCTATGGTATCTTTTAGTCCAAGAAGATGCTGCCATAATGAATAACCAATATTCTTGAATATATGCATAGGATCAGGAAGATGACATACTTTTGGCTCTTTCCAATACTCCAAGAATACCATATTGATATATTCTCTGTGAGTGCCAATTTTCCTTTACCTCTCTTCACATTCTCATTATCTTCATCATCACTGAAGATTTCTGATTGTGGATCTATCATAGATCCATCTCTCCATGTTTTATAATAATCCATAGGTGTCATAGATTTTGGACATTAACTTGTTTCAAGCTTTCCATTAAAATGTATCACTTCTCTTTTAGACCTTAATGGATGATCATCATGCAAGAATCATCGATGTCGAAGATAAATATTTTTGTTGAGATTCTTACTATAGATTGATCTCAACCAATCACCACAATATGAACAAGCTTTATAACCCTTATAAGATATTCATGCATCATGAAAACCATAAAAATATAATTAGATTAACTCACATTTATTTGTATGCATATTGAATAAAAAAATTACATCAATACCTGAACAAACAGCATATCCTAGAAAATCGTGAATAGTCCAAGCCACAATACGACGAACCATAATATATCTTTCATTGATGTTTTTCGATACATCAATGACATTAATACCTCTCCATAACTCTTGGAGATCATCAATGAGAGGAGAAAGATATATATTCATATCTTTAACTTGTCTTTTTCTTGGGATTGAAAGTGAAAGCATTAATTGTTCCTTTTTATATATGGCAGAGGATTGTAGTTTATGACTACCACTGGCCGTGTTGACCATTTACTAGATTTCATGGAGAATGGATAAACCCCATCTAATGCAACTCCTAACTTTAGATTCTGTGGATTTTGTACAAAATCAGGCCATGTAAAATCAATATGCTGAAAAGCAACACTATCATGAGGAATTTTGATTATTCCATCAGTACTTTTATGATCATGTCCCCATGTCAAAAGCTTTGACAATTCGGGGTTTTGAAACATATGTCTAATCCGTGGAGCCAATGGAAAATTTCTCAATACCTTTTTTGGCAGTTTACCTTCTTCATCCTTATATCGAGGAGATTGACATTTTGGACATGTCAAGGAGTCTGCATATTCACCTCTATATAGAATACAATCATTAGTACATGCATGTATACATTGATAATCTATACCAAGATTGTTGATTATCTCATGTGAGGTGGGAAGAATATTTTGATTTGGTAGAAACTTTTCAGATAATAACTTGTAAGTTCATGAAAAAAAGACATATTAATAAAAGTAAATAAATAAATATACATATATATATATGCATATGATTTTGTATATGTGTATGCTTATATGTATGTGTATGTGTATGTGTATGTGGATGTGTATATGCATGTGTATGTGTATGCGTATGTGTATATGTATGTATGTGTGTATATGTTATATATATATATATATATATATATATATATATATATATATATATATATATATATATATATATATATATATATATATATATATATATATATATATATATATATATATATATATATATATATATATATATATATATGTGTGTGTGTGTGTGTGTGTGTGTGTATGTATGTATGTATGTATGTATGTATGTGTATGTGTATGTATGTATGTATGTGTATGCATGCATGTGTGGCTATGCATATTTAATTTCATTTTTAATTTTCTTTTTGTTTACTGTGGTTTGTAGTATTTCATATAGATATTTAGACCACTGAATCATTTGGTTGTCTCCCATTTTATAGTCAATCTATTACCTGCCTTGCTAACTAAGACTTACATATTTGTTTACAAAGATTAAGTATCAGTTAACTATGGAGGTATTAGGTCATTTGGAAAATAAGACAAGAAAATCTCTCTTAGAAATTTTGGAAGATGAATTAATAGTTTTAAAGAATGGGTGGACAGAAAGCATTCATTCAATGCAAGTTCTTGCTCTTACCTTAGCTAAGGTAAAAAAAGAACCTATACTGATTCAATGCTTTCTATCCGCCCATCCTTAGCACAGGTATTAGGTTAACTAGAATAGGAGAAGCAGATGTGTCCAGAAGATTCTAAAGGCTGGGTGGAATATTCCAAATGCTAGATGGACAAAATATCTTCGTTCGATACAGGTATGTATAATTTGACCTTACTCTCATAACATGTGTATGTGTGTATATGTATGTGTATGTTTATATATGTGTATACATTCATGTGTATATATGTGTATGTCTATGTATGCATGTATATGTATATATTTATGGATATATATATAAATAGATAGAAAATTTAAAACTATACCTTAATAGTGCTGAAACAAATACATTACTCCATCCAAATCAATTTTGAAGATTGAGAATAAGTAAGCTCCCACTTAGTCATGTCAAATGACTTCCTTCATATACATGCTTTAGATGACTTAATTATTACATTCTCCCCCCGCCCCCATGGGAAAGATTTTTGTCCTCGAAGATAAAGCTATATATAATAACCGTAGGCAAAACCCAAGCTTCATGTCCTTAAACTGGAAGAACATGGTCATGTTCTAAAACTAGAAGAACATGTCTCATCTTTGTGGTTGAATCCCCGCTCAAATGATTCAAAACACTATCTGTCTTTGCACTTTGATAAACTTTTCAAAGTACAAAGTAGTGAATAAGTTATAAGAGTGGATCTAAAAATATCCCAAGCCACTTCATTCTTTCTTGATGTGCAATCTAGGCACAAACATATGAAATGGATGGATTGCAATTAGTAGTCCATTTCTGGACATATGTGATGCATTGATTTAGTAATGAAGGAGGGATTCTTATCGCTCGCATGAATTTGAGAACTCTTGATTCATATGAATTTGATTTGGATAACTTGAAGTTTGGTTGATGCAAACATCTAACTTGCATGTTTGATAATGGATTACTTCCATCCAACAATTACTTGATTTTTTTTCACCCACCTAGTGGGCTACTTTTTGCTAATGGGCTTGAAAATCCTATGTAAATTGTAAGAGAAAGTCTCCCATTTACTATATCTTGACCAAGTCAAATAAAAAATGAAAATTGTACAACTTAGGATACTTTTCCCAAAGACTTTAGCTAAAATTTCTTGGGAATTGTCAATCTTATGAGCAATTCATAACTTCACTGTTTTAGAGTGTACTGAACTCTAAAAAGTCAGGAGATTTATGCTAGTAACTAGAAGCAAAGCCAAATGAATAAGTCAATCTTGCACTTCAAGAAAGGAAGCAGAAGATATGAGGTTGGTAACTTTGAAGATTTTCTTTTTCAAATAAAGACTTGTTCGTATTTGAATTATGAAAAACTTCAAGATTAAGTGTTGTTGATCAGAAATATTTGTTATATTTCTAAAGAAGGACTTTGAAATTGAAATGATGCTTTCAATAAAGGAATAGATTGACTAAGTCAAGCACCAAGTTCCTAGTGTAACTCGATAAATTCAATCTTTTGACTCAAAAGTAATGCACGAGAATTGTATTCCTAAGGAATCATAAAAGATTGAATAAGTTCTTGTACATAACATCTATCGAGGATGTCTAATTTAGCTATCTAGTGCCAATCGGCTGAACTTGGACTTTTACGAAAGGAATTAGATACCATATCTGAGTGAATTCCAAAAGATTTGGAAATCAAAAGAAAATAACAAAAACTTTGTATAGATAATTCAAAAATCTAAGAGATATTCTTGCTATGAGTCAAATACTTGATGACCCAAGACTTTAACTCAAGAATTTAAACAAGGTACTGAAGCATTCCTTTTTTAATCTTTAAGAGAAAGAAACTTGATTCTCAAAAATATTCATAGAGTAAATCTAAATATCATCCAACCAAAGATACTAGTGTGGTATCCAACATTAGTGTGTCAACCCACTGAGGTTCTATTGATGCTTTTTGACTCAAATAATACTTCATTTGAGACAAAGTTCATGCTTGTATTCACTCTTTTATGATTGCTACTAGGAATGCAATTCTTTTGCATTACTTTTGAGTCAAAAGATTGCATTTACCGAGTTACACCAGGAACTTGGTGCTTGAATTAGTCAATCTATTCCTTAATTGAAAGGATCATTTCAATGTCAAAGACCTTCTTTAGAAATATAATAAATATTTTTTATCAATAGCACTTAATCTTGAATGCAAGAGACTAAGAATTACGATCACCACATACTAGAGAGATGACTCTCCTCCCAACCTTATGCCCGTATATATAGCTGCTCAAATCAACGAGGATCACAGATGTAAGTAGAGTCCACAAGTGCATGTGCAATCTTCTCCACTCCTTTAATATCTTCCATTAGAGTCTACTGATGGTTGGAGTGATCTCGACCACTGCTTTAGTACCTTCCACTAGAGTCCACTAGTGGTTGGTGTACTCGCCACTCAAGTTAAGTCTCACAGAGCTCATGTTAACTCAAGTTAACTCACGTTAACTTGAGTTGGAATGATCTAGAGCTCCTTGGGAAAAACACTCTCCCCATGCTCCCCATGGGGGTTGAACCCAAGACCTCCTCCCTCATAACCTTGTGACTTAACCACTAGGCTAAGTTGAGGTGGAAGTGTGCCTTTGTGTAGGAGCTGCATATAAGCAGTTTAGAACTTCTATTTAGACTAGGGAAAATATTTTGAATTTCTCTATTCTGGTATCAATGCTAATAATTGAAGAAAAGAATCTTGGTGAGGACTCAAAATCCCAAGGAAAACCTAGTTCTAAGTAGGTTTTCTTATTTGGTATAGGAAGAGGTAGAGCTAGAGGTTTTGAAAGTGAAAGAGGAAACACTAACTTAGACCAAGGTCACATCAGAACCATCCAAGAGGGTAGGGGATAGTTTCAAGGTAGGGGGAGCCAAAGAGGCCACATAAATTTCCAAATAAATGATTCAAGTAATGGTAGTAAAGGATGCTTGAATTATAATAAACTTATTCAGTTTGAATGTGATTGAAGGTTGGACAATCAAAACACATAAATTTCTAAAGAAATGATTCAAGTACTGGTAGTAAAGGATGCTTGAGTTATAGTAAACCTATTCACTTTGAATGTGATGTCTACTAACCAAAACGGAATGGTAATGTTTGGTATGTTGATTCACATGCTTCAAATCACATGACAAGTCATGCAGAACAGTTTAGTAGTTTGAAAAAATTGGAAGTTCGTGGATATGTTGAAATAGGTGATGACACATCACATCCTATCAAGCATACAAGAAACATAACACTATCTATGGAGGATGGGAAGGTAAAACATCTTGTTGATGTGTTGCATGTTCTGAATATAACAAAGAATCTCATTTCTATTGGACAAATGTTTGATGAGGGATTACAAGTCACGCTCAATGCTGATGGTTTATATGTAGAAGAGTACAAATAGAATGGAATATTGGTCACCAAAGGGAACAAAGTTGGTGGGATGTTCACCTTGAATGTGAAAAATTCTTGAAATGAATGTATACATGTTTGTAAAAGGTGGAGGTGTTATTGTTGATATAGAGATTTGGCACAAGCAAATTGGACATGCAATATTGTAGAGGCTCAAAATTGATGGATTGTTGATGGATTACCAAATTTCAAGGTTGTAGAGATGAAAAGGTATGTGCAATATCTCAATTTGGTAAACAGTCAATGGAATCATTTCCACATGACAAGCATGTTAGTGAGAATGTTCTAGAAATAGTACATACACATGTTTGGGGTCCTGCAAAGACCACATGTATGGAAAGATGCAGGTTTTATGTCACTTTCATTGATAACCATACATAGAAAGTATGGGTATATTTCATGAAAGAGAAGAGTGAGGTGTTCACTCCTAGAATTTTATAGTTGTGATGGAAGCGCAAATATGGACATATATTTAGACATTGAGATTTGACGGTGGAGGTGAATAAATGTCAAATGAGTTCTACAACTTTCTAAAAAATAATGGAATTTGATGATAATTTTCATGCAGGTACACATCACAACAAAATGGTGTTGTTGAAGACAAAAATAGACATATTGTAGAAATAACAAGAGCCTTGATGGCTGAGAAGAATATGTCTCATTGTTATTGTGAAAAATCTGTGCACACTACGGCATACATCATGAACAAAATTCCAACTCATGTTGTACATCAAGTTACACCTAAAGAGAAGTTTTTAAGTAAAAAGCTAGCCAAACTTATCACATAAGATAGTATTTGGCTGTATTGCATATTTACATGTCCTAGATGAGTTGAGAATGAAGCTTGAATCAAAAGAAAAAAAAGTGTATCCCCATTGCGTACTCCCTTAAATGTAATAACGCAATCACATGATAGGTGAAGGTAAGCAGAGATATGGTGTTTGGTGAAATATCAAGCTTCTATTGAGATGCCAAAGAAGGACATAATCTTGACTCAAATGACAAAGGAAATGCTGAAAAATCAAGTGCAGAATTACAATTTTTACTTGACCTACTATGTCACATAGCAATAGTTCTAATACAAATCCATGGAGTGAACGATTGCATGGAAATTTCATTCCAGAAAATTCATTGACTACATCCAATAAAGTTTAAGAAAATCTTTCTATTGGTAGTAAAACATCTATAGGTTTTGAAGACATTGATGGAGATTCAAGTGATTCATAAAAGAGCCTTAATGAGGAACTTGAATTGCCCTCTTTGGAGACTATAGGAGTAAGAAAGGCACATGTAGTTGACACAAGGAGAAGTGATCCAAGACCAAGAAGATTTGGGAGGATGCGGAATTTAGTGCAACGATTGATGTATGATACTTACATGGCTCATCATTGTGCCTACATGAGCAAGGTAATACAAGATGCTAAACCGTCTTGTTTTTTAGATGAAATTTGGAATGTAGATTGGGAGAAAGCTATGGATGAGGATATGGCTGCACTTTATGGAAATGAAACATGGAAGCTGGTTCCATTGCCACCAAGAAAGAAACCCATAGGCTACAAGTGGGTTTACAAGGTAAAGCCCAATGTTGATGGCAACATAAGCAAGTATAAAGCATGATTCGTAGAAAATGGATATGCACATACATATGGGATTGATTATGAGGAAATGTTTAGCTCTATAGCTAAGATGTCTACTATCAGAGCACTTGTTGCATTCACTATAGCAAAAGGATGGACTTTGCATCACATGAATGTGAAGAATATTTTCTTACATGGTGAGTTGTAGGAAGAAGAATACATGGACCAATCACAACGATATGAGGATTCAAAGCACCCAAAATATGTTTTCAAGTTGTAGAAGGCTTTGTATGGGCTTAAACAAGCCCCTCATGCTTGGCATGCAAGGATTGTTGATAACTTAACCACCATTGGAGTTCCTATGTGTGATATAGATCATTCATTATATGCAAGGAAGGGTGATGATGGCATCAAGATTGTGGCTATTTATGTTGATGACTTGATTGTATGTGGTGATAATGTAGAAAGAATTAAAGAGGTAAAGCAACTCCTTGTGTAGGAATTTTACATGAAAGGTATTGGTGTGTTGCGCTATTTCTTGGCCATTGAGTTTATTCATACAAAAACAAGTATGTGGATGTCCCAAAAGCATTATGCCTTGAGTATGCTTCAAAAGAATGGTATGGATGATTGTAAGCCAATTTCCATGCCACTAGATGAGAATCTAAAGTTGGATAGTACATCAGATGAAGCATTGAAAAATGCTACTATGTACAGGAAAATTGTGGGAAGTTTGATATATCTCACAATTACAAGGTTTGGTCTAAGCTAGATTTTTCGATGGGAAAGTCAATTTTGCAAGTTCCTAGGAAACCACATTTAGATGATTTGGAACACACTCTATGATATGTGAGTGCTACTTTGGATTATGCATTTTTTTATGCATGTGGTGGAGAATTGCAGGTTCATGGATACGTCGATGCAGAATCGGCTGATAGTATTCTAGATAGAAGATCTATTCTCACTTCGGAGTGCACCTACTACATAAAGGAGTAAGAAGAAACCCATTGTTGCTTTGTCAAGTACAAAGGTTGAATATAGAGATGCTACAATGGTAGCATGTGAAGCATCATGGTTAGAGATGCTACTTGCAGATTTAGGTGTGGAAGTGCTCCTTTTACATGACGGGTGAGCCTTTCTTCAGAAAGATAGTTCGAGGTTTAAGGTCATAAAGAAGGAAAGTACCATCAAGTTCACTTCTCACATCCCAAAATTCTTGAAGGAGGTTATGTTAGAGTAGCACCTATCATGTCCAACAGCTAAGTAGAAATCTCCCTTATGCTGGTAACATGGGGAAAAAACCTCTAGCCAGCACTAGAGTAAAAAGGTAAAAGGTGCCCATGTATAGGAAAAAGTTTCACATCAAAGCTACTCCACGAACACATATGTGTAACAATTTCCTCTTCAGGAAATTTGGTTCATAAAGTCAATTAGAGCAAGACTCTTCAGTGGGTTGCTATTTCTCTTAAAGATCCCTTTAATTTCACTCTTGTGTCCATTTATGTTGCAAACTATAGTTTTCTTAGGAAAAAATGTTGGGACGAATTAAATTGCCTTGATGATCCTCCTCTCCTTATAGGAGATTGTGATGTGTTTACCTCAATGAAAGATAGGCTTGAAAACAATGGAAACATTCTTGAAGGTATAAAGAAAGATGCTTGGAACAACCTATGTATCAATAAGGACCTTATTGATACCTCCCTTAATACAGGTCTTTCCTGTGTCTTGTAGCATTTGTGCTCCTTGTGTGTGCTTCTCATGTGTCTCTTGCACTTCTACACACACCCACCACTGGTATTAGAGTAGGTTTAGCTCCTTCTCAAGTTTTGGTTTTTTGCATCGCGGCACATGCGCACTTTTAACAATGCAAATCGACTTTGAAGCATAGAATAGTGAATCAGTAGGCAGGAAATATTTCCACCTGCCGCACTAGGATTATACGCCCATTTTGAATCTAATCGTGCAGTTAGAGTCGCCATCAGAGTGATGGTTTGTGAGCTGAAATTTCAGCATTCATTTTGGCTTTCGTCAAAGCAAAGATTTTGTCACATTCTTGTTCTTTAATGAAATGGCGGGCAGCAACGACTTGTTTGGCATGCTTCAAGCTGAAGATAAGCTTGATGGGACCAACTATCGGATGTGGTCTTACATGATGAAGCATGTTCTTGTTGCAAAACAACTTTGGAACATAGTGGTAGATGTAGATCGAAGACCTGTAGGTTCTTCTACTTCACAGTCTATTGTCATTGATGGAGCTTCTGCTTCAAGTACAGTGGTTTCTCCTTCTCCACCTTCATAGAAGCAGCTTAGATGGGATAGAAAAGATGCTCAAGCTCATGCATTGATTGCGCTATTTGTGAAGCATAGTTCCACACATTCGCTCATGTTCTACATCAAGACAGACATGGGACACTCTTGCTTCCTTGTATGCCATGCGTAATGAAGCATGTGTTACATACTTGAGGAAGCAACCTGAGGATGTATGTATGGATGAAAATGAGTTGGTGGATGTGTATGTGATATGCACCAAGTACTTGAAAGATCAATTGGCAAACATAGATGAGATTATTCCAGATGCATCAGTCATTTCTACATTGTTGAAAGGATTACCAAAATCTTTTCAAAGCTTTTCCACTACACTCCATTTGGATGCAAAAGGAATCCTAATATGAATGCATTTGATGAGGTTGTGTCTCTTCTTTTGCAAGAAGAGCTATCTAGAGTGAATAGGAGTGGTTTGATTGAGGGAACACAAGCACTTGCTATCTCACAAAAGGGGAAAAGCAAGTATGGTTCAACTTTGGGTTCATCAAGACCAAAGCCTCAAGCTTCCTCTTCCACTCATTCCTTTAATGATGCTGATTTGCAAAAGAAGAAGAGATGCAAATATTGTTGAAAGCCTGGTCATACTATTGATGAGTGTAGAAAGCTTGCTAAACATAATGAAAAGGAGAAGGAATCCGGCATTTCTATTGCTAAAAATTCAGCAAATGCAAAGAATGATGAAGCTTACATGGCTCAAGATCTTTGGGCATGTGTTGTTACATGTCATTATGATGCATCTTTGCATTCTAAATGTATATTGGTTGAGTGAGGCTGATTTGGATTGGTTCTTTGATAGTGGTGCTTCAAAGCACATAACATCACATGCAAAAGGTCTTCTTTATCTTTGAAAGATGCACCCAAAGGAGGACATGTGGTGTGTGCAAGCAATGCCTCTTATCCTATCATTGGAGTAGGACAAATTGAGCTTATGAGTGCAAATGGGGGTGTGATTCTCTTGAGAAATTCATTGTATGTACCGATATCAAGAAGAACTTAATTTTAGTTTCGTTAATTGCCAAAGCTAGATGTCATGTACACTTTGTTGATGATAATTGTATGGTTCATGATTTCAGCAATGGTGATGTTATCGTGATGTTTGGTACATTATGTATTGGTTTGATGGATACATACAAGAGGGCTACCCCAAATGCCTTGGTTGCTCATACTTCTTCCATGGCTGAAATGGAGTTTTGGCATGATCGTTTTGGTCACGTGGACTTCAATAGTTTGCTTTACTTGCAAAAGAAGGACATGGTTATTAGTTTGCCTACACTTGATTCCATTGAAAAGCATGCATGTGAAGGTTGCATTCTTGGAAAAATGCATCATGCTTCTTTTCCAAAAGATAGTCATACACCCACTACAAGAAAATTGCAGCTTGTTCATTGCATGAGACTGTTTTCAGGAGGATGGATAGGTCCAATGAAATCCAATCCCCATTTGCTGAATGCTCTTGTTGAAATAAGTGGTATGAATGGCATATCATCTTTTTTACTTGGTTGATGATACAAGTGCCCAGCTAGTAATACAAAGCTCCTACTTTGTAATACCAAATGTGTGTTGTTTTCATGCATTCTACAAGGTCCCATGGTTAGCAAAGGCACCAAATTCATTGCCCAATCAGGAATACTTTCTATTTTGAATAGATATGCATCCTGTCTGACCACTACCTCAAACTCAAATTCCATTAATAGTAGGAATCATCTGACTATCCTACCTATGTGACATGGTTTGTTCACTAAGTAAAGTAAGGCTTGATGATCCACAAAGAATTTAAACTTGTTGGCTAACAAATAATCTTTGTACTTCTTTACAGCAAATATCATTCCCAACCCTTCCCTTCCAATGGTTGTATAGTTTCTTTCAGCTAAATTCAATTACCTACTAGCATAAGCAATTGGAAAATCTAATTTGCTTCCTTCTATTGGTTGTGCCAAAACACACCCTAAAGCAAAGTTTGAAGCATCAACATGAACATGAAAAATTTGATTCCACTGTGGAGTTTTTAGAATAGGTGCTGCCACCACACAAGTTTTTAAAATCTCAAAGGCTTGGTCACATTCTGTGGACCATTCAAATTTTCTAATTAATGCATACAAAGGTTTTGCAATATCTGCAAACTTGTGTACAAATTTTCTATAATACCCATAGTGTCCCATAAAAGTTTGAAGTTCTTTTACATTTGTTGGTTTTGGTAGATCCACTATGGCCTTAATTTTCCTCTCATCAGTTGAAATTCCATTTCTAGAAACTATGTGACCCAACATTCTCCCTTGCCTCACAAAGAACACACATTTCTCAGGATTTAGACACACTCTTCTACATTTCTTGAATATATTTTCCAGATCTTTCAAATGATCCTGTCTTTTTAATGAAAAAGTGCAAAGATCATCAACATAAATTTCCATTATGTTTCTAAGAAATTCTTTGAATATGTGGCACATCAACCTTTAAAGGTTGCTGGAGCATTGGTTAAACCAAAATGCATAACCCTAAATGCATAAATTCACCACTTTATGGAAAAGGCAGTTTTATGTTGGTCTTCTAAAGCTATAGGCACCTGATTATATCCTGAAAAACCATCCAAAAAGCTATAGACATCCTTGCCTGCAACTCTTTCCAAGAGATGGTCTGTTATTGGTAATGGATAGCTATCTCTTATAGTTGCTGCATTAACTTTTTCAAATTAATACATACCTTGAGGTTCCCATTCTTTTTTGGTACCACAACTATAGGAGATATCCACTATGTGTACTCAATTTCATAGATGAATTTGGCAGCCAGTAATTTATCAATCTCCTCCTATATTTTAGCAGAGTATTTGTCATTAAATGTATTGTGTCTTTGTTTGCTAGGTTTTGCATCAGGAGTAATATGAATCTCATGTTCACAAATTTTAGGATCAATTCCTTTCAAATCCTTATAATTGTAAGCAAACACATCTCTATAAGTTTTGGCCAATTTCATCAATGCTTCCTCCTCTTGATTTGTCATGTCATCAGCAATGACAATGTGGCTATTTTCCCCCTCTTCTTGGATAATCATCACCTTCTTAGTCTGTTCTTCATTGTCATATGCCTCCCCCTTTTTCTTATCCCTTTTTGGTTTCATTTTTAAAAGTACTCTGTCTTCTACTTCATAGGTCTTGAAGTTTGATGGTACATCAAATTGTTGGTCCTCTTCCTTCATCTTTTTATTTACTTCAATTTTTTGTTTTTTCCCCATTTCTTTGTGTATACATTTTCTATAAGTTCTTGAGATTTTATCTTTTATAGCATTTGTAGCCTCCACTTCTTTTAAAAATTGTGTTTTTCCAGTATTTAACATTATCTCTTCCTCCACATTCTCTTCTGCTTTTGACACCTTTATCATTTGTATTCCTATATGAAAGATATCATTGTAAGAGAATGGTTACGCAATATAACACAGGAGCAATAGCAAAGAAGATAACAGATATAGGAAAATCTCAACAATTTTCTACTAGCAGCAAGTACAAAGATGATGGCGTTGTCCACCCGTGTGCTCTCAAGGTAGAGCTTAAATGGTGATCTAGACAACTCTAGATAGGGAGATACAAGGTAGAGGTATGCTGGCTCAATTCGATATCTCAAGTAGTGCAGAAGTCATGCATATATAGGATCATGGGTGGCCTTCCATGGACGGCTATACATGGGCAGTAAAGCGTGGGCGGCCACCGCTCGCGTAATTGCCATACACGGCTTAGGTCGGCTGAACCGACCTAACAAATATAAATGATTTTTGACTCTGATAGGGAATATTCCATGCAATATTCCCTTTACCATCGTGCTGGGGGCTCTGCCCTCGGACCCCCACTAGGGGGCCCGCTGGCCCCCTGGGACCCCCCAACCAGGGGACCCGCTGGCCCCCTTGGACCCCCTAGTCGGGGCTGCTCCCTCATGCCCTGAACCCAACAATTGGGGACCCTGGTAACTCCCTTTCCTTACAATACCTTACCTAGTCCAATATGACCTTCATCCAAATGCAAGTTGGGATTCCCATCAATTGGGTAATGCACGCTTGACTTCTCCTCATAATGGGGGCCTTACAAAATGTGCATACAATCATGAGGGGTAGACATTGATGATATACTAACAATCATATCCTTCTTCATTTTGAAATTGTACTTCCACATATTCATCATTGGCCAAATCCATTGTGGTCAAAATCTGATTCCATCCATAAGGCTCAAATTCTTAATCTTCAAATCTCTGGGGTATGTAACTTTCATCTTGTGACTTCCTTCCTCCTTGACAATCCTCTTTTTTTAACAACCTTTTTTTATGTATGTGGTTCCTTATCACTTTACACTTCCAAATTGATGATTCTTTCTCATTCTGATCGTCACTTCGAGATTCTTCATTTGGTTCTTGATTTTGGTGTACTTTGAACCATTCCTGAGGGGACATATCACAATACTGCCCATTTCTCAAATTTACTCTAGTTACCCTTCCTTTGCTTTGAAGATATAGGCAATCCCTACCACAATCTTGCACAATTTGCATTTGTCTCATAAATGGCCTTCCTAGGATGATTTCATATGAGGTAGATTGTGGAAATCCAACTATGGAAAAAGTGTGTTCTTTCTCTATTCCACATATTTCCACAATCACCTTTTCCCAAATTCCTAGAGGTTTTTCTATTTGTCTGTCTGCCAGTTGTAGTCTCATTTTGGTAGGTATCAACTCATTCTTTCCCCATTTCTCCCAAGTTTGTTTAATCATGATTGCCACTCAAGATCCGCTATCTAATATGGCCTTGGCATGATTATCAACAAATTGTATTCTCAAAGTTGAGTTCCCTTCTTAAACCCTCACAGTATCCTCTTATCTTATCAATAGGTATGTACAACAATTCCTCCATATCCTATGGTTCTGGATCTAGGCTCTTTGATTTTGTCTCCCAAATTTTCATTTTATGTTGTAACTGAGGATTTTGTTTCACTAACTCTTCCATTGTAGTTTGGTATAGAATTGTACAGTGTTTGTCTAGATTGATTTGGAAGGTTATTTGTGAATTTTCTCCCTGAGCAAGATGTTTCCTGATTGTTATTGCATCTGACTCTTCAATTGTTTTCTGATGATTGTCTATTTCTCCAAACTTGTGTTGTGCTTCTTGTATAATTTGTTTACATCTCTACATTCTCTCATCCTCTATATCTGGCATAGGATATACCAACACATGATCTGTAGGATTTAGTCCATCTTGAATTCTCCCTTTGTATGCTTCTATCAAAGTCTCCAAGCTTTTTGAATTTTTTACCTCATTTTGTGTCTGTGTATTTTGTTGTTGGCTATTGTTTGAGTTTCCTACAGTTTCCTCTTCTAGACTTTTACTCATTCTCATCTTTCTTTCCCATCTCCCTTTTTGTCTGTTCTTCTTTTCTTTTGGGAATAAATTCTTGTGGTCCTGTGTGTGTGTCTCATTTTTTATGCCTTGTTGTTTAGCTTGAGCTCTTGTTATGGCATTTACAGTTACGTGTTCATGATCACTCAATTCTTCTTGCTCCATTATGTTAACTGCTTTTAATGGTATGTTACTAGATGTGTTTTGTTGTTTTTGACGGTTTCTTGGAAAATCTCTTATCAAATGTTCCCTGCCACAATCCTTACAATAGGCTCCTTTTATTCTCAATGTTGGAGGTTGTGGACAGTCTCTAATGAAATGTTCTCTCCCACATCTATAACATGTTATCTTCTGGCCTCCTTTGAATTGGGATTTCTGATTGGACATGTAATTATTAGTTATGTACATGAATGTGGTTGTGTCCATTTCAATTCTCCCATTTCCCAAGTCTAAGGCTTGCAGTTCTGGTTCTCTCTCTTCATGTCCTTCCCAATCTTCCTGATATCCATCACTCAAATGGTAATCCTCTCTGTAGGATGATCTGAGTCTTGTGTTTTCTTCTTCTATTGGTGTGCATTTTACTGGTACTACGTTTGTTGGTAATGGCGGTTGTTGCCCTAGTACAGATCTTGGTTGTTCAGAAAATCCAGATTCTCTTTGTAAATTGTGTTGGTTCATATATTCTCTTTCCTTGATGGGTTGTTTATTGTAGAAGCATTCTTCTCTAGTATGGTTTGTCCATTTCCTTTCTAAGGTACAGTATTTGAGTGTTTTCCTGTATTGCAAATGTTGTGGTTTGTGATAAGGACATTGTTGAACCAAATGACTCTCTCCGCAATTATAGCACTTCTTATTGGTTGATATTCTGGTGTTAATCAAATTTGTTTTGGTGTTCACTTCTAGGGCCTTTGCAATGGCTTGTGCTAATTCCTCCGTTGGTGGAATTCTATCTTCACTTGTTCTTGGTTGATCAAATGCTAATAAATCTTCTCCTCTATTATCCTCTAAATCTATTGCCTCTTTCACACAGGCCCCTAGATCAGGACATCTCCTATAATACACCAAGGTTCTTAATTGTGCACTTCTCAATCCTTCTATGAACAAAGACACTTGTCTTGCCATTGAAGGTACCTCTTCTCTTGGACATCTATCAATATATTGCTTGAATCTCCTGGCAGCCTCTCTCACATTTTCATCTTTTTGCTGTTTGAAACTATGTATTAGTGTAGCTATACTATGTTTGATTCTAGTTTTGGAGAATTCTCCTATAAAGG
This sequence comes from Ceratopteris richardii, assembly GCA_020310875.1. Classification (NCBI taxonomy): domain Eukaryota; kingdom Viridiplantae; phylum Streptophyta; class Polypodiopsida; order Polypodiales; family Pteridaceae; genus Ceratopteris; species Ceratopteris richardii. Next base: position 6,864,628 of record CM035422.1, on the reverse strand, counting down.
GCTCAAGGATTCCATTTCTGGACATATTTCCTTTCTCAATGGGATGAACCAAGATAATGCAAGTCCAGTTAGGGTTAGCCCAAATGCTTCAAATTGTACTTTGTAGTCCTCTACTTCTTTTGCCCTAATCAATTGTCTGAATTCTGTAGCATGAGCATGAGGATCAGAATACCCTTCATATTGATTCTTCATGCATTTAGCTACTTGAGGCCTAAGCATTCTTCCCTGGTTTTGCCACTGTTGTCTCCTTCTGATGGGAAAATCAGGTATTCCCTTTGTTTCCCTTTCAAAAGGCTTTGGAGAAGTGTGTGATCTCCTTTCTTTTTGTGGTTCAGTAGAAGTATGATTTTCATTTTGTCTTGGCAAGTCTATTTGCCCTAAGTTTTGTTCCCAAGGTCTTTTGTCTGCACATTGTCCTAGGTCATTAGAATTTTTAGGATCTTGTGAAAATATATACACACATCCCTGTCTATCCTCATATCTACCATCCCTAAATTGTGCCACTGGCATTAAATTTAAGGGAATTTCTAAGTTTCTCATCCTAATGAGAAACTTATGCATACCATCTTGATACGCATAGGCTCCAAACCTATTTGTATACATGTATTTGAGGATATTTCTAAAGTCACTAGTTTCTGGTGTTTCATTTGTCTCATTTAAATTTTCCATGTTAATTGTCCATCGTAAATCCCTTTCTTGTAGTTCACCTGACTCTATCTCTTTCGTTTTTAACTCTTGTTTATCAGGTATAGACAGTTTATTACCACATCTCATAATCATTCAATCACTTGTATTATATTTCTTCCAAGATTTAACTTTTAACTGATTGGGGCCAACTGAAAAGATTTTATTTTTTATAATTTGTGGGAATCGTGTTTTTCATGATTCTGTGATGAGAATCGTGTTTTTCAGGATTTTGTGATGAGAATCGTGTTTTTCACGATTCTATGATGGGAATCGTGTTTTTCACGATTTTGTGATGGGAATCGTGTTTTTCACGATTCTGTGATGAGAATGGTGTTTTTCACGATTCTGTGATGGGAATGGTGTTTTTCACGATTCTGTGATGGGAATCGTGTTTTTCACGATTCTGTGATGAGAATCGTGTTTTTCACAATTCTATGATCCCACACAATCTTGATTGCTCAGAATCATTTAAAACACGATTTTCTGATGAAAATCGTATTCTAGGGATTGCATTTTGAGTTTTGTCACAGAATCACGATTCTGTGCAGATTACTTGTAATTTTTTGGATTTTGATTTTTTGAATTCTTTTCACACTATTTGGAGCGCCTTATCAAAATATTAACATGCAATAAAGAACTCATAATAGAAGGGCAATTTATTATGCAAAAAATTCAAAAATACTGAAAATCGCGATTCTGTGTTTTCAACAATTTTCTGTGTTTTTCAGTCTTTACCCAAGATTTCCAATCTTAAAAATATGTGAAAATTTATTGTGAAGAAGATTACCTTGTTGCTTGATCAAAGAATTTCTAGAAGCTCTATGAATGCAGAAAGTCACGATTCTGGCTGCTTTGTTCACTCACTCTCTCACTCAAATGACTAATTTTGTTATGAGTTTATGCTTTTATAGGTTTCAAAAAATCACGATTGCGAGTGATTTTTGACAATTTGATTTCTCTCTTTAATGAATCTTGTTCTTGTGCAAGTGTGGTCTTATTTATAAAATGTTGTTCCCTTCAACAGAATTTTCATGCTTTCTCTTTACTGATGAAAATCGTGATTTTGTGTCGAATTTTCAATTATGATCACTTGATGCTCAATTCTTACTAAAAATTTGATTTCCCACAATTGTGCAACTTATGAAACCTAGAAATGGCTTACCTTAATACTCAATAGTGCAAATGAATCAATTTCATTATCTTACTGAAAATCATGATTCTGAGATGAGAATCATGTTTTTTCTGAACTTCCCTGTTTTTGTAATTTTTGACTTTTCTTCCCACCTAGTCTTCTCCAATGTTCTTCAACAACTCCAAATCAATTGTCACCTGTAATTATGCACCACTCAACCATTCACAAGAGATTAGAATTAAAAGAAAACAACATCTTTATTCTATATTTTTCTGATTTTTTTTCCCTTTTTATTATTTTCTGAATTTTTCTTCAACTTATTCTCTTCCCAAATTTAACACCAACCTCATGCCAAAATTTAATAGTAAGAAAGAAATTTTTTTGAATTTTTATTGAGTTTTATGAATTTTTTTAGTAATTTTATCCCTAAATCAAGGAAAACACTTCACTTAGGGTTTTCTTGTTTCAAGATCAGTGGAGAAGAAGTCTGGCAAGTTTATCAAAACTTTGAGATCCGATGGAAGGGCAGAGTAATTCTCCCATGAATTTTCTAAATTTTTGCAGGTCAATGGCATCAAAAGACAATTTACATGCAGGTATACCCCTCAACAAAATGGGGTAGCAGAGAGAAAGAACAGACACATAGCAGAAGTAGCAAGGTGTATGCTCAAGGAAATGAATATGCCACATTGTTATTGGGGAGAGGCTACATATACAACCACATAAATCATGAATAGATGTGCTACATCAGGTATACATCATCTAACCCCTGGGGAAGCATGGAGTGGAAGAAAACCTTGCATTTCAAATCTTAGAATCTTTGGTTGTATATGCTATGTACATGTACCTCAAGAGTTGAGGTCAAAGTTAGATGCCAAATCTTCAAGGTGTATTCTTTTGGGATATTCTATGGAAGAAAAGGGGTATAAATGCTATAATCCCATCACCAAGGAGCTGAAGGTAAGTAGGGATGTTGTCTCTGATGAGTTGAAGCCTTGGTATGCATGCACGAGTCCATTGCAGGTTGAAGACATAGGTGAGATAGATTTGAAGAATGATGATAGAGTTCAGGAAAGCATGGATTTAAGTGGTCCAAGCAACTCATGCAACACAAGGACACCCTCACCATGGAGTGGAAGGCTTAGGGAAAGAGAGACCAGCTCTAAAGAAAGAAAAGTCAAAGGCAAAGAGAAGATTTCAATTGAAGAAGGAAGCTATGTGGACAAGAGCATGTTGGAAGATGAAGAGATAGAAGAAATTCAAACTCCAGGAGTGGAAAAACAAAGAAAGAAGATGGAAAATACACCTAAAGGAAGTGAAAGAAGGTCTTCAAGAGTAAGATATCCAGTACAAAGGTTAACATATGATAATTTCATTGCAAAGCATTATGCATACATGACTCCGGTCATCAAGGACAAAGAACCAACTAGTTATGAAGAAGCTAATTGCAAGAATTGCAAGAGGCAATGAAGGAAGAGCTCAAAACACTTGATGAGAACCATGCTTGGAGCTTGGTACTAGCTCAAGAAAGCATGAAGGTGATAGGTAATAAGTGGGTTTACAATATTAAAAGAAATTCGGATGGCTCCATTGCTAGGTACAAAGCAAGGTTGGTGGCGAAAGGCTTCTCCCAAAGCTACGGGATAGATTATGATGAAACTTTCAGCCCCATAGCCAAGATGCCAACAATTAGAACTTTGATTGCGGTGGCCATATCAAGGAAATGGAGCTTATATCAGTTGGATGTGAAGAATGCCTTCCTCAACGGAGAGCTTGAAGAAGTAGTCTACATGAGCCAACCTCAAGGATTTGCTAGTATGAGGTACCTAAATCATGTTTGCAAGCTAAAGAAAGCACTATATGGACTAAAGCAATCCCCAAGGGCCTGAAATCAGAGGTTAGTGGATTATTTATCAAGTTGTGGATACAAAGAAAATGTTGCAGACCCATCACTTTACATGAAGAAGCAAGGAGACAAGACTGTATACATATGCATCTATGTGGATGATTTGATCATCAAAGGAAGTCATATTGCAGGTATTAAAGATGTCAAATCAAAGCTAGGAAAGGAGTTAAAGATATCTAATCTTGGAACACTAAAATACTTCTTGGATATAGAGGTAATCTATGCACACAATGGCATCTTCTTGATTCAAAGAAAATACTTGTTGGATGTGCTATACAGGTTTGGTATGAGTGGTTGTAAGCCACTTATTCAGCCCATGGAGCCCAATACAAAGTTGGTTGTAGGTCAAAGAGAGGCTATACAAGATATTACACTATATAGAAGCATAATAGGTTCATTAATTTATGCTACATTCACTAGACCTGATCTTGCATATGTAGTAGGTGTTCTATCTCATTTTTTGCGTGCACCTACTCATGATCATCTTATGGGGCAATAAAGGTGCTTCGATACATCAAGCACACCATCAACCAAGGTCTATTTTACTCATATGATGCTGATCTAAGTGTCAAAGGATATAGTGATGCTGATGGGGCAGGTAGCAAGGATGATCGAAGGAGTACATTGGGTTATGTTTTCATGATAGGTACAAAAGTGATCTCTTGGAGCTCTAAGAAGCAACCCACTGTTGCTCTTTCATCCACAGAGGCTGAGTACAGAGGTTTAGCATTGGCTACATGTGAGATATTATGGCTTAAGAAGCTACTTAAGGACTTGGAAGTGGAAGTGGAGGTGTTTCCTCTTTATGGAGACAACATTTCAAGAATCTACCTAGCTAACAATCCCATGTTTCATGCAAGGAGCAAGCACATAGAGGTTCATTACCACTTCATTAGAGAAAAGGTGATGGCAAAGGAGCTAGATATAAGGTATGTGAACACTAAAGTGCAGGTTGTAGACATGATGACAAAGTTTCTTGAAGGTACAAAGCTTGGAGGATTCAAGGAAGCAATCAACATGAGAGACATAGGCTGAAGCAACGAAGGAAAAAGACTTGAGCTTGAGGGGAGTGTTGAAAGTTTTTCAAGCTCAAGAGTGTGGGAACATGCCCCAAATTGAACCTTCTACATCATCCACAATCAACAAAGGCTTATTTTCACGAGTTGGAGGCATCAAATTATGCCCATAATGGAAAAAAGTTGATTAGAGAAGATTTAGCTCACCTCTTGATGTGATTGGACCTCACTTTTGACATGTATATGCTTTTGATTGGTTAAAGAGGTTAGTATGTGGTCTTTAAAACCTCTAATGAGTTATATTATGCTTAGAGTCGTAGAATTACGTGCCCAAGCTGCCCCCTTGCTTAAGCACACCCCCTACTAGCTATTCTCTGCATTTTTGGCACAAATTGTACTTTTACACACTCTATCTATCTAGATGATTTTGGCAGACCCCCCGGTCTTGTAATTGTTGTTTCTCCTTCATCCGGAATCTATTTTCAATGATTTTTGTCTTGTTGAAAAGCTTATAAGCTCTACTTTTAGTGATAAAAGTCTCGGGTTCAGTGCCTGCACATGTGCAGAGACATGTTCAGAACAGTGTCTATCTAGTTAGCTCATACTCTATGAAGAGATCAAGTTATCTGTTTTGTTGCAGTTGGTTGAGGGACCATTCAGTATCCAAATGGAGTGATTTTACTCTCATTTGAAAGCTCGTAAAGTGTAGTATAAGCCTGCAAAACGTCATTTTCAGTCTTTGCATATACTCACAGAAACGCAGAAAATTTAGAGCCTATGTCTCAAAAACTTCAGGATCCTAAGAGGGTTCATTTGCTTTTGTTGTGCACATAGGAGTGTTTATCCTCCAACAGTATATACGTGTGTATTTGTATATATGTGTCTATATCCATGTGTATGTGTGTGTTTAAATGTGTGTGGATGTGTGTATACATATGTGTAAGTGTGTATGTGTCTATGTGTGTATGTGTGTCTATATGTGTGTATGTGTATTTGTGCGTGTGTGTGACTGTATATGTGTCTATGTGTGTGTGTGTATATGTGTGTGTGTAAGTGTGTATGTGTGTGTGTATATGTGTGTGTATGTGTGTGTATGTGTGTGTGTGTATGTGTGTGTGTCTATGTGTGTATGTGTGTGTGTCTATGTGTGTATGCATGTGTATGTGTGTGTGTAAATCTACGTGTATATGTGTGGGTATGTGTCTATGTGTGTGTATGTGTCTATGTGTGTTTATGTGTCTATGTATGTGTATGTGTGATCTATGTGTGTATGTGTATGCATGTAAGCATGTATGTATGCATATGCATGTGCATTATGTATGCATATGCATGCGCATTATGTATGCATATGTATGCATGTGTGTGTATGTGTGTGTATGCATGTAAGTATGTATGTATGCATATGCATATGCATTATATATGTATGCATGTATGTGTATGTCTCTCTACGTGTGTGTGTGTATGCATATATGTGTGTGTATGTGTGTGTATGTGTGTGTGTGTCTATGTGTGTGTTTGTGTCTGTATGTATCTGTGTGTATGCATGTAAGCATGTATGTATGCGCATTATGTATGCATGTATGCATGTATGCGTACGTGTGTTTGTATGTCTCTCTACATGTGTGTGTATATGCATGTATGTGTGTGTATGTGTCTATGTGTGTGTGTGTGCCTATGTGTGTATGTGTGTGTGTGTCTCTATGTGTGTGTGTCTATGTGTGTATATACGTGTGTATCTATATATATGTGTATGTGTGTGGATGTGTGTGTGTAAGTGTGTATGTGTATATGTGTGTGTGTGTGTCTATTGTTAAAAGTCAAGCTTCAAACTACAAATTCGTGGGGAATCTTTTATGGACATGTGGAGCAATCAAAGGAAGCCAAAAGCCATGAGATTCCATCAAGAAAAGTCACTCAACCACTCCCCAAGTCATCTCAACTAAGTCCTCCAAGTTAGGAGGCTGATTTGGAAAGGTAGTTCCTAGATTTTAGGGGCACACTTCTCGCTATAAAAGGAGCATTTATCCCAACTTCTTTTGGGCCATCTTCTTGGAGTTTTAGCTCATGTAAAGTGAGCACTAAGTGCTGGAGTTGTGATAAACAAGCCCCTTGCTTAAGCTAGCCCCTTGCTTGCTTGTTTGTTTTCTTTTAGTAGGCATATCTATGTGTGTGCGCAGGCAGTGTTGCAACTCTCTACCCCTGAGTTGTTAGCATTCATTCTCCCTCATATTGTATCCATTTGATGTAATTCTTGTCGCATTGATAGCTATTAGAGTCTATTTTATGCACATCAATTCTCCGGAGCATTCTCTGAGTAATCTGGGAGCAACATTCATTTTAGTGAAATTGTGTGATTGATATCTCTCTCTGTGTGTAGGCTCTACTGGAAATATTTTGCTCTCTGTTGTCAGGGCTGGTTCTCCTTCTCTATTTATTGATTTGCTATGATTTTTGTGTCATTGGGTAGTTGTTAGAGTGCTCTAAAGTTGAGTCAAGTTTGAGATTCATTCTCTTTATAATCTTTGAGAAAAGCTTGCTAGAGTGAAGTGAGGTCTCTGCTTGACTAGCAGTTGTGAGCATTCAACTAGCTCATGTTGTAGACATTGTTTCTCTTTGTGTAAACAAGCATTTGAAGTGAAATTTGATTTTTGGAAAGCCCTTCGTGTCTACTACAGGTCTACAAAAGCTCACTGGAGTTGTCTGCATAAGCTCTGAGTAAGAGCATTTTTGGTGTGCAGAGGTCAAAGAAGGATACCTGTGGAGGTCATTCGCGCTTCGTCGTTGCTTAGGGGTTGAGATACTTCCCCCATCAGTGGTATCAGAGCATTTGGGCATCGTGGAGGTATCACATACAAGCAAGATGACCTCTTGGAGTTGGTGATTGAAGATTTGCATCAACAAAAGCGTCTTGGAGGTAGCTCACATCAAGGGGGAGCTATTCTACTCAAAGTTTCAAGAGCACAAGGTGTCCATCTAACGAAAGCTTTGGATTGAGGTAACCTCAGAGCCTCATTTTCATTTTACACACATTGGAGCATTAGCCAAGGGCTAGTTCAAGTATCAAAGACTAGATATGGGAGACTTCAACACTCAAATTGAAAAGCTAGACAAAGGGAACTATCAACCATGGAGATTTAGGGTCTCCAACTATCTTATGGGCAAGGGCCTTTGGGGGTTGATTAGTGGAAGTGAACCAAGACCTAGGTTGGATGAGAATCCAACCAATGACCAGAGAAGGGCCTTTGGGAATGGAATGAAAGAGACAAGAGGGTTATCTTTATTCTTTCCCAACACATTAGCAATAGCATGATCGGCCATATCCAAGACTTGGATTCAAGCATGAAGGTATGGGAGACACTTGAAAGGCTTTATTCAACAAGCACCAAAGCAAGGAAGATCCAACTCAACAATGAGCTCAACAACCTTAGGAAGAGCTCAGGGAGTAGCATAAATGACTACATACTTAAGGTCAAGGAGTTATCAGATGCATTGGGATCCATTGGAAGCCACGTAGATGATGACAATCTCGTGACTTATACTCTCAATGGTTTGAGAGATGATGAGAAGTGGAAACCCTTTACCACTTCAGTTTATGTAAGGGATAATCTTCCCGATTTTGAGCAATTGGTTGCTCTCATGGTCACCGAAGAAATGAACATAGGTGGAAGTTCAACTAAAAGCAAGGATGCACAAGTTTTCTATGCAGGTAATCAAATGGGCAAAGGAAGACGAGGACAAGGAAGGGGCAAAGGAAGGTTTGGAGGAAGGCAAGGCCACTCAAGCAATCAAGGACATGACCAAGGCACCTCATCACAAAGAGGGAGAGGAAGAACAAGAGGAAGAGGAAGATGACATCAACAAAACAGGAATCAAGATGGCGAAGGATGTTACATATGTGGCCCATTTGGCCACTATGCTAGAGATTGCTACCAAGGAGGAAACCAAAGGAGCTATAATCAAGGTTCTTCATACAAAGGCCAAGGTAATTATGCTTCTACAAGTTCAAAAAATGACAATCTCTTGATGATGCACATGAATGGGAATTCAAGCAAAGTAGATAACACTTGGTATATTGATAGTGGATGTAGCAACCATATGAGTTGCAATGCTTCTTGGTTTACTAATCTACATGTTCCCAAAGGTAAAAGACATGTAGAAACAGGTCATGATACAGCCCATGAGATCTCCCATGTTGGAGATGTAGCTTTGGATGACAAGGAGGAAGAAAGATGTCTCAAGGATGTCTTGCATGTACCTACCATCACAAAGAACTTGGTGTCCATTGGGCAAATGGTTGAAAGAGGCTATCAAGTAAGGTTCAACAAATGTGGATGGTTTGTGGAGAACCCTAAGCAAGGTTACAAGGTCATAGCAAGAGGAAAGAAGCAAGGGAGACTCGCCACTTTGGAGGTAAATTCTCATTCCACTCAACATGTCTACTTCACATATGGAAACAAGAGGATTTCAGAGTTGGACTTGTGGCACAAGAGGATAGGTCACATCAACATACAAAGAATGAAGCAAATGCAATTCAAGAGGCTGGTTGAAGGTCTTCCCAACTTTCAAGGACAAGGTATGAAGCATTTATGTGAATATTGTCAACTAGGGAAGCAAGCGAGACTTCCATTCAAGAAGAGTGGCTACATAAGCCAACATCCATTGGAGTTGATACATACAGATGTGTGGGGGCCAACCAAAGATCAATCCCTTGGAGGTAACAAGTACTTTGTCACTTTTATAGATGATTGCACAAGGATGGTTTGGGTTTATTTCATAAAAAACAAATCAGATGTGTTTACATGTTTCAAAGCATTCAAGGCAATGGTAGAGAAGGAAACATGTACATATATCAAGAAGCTAAGCTCCGATGGAGGGGGAGAATATTTCTCCAATGAGTTTTCTGAATTTTTAATGGATCAAGGCATCAAGAGGCAAGTGACATGCAGGTACACACCCCAACAAAATGGAATACCAGAGAGAAAGAATAGATACATTGCCGAGATCGCTAGAGCAATGCTTAATGAGATGAATGTACCTAACATGTTTTGGAGTGATGCAACAAATAGCGCCGTGTATCTTATGAATAGGTGTTGGCAGCAGTCAGGGAACCGAAGGAGCCACAAGACAAAGAGGGTCGAAACGAAGAGATAGCACAAGCAGACACAGTGGCCAAAGAAGATCTGGCAAGTAGGCCATCTAAATTTTTCAGACATCAAGGAGTTGAGCACACAAGAAGAAAGAGCAAGTAGGGAGCTCAAAGATGTGTACGACAAATCAACAGAGAAAATCCCTACACAAATAGTGATTTTAATCACTAAAAACCATTGTAAATACCATTTCGTATTTTTGTAGCTCCATTTTGTGCAAGCCAAGGAGTCCTTGAGCTTGAGGAGCTTTAGAAGTATCTACCTGCCAATTTTCATATTTTTTGGATCTCGTTTGAGCCCTCAAAAAAGTCCTGGAACCTAATTTTTAACTAGGCCGGACATTAGGTCTGGACAGGGCCAAAGCTAGTAAAAAACTATAAAAGGAGCTAGAGAGCTCATTTTTGGGGTTAGATTGTAATAGTTTTGAACTTGTAAGAGCTTTTTGAAAGTAATCTAAGAACCCCATTGCTTCCCACTCTTTGTCTTGCCGTGTGTGCGTGTGTGTGTGTATGTGTGTGCATGTTCTTATGCTTCTCACTCACGCACTTGTGCCTTCACTTGCTCGAGGTCTTCATACCATCCTCACATCTTCCCGGATTGACATTAAAGGAGGTGCTACTCATCACTGAGCTACACCAAATTTTGGCACCGTTGCCGGGGATCGAGCTTTGAGGATGAGCGTGTGATGGTAAGACGTAGAGTTGAAGCGTTGGAGTTATAGGTATTTTCTTCACTTTTATCTATTTCCTTTTGTTTTCTTCATCACCATCATCATCATCACCATCTCCCACCTCCATCTCCATCATCGCAAAAATTTCATTTTTTTTACTATATTTCCTTCCTCCTTTCACTTCCCTCATTTCACTTGTGAGAGAGAGCGAGAGAGCGATATTGTGTGTGCAGTTTTTGCATGTTTCTTGAGCTGTCTTGCAGGTACATGCTGCATCATCTTCTCCAGCACTCCGCACAGGTAAAAAACGTCACGGAACTGTCTCTGTGTCGCCGACCTCTATCAATTGCGACCGACAGAAAAAATGTTCCATTTGCCAAACAAAGTACAAAACCATGATCTACAGGCCTAGAGCTTCCCAAAACTGTGGTTAGATTTTTGAAATTCATCAGATTTTTGTCAATCGCGATCGCTCTGTCAATCGCGATCGACGAACCACGACGGACAGACCTGTCAATCGCGATCGACCAGTCAATCGTGACTGACAGCCCACGACGGCTCTGTCAATCGCGACCGACAGAGTCAACGACCGATTGACCACGACGGACAGATCATACGCGTGACACGTGTCAATCGCGATCGAGTCATCAATTGCGATCGACCCATCAATCGCGACTGACAGCCCACGACGGCTCTGTCAATCGTGACCGACACAGTCAACGATTGTTTGACCGCGACGGACAGACCCTCGTGACCGACCTGTCAATCGCGATCGACCTATCAATCACGACTGACAGAGTCAACGACCCTTTGACCATGACTAATTGACTTTTCGAGCCACGTGTCAATCGCGATTGACCCATCAATCGCGACTGACAGCCACGACGGACCTGTCAATCGCGATCGACACATCAATCGCGATTGACCTGTCAATCGCGACTGACAGAACTTGCGAACGCGATAGAAGGGCAAATTTGGCCAATTTTTAAGGGCAAAAAAAATAGTGGTCTAATTTTTGGGGAACTTTCAAGGGTTTAGCATTGCATTGTGAGGCCGCAACCCAAGTAATTCAAGAATTCCTGTCTGCCTGAGTAAACTTTTTTGAACCCTGTTTTAGCACCTAAACCCTGATCGGACATAACTTCCTCATACAAAATCCAATTGCTGTGATTCTTGTTTTGTTGGAAAGCTCGTGGGAAGTACAACCAAAACTTCCACTGGTTATGTGAAAATTAAGATCAGGATTATTAGATAGGGTTTTTTGAAGTTAACCATACCCGAGGTAGGAAAACTGAGGGATCCTTGGGATTGTTTTTCATAAAGGCAAGGGATAATTTGGTCTGTGAGTTACATGCATGAAAGTGGTCTAGTCTGTCATTGGAATTTAAGTCTGGAGCTAATCTTGGGACTGATGCAGGTCTATTGAGAAGCAATTGAGAGCATCCAAGCAAGGGCTTTGTGCAAGCTTGAGAATCAACTTCTCGAGCACTAAAGAACAAGGATCAGCAAGAAAGGTCGGAATATTCTCAACTCCCCTTCGTCAATTCCTAGCTTAGGCTAAGAATGACTAGGGGTAGGAGTAAGTCAGGACGACGATAGGCAATTATCAAGTTGAAGAATACCTAAACTTTCAAGTTCAAGCTAAGGAAATAATCTTTGTACTGTCGAGAACTTTAAAGGAAAAGAACTTAACGAGGAACGATCAACTTTAAGTGCGGAACTACACTCAAATATACCTTACGACGTGATATCAGACAAGAATGTTAACACGGTAATCAACTAAAAAGAATCAAGTAACTGATACAAAAGGACTCCGCAACGAGGTTGTACTTGGGCAAATTTGGGTTATTCAATTAGGCTTATGAACCTTAGATCAGGGCGACATCTAGGGAGAGATAGACAAAGCCTTAGGTCTTCAGAGGCCAGTGTCAACCACAATGCTAGGTCTTGGGCCCAGCAATTGAGCCACCACTCATACTACCCTAGTTCTGAGACTAGTGAATCAGAGATGTCTCAAGGCATGGACGACCTACGGGAAGTTCAGGAGTGCCATACTTGCACAGGGTAGAAGGCCCTTACAAAATGCAATTGGAATACCTTAGGACCAACCGATTGGGTGCTAGCATCTATGAGGACGGCCTAGGAAGATCTGTGGTACAGGTGAAGAATCCTGACCAATCCATTGGACTAGAGCGCCCAGCTGTCAAGTTTGAAAACGGAGCGTACTTAGACAAGGAAGGGACAATATACGTAATCACCAATCATCCAGAAAGAACTGATGAATTTGGGAATGTAATCCTAGAATCGGACTTAGGTGACCTAGAGCAGGGAAACATGGGTGCAGAACCTAGGACCCCCCGAGGCAAATCTGTTCTCACTAGGATTATCACACCAGAATGGGTTCCCCAGGACAACAAGAGCATAGATCTGCTTCTGAACCGAGAAACGAATGAAGCCTTTTGGAGGTATAAATCTGATCGGCCAATCGATATAGGAACAATCATGATCTATGAGTTTAAGGATCCTGATAGCCCAGGCAGAGTGACCTACTTAGATCTCACTTCAGAGAGGATCTTTGTGGTGACAGAAAATGATAGGCATGCTTACACTTGGAAGGCTGAATTTATTTTCCCCCAACCAAGATCTAATGTGTCCTATGGTCACCATGGAGTGGGAACATCCCAAGCTCATGGAACTCAAAGAGACCGAAGTAGAGATAGGCCAGAAGTAAGATTTGCCAACCCAGGGGGCAGAGAAAGAACGAGGACGGAAACAAATAGAGTGGAGCCTGAGGTAGTTAGAGCTCACAAGAATCAAAGAAATGCGGATGAGTTCCCTCTACCACGACCTAGAGAGCACACAAGGACTTTGAGACCAACTCAGTTAGTCAAGTCCATGAAGAATTACTTCGATGGCACTGGAGATCCATACGATCATGTGGCCGAGTTCAAGCAAGTCTTGAGAGCTGAACAAGTGGAGGATTTATTCACGCAATATAATGCCTTTGGTCTAACTCTTAGGAACACAGCCCTTACGTGGTTTCAACCATTGAATGAGAGACAGTTCAGGAGCATAGACCAACTCCTAGAGGCTTTCATTATTGAATTCTCTAAGAGTGGCATAAGACATAATACCTCCTCATTGATTCACAGTTTCAAGCAGACCCCGCAAGAGACCGTGAGACTTGCAGGAAGAAGATTTAGGCAATATCTTGAAAGATGCCCTGTTACGGAGCTCCCCACACCAGCTAAGCAAGTGGCTTTATTCTTGGACGGATTGCTAAGTACCAAATTAAGATCATATGTGTACTTGAAGGACCCTAGGACCATAGAAGAGTGTGTACGCATGTGCATTGACATCGAGGATAACCTAGGGGAAGAACTAGAGCTTTCCAAAATCTACAAGGACTCAGATAGTGCCTCTAACCTCTCTTCCACGCAATCCACATCAATTGAGGAACTTGCGGAGAAAGTAGCTCAAAAACTAGGTGTCTCTAGTAAGAAAATTCCTAGATTCGCCCCAGTCAGAAGGTGTTATACTTGTGGAGGCGACCATATGGCGAATGTCTGTCCCATTACGGCTCAACCCCAAGTAAATCTGAGTAGCCAATACTGTACCATAGAACGGAGATACACAAATCACACAGCACAAGACTGTCCATACAATAAGCAAGCAGTTAGGCAACCCTACCCTCAACCATACCCTCAGCAGGGAAGATATCAGAATCAGTACCCACCGCAGCAGTATGCTAGGCCTCAACAAACCTACCAACCCCAATACCAACAAAGGCCTGAGCCTGTGTTAGCACAACAACCCCCTGCCCCAGCTAATGTAATTCCGGTAAAGTATACAGCAGCTGAGGAAAATTTGAATAGAGCTATAGTGCCAGTAACACCACTGCTTTCAGAAAGTGACCCGAGCGATCATAGCTTTGATTCTACTCACATTGATAGCCCCCAGGCTTACTACATGCAGTCTCCTGAACATGGTGAGTCCTACTATAGTGAAGAGCCAAATGAACCTAGTTGGGAACCGGAGTACACAAATGTAATGTATACAAACCCTAACTCAAGACCCCAACCTAGGCAGGTAAGACCTCCATTCCCAAGAGGACCATGCTACAGATGTCAAGGAGATCACCTCATTCCTGATTGCCCCTTACCTCCACCTACACAACCCCAGTCAGTGACAATTCAGGGATTTTGCCAAGAATGTGGAAAGGAGCATCTCTTACGAGACTGCCCTAAGAATCCTAATAATATGCCAAAAATCACTCCTATTAACGTTATTGAGTTAGTAGTAGACTCTACAGGGAGGGGCCCAAGAATTCCAAAGGCGACTATCAACAGCGGGTCCTCCATCGAAGAAGATGAGAGGGGGCATCCAATTACCATGTGCTCAACCAAGGGGAGCCACTACCACACCTGAGGTGACTCCTCCTCAAACTAGGCGTGTTCGGCCATTCACCATTCGTCTTCCCAGACCAAGTACAGAAGGACCCAACTTGGTGTTTCCCCCCATTCCATCAGACTTGGAATTTCCACATGGATTTACTCTCAATGACCTCACGGATGAAGAAGTTGCCAGGCTGATCTACGAATCTAATCTTGAAACAGAAGCAGACCAGACCCAGGAACCACATCCCACCACAACAACACCAGCCCCGACACAACGAGTCGTCGTAGAAGTCGAAGGAGATGAACAAGAGGCAGGAGGAGAAGAAGAAGAAGCTGACGAAGAACAACATCAAGAATATAATGAACTCTCAGAGCTAGCAAGTGCCCCAGCATATTCAGCACAAATAAAAAGATTGTACCAAACCATGAAGCGAGTTTAGGAACAACACAAAATGTCACTTGAATCAGGCAAGGTGCTCATGAGCCAACTATTGGCAGAGGAAGGCGTGGACGATATGTTTATTGAATCCATGAACCTACACGTAGAGGCAGTCGGCTTGGATGAGGCCATACATGAGGCCATGACATACATTAATCGATTTGAGAAACGTGTGCCTGCCCGCCCCACGCGATCTAGAAAACAAATACACATCAATGTATCAGAACTGGAAGGCAACACACAAACAGAAGAACATCAGGAGGCACCACTCTCCCCACCCACCTCACCTCTCACTACACAAGTCACCTCACCACCTGGCACAACCACGTCCTTCTCTACCACTACCACCGTCGTCATGGGAATTCCTCTCTCTCCCAGTATCCAATTCGGAGGAGTTTCCATGCCCACCTTCACGACATTCTTCACAAATATCACTTCCACCCCACCCACTGTCCCCTGTTAGTATATGATCAATGTCTACCCCTTATGATTGTATGCACATTTTGTAAGGCCCCCTTTATGAGGAGAAGCCAAGCGTGCATTACCCAATTGATGGGAATCCCAACTTGAATGTTGGATGAAGGTCATATTGGACCATGTAAGGTATTATAAGGAAAGGGAGTTACCAGGGTCCCCAATTGTGGGGTCCGGGGCAGCGGTGAGCAGCCCCGGCTGGGGGGTCCAAGGGGGCCAGCGGGCCCCCTGGCCATGGAATATTCCCTGTCGGAGTTAGAAATCATTTATATTTGTTAGGTTGGTTCAACCAGTCTAAGCCGTGTATGGCAATTACGCGGGCGGTGGCCGCCCACGCTCTACCGTCCATGTATAGCCGTCCATGGCAGGCCACTCATGATCCTATATATACATGACTTCTGCACTACCTAAGACACAGAGTTGAGCCAGCATACCTCTACCTTGTATCTCCCTATCTAGAGTTGTCTAGATCACCATTTAAGCTCTACCTTGAGAGCGCATGGGTGGACAACGCCATCATCTTTGTACTTGCTGCTAGTAGAAAATTGTTGAGATTCTCCTATATCTGTTATCTTCTCTGCTATTGCTCCTGTGTTATATTGCGTAACTATTGTCTTACATGGTATGAGAGCTGAAAGGTTCGAATAGCTTGAGAAGTATCATTATTTTTAGCCTACTAGCAGACTAGAATATCAGTAGATTATTCGAGTGATTACATGATGGCTTCATCGTCGAACACTAGTCTTGGTGCTTCAGCTAATGTTCATGCTGCACCTATTCGAATTCGTCCACCTGCATTCACTGAAGGGAAGCTGGATGGAACCAACTATACACTCTGGAAGTTCAAAATTTCTGCAATTTTGGACCCCTATGAATTACTTGACACTGTCATGGGACCGATGGGATAGAGCCTATACCAGTTGAAGATCCAGCAAATTCAAGATTGATGATTCAGCCAGATCCAGATCTTCTACGAGCTTGGAAGAGGCGGAATGCTGATGCATTATGTGCGATTGTCACTAGTGTAAGTGATTCTGTGCTTACTTTAGTTCAGCATACTACTAAAGCACATGAGGCTTGGGGCATATTGGCTCGACAATATGAGACCAAGAACCACATTAGGATACGGAATTTAGAAAATCAGTTGGCAAATGAAAAGCATTCTGATTCTGAAAAGGCTGAAGATTTTATCAAACGGATAAAGCATCTTCAAGATCAATTGGCTGCAACTGGTGTTGTTATAACACCAGAAGAGCTGGCTCGAAGATCTGTACGTGTTCTTCCAGCAAAGTATGATGGATTAGTAACAGCCCTTAACACTCAGGTAAGGCCAACTCCTCTTACATTTGAAGAGTTTTGTGCCATGCTTTTAGAAGAAGAGATGCGGCTGAAGAATCGGCAAAGTACAACTGATGCTGCATTCTCAGCAAATGCAAAAGGTAAAGGCTCTTCAGAGGGATCAAAGAAGAAGCCAAAGAAGAAAAAGTTCACAGGAAGTTGCTTCTATTGTGAAAAGAAAGGCCATGCCATCAAGGATTGCAGAAAGAAGCAAGCTGATGAACGGAATGGGACTGTAAAATCATCATGGAAGAACAAAGAGTCTGCAGACAACACAGAGCTAGAACTTTGGGTAGCTATTGAAGAGGTATGTTCATCTGCTCAAGCTCATGTTGATGAGCCATGGATTTTAGATAGTGGAGCTTCTCGCCATATGACTAGTAAAAAGGATTGGTATAGTTCCCTAGTGCCTCTGCGGGAATCCATCAATGTAGTGGTGGGAAATGACTCCAAGTGTCCAGCTGAAGGAACTGGAACCATCTCTTTTATCACTTCTCCAGGTGTTGAGAAAAAGTTATCCGATGTTCTCTATGTACCTACACTCAAAAGAAATTTTTTGTCAGTTTCTGCAATAACAGATCGTGGACTCAAAGTTCACTTCAATAAGAGTGGTGCGGAAATCACGGATTCATCAGGTAATGTTGTAGGTAAAGGCATACGACCGGATAACTTGTATGAGTTAAGTGCTTTAACTGCTACAGAAGATAAAGATGTAAGCAGGTTATGGCACCAACGATTTGGGCATCTCGGATTTGCAGTTTTGAAGGAGATGCAACGAACAGGGATGGTTGCTCATTTGCCTGCATTTTCAGAGTTGCAAGAACCTTGTGAAGCTTGTATGATGGGCAAGCAACAACGAAAGGCGTTTCCAAGAGAGACCAGCAATCGATCTCAAGCTCCTCTAGAGTTGGTACATGCTGATCTCTGCGGTAAAATGTCTACACCTGCTTTAGGAGGATCTTTCTACTTCTTGCTGTTAGTCGACGATTATAGTAGAAAGATGTGGGTTTATTTCATTCGAGAGAAGGCTGATGCTTTTGAAAAATTTAAAACATGGCATAAGTATGTAGAAAATGAATCAGGAAGGAAACTGAAGAAATTTAGAACAGATAGAGGAGGTGAATTCTTGTCAACAGAATTCAACAATTACTGTAAGGAGCATGGTGTGAAAAGGCAACTTACCACAGCTCATACACCCCAACAAAATGACGTTGTTGAGCGTAGGAACAGGACAGTAGTTGAAATGGCTCGTTGTATGTTGAAGGCTCAAGACATGCCTGATTCATTCTGGGTAGAAGCAGTCAATACAACAGTCTACATCCTCAATCGAAGCTACACAAAAGCACTGAAGGGGATGACTCCTCAAGAAGCATATTCTGGTAAAAAGCCTTCAGTTTTGCATTTCAGAATTTTTGGTTGTTTCTGTTATGCACATATTCCTGATTCAACAAGATCAAAGTTGGATTCAAAAAGCAAAAAGTGTGTCTTCCTAGGATATAGTGAAGAGTCTAAAGCATACAGGTTATGGGATCCTGAGGCAAGGAAGATTTTTGTCAGCCGAGATGTGGTGTTTGATGAACGACCACACTTAGTAGAAGATAAAGGTAAATCTACTATCTCATCAAACGGAGAAATATCTCACCTTGTGCCTATCAAAAGACAGGTTAAAGTTGAGGAGGAGGAAACATCTGATGGAGAAATTTCCTCAATAAAAATCCAACCAGTTGTAGCTGCACAGCGTAAGCCACTACCGAAGTGGGCACAACAGCTCTTTGATGATCACAATCCACATGTAGATATACCAGAATCATCATTGGATGGATTACGAAGATCAAAGAGAATAGAGGAGCAAAGAAGAGCCTCAGAACACATTGTTAACATGGCTCTAATGGCAGATATCATGGGTTCGATAAAGGAACCTACGACCATTGAAGAAGCCATTGATGATCCAGTTTAGAGAGCGGCAATGCAGTCTGAGTATGATAGTATACTCAAAAATTATACATGGGATCTAGTCGACTTGCCGCTAAAGAAGAAGGTAATAGGTACTAAATGGATTTGGAAAGTTAAGTATAAAGCTGATGGAACATTAGAAAAGTATAAGGCATGATTAGTTGCACAGGGTTTTTCACAGATTGAAGGATTTGATGTTCAAGAAACTTTTGCACCAACAGCACGCATGACAACTATTCGGACGGTACTTGTAGTAGCTGCACAAAAGTCCTGGCCTATTTTCCAGATGGATGTCAAATCTGCATTTTTGAATGGTCACCTCAAGGAGGAGGTATATGTATCTCAACCACCAGGTTTTGAGGTGCCCAATTCAGAAAATAAAGTTTGCAGGTTGAAGAAAGCTTTGTATGGACTTAAGCAAGCTCCACGAGCTTGGTACCAACGAATAGATCATTTTTTCAAAAATATGGGTTTGAAAGAAGTACTTCTGATGCTAACTTGTATGTAACGAAAAGGGATAGCAAGCTAGTTGTTGTCATTGTATATGTAGATGATTTGATCATTACAAGAGATCATCAGGAACTCATCAATCAAACTCGGATCAGCTTGGGAACTGAGTTTGAAATGATAGACTTAGGTCTACTCCATTTTTGTCTGGGAATTGAAGTATGGCAAAGGAAGGATGGCGTTTTCATCTCACAACAAAAATATTCCAAAGAAATCCTCAAGGCATTTGGAATGATGGACTGCAAACCAACTAGCACACCTATGGAGGTAAATCATAAGCTATCTATGGATGATAACATGCCTGATGTAGATGCTAAGAAGTATAGGAAGCTCGTTGGAAGTCTTATTTTTCTGTGCAACACTAGACCAGACATTTGCTATGTTGTTGGAGTGTTAAGCAGGTTTTCCAACAAACCTAAGGAGAGTCACTGGAATGCTGGAATGGGAATTCTAAGGTACATTGCAGGAACCTTGGATTTTGGTATTTTGTATACCACAGGTGATACACTCCAAGGATATTGTGATTCAGATTGGGCTGGAGATTGTGATTCTAGAAAATCAGTTTCAGGATATTGTTTCTCACTTGGTTTAGGAATATTTTCTTGGGTAAGTAGGAAGCAACCAACTCTCGCACTCTCCTCCACTGAAGCAGAGTACAAAGCAGCTTGTTTTGCTTCTTGTGAGGCAGTCTGGTTAAGGAGAATTCTTGCAGATCTAGGCTTTCCATCAAATATGCCAACTGTACTCAAGTGTGATAATCAAAGTTGTATGGCTATTGCAAAGAACCCAATATTTCATGCTCGCACCAAGCACATAGAAGTACAGTACCATTACATTCGTGAGCTAATTGAAGATGAAATTGTGGAGCTAGAATATTGCCCAACAGAGGCAAATTGTGCTGACATATTCACTAAAGCACTTGGAAGAGAGCAGCTCAACAATCATCTTCAACAGATGGGCATAGGACCGAGACCTACTTGATTTATCATCGGTAAACATTGAGGGAGGGTGTTAGTATATGATCAATGTCTACCCCTTATGATTGTATGCACATTTTGTAAGGCCCCCTTTATGAGGAGAAGCCAAGCGTGCATTACCCAATTGATGGGAATCCCAACTTGAATGTTGGATGAAGGTCATATTGGACCATGTAAGGTATTATAAGGAAAGGGAGTTACCAAGGTCCCCAATTGTGGGGTCCGGGGTAGCGGTGAGCAGCCCCGGCTGGGGGGTCCAAGGGGGCCAGCAGGCCCCCTGGCTAGGGGGTCCCAAGGGGCCAGGGGGCCAGCGGGCCCCCTGGTGGGGATCCGGGGGCAGTGCCCCCGGCGCGACGGTAAAGGGAATATTCCATGGAATATTCCCTATCGGAGTCAAAAATCATTTAAATTTGTTAGGTCGGTTCAACCAGTCTAAGCCGTGTATGGCAATTACGCGGGCGGTGGCCGCCCACGCTCTACTGTCCATGTATAGCTGTCCATGGCAGGCCACTCATGATCCTATATATACATGACTTCTGCACTACCTAAGACACAGAGTTGAGCCAGCATACCTCTACCTTGTATCTCCCTATCTAGAGTTGTCTAGATCACCATTTAAGCTCTACCTTGAGAGCACACGGGTGGACAACGCCATCATCTTTGTACTTGCTGCTAGTAGAAAATTGTTAAGATTCTCCTATATCTGTTATCTTCTCTGCTATTGCTCCTGTGTTATATTGCGTAACTATTGTCTTACATCCCCATTTTTACAATCACACACACATTTGACACAATGGAGACATCACCCGCCACAGTACCATCCCCACCCCCCACACAACCTCAATCTCCCATACCCCCTCCACCTACTTCACCATTTGACTCCACAGCATTCACAACTCCCTTCCCCTTCCCCATTCCCCCTGCATCTTCTTCTTTACCTGCATCTTTTAATGTAAATAGTATATTCCTATCATTACATCATTGTGTATATCAACTTCAGCGCGAGTACAGGGATCTAGAAAGCCGCCATCATCAGCTGACAACAAACCATCAGCAACTACAAAAACGACTCTTAAGGCTAGAAGAAGAAAATGCGGAACTTAGCCAACGCCACACCACTCTCGAGCAAGCCCATCAAACACTCCTGGAGACACCCCAACCATCAACAGAACCTGGTGTCAAACAACTTGAAGCCTTGCTGGAGGTGTACCAAACAGATAACCTGAGAGTCCGGCGTAATTTAACTATACTTCAAAAGCATATGGCTATAGCACTTGAAGAAAATAAACGGTTGCAGAAACAAAATGAAGAAAACCTGGAAGCAGCCATGGAAGGTTCCCCCCATGAGATCGATCCAGAACAGTTCAAAGCGGTTCCCACAGAAACAATGAAAACCATCTTGGAAAGTTATGCGGATTTATTAGAAGCACATGATGATTTGGAAAGGGAACGAGATGAGCTACGTAGCCAGCTCAGGGAACAGGAGGGTCCAACCAAGGTAATAGAAACGGCCTCGACTTCAGAGGAAGTAAAGGCATTGACAGAGCAGGTGGCTGAGCTCCAGAAAAAGTTACTAGAATATGAAAGGCAGCCCTCCCCAGTTGTAGAACCCGAACCGGAGGAATTAGTACCCATTGAGGTGGATGAAACATATGAGGAACCATACGTTCCTATGCCGATGCCAGGTGGTGCACAGACCTCAGAAGGAATGGACAAATTAGAAGTTGAAGTACCTGAATGGCTCTAAACACTCGAGAAGACAGCAACAACCCATGAAGATAGAGTGGCCATTCAAATCCAATCTATGGCAAAGTTAGAAGACACCATCATCAAGTCTGAATACTTTCGAAGCATGTCTCATCATAGATGGATCGGCACCAACGATGATCAATATGTGCCATATTGTTTGCTCCTTGCGGATTACAATGCAGAGATTCAACGCAGTTGTGGCAAGCCTCCAACTTTTGCCACACAATTTGGGCCAGAGGATATCCCAGAAAGTGTGAAGAAAAGCTCCATTCATCAACCAACCTGGAGAATCCGTCTTCTTGAAACCTACCCGGAAATGGTTCGTACTTGGACTAACATGCCCCTTTTTATTAAATACAATCCTTGTTATGTTCCAGTATTCCGCCGGCGCACTTGGCCAGAGTTTACAATTGCTATCAAGAACGTCAAGGGTTGCGCAAAGTGGTTAAATTATGTTTATCTAGCACCGCCACAAGGCCCTCCCACTGTAAATTACATGATTTCTACCATCAGACACTGGAGCACTCGACTACGGAATACCCCCGATGTGATGGCACAAATGTGTATGAAAATCTTTGAACTAATGCTAATCACCTTCAGGACGTTCAAGAATATTAAAGACCCCCACTTCTCAGGTGTCGGATTTCTTACAGGAAACCAAGATCTGGTATACGACATGAGCACAACCCCATCCATAGAGGTAATATATGCTTGGCGCGCCAGAATAAAGTACCTCCCAGCTTGTTTTAAACAGACATTCGAGAAGATGTTCATAACGGGATTCTGGGAATATCACTCAGATATATTTGTACCCAGGCCCTCACATCTCCTCCACTTATTCGCTGTGGAGAGAACCATCCATTCAGAACAACTACGGGTGCCACATCCGGACGTACCAAGACCAGTGAATTGGGATGCATTATTAACAGATCTAGCACGGGGGCTCAGATTAGAAGAACATCACCTCGCTTCCGACGTTGTCCAATATTACGTTCAACGAACATCTAGACAAGGGTCTGTCAGGGGCGACAGACGCGAGAGTGGGGGGGGGGTGTTGGCAGCAGTCAGGGAACCGAAGGAGCCACAAGACAAGAGGGTCGGAACGAAGAGATAGCACAAGCAGACACAGTAGCCAAAGAAGATCTGGCAAGTAGGCCATCTAAATTTTTCAGACATCAAGGAGTTGAGCACACAAGAAGAAAGAGCAAGTAGGGAGCTCAAAGATGTGTACGACAAATCAACACAGAAAATCCCTACACAAATAGTGATTTTAATCACTAAAAACCATTGTAAATACCATTTCGTATTTTTGTAGCTCCATTTTGTGCAAGCCAAGGAGTCCTTGAGCTTGAGGAGCTTTAGAAGTATGTACATGCCAATTTTCATATTTTTTGGATCTCGTTTGAGCCCTCAAAAAAGTCCTGGAACATAATTTTTAACTAGGCCGGACATTAGGTCTGGACAGGGCCAAAGCTAGTAAAAAACTATAAAAGGAGCTAGAGAGCTCATTTTGGGGTTAGATTGTAATAGTTTTGAACTTGTAAGAGCTTTTTGAAATTAATCTAAGAACCCCATTGCTTCTCACTCTTTGTCTTGCCGTGTGTGCGCGTGTGTGTGTATGCGTGTGCATGTTCTTATGCTTCTCACTCACGCACTTGTGCCTTCACTTGCTCGAGGTCTTCATACCATCCTCACATCTTCCCGATTGACATTAAAGGAGGTGCTACTCATCACTGAGCTACAATAGGGCTCCTACCTCAGGGATCCATGGCTTGACACCATATCAAGCCTATTATGGTAAGAAACCTGATCTTTCCCACTTGAAGATATTTGGATGTACTAGTGAATTGAGGCACAAGCTACAACCAAAGGCAGAAAAGTGTGTGTTTCTAGGATATTCAAATGATCATAAAGGTTACAGGTGCTTCAACCCAAACACAAAGGACTTGAGGATATCAAGGGATGTAGCATTTGATGAGCTACTCCCTTGGTATAAGAAGTATGATTGTATGCAGGACTATGAAGAAGAAAAGCATGGACATGATGAAGAACAAATCGACCTAGAGCTAAGCGGCCCAAGGTGTTCCATCAATGAAGATAGTTCAAGCATGAACTCACCATGGAGGGGGAGATCTTCATCAAGCTATGAAGCACAATCAATCAACAAAGGCAAAGCAACATTGGTGGAGTTGGATGAAGAAGGTAATGAAGTTGAAGATGATGAAGGACACATGATGGAGAAAGAAGCCACGTCAAAGAAAGAGATCAAGTTCCCAAGGCAAAGGAGGTTTATTCCTCCAAAAGGTGAAGAAAGGAAGTCTTCTAGAGTTAAGTATCCAACTCAAAGGTTTACTTATGATTCATACATGACAATGCATTAAGCATATATGAACAAAGTAGTAGAAGATAATGAGCCCGATTGCTATGAAGATGCAAGCAGGTACACCGAATGGAAAGAGGCAATGCAGGAAGAGATCGAAGCTCTTGAGGAAAATCAAACATGGACTCTAGTGCCCAAGAAGGAGAACATGAAGGTAATAGGTAATAAGTGGGTGTATAAAGTAAAGAGGAATTCAAATGGATCTATTTCTAGGTTTAAAGCAAGATTGGTGGCCAAGGGTTTTGCACAAACCTATGGAGTGGACTTTGAAGAGACATTCAGCCCCGTGGCAAAGATGAGCACCATTAGGAAACTCATTGCAATGGCTGCTAGCAAAGGATGGAAGCTTTTCCAATTGGATATCAAGAATGCCTTTCTCAATGGAGACTTGGAAGAAGAGGTATACATGGAGCAACCACTAGGTTTTGTTCATAAAGAGTTTCTACATCATGTTTGTAGGTTGAAGAAGGCACTTTATGGCCTAAAGCAAGCTCCAAGGGCTTGGAACCAAAGATTGGTGGACTATTTGATCAAATGTGGCTAGAATCAATGCAAGGAGGATCCATCTCTCTTCATCAAACAAAGAGGAGAACTTGTAGTCTACATGTGTGTGTATGTAGATGATCTTATCATTACAGGTAATGATACAAAGGGCATTGAGCAGATCAAGGCAAAGCTTGGAAAGGAGTTTAGAATATCTGATCTTGGAGATCTTAGGTATTTTCTTGGCATTGAAGTTGTATACAAAGAAGAAGGTATTATGCTCATACAAAGGAAGTATATTCTAGACCTACTTGAGAGGTTTGGGATGCTACATTGCAAGCCTATTTCAAATCCCATGGAAGTTAATGTAAAGCTAAGCTCCATTGATGGAGAGCCATTAGAGGATGTAACTTTGTATCGATCTATTGTAGGCTCTTTCAATTATGCCACAATAACTAGGCCTGACATAGCATATGGATTTGGAGTGTTATCACAATTTATGCATAGTCCAAGGACTACACACTTGCAAGCTGCAAGAAGAATGTTACAATATCTCAAGGCCACTATAAATGAAGGATTGTTCTATTCATTTGATGATGATATGCAGGTCAAAGCTTATTCTGATGCGGATTGGGCCGGTTCCAAGGAGGATAGAAGAAGTACAAGTGGTTACCTAGTCATGCTAGGTAGCAAGATCATCTCATGGATTTCAAAGAAGCAACCCACGGTGGCACAATCTTCCACCGAGGCTGAGTATAGAGCTTTGGCTCAAGCCACATGTGAGCTAATGTGGATTAAGAAGTTATTTATGGAGCTTAATTTGCAGGTTGACACATATCCAATTTTTTGTGACAACATGAGTAGCATTCATCTAGCATCGAATCCTGTCTATCATGCTAGAACCAAGCATATTGAAGTGCACTATCACTTCATAAGGGAAAAGGTGATATCCAAGGAAGTTTCAATACATCATATTGGTACCAAGGACCAAGTTGCCAACATGTTTACAAAGGCTTTGTATGGGATGAAGATTTCAAAATTCAAGCAATGCATCAACATGAAGGAGCTTGGATGAGGACGAAGAATTGAAGCTTGAGGGGGAGTGTTAAAAGTCAAGCTTCAAGCTACAAATTAGTGGGGAATATTTTATGGACATGTGGAGCAATCAAAGGAAGCCAAAAGCCACGAGATTCCATCAAGAAAAGTCACTCAACCACTCCCCAAGTCATCTCAACTAAGTCCTCCAAGTTAGGAGGCTGATTTGGAAAGGTAATTCCTAGATTTTAGGGGCACACTTCTCACTATAAAAGGAGCATTTATCCCGACTTCTTTTGGGCCATCTTCTTGGAGTTTTAGCTCATGTAAAGTGAGCACTAAGTGCTGGAGTTGTGATAAGCAAGCCCCTTGCTTAAGCTAGCCCCTTGCTTGCTTGTTTGTTTTCTTTTAGTAGGCATATCTATGTGTGTGTGCAGGCAGTGTTGCAACTCTCTACCCTTGAGTTGTTAGCATTGGTTCTCCCTCATATTGTATCCATTTGATGTAAATCTTGTCTCATTGGATAGCTATTAGAGTCTATTTTACGCTCATTAATTCTCTGGAGCATTCTCTAAGCAATCTAGGAGCAACATTCATTTTAGTGAAGTTGTGTGATTGATATCTCTCTCTGTGTGTAGGCTCTATTGGAAATATTTTGCTCTCTGTTGTAAGGGCTAGTTCTCCTTCTCTATTTATCCATTTGCTATGATTTTTGTGTCATTGGGTAGTAAAGGTGACTCAAGTTTGAGATTCATTCTTTGTATAATCTCTGAGAAAAGCTTGCTGGAGTGAAGTGAGGTCTCTGCTTGACTAGCAGTTGTGAGCATTCAACTAGCTCATGTTGTAGACATTGTTTCTCTTTGTGTAAGCATCCATTTGAAGTGCAATCTGATTTGTTGGAAAGCCCTTGGTGTCTACTACAGGTCTACAAACGCTCATTGGAGTTGTCTGCATAAGCTCTGAGAAAGAGCATTTTTGGTGTGCAGAGGTCAAAGAAGGATACCTGTGGAGGTCATTCGCGCTTCGTCGTTGCTTAGGGGTTGAGATACTTCCCCCATCATCTATGTGTATGTGTGTGTGTGTGTCTGTGTTTGTATGTGTATGTCTATGTGTGTATATATGTGTGTGTATGCATGCATATGTGTGTGTAAAGTGTGTGTATATGTATGTGGGTAAATCTATGTATATGTGTGTGTGTATGTGTGTATGTGTGTGTATGTGTGTGTATCTATGTGTGTGTCTATGTGTGCATATATGTGTGTATGTGTATATATATGTGTGTGTATGCATGTGTATCTATGTGTGGAAATGTGTGTGGATGTGTGTTTTTGTGTGTGTGTAAGTGTGTATGTGTCTATGTATGTATGTGTGTATGTGTGTGTGTCTATGTGTGTGTCTATGTGTGTATATATATGTGTGTGTATGCATGTGTATGTGTGTGTATGTGTGTATGTGTCTATGTGTGTATATGTGTGTGTATGTGTGTGTATGTGTGTGTATGTGTGTGTATGTGTGTGTCTCTATGTGTGTATGTGTGTGTCTATGTGTGTATATATGTGTATGTGTGTGTATGGATGTGTATGTGTGTGTGTAAATATGCGTGTATGTGTGTGTATGTGTGTATGTGTGTATGGGTGTAAGTGTGTGTATATGTGTGTGTGTATGTGTGTGTGTATGTGTGTGTGTATGTGTGTGTGTGTATGTGTGTATGTGTATGTGTGTGTGTATGTGTGTGTGTCTATGTCTGTGTATGGATGTGTATGTGTGTTTGGAAATCTGTGTATATATGTGTGTGTATGTGTCTATGTGTGTATGTGTACGCATTTTTAAGCATGTATGTATGCATATTGGTGGTTCAGGGCAATCAAGAATTGAAGTTTTGGGTGAAGAATTGAAGTCAAGGACTGAAGAAAAGACCAAGTCATGAAGCATGAAGGAAGTGCATATTCAGAAGATGAAGATGTGTACACATATGTACATTAATTTAGAGACAACTCATATATATCTTTTGTATGGTCATAAGCTTGTACATATATGGCTATATATATAAGTAAAAAGTTGGGGCATATATGAGAGAGCATGTGAATAGAGACATTGGTAGTTGTATGAGTCATTAGACATCTTAGAAGTGAGTAGAATCTCTCTCATCATTCAGTTGTAAAATTCCTTCAGGAATGAAAGAAAATTGCACCCGATGTTTCTATGCATTCTCCTTCTGTACTTGATCATTTCAAGAATCCTTTTGTAGATGTCTAAGTCCATAGTTAATGAGTCTATGGTTAATGTTTGAGAGACTAATTGTAAACAGGCTGTGAGAATTATGAGAAGGAACATTCATATGTGAAGAAGTGTTCACTGTTTCCCGAAACAGGCGCAATCTCGATGGTCAATGATTTGATCATTTCTCAGTGCACATGTTAAAGTTTTGCATGAATAAGGAGTCAAAATTTAATTTACAAGGTAAGCCATCTATGGCCAAAAGCATTTGTATAAACGGGTTCTAGATTGAGAGAACCAAGTGTTAGAAGTTATAGGTGTCTGAATCGACTTTTCAGAAGAGTAGTTTTAGACATAGGTAACTTGTTGATATCATTTCTCAAGATCTACTGAATCTTTTGGAGTGATTCAACTTGGAAAAGGTGCGCAAACTGTAGGCGACACCTTGTGCAAATATTCATCAAAAAATTTACACAATTAATAAGTTAATGAGAGATATATGTGCAACAAACTTTCTGTGTAGTCATCTCCTTCACAGATTTTTCAAAATCTTCATAATTGATCATTGATCCTCTAAAATTGGTGAAGGTTTGAGTTGATCTTGTTATAGAGGTGCTCTAACTTCAAGAGTAGCTTGTTCTTTTGGAGATTAAGACTCTCCATCAGTGGTATCAAAGCAGGAAGCATCAAAATTGAAGAAAGGAGGATCCCGACTGCTGCAGTCATAAAGAATTCAACATCTGAAGGTTCAAAAGGTGAAAGCTTAAGAGGAAATCTTGAGAACAAGGCCATAAGACATCAAGGAAGACAAAAGGAGTATCATTTGAAGCAAAGGTACATCTCTTACTCATAAAGTTTGAAGAATTCAATACACAGGTGAAGAAAGGATGGGAGATTCTCTTCAGATAGAGAAGTTGGATAGAGAGAACTATCCAGCATGGTCAATGAGGATGGAAGCTCATCTTATGAGCAAAGACTTGATAGCTTATATTACAGGTGAAGAAGAAAAGCCTCAGTTCAGAGATCCTAGTGTTCCTACTAGGGAGGAATTATCAGATTTGAAGAATTGGATGAAGAAAGATGCTCAAGCTAGGAGCATTATCTATATGGCAATCAATGAGTACTTGCTACCTCATATTAGAGGTCTTGCAAGTGCAAGTGATATATGGAATGCTTTGCAGGAGCATTTCCAAAACACCACAAAGTCAAGGAAGGCATCCTTGTGGGCAGAATTTACCACTTTCAAGAAGAAGGCCTCTCAATCCATCTCAGACTATGTAACAAGGATGGACATTGCAGATGCATTAGGAGCAGTTGATGAAGACGTTAAGGAGGATAAATTGGTAAGACAAATCCTCACAGGTTTGAGAGGTGATGACAAATGGAAGCCATTCATTTTGTCTACTGAATTATCACTTGATCATTTTACTCCTGACTTAAATCACTTGCTAGGATATATGTTAGCCTTTGAGCAGGATGTCAAAGGTGAAGGTGACAAGAGTACAGGTCATGCAATGTATTCAAAGGATAAGAAGAAGAATATCAAAGGAAAGCAACAAGAAAATGAGGATGAAGGTACAACTAGCCAAGCTAACTTCCTAAGAGGAAGAGGAGGTGGCAAAGGTAGAGGAAGAGGCAGGAGTAATAAAGAAGGAGTCAAAGCTTGCTGGATTTGTGGTAAGACAAATCACTTAACTAATGATTGTTGGCATAATACTCAGAGTAATGGTGGATATAATCAGAACTTTAACTCAAGAGGAAGAGGTGGCAGAAATCAAAGAGGTAATTTCAGAGGTAGAGGTAGTAGAGGTTACTTTGGAAGAAATGCAGGTAGAGGATTCCAAAGCCAACAATACAACAATACCTACTACAATTATGCTTCAGATCAGAAGGAAGATTCAAAATTGATAATGAATGCAACTTGTGAAAGGCGAAGTGAAGATCAAAGAGTCTTCTACATTGACTCAGGATGTAGTAATCATCTGAGTGGTAACATAGCCTTGATGACTGATTTGGAAAATGAGGTAACTAATCATATAGTTCAAATAGGTGATAATACAAAGCACAATGTGAAGTCAATTGGATCAGTGAAGGCCAAGGATGGAAGTACTCTCTTGAGTAAGGTTTTGTATGTTCCTACAATTCCTAAAAATCTGATAAGTGTAGGACAAATTGTTGAAAAAGGTTATGAAGTTAGGTTCACTAATGAAGGAGTGTTTGTGGAAGACCCTAGTAATGGGTATAAACAAGTTGTTTCAGGGAAGAAAGAAGGAAGATTGTTCACATTGAAGATTCAAGGTAATGTTGGTCATGCCTTGTTCACTTATGGTGGACATAAGATCTCTGAGTTAGATCTTTGGCATAAGAGGCTTGGACATTTTAATGAAAGAGGTATCAAGGATATGGTTAACAATGGTTCAGTGCTTGGATTGCCTAATGTTGTAGGTCAACATATGACATACAGATGTGAAGCATGTCAATTAGGTAAGGCTCGTAAGCAATCTTATTCCAAGCATGGTTTTATGTATTCAGAGAAGCTTGAGTTGGTACACACAGATGTGTGGGGACTATAAGCCACCGGATTGGCAATTGTAAATCTTTTTCTTTTTGTATTCCGCACGAACCAAAAGGTCACTGCGAAGAGATGTAACCATTTATAATCTAATGAAAGGAAGCTTCGGCAACAACCAGAAGAATCGCCAGACTGTCTGTCTGGGCGATTACATTCTGTGGAGTTCCGTTGTGTTATGTTGGAGAATTCTGAGTAGTACTGTGTTATTTCGCTTTCGTTTGATTATCTTCAATTGTATTAACGCTTTTTCAGTAAGTAGGACTTGTGAGCCTGTATTACGGTAATGAATAGTTCCGGTGCTGTGTGTTGAGAACGTATCAACCAGAGCATAATCGGTAAGGTTGTGGAAGAACTAGTAATAGGCTGAGTACAGATAGTAAGACGATGAGAGAAAGAGTCTAGAGATTAATTCGTATTAACAGAGATTTAGACATTAAGGTACTGTGGTGTGAGTGGTTAATTGGGAAAATCAAGTATAGGGCCTCTGATTATTCATACCCCTTCCACTCCCAAGAACCCGAAATAAGCTTAATGCGTCTCAGACGGCAATGCACGTTTAACACTGGCGCCGTCTGTGGGAAAGTGGCACCAGAGTGTTACAAATTGATTGTGGGAAGGTAACCATAGATTGTGAATCGACAATAAGGTAGAGTAGTACGCAAGTGTGGCAAAGGTGATATATGCCGATTACTCCGTCCGGCGAGTCGTATCCGAAGTACAGGCGAGATCGACAGCCTTGGGCGGTACCGAATTTGTTAAGGACACCCTCAGGAGGCAGAAGCACAGATCGGTTAGGTCCGGTCGTCGAAGAAGCGAAGCACGTTAGTAGTGATTCTGGTAGCATTCCGGTGGAACATACTGCAATTCCGGTAAACAGCGAGTCGTAACAAACGAGAACTATGTCGTAAAAAGAGAACACTCTCGTCAAAAATTACATGTTTTCACCTCATTTTTGGAATTCCTTTACACCAGTATACATATATTACAAAAATGAGGTGAAAACAAGTAATTTTTGACGTTTTTTGTCATTTTCTCAAAAAAAAAAAGAGCTCAAAATGTAGTCAAAATTTCACTATATTAGGCATTGAAGTGTCCCAAAATGTATATGATAAGACATTGACATGTCCAAAATCTATATGATAAGACATTGACATGTCTAAAATATATATAAGAATGTAGAAATCAATAGTTTTTACACAAAAATAACATTTTAGACATATCTTTAATGGGTGGATATCTGATTGTTATTCAAAATTGCTACAAAACATGGTTTCATTAACCAAACTACTTTGAGGCATTTACATAAGCACTAAAAATGTCTGAGAG
Organism: Ceratopteris richardii; assembly: GCA_020310875.1. Classification (NCBI taxonomy): domain Eukaryota; kingdom Viridiplantae; phylum Streptophyta; class Polypodiopsida; order Polypodiales; family Pteridaceae; genus Ceratopteris; species Ceratopteris richardii. The sequence continues at coordinate 6,832,223 of CM035422.1, read as the reverse complement.
CTTCAATGCAACTCACAACTTTGTCGATCTATGTCTACACCCTCATCATCTGATGCACTTGATTCAGTCTCATACTGTTGAGAGCTCTCTTCTTCTTCTTCTATATCCACAAGAGCTCTATCTTCATCCACGTACATACCAAATTCTGCAGGATCATGCACAACTCTTCTTGTTTTCCTATGATTTCCTGTACCACATACATCTGGAAGCTTTTGTTTTATCATGTTGATGGTTGCTTTCCTCAAGTGACCAGTTTTTGTCAAGGAAAAATCATAAACAAGAATATCTACATCATCCATTTTAAGAGTGGATGTGCTTCGAATATTCTTTTTCCTTTTTGAACCTGTTCGTTTAGTATCACACACCATTTCTAAGTTATATTTACCTGTGAATGCATTACTACTTTTAGTGTAATACCAATGCACCACCAAAGCCTCTATTCTTCTCTGATCAATATCTTTAGTTATCTCTAAAACCTTTGCAATCCAAAATGGTCTGGTAGCCTCATCACCATCAGCAAGTACTGCAATAAGCGTTCCAACATTTATCTCTATTAAATTTCCTTGCCATCTTGCTTCTGCCTGTTTTTTCATCCTTGGGCCTACATAAATATTTCTTTCTGGTGGATGTATAAAACTTTGAAGTGCATCTGCATTACATGCTTGGGCCACATTCACGGATCTTTGTGTACAAAAATCCCATGTGAATGGAACATCAACTGGCCAGTGACCTGCAATTGTATACTGTATAATCTCTTCTTGATGATTGAAAAAGTCCTCCCACCAAGATACATCTTGATCTCCAGCATATTTTTTTGCACGCTCAATATGTCTCTTCTTTTCAATGAGTGCATGCATCCAGCTTTTACTTTGATCAACCACACTTCCACATCTTTCTGTATTGTTTTTATCTTCATATGGTGATTGTTCTGCACCATACACTGTTACAGTAGACAAATTAGGCACCTGCAATAAGAAACTGCATCCCTCTTTAGGCTCCCACCCAAGAGAAGATGAATACTGCTTTGCAAATAAAAGGGTTATTTCATCAACCCTCCTCATCAAGAATACATGGTTGAAACTAATATTGTGCAATGGAGCCAAAACCTTAGCACTGTTATCAAGGCCCATTGAGCAAAAGTGCTTAAAGTCATAAATCTGTGTGAGGTGTTGAACTTCTGGTTTTGGAGTATATGCTTCTGAAATTAGCTCAGATAAAATCGGAAGAGTAAAAGCATTGTTACGTGCCAACTTCTTAGAGAAAGTACTGAACATTTGATCAATGTGATCATGAGTGTGGCCAACCAGAAGAAAATTTACCTTAACCATCTGAAATACCTGTTTTTCAACAAGCATGCTTAAATATCCAAAGACTGTAGAATTTTTATTCTCTCTTGGAGTATTATCTAGTTGCAAATATAGAGTTGGTGGCAAAAGACCCTTCCATGATTGCAAAACACGATGAATGACAGTAACTGTAAGGTTTGGATCATTATGCACATTCGGATATGTGAAGAAAACCTTGGACATTACAGTTCCATTGTATACCAAAGCGCCAACCAAATGCATTTGCACAAGGACTTCATCTCCAATGTCCTTAGGGATGCGATAAAAATGTGGCAAACAAGTTTTTTTTTGATCCATACCATCGATCAACAAACACATATAACGCTCCGGATTTCTGAGTGCCTTACTTCGATGATGAATTGCTTTCTTTCTCTCTAATGCTTGACTGTCACGATGGTTGTTAAGAAGGTTTTTAAAATTATGCTTTTCCTGTGGTGTTGTAGCCCCTTTTGCCATGTTTTTCAAAGTGGCGCAAACTGAACATTCACCCATTCTAACTTTACGAGGAATAGAAACATTGTTAAACTCTTCCTTCCATAATCGAGTAAAGTGACGATACAACACATACTTCTCATTTCTATTTTCCATGTCTTCTCTATATATTTGAAATACCTCTCGACGAGTAAAGTTATCTGACAAGTGCAACCTTCCAGTTGTAGGCATAACTTCACAATGCAAGCTAAAATAGTTCATCATCCAATTCATTGCATGACGTCCAACAGATCCTTTGGTCCCAACATGGAACATATCCAAAATGAGATCCCCATTCAAAAACCCTTGTTGAACCCTATGTATTCTAAAATTTCCTACACCCATTGCAATTTTAAATGCAGCCCTACAGCATGGCATCCCTTGAGTAAAGAAATATTCAAAACCAACACGTGTTACTGACATGTTATCCTCAATCATTTGCATGCAAGAAACAAGGTATATATCTTGCCTTTCACTATCTAAATGGAGGAATTTTTCTCTTATGTGCTTTAGTTTCTTCATCCCTAAATTATACAAGCATTTCAAACCACAACAATGCTTCACAATATCCAATGCAATCTGTCTATCTAAAGTAAGAAATTTAAATCTTTTTCGACTTACTTCACGAGACCTTCTTTTAAATCGTAGATTGAGCTTGCTTTGCTTTTTCGTTGCTCCACATGCACTTGAGTCAGAAGGGAGATCAATGGTTGGATCAGATGGGAGATCAAGAGGTGCATTTGGTTGAGCAGCATTGCACTGTGAATTGGATAACTTAAATGACTCAACAGAAAACATGGAATCATCAGCACGTTCTAAATCATAGGGATCATCACTTCTCTGGAAAGGTTCAACTGAGAACAATGAATCAATATGAGCAGAGGAAGCTGATGCCCAAGCATCCACTGAAAAGATTGAGCTCATCTTCACTGAGTTCACAGAAGACTGAAGATGAATGACCTTTTTAAATAAGTAGAAATCCGAGATCAAGTGAAGATATCACATCAAATGTCACATCAAGAAGATATGAAATCAAAAGCTTATTAAAGTACATTAAATAACATAAAACATCAAATTACATCAAATCACTTAATTACTCAAATATACACTAATAAGGGAACCAAAGATTTGATTCACTTTTGATTCAAATGAGAAACACAGTTGATTTCTAACTACATATGAGTCATTCAGTCTAAGCATTGTGAATGAATCAAAATATATCCAAGTTGAGTTCCAACAGGAATATATAATAAAATTGTTTGGAGAAATTTTACAAGAAGAAATTTTACAACTGGAATATATCCAAGTTGAGTTCCAACTGGAATATGCTATGCCATTGAACACTATACAAGAAGAAATTTTACATTTGGTTAAGATTTCAAGGATTAGGTTTTATTGTGGTCTTGGCTAGATATCAAAGAGGTAGATGACAGTATATTGAAAAAGAATTATGTGTAAAAGAGGCACACAGAAAGTATATTCATACATTGATTTTCCATTTCAACAATGTGTTACAAGAGACCAGTCTTTCTCTGTTTCAACTGCTCTGAAGGCAAGATGTCATGCTGTGGAGTGCCTCACTTGGTAAGTAATCTTCTTTCTATCTCCATGGCTTTAATGATGCCCTATGTGGCTCATAGTTCTTTTTTGCAGGGTGAAGACAAACGTAAATCACACTCCTTTGCATCGGTTTGTGAGCGCCACTGAATGCATTACAGTTGGCTATTATGATGAAGTAAGCAAAAGGAGAGTCAGGGAGCATTGCAATGAGAATGGGATCTCAAATGTGCTCATGTTCCCAGCCGTTACCAAGAAACTTCGTCATGTAGCTGGGGACATGACTTTGGTTAACCCTTATCAGAAGCCACAAAAACTCATAATGAGATTGCTTCAGCTATTTTCCAATGATGATGACTGGGTCCTAGACCTTTTTTCGGGCACAGGTAATTTCAATTTTCACAATTTTCATTAGTCATTGTTGATTGAAGCCTCTAAGAGGTTTTCTGCTGTTTCAGGAACGACTCTGGCTTGCTCCTTAAAGATGTTCAGGCACTGCATAGCTGTGGATAAGGATGATGCTCAAGTGAGCTTCATTAGAATGAGAATCAATGGACTGAATGAATGCCCAGATGAAGACCAAGAGGTTGGAAGGAAGCACATTGCAGATACGGAGAGATTCCAACCAGCTTCAAGGGAGCCTGTTCCCCCACTTGCAGATGAACCTGGGGACATGGCTGACCTTGAAGAGCCAATCTTGGAGCAAGAGAGGCAAGATAGGTGTTCTAATGTGCCAGAGGATACCAATACCCTTGAGCCTGAGGAAAGCTATGATCAGCTTCTATTGTAGATTCACATAACTCTTGTAAAACACATGAAATGTAAAAGATCATTTTAATGGAAATATAATTTGGAGTTCTGCTTCCACTTGGTGTTCAGCTTGATTTATCTTGAGCATTTCTCTGATCATGTGTGAATGTTTCTTAGTATAATTTTGTTGAATATTATCTTCTCTTGGGAATGCTTTTGTGAAGTGTATTTCATATTCTGTTAATATGGCCAGGCATTCAATGGGGATCTTAACCATACAAAGGGGATGATCTTAATTGCCTTGTTAAAATGCTCTGATTTTTACAACACATGTACTCTAATTTTCGAGTAACTTTTAATTAGCTATCTTCTGTGCTTGTTGAGGTTATAGATGTAATGAAGGAGCTTCGCGAATTCTTACTTGTACCTTTTCAACTCTAATCTATTGTCCAAGATCATGATGTGGGATTCTTGGTCATGCTCAACAACTAGTTTTCATGGCAGCAAGAATTTTAGTATATCTATCTTGACTACTTGGGATATGAGATCAAGCTTCTAAAGACAATATTTACAAGCAAGACTCGTGATGCTTTCTAGATATTGTAAAATGCCCACTTTTTTGCTTCATATAATGGTATTTAGGTAAAAAGAAAAAGAGAACATGTCTTTGTTCTCCTTTGTTGTGACTCAATGTTGGTAGATTTTGGTATAATTTCGGCATAGTCTACAGAAGGTACAGTAACTTTGGAGTCTACAGGAACAGAGTGTGCAGTTGATCCGACACAATCTGGTCAAGATTCAAACCTCTCTGAGGATAGAGGTGTGTTATCCAGAGAGACCATTGCTGGTGAAAGAATACCCTGGTTTGGGGAAAGTTCGACTAATTCTGGTGACAGTTTGGTCCCAGTTACAGGGAATTTACAATTTTTCGGTGATAGTGTTATACTTCCTGGTGAATCTTCATTCCGGACACCACTGTTCGGGGCAAGTTTCCCTACATTTGATACCAAAGAAGAGGATAGGCTATTCGAATTGGAAATTCGTAAAAGGTTGAGCGCTATTTTCGAACCGAAAAGTGAGCAGTCTGATGATACAGACTCTGAAGGACCGGAAACACCTCCTCAGCACTCAAGAGATAGTAATAGTACCACCACTAGCACTATGAGTGGACAACAACAACAACAGCAACAACAACAACAACAACAGTAGCAACAACAGCCACTTCCACCTCGACCGGTTCCAACCGGGGTAACATACACCAAATTTGGTGGATTTCCAGGTGATGATCCTAATGCCCATGTAAACACCTTTGAAATAAGTTATGCAGTACTAAACCATCCACTTGATCCGGCGTACAAGGCCATCGTATTCCAATCTACATTAGTTAATGAAGCAGCCAGGTGGTTAACAGAGTATGATATCAACCATTTTGGCACCTATGAAGCTGTAAGGGATCCGTTTCTGCAGAGGTTCCGATTGAAGAAGAACCCTGCCCAAATTTTCGATTACTTGCATAACAATAAACAGAAGCTGCATCACACTGTGCAGGAATATGCCACCCTGTTTAGAACTCATTTGAGACAACTACCGCCGGCTCATGCCAACCTGCCGGATGATGTCATCACTCACTGGTTCATTAATGGGTTGACTCCGCAGCTCAGACAGATTATGATCATCCGTTGTGTGGGAGCTATGACACTAGATGCGGTTATAGCAATGGCCTTGCAGCTCGAGCATAAGGTTGGAGGCTTTACCGAAGACCTAGAGTGGTTGAAAGCAAGTAAAAATGTTGCAGAGGATCCGGCTAGACAGATGTACTGAACTAAGTGCAAGAATCCAGGGCATACCAGTGCCACATGTGCCCTTAATCAGATGTATTGCGCTATCTGCAATACCACCAGAGATTCCATAAAAAATTGTGCATATAATGCCAAAGTGCAGGGACCAGCAACTGTAAATGCCATTATACAAGAACCAGGACAGTCCGCCACCCACTATGTACCACCTCAGATGAGAAATAATCAGCAGCAAGGATACAAAAATTATCGGGGACAGAGGAATACAAATTACAATACAAATTGTTGGTAGACAGGAACATCACAGGAAGGTACTTCCTTGCCACCACCTCGATGTCATTTTTGTGGTGAGCTTGGTCACATCCAAAGATTCTGCAAGGATGCAGCCGAATATGATCAAAGAAAGAAAGAGCGTCAGAATCCAATGACCAATATGGTTTATATCTCACTAGTGGAAACTCAAGCAGCAGTGATTCAAACAAGATCTGGTAAGCAGTTAGTTACAACCAGCAGCGGAGGTGTTTGAACCTGGCATCCATGAGCAACAAAGAATGTATAACAAGGCTAGCCAATGGACCACCAAGGAGCCTACAGTGTTCCCTGATCCAGTTTCGGTGACACAGATTCCTCTATCCCAGGCAGGGACGCTTGAACAAGATTCTACCTCAATAGTAGGTGTGACATCATCATAATCAGTGAAGAATACAAATCAATCAGACCAGGTATGGGATATTCTCTCTAAGGCCTCAATTACACTTCCATTAGGAAAACTACTTGCTTTAATACCAGGAGTTAGGCAGCAATTCCAGCAACAGCTTAGTTCTGGATCTCCTAGTACTTTGGTAACTACCACAATCCAACCGGAAGCTGACTCTACGGTGGATCATGCGGTCCCCTTAATTACGGTATGGCATAAAAATCACAAAATTACTCAAGCCTTGATTGATGGTGGTTCGGGTATAATCATAGCAACTGCAGCCCTCTGTAAAAAGTTAGGATGGATGCAAATCGAGCCTGTTCAATTTTTGTCTGAATGGCCGACCAATCCCGAGTTCATCCGATGGGACTCGTAAGGAATATCCCAATCACCTTGCAAGGCACCACATTCAAAATGACTTTTGTAGTCTTAGAACTACCAGAATCTACCCTCGATTACAATCTTCTTTTCGGTCGCCCATGGTTGAAACAGGCTAAAGTTATACAGGACTGGTCAGCACAGGAACTAACTTTCAAAGACAACCACCATAAATATGTTGTCAAACTGGATGCTATTCAGCCCTGTGAACTTCATGCCAGACCATATGTAGCAGAACCAGTCCACATGTTGGATGGCTTATCTGACGATGAAGAAGAAGCATTTCTGAAGAACAATGAAGATCTGATTTCCTTAGGTACTATAGATCTGCAATCTATTGTAGACAACTGGAGTCCGACAGCCTGTACGATGGTGCCTGTGACCGAAGAAGTGGAGATAGAAGATACTGTTGCTATGGATGAAGTCGCTCTACAACAACTTTTACAGTCAGCTGACGATACAGGCAAAACCCATCAATTCTATGTTCCCGAAGATCAGTTAATCACCTATAATTTGGGAGATGAAATAAATCCGTGACTTGTCAAGATAAAGGAAGGATTGTCAGAGGCGTTTCAACCTGATTTGATCCAGCTTCTTCGTGATTTCTCTGATGTTTTTGCATGGGATTACCGTGATATGAAAGGTCTGGACCCTCGCATCTATCAACATCGGGTCGTGCTTAAACCAGAAGCAAAACCAATTAAACAACCCAGCTACCGGATGAATCCCGACTATGCAGCACAAGTCAAAGTAGAACTTGATTGCCTATTAAAGGTAGGATTCATTGTACCCATTGAGCACGCTGAATGGATATCCCCGATCGTGATCGTACCAAAGAAAAACAAGCAGCTCCGAATATGTGTGGATTACCAGAAATTGAATGCAGCCATCGTACCTGATCCATTTCCTCTTCCATTTCTTGACACCATGCTGGACAGAGTGGCTGGCATGAGATGTATTCATTTCTCGATGGTTATAGTGGTTATAACCAGGTCCGAATGGCTGAGCAAGATATACCGAAAACAACGTTTATTATGAATTGGGGTGTTTTTGCTTGTACAGTCATGTGGTTTGGGTTAAGAAATGCTCCTAGCACCTTTCAGCAGTGTATGCAGGAAATCTTCTCACCCTATCTCACTTCTTTTATGCAAGTATATCTAGATTACTTCTCTTTATTCGGTAAGATGGTAGTACACCTGTATCATTTACGGTGTTGCTTTGAGAAATGTCGTGAATACCGACTCTGCCTGAACCCCACCAAATCTGTCTTTGTGGTTTCTTGTGGTAAGCTCCTTGGCCATATTGTATCTGCACAGGGCATACAAGTTGAACCAGACAAAGTTGCAGCCGTGTTAGAAGCACCTGTGCCTACTACGCCGAAAGAAGTGATGCGCTTCATGGGTCAAGTCAGGTGGCATGGTTGACATTTACGGTGGCTTGCCCATTTGGCAATACCCCTAAATCGGTTAATAACTAGTACTCCTCGACAGTTTGATTGGACTCCGGAATGTCAAACTGCATTTGATCGTCTAAAAGGATTATTAACGCAGGTTCCAATTCAACAACCTCCTGATTGGGAACACCCATTCCATGTTTTTGTAGATGCATCGGATATAGCCATTGGAAGTGTTTTAATGCAGCAAACTGATAAGTGGTTTTGGCCTGTCTATTATGCAAGTCGACGGCTTGCTCCTGCTGAAAAGAATTATTCAGTGACTGAAAGAGAATGTCTCGGTTTGGTATATTCTGTAAGGAAATTCCGGCATTATTTGCTAGGTCGAAAACTCATCTTTCATGTAGATCATGCTGCGCTAGTGTATTTGGTTAGGCAGCAACATTTATGTGGTCGTTTGGCGCATTGGGTTTTATTGTTACAAGAGTTTGATTACGAAGTGATTCATCAACCCGGCACTACACATGCATTAGCAGATTTTCTCTCTCGGTTGGATTCTCGTGAAGCTCCGGTCAGTGTTGATGACACCACACCAGCAATTTATGTTACTGAAACAACTAGTGATGAATCTGGAGAACATCCTGTGACACCTACCTACTATGATCAGTTATTAAACTTTCTTACCGATGGATGTCTTCCCCCTCAAACTTCTCTTGCGATGAGGCAGAAAATTGCAGTTTACAGTCACAGATTCCGGTTGATTGCCGAACAGTTGTATTATATGGATCACACTGGAGTCTTGCTTCGTTGTATTCCTCCACATGAAGTAAACTCGGTTATCTCTATGGCACACTCAATACCTTCCGGTGGACATTTTGCAGCAGATTAAACACATCGAAAAATTCTGCAAAGTGGGCTTTGGTGGCCTACTATGTACAAAGATGTGACTCAGTTTGTGGAGCAGTGTGACAATTGTCAGCGATCTGGCCAGCCTTTACAACGCCACTTTTTCCCTCTACAACCTGTATTACCTTTGGAACCTTTTCAGAAATGGGGTCTTGATTTTATTGGACCAATTACACCTCTAGCAATCCTTAGCAACAATCGCTACATTCTGACATGTACAGATTATGCTACCATATGGGCAGAAGCTTGGGCTTTACGGTCCGCCACAACTGTTTTGGTGGCCAAATGCCTGATGGACATATTCCCACGTTATGGATTACCTTTGGAACTTGTCACAGACCAAGGAACACACTTTACTAACAATTTAATGCCAGTGCTCACACATACTTTTCAGATTCTGCATAAATTCAGTTCACTGTATTATCCTCGTGCTAATGGCTTAGCTGAGAGTACAAACAATACGTTGTTGACTATGCTTTGTAAACTGATTGTGGAATCACGAGAAAGATGGGATCAGTTACTACCAGCAGTCTTATGGGCATACTGGACTACATACAAAGTAGCAACCGGACTGAATCCTTTCAAGCTTGCTTATGGGCTAGAAGCAATTGCACCAATGGAACTTGTGGTACCCAGTTTACGCATGGCTATCACTCAGAAACTGTTACCTGAAGACTCTTTGTCATTTCGGTTGGAAGCACTCAAAAACTTGGATGAACATCGCTGGGAAAGTTTTCTGACCCTTCAAGAAGTTCAGTTGCGGCAAGCACGTACTCATAATCGCTTTCTTAAAACTCTAGTTTTTACGATAGGACAACTTGTGCTATTTTATAATGCTAAATCAAATCGTGCGGTTGGAAAATTCAAATTACGATGGTTTGGTCCTTACCGGATTAGTGAACAAGTGGGCCCAGCTACTTTTTAGTTGACTACCTTGACCGGAATTCCTCTTCCTAAAGTGATAAATGGTTCAAAGTTGCGGCCACCTGATTCGCACTGAAGTGTTATGCGGTTGCCCGCGTATTTTTTTTCTTTTCTTTTCTTTTCCTTCTTTTTTTTATTTTGCGTGTTAGTTGAATAAAGACCATAAACTCCTCGTTTTGCTACATAACCATGAATAATCGCCGCCTTTTGTTATTGATTCAGCTCATGCATGCACACGGTAGTTATGAAGGTTATCATCTCAACATCGCGCGATGATTAGCATTTTTGATAGCCTCCCGTTACCAAGTATCTACTTAATCTTCTTCTTTTCGCTGTTAATCGCTATTGTGTCTGCGTGTTCTGTGTGCTTTGCGTTTTCTGTAATCACTGTGTATTCGTGCTACTTGGCGTGCGCATCATGGAAGCTTTAGCAAACTTTGCTACCTTCCATGACGGACTCCCTTAGGACGTAAGTGAATTCTTGCGGGTCCGAGGTTTGTCCAACTTTGCTGAATTGCCCTGGCATTCAGTGGAGTGCCATCCATATTATGCTCAGATTATCGCTGTTATTGCCGCCACAGCTGCTACGGAGTAGAGTTGGCCTATTACGTGTTTCCCCTCTGGTGTCATAATCACCATGCAGTCATTTGCTGCCGCTTTCTGACTCTCTCCGGAAGGATGAGAGAATGGTCCTAACCTTCCAATCGCTACGATGATTCAATTGTTTCCCAGGCACTCTTCAAATGAGTATGCCATACTCTGTCGCGCTGAGCCTAAACGATCAGCTTTGCAATTTTTAGTAGCCTATCAATTTTGCTTCTTACTATTTCCGGTGCATTCACCGTGAATGCCTTACGATCATTAAACACGTTAACAAAGGTGATCTCCCATGATCACGTCTTCCCCACATCATCACTTTTTTGTTTCCGGCCCTCCAAGCAGTGCATCCACCTCCAAATGCTCCAATCTTATATCATGAGGAATCTGCTCAAATACTTGAAGATACCGAAGAAGATGATGAAGAACTCTTCCAGCTCCTTCGCCGCAAACGCATACGGATAAGTTCTTCTGACAGTCAAGTACAAAGGTCTGCCGTTGGAAATAACGTAGACAAAAATGAAGAAGAGATTTTCCACGACACTGCCACCTCGATTTACCATGTTTTGTCCGCTCAGTCTTCTCCAAACCAGCAATGAAATCAAAGTGTTACTGTCGATTCTGAAGAGAGATCTTCCAAGGAAGAATCTCAACAGCAGTCCCAACAAGATGTGCAAGAAGATACGCAGGTTATTGTTGCAGAAGTTTTGGCACAATTGATTGCGGCAGTAGATTCTCCAGTTGCCCAACCTCAAGTGACTACGCAGCAATCTACCGATCAATTGTTGGTGGCTAACACTCCACTACCCACTTCTCCACCCATACCTCCGATCGACCCCATTATATCTGTGAAGCCTACTAAAGAACCTATCGCTTCATCATCCTCACCGAATTACTCTCCCCCATCTTCGCATCACTTTTTATCCGCCTCTTCATCCCAGAAACTTCCTCCTTTACTTCCTCTGATTCCCATGTTCACAGAATTAGAATGGGATGCATGCTTATTCAATTTTCACAGCAGCTTCCGGTGCAACTAAGAATGGTTATAGAGAATCTTCGTCAGGAATTGCAGCATAAGGTTGATACCCTTGAAGCATATATTACTCCATTACAGGAAGAAGTCGATGCAGTAAAAGCAGAAAATCATGCTCTGCACATACAGATTCAACAGCTACAGGCTAGCCTTGCTGAACAGGAAATAGTGATCAGTCAAAGAGATGTTGCATTGGCTGAAGTAACAGCAAAAGATGATTTATTAAGTGCTGCCGATGCTGAAATTGTCCACTTAACACAGTTAGTACAGGATAAGGAGGATGCACAAGCTGCCCTTGGTAATTTATTGGCCGAAACACGAGTTCAACTTGATGAAGCATTGCAGACAAGAAAAGAGATGGCCGATTTAGCCAAACACACAAACAGAGAACTTCAGCTTGCTAATGATAATTTGTTTGAATCAAATTCTGCTCTTAAAAACCAGATGACATTGGTCGCTGTTGCTCTAGCACAATGGTGAGAACCACGTTAAGAAGCTCCACCTCTTTAATGTCAATCCACGGAAGAGATAGGAGTGATATGAAGATCGTGAATGTGAGATGAAGTGAGAGTGAAGGTGAGAAGCATAGAGATGCACACACACGTACACACACACTACGAAGAGACAAGCAAGACACAATGGAAGGTGAGAAATCAACTCTACTGCTCAAGATCTCAATTACAAGCTCAAAATAGCTCTAAGCTCACACTAACCAACACTAAGTCACCTCAAAAATGAGCTCTCTAGCTCTTTTTATAGTTTCTAGACTAGTTTTGACCGGTTTCACATCTAGTGACCGGCATAGTTAAAAAATAGGTCCTATGCGCTATTTGAGAGGGTAAACGGTGTCTAAAAATAATCGAAATTGATACGCTCATTCTACCTAAGCTCCTCAAGCTTGAGGACTCCTCGGCTTGCACAAAATGGAGCAAGAAATTAAGAAAAGGGTTTTTCTATATTACATATGTTACAATAGTGATAAAAATCACTGTTGGAGGTTTTTGAAAAATATTTTAAAACATAATTCTTTGAAAAAATTGATTCGACTGGCTCTCTGCTCTGCCTTTACATGCTTCTGTGTCTTCTATGCCTCTGGCTACTGCCAACACCCCCCTCCCTCTTGCTTCTGTCGTCCTCGACAGAACCTTGTTGTGTGGTCTATCGGATGTAGTTCTGTAGTAGTTCCTAAGTGAGGGTGTGTTTTGATATTCGAATGCCTTGGGCCAAATCTGCCTCGAGTTTCTCCCAATCAATTGGTTGCGGTTCATTGGGTGGTGGTAGTCGATAATGTGTGGAATATACCATCTGTTCACAGGCGAATAATTGCAAGAGGTGTGTAGGCCTGCTGATGAACACTTCCGAATGGTATTCCCAGAAACCGGTTGTGAACATCTCTTCGAAAGTCTGCTTGTAGCACGCCAGTAAATATTTAATTTTGCAATGTCAGGCATAACACACCCGTAGCGATGGCATTGTACTCATATCGTATGCAAGATCTAGATTGCCATGCTCGAAGCCCGGGGTGTTTACATGGGGTGCTTTGACGCGTATGAAGACTTTAAAAACCATCTGCATCATGTCGAATATCTTGACAGTCATGTGCGCTGCTATATCGTCCATGTGTTTCAAGCGAGGGAGCCAGTGACGAATCGTGGCCATCATGTATCCCACTGTCGGTAGTTCTATGGGTGGCTTGAAATATGGGTAATTTAACCAATCATGGCACTGCTTGTTGTTCTGTACTTTAATAGCAAATGCTGTCCAGGAGCGGCGATGTGGCACTGGTCCCCAACATGGATTGTATTTCAAATGTAGTGGTGCCTTTACCCAAATACTCATCATCTCAGGATATTCTTGTAAAAGATCTTTACGCCACCCTGGTTGATAAATCTCGCCTTGCTGCGCATCCAATGGCAAATCATCAGGCTCAAAATGAGAAGCGTGAGATAATTTCTTGCCTGTTTCTTTCTCTATGGCCAACTGATACTCGGCCATTAGCATAAAATACGGTTTGTACAGTAGCTCATGCCCTGATATGTATCTGCGGGGGGCCAAATGAGCAAAGTAGGGCGACTATAGAATTCTTTCCTCAATCATTGCCATTGCGTGCAACTGTGCCTCTACTCGTGCAGAGTGGGTGGTTCCAAGCTCTTCAATTGTCTTCATCCATGCGGGAGTAGGAAGTTCATAAGTCGTCTGGCCTTCAGCCGTGACACGTCCGCCTAGGATGGGTTGTGGCTCATAGGCTTCTTCAAAGGTTTCCTCCACCGGAATAGTTACATTTTCTTCATCGGCTGGGAGCTCTGGTGGGGAATCCAACCTTGGTGGTGCTTCGTATATAGCTATCCTTGATTCAAGAGTTGATACCTGGGCCCGTAATGCATTGAGTTCCTCTAAGATCTTAGGAGAAGGGTCCGTAGGAGCTGGTAATCCTTGTGTTGCTGGTAGTCCTTGTGTTGCAGGTGCTCTGAGCTGGAGTAGTTTATGATCTTCTTTCAGCTTCTGATATTCTTCGTTCATTCGATCGTATTCATCGAGCAATCTGATGTGATCATCGAGTAACATTTTCATTGATTCGGAGGGCACTACTTTGAACCGGCTAGGACTTAATGGTTGGTCTGGGTGATCGAGAGCAGCTTCTAAATTTTCTGTGTTCTGCTCTTGTAGTCGCTGGTTCTCCTCCTTTGCTGCTACTAGATGTCTTCTGAGTAAACCCATGTTCCGTGTAAGCGTCGCATTGCGAACTATCTGGGCCCTTAACAAATTGTCAAGATCAGCAGTGGCCTCCTTGGCTTTCTCTTCACTTTCTACTTCCAATTTGTGGTATGCCTCGCGTAATTCTTGGTACCGAGTATTCAATGATGCATTCTCAATCGACAATGAATTAAGTTGCGACTGCAAATCGTTGGTTGTCCTCTGCAGCTACTGATAATTATTTCCAAGAGATGTGAACTCATCTCTTACTTGCATCATACACGTGAACATCTGTCGAAATGCTGTGTCTATGGTGGGTGATAATATTAATGGTGTGCTAAGTGAAGATGCAGTGGGTGTAGATGCAAAGGGAACGGGGAATGGGGGTGAGAAAGTGGATGCTATGGTGATTGTGGAAAATTGTGGTGTGCTTAAATATTGTGGGGCCACAATTGAAGTGAGTGGAGGTGCAGTGGGGGGTGATATATCCATATTGCTGGATGTGGTGTCGAGTGCCGTGACTGTGAATAGTGGTGTGATCGTGGGTAAGTGTGTGGGTGTAAATACAGGGTTTACAAAGGTGGACGAGTAATTTACAGAGGGGTTGTCTTGGACGGCTTGGTGGAAAGGGGAAAGAGGGGTTACGGTGGGTCGGGGAGGTGAGACTGGGGAGGAGGTTAATGGAGGTGGGAATGGGAAAAGGGGTCTTGGAGGTGTGGGGAAGGATGGAAAAGATGGATGGAGAAATGGGTGGGATAGAAAGGTGGATGTGTTAGGGGGTAGACTAGGTTGAGTGGGTGCGGGAATTGTGGGCTAAGTGGGAGTAAGGACGACTTCTGCTACTCCATCGGAGAAAGAGGATGTTGTTCTGGGAGAGGGAGGGTGTATGGGGGAGACTGAATGGATGGGAGGTGAAGGAGGAGAAGTTGGGGTGACAGGTACTTCGACGACCGTTGTGGTATGTACAACGGTAGTACGCGGTGGGGAGTCGACGATAATGGTGTCCTCTGCCAATGAGCTTTCAGGGACGAGACGTGCTTCCCTGGCCTGTTCTGAAGACTGACCGCCAGTGGGTACCCGAATGTATTCACCCGGTTTGGTTAGTAAGCGGATTTTGCGGGGGTCATACTGCGATAGCGGTTTTCTCTGCAAATACCTTAAGGCTTCGGTGGGTCCAACTGATTTGACAAGCTCTCTTAAACCTCTGATGTATACTTCTTCGAACCCGCCCGAGACAAGCTCTTGTTCTATGTCGGTTTGGCTCTCTTCGTCAGTCAACTTCTTGCACGCCCAAACCTTTTCCATAGTACAGTATAACTTTTTGATGGCCAGTGTATAAGCTGCTGCTTCGAAGGTTTCTTCTTCGTGTGTGCTCGTGTCACCTTGGGTGTCGGTTTATTGTCCTTGTTCGTCTGTTTGCACATGTTCTTGGGATTCATGAGTTCCCTAACTAGCTTCGTCATCGCCTTCATCTTCGTCGGTTTCTGTTCTTTCTTCCTCGGAACTAGACACTACTTGTCCTTGTGGTTGATCTCGCGGTGTGGTAGGGTAGCTGGGCCTTTCATATTCCTGAGAGAAGATCTGGCCTTCTGAAAACTGAAATTCACTTGAAAATACGTCCTGCATCTCAAAATCAAATGTGGTATTTGCTTGTTCTACTTCTAAATGGGGTATCGGAAAAGAGAAAGCTTCTGCACCGATAGTGGTGGGAACTTCTGCCGTAGTGGTGGTAGGTCCTGGGACTATGGCTGCTTGAGGAGCAACTGTGCTGGTAGTGCCCTCCGTTACAAGTGGTCTTGATAACCGTATACGAATAGGTTGTACTGTGGGAGTGGCTTCTCTCGGAGACTGCTCTAGAGATGGTTGTGGTGAGGGTGATTCTGGCACCTGAAGGCAGGGGATAGTTCCTCTCATTCGCTTTCCTGCCCTTCCTTTGCTGGGCTTCCTAGCTTTCTTTGTTGTTCCCTTGAAGGCTTTCAGCTCCTCACTTGTCATTGCTCGCTCGATAGGTAAATCGTAAGCTAAGCACATATATACGATTCTAGTCAGTGCGCAGCATCCATTGATGACTTTCTTTCTTTCCCATGTATGTTGTGCTAAATACATATGATCAATGATCCAGCTAGCTAGATCAACTGTCTGGGGTCCAATACAAGATAAATACAAACCAAACCATATTCGTTTGTGAGGCATTGTGAATCTGTCCTGAGCGGGGAAAGCAAAATGCTGCATACATATCCGTAGTGGTTTTGAAAGCTCAGGTGTGATCGCTGAAATCTCCTCCCACTTCATAACATCCCCACGTTTCATAGGGTCTGGAACTAACCTTTCTCGCTCTGTGGGCGTGTGGGTTCCATGAATCTTGATGGCAGCTCGAATCAGATCTTTAGAAAGATAAAATCTTTTATATGGTGGATCATTCACTAAGGATGGCAAAATGAATGTGAGGCAGGTCCTTGTTCTCCGAAGCTATCAAAGTAGTGATTAAGTAATAGCATCTGTAGAAGTCAGGTTTAGGCAAAGGGTCACTGAAATACTCTGTGAAGCCGGCTCTTGCCCAAACATGTGTTAAGTCTTGTGTGTTCTGTAGTCCTTCGAACTCTCTTGAGAAGAACTGATATTTTCCCCATGTACGGTCATCAAAAGTCAAATTAGCCTCAAATATAAACTTAGCATCTGCCAATGGTCCTGCCAACCCTTGAAACCAATGAGAATTACGATGAATCTTCTCAGTATAGCCTCGAGGAGGATTGTCAATATGCATGGGTCCTGGGAAACCTTGAAATTCTGGCGGTGGAGCCGTCGGATGGGACTCTACGAGTAAAATACCGATAGGTGCTACAGATGCGCTGGGGCCTGCTTCTAATGGTCCTTCTTCGGTTTGCATGATGATTGTCATGCTAATGGAAAAGATCTGCTACAAAAGATTAACACATTACAATGGAAATTAATTATGATCCCATTACAGTGAGACCGCAATCCCTTTCCATAGTCGATGTGTAACCCGTGTAGCCAAGTGTTGTGATCGGGTGATAGGTCTCTGCGGAGGGACAAAAGATGATATCGGATTTGGTGGTATGGAGGGCTAAAGAGATTTTCGAGGGGTATATTTTACATGGCTTGAGGGTTGAGCTATAGAACATGGTTTGGGTACCCAAATTTGCATGGGTGTGGGTCGATTCGTTAGGTACTTCTTGGCGATCCAAATTTGTTGAATGCTCGAACTTGTAGAAGAAGGTCGAGGGAATGTTGGATACTGATTCTGCTTCTGCCTTGACTTCTTCTTATCAATGTGTGCATTGTTGAAATCAGTCGGTGCTTTTTGTTCTTTTTGCACCCATATTTGTCTTGTGCCACTTGCTTCGTGTTGTTGAGACTGCTTTCCTCTTTGCGTCGTCTGATGTTGTCGTCGGTCTGGGTTCCTTCCTAGTGGTTGACTCCTTTGTGGTTGAGGTTGAGAGGTCGGATGGACACTCTGCTTTGGAAAAGAAGGGAGGTCCAACACTTGCAAAACCTGCCCATTAGGAAGTGCTCCGTTTTGTACTTTTAATCTAGGCCAGTCCACAGTAAGTGTGGAAGGATGGACACCGCAGGGTGTTTTGCCCATGTGTCCGCTGATGTAACCCACCTGACCACTGATTGTGTCCATTTGACCAAGCGGTTGGGTAATTGCCCCTTCTAATTTGCAGGAAGCCCAAGGGAAAATCTCCTGACGTCCTTCTGATTGACAATTGTCTATAGCCAAGCCCTCGTGGGTTGGTGTAGACGTAACGTGACTGATCTGACCAAAGATCTTTCGGTCTTCCATCGCATGCATTTCATAGGGTCTAGGGTTACATCCCTCAGTTGGAATGCCGTTAGGGAAGTCAAGCGGTATCACTCACTTCTGATCTAAGGTTCCAATCTGCAAGGAGCCTTGTCTAAGATTTAGGTCCACTAAGTGATCGTATAGCCAATCTTGGCCAAGGATTAGGGGTTCTATCAGGTCGTCGTCATGGCACACTAGTAGTTTCACTCTCAAGGTCACTTCGTTTATGAGGATAGGGAGATCCACCTCACCCATGCAAGGGGTTTCCATGCCTCCTAGCCCTATGAGGTATGCCTCAATTGGCTGCATTTCTATTCCTGAATCCTTATAGTGGGACCATCTAATCTCACTAGTCGCAGCACCTGAATCAATTAAAGCCCTGAGCTCTTGGCAAGGGTTGCCGTGCTCTAGCCTGACTGTAATGAATGGTCTCCTGTCCACTATGCTAGGATGAGTGGTTGATTTTACTTGACACATGGCCATGGGATATCTAGGTGATGTTTCCAGATGATTATAATGTTCTCTCCCTAGTCTTTGTCTTCTTAACTTCATGCACTTAATGTGTTCTATAGCTTCTGCCTGAGCTTCAGCTCGTATTCTATTTTCTTCCTCCTTATGCTTCTTTGCCAACGTGGGTCGTCTAAGCATATCCTCAGTAAGAGGTTCCTGATATAGCCCGACTCTACAACCACTAATGTAATTAGGCATTATGTCTCCTTCTAAGGTGGCTAACTGTACTGCTCCACTTGTCAAGAGTCTGTTAATGATCATAGGTCCATAACCTCGCTTTTCTAACTTCCGTGCGTGCTGTTTCAGCGTATATACTAGAACTAAATCTCCTTCTTTCAAGCCTTTATCTTTCACATGTGCATCAAAATATGCTTTCAGTCGCTTCTTTGCCGCGTATATTCCTGCTGCTGCTTTTAGCCTGGTTTCTCCTAATCGTTCCAAGTCCATTATTCTTGCTGATAATTCATGGCCGGTCCACTGATGTTCTTGTGCAACCTTAAGAGTCGGTATCAAGAAGTCCAAAGGAAGCACAGCATTCTGACCAAAAACCATCTGAAAGGGAGTTGCATTGAGTACGGTCTTGTAGGCCACAATATGCCCAAACATTGTGGTGTAACTATTTGTCCCAATCTGAACGTTTGTTGTTCACGAGTTTCGTCAGTACGTTACAAAGGATCTTGTTAGTGCTTTCAGCCTGACCATTGGCCTGAGGATGATATGGTGCGGATTTCTTGTGAATCACCATAAAATCCTGTAACAAATATTAAATGACTTGGTTTAGAAAGTGAGTTCCTCGATCGCTCACTAACTCTATAGGCAATCCATATCTTGTAAAGACATTTTCAAACAAGAATTTTGCAGTCGTGTGTGCATCATTCTTTTTTGTGGCTTTTGCCTCTACCCATTTGGTAAGATAATCTGTCGCAACAATAATGTATTCCGCATGTGTACCTTTTGCAGGGGGGTTAATGGGTCCTACAAAGTCTATACCCCACTTAGAAAATGCACGTCCGCCCATCATGGGTTTCAATGGCATTTCATCTCTGCGAGTAGGAAACTGAGTTCTTTGGCACACATCACATCTTTTTACATAGGTATGCGCATCCATGTGAAGAGTGGGCCACCATAATTCTGCAAAGAGGATGGCTTTGATTATCCTATCTGGTCCAAAGTGACCTCCTGCAATACCTTGGTGTGTAGTCTCTAGTATGCTCAAATAATCGCTTTCATGAACACACTGTCTTAGGTATCCATCTCGTCCTCTTTTGTATAGATTATCGCCAATAAGTGAATAGTCTTGAGCTTCCTGCTCTAGACTGCGTTGTCACGCTAGGGTCATTCCTTGAGGGAATGTGTTCGTCCTCAAGTACGTCACTAAAGGTTCACTCCAGTCTGGTGTGAGAGACACGTGATATAGTGTAGCATGTTCTACCGGTGGTCTTTCACAACAAACATGGCATTCTTTACACAACTTGTAGACATCTGCTTCCATCGTGGGCCAGTATACTCCTAGTCTATGCAGAGTCTGTAATGTACGATGTTTCGAATGATGTTGCTTTAATGCACCTACATGTGCTAATTGCAACCAATTCGCATGTTCTGATTCATCTACACAACAAGCAAGAATCTTTTGATTATCCTGTTTATATATGCTTCCTGCTATTATGTGATATCTTTGAGACTTGGTAATCTCTCCTTCCTGGATCTTTATCCTAGGATTTTTGGGTCCGTATGTGAGAATAGGGACTATAGGCTTAGCCCATTCTGGTGCTATCTCCAGGTTAAACAAATATGCATCTGGAAAATCATCCACTACTCCTTGAGGAGCTTCTCTTGAGGTTAATCTTGAAAGGTGGTCAGCTCTAAGATGTGTCTTTCCTTTCCTGACTACTACTTCAAAATCATACTCCATGAGTAATAGAAACCAACGTATTAATCGTCCCGTGTTACATGGCTTATTGACTAAATACAACAATGCTTGATGATCTGTAAAGAACTTGAATTTGTTGGCCAACAAATAATGTCTGAACTTCTTTACCGCGTAGATCATCCCTAATCCTTCTCGTTCCGTAGTGGTGTAATTTCTTTCTGCTGCGTTCAACTGTCTGCTCGCGTAAGTGATGGGGAGGTCTATATTACCTTCATTCGTGGGTTGTGCTAACACACATCCTATGGCGTAATTGGATGCATCCACATGTACATGGAATGGCTTACTCCAATCTGGGGTTGTCAATATAGGTGCTGAGCACAAACGTCGTTTAAGTTCATTGAATGAATTCTCGCACTCGTCTGTCCATTCAAAATGGGTCAAAAGAGAGTACAGAGGCTTGGCTATGATTGCATACATGTGTATGAATTGCCTATAATAACCGCAATGGCCCATAAATGCCTATACCTATTTCACGTTAGTTGGTCTAGGTAATTCTGCAATTACTTTCACCTTTTCTTCATCTGTAGAAATTCCGTTCTTTGACACAATGTGTCCTAGAATTTTTCCTTGTCTGACCATGAAAACACACTTTTCTGGGTTCAAACAAACCTGGTATTCTCGACATTTGTCAAATATTTGTCTTAATTCTCGGATATGAGTCTGTCTGATATTTGAATGAGCACATAATTCATCGACGTAGACTTCCAAATTCTTGCGTAAGAATTCCTTGAAAACATGACACATGAGTCGTTGGAAAGTGGTGGGTGCATTTGTTAAGCCAAATGGCATCACACAAAATGCAAATATGCCCCATTCAGTGGCAAAAGCCGTCTTGTGTTGGTCTTCTGGAGCAATGGCTACTTGATTATAGCCTGAGAATCCATCAAGGAAGCTGTAAACTTCCTTGCCCGCAACTCTTTCCAATAAGTGTTCTGTGATAGGAAGAGGATAACTATCTCTAATTGTGGTGGCATTAACTTTTTTAAGGTTAATACACACACACAATTTTCCATTTTTCTTGGGCACTACCACAATGGGGGATACCCATTCGGTATGCTCAATTTCATAAATGAATCCTGCTTCTATCAAGCGATCTATCTCCTCTTTAATCTTCGCAGCGTAGTTATCATTGTACGTGTATGGTTTCTGTTTCGTGGGTTTTGCATCTAGAGTCATAGGGATTCTATGAGAACATATGTCTGGGTCTACTCCTTTCAAATCTTTGTAGCTCCACGCAAAAACATCTCTATATTCGCACAATAGGGCAACTAATTCTTCTTCTTCTTCCTTCGTCAAATCATGCCCTATTTATGTACATTTTTCTTCTTCCCCTTCTATGGAAACTATTATTTTCTTGGTTTTCTCTCGATTATCATATGCTTCTCCAATGTCAGCTTTTCTGTTAGGCATTCGTACCATAATTCGTCTGTCTTCAATTTCATATTTCTTGAAGTTCTCGGGTACTTCAAACAAAGATTCTTCTTCTTCTGGCATGGTTTCTTTCTTCTTTATTTTCTTGCCTTCACTCTTGCTAGTCACTTGAGTGGCTAATCTCACCTCATTCATAATTTCTTCATGTTTCTGAGGATGACTTTCTACTTCATAAAAATATTCTTCCTCTGATGCAAATGGAGGGTCCATAATAATTGACTCTAAATCAAAGTCACTTGCATCCTCAAATGCATCAGTGCTAGGTTCACATTCTTCTATAATTGCATCAAACCTGATTGGCTCTATCATGAAAACTGAAATGTCATAGCCATCATCGTCACAGTGGGGTGTCCACTGTTCTTCATTGATGGCTACATCCATGGTTGCTAGGATTTCTACCCAACCATGGGGTTCAAACTCTTCGTCTGGAAATACTACAGGTGTGTAAGCTGGGTCTTGAAGGGTTCTTGGATGTTGTTCTGCACCTAAGGTCCTGGCTTCTAACCGTTCTTCTTCTTGTTTTGCTACCTTACACATCCATAAATGAGTGTCCTCATGCAACCATGAAGGATCTGACTCTAATGAGTGTACCGATTCCGTTTCTACCTGTGTCTTATGGATGGTATTCCATTGTATTGGGGGTACATCTCTATGTGAATAGTCTTTAAGATTGACTTTAGTAGTCACTCCTAAATGTTGCAAGTACAAAGAATTAGTTCCCCAATCTTGTACAATTTGCAACTAACGCATGAATGGTCGTCCCAATATCATCTCGTAAGCATGATTTTTACTAAAATCACAAATGGCAAAGGTATGCTCAAACTCCACACCACAAGTGGTGAGAGATATGCCTTCTAGTAAGCCTAATGGTTTTTCTATGTGTCCGTCAGCCATTTGTAGCTTCATCCTGGTGGGTTTGAGTGCTCGCTTACCCCAATGTTTCCATAAAGCGGTGGTAGCGATGGCTACTCCAGCTCCTGAATCTAAGATGGCTTTCGTGGTGTAGCCCTGATGTGTTATTGGAAGATAAGTGTTACCTTCCTCTCCTTCACTTACATCTCCGATCTTTTCTACGGGTATCTCTTGTACCTTCTTATGTGATCCTATCTGAGAGGAAGTTGTAGCAAGCTCAGGGATTTGATTTGCTACATGTTTCCACAGTTCTGGTTTAACCTTTAACAACTCCTCTAGAGTGAGATTACACTGTACTTTAGTGTTCTTGATTACTTCCGTGTTTCTTGGGATTACTGATTCTTCATTCCTCACTATTATCGTGGGTGCTCTCATGCTAATAGACTTAGCTTCCCAAGGTCCTATGAACTGAGGTAATTCTTGTAAAGAATTGGATTCAAAACCTATGTGTTCACTCAGTTGCTCTTCCTCTACATCATCGTAAATAGAGGGGATATCTTGGGGAAATTGCTCTTGCAAGTCGTCTATTTTATGAATAGGAGGATGGGTTCCTTGTTCTTTTCTCCACTTCTCTTCTTGGATTTCTCTCAAAAATTCATGTGAATATCTATGTATGGAAGACAGGTTGTCTTGATTCTCTGTATTGGGTACTTGAGACAGGGATGGTGCATTTCTTTCCTGTGTCTCTGGGATGATAGGATTCCTATACTGACCCTTTTTCTCTTTGCTTTCTATCAAGTATTCTAGCCTCTCCATTAGTCCTTGAAAGTTTTCAGGTTTTTCCATGTTATTCCAATTAAGATATCTAGAGGCTTCAAACAAAGCTTGTGCTAATTCTACCATCTTCATGCAAAGTTTAGTCCTCTCTATTTCTAGATCAGCTCGTGGGTAGTTCTTACTCATTTCTGCTACTTGAGGTCCTTCCTTTATTCTCACCTGATATGCACGAAACATCATGTCTAAGTTTTCTGGTATGGGTTCTGCTAAAACTGATCCTGATTTTTGCGCTAGGTTCTCTTGATTCAATTCCTGTGAAGTCAACTCTAGGATTTTGGCTCTCGATTCCTTGAGACTTCCTTCCAACTCAGTTATCTTTTTACTCCACTTTCTCTTAATTCTTTCTCTAGAATCTTTCTAAGATTTTGTCTTTTTACTGCTAGATTCTGCAACTTCACTAGTTCCGGCTATTTTCTCCTGATTAAGCTGTTGATTCTGTAAGAGCGCCTGGGCTCTTTTTATAGCTTCGATATGCACATATGTAGGGTTGGATCCATCTACATTGTTCACAATACCTATCACGTTGATCGGTGTCACATTTGAAGCGTTAACTAGGTTCTTAGGACAATATTTGATTATGTGCTCTTTACCGCAGTCGGCAAAAAAGCCTTGTAGGTTGTAATATTGTGACTGTCCTGCTATCGGATGATGTGGACAATCCTTTATGAAGTGATCACCTTGGCACCTAAAGCATGGTCCTCTAGGGCCTGGTGGTCTTTGTTGTCTTAATCACTCTCTGTGATCAAAGGTGAAGAAGGCACTAAGGCCCTACTTAGGTTCTCTTCTGCAGCAGTGTATTTCACTGAGATGACATTCGCTGGTGGGGATGGCTGTTGAGCTAAAACAGGTTGAGGTCTCTGTTGCGCCTGATAAGGGTAGTTCTGAGGCCTATAGTAATAAGGCTGAGCATTGTATTGGCCTTGATACCTACCTGGCTATGCGTATACTTGCGGGTAGTTCTGTCTCACTGCCTGTTTGTTATATGGGCAGTCCTGAGCCGTATGATTTGTGTATCTTCTCTCAATAGTACAGTACTGGCCACTAGGGTTGGCTTGTGTTTGTGTTGCATTGGGACACACATTTGCCAAATGATTTCCACCACAAGTGTAACAACGTACGTTAGTTGTTAACTTGGGCACCTGTTTACTAGAAACTCCTAGTTTTTGGGCCACTTTTTCTGCTAGGTCCTCTATCGAGTTAGACAATTTTGTGGATGCTAGAGATGAACAGTCTGAGTCCTTATAGACCTTTGAGAGTTCCAACTCATCTTGTAAGTTTTCCTCAATGTCTACACATATTCTTACACACTGCTCTAGCGTTCTGGGTTCTTTCAAGTATACATAAGAGCGTAGTTTAGAGCTCAACAAGCCGTCTAGAAACAATGATACTTGCTTGGCTTGTGAGGGTAGCTCTTGCATAGGACACCTCTCAACATATTGTCTAAACCTACGTCCTGCGAGTCTAACTGTTTCCTGAGGGGTCTGTTTGAAACTATGAATCAACGAAGACGTGTCATGTCTAATCCCACTTTTAGAGAATTCAGTGATGAATGACTCTAAAAAGTGATGGATGTCTCTAAATTGCCTTTGTTGCAAAGGTTGGAACCAAGTTAAAGCGGTATTCTTTAACGTTAGCCCAAATGCATTATATTGCGTGAACATGTCTTCGACTTGTTCTGCTCTTAGTACTTGCTTGAATTCTGCGACATGGTCATAGGGATCTCCTGTCCCATCAAAATAATTTTTCATGGACTTAACTAACTGAGTGGGTCTTAATATTCTTGCGTGTTCACGTGGTCTAGGTAGAGTAAAATCATCTCTACCACCTGGTATTCCATGATCTCTTTGTCTATCCGTTCTGTCCGTGTCTATAGTCGTTCTATCTCTTCCTATGGGATGATTTGTTCTTTTCTCTTTGCATGCCATGGACTGAGGATGTTCCTGCCCCTTGTTGGCTCGCGTTTACGTTTGCTCGAGATGGAGGGAACACTAAATCACCTCTCCATGTGTATGTGTTTCTAGCGTGGTCAGGCACCACAAAGACTCTTTCTGAAGTCTCATCTAGGTATACAACCTTTCCAGGTGTATTCGGGTCCTTGAAATTGTAGATTTTAAAGGAGCCTACCTCGCTAGGTTGTTTCGTTCTGTATCTCCAAAATGCTTCATCAGTTTCTTTATTTACAAACAGCTCTATGCTTCTGTTGTCCTGAGGGGTCCAATCTGGAACTAATACTCGTGTTAGTACAGATTTCCCTCTAGGTGTTCTTGGTTCTTCTAATGGTTCCTTTCCTTGAGATCTCGCTTCCGTCTCTAACTGAATCACGCCAAATTCATTGGTATTGTTTGGCTGCGTACTTAAGATATACATCGTTCCTTCCTTGTCTATGTACGCGTCTCTTTCGAGTTTCACCACTGGACGTTCCAATCCAATGGGTTGATCGGGGTTGTGCATTTGCACCACTTGTCTTCGCAAACACCATCCTCATAGATGCGAGCACCTAAGCGGTTGGTTCGAAGAAACTCCAATTGAGTCCTATAGGGTCCTTCTGGTCTTTCTAAGTATGCTACATTTGACCCTCCTTCTGGTCTTTCTGTGCTAAATGCCATTTCTGATTCGCTAGTATCTGAGCTCTCGTAGGGATAACTAGTGTTCAATTGTTGAGTCCACGATCGTGCAGTAGTTCCTCCACTTGCCTCTGATGATCTAAGGCTTCATCGGTGTGACTTACCTATGTGTTTGCCCGATCTAAGGTTCATGAATTTACTTCCTTGCACACTCAGTACACGCTCAGATCGTCAATGATTCTTTGTTATTACTTTCTTGATTCTTTTTAAATTTCTTTAGATTCTTGTCTTAATGTATGTGTCAGGAATTCGACTTTCTGTGGTACTTTGAGTTCTCATTCCGTCAGACTTATGTTCTTTCCTTTAGGTTTTCGTATCACACACCCTTATCTTTAGTCTTAGACTTGATAAATTTAGTCTCTTGAACTTGAGGCATTCCCATCGTCTTGAATCCACAATGCTAACGTTTATCCTAAGCAAAAAATTGACTGAGGGGGTTGAGTAATCTTCCAACCTCGAGTCAGCTTTTCTGGTTGCTCTGATGCCCAAGAAGTCGCGCTTCCCAAGCTTTATGCCCTTCACTGCCTTGCTTTGGTTGCCCTTGATTGCCTTTGCTAGACCTAGAAAAATCCACTATTAGACCAATATCACAATGGATGATCAAGCACTTTAGTTTATACACTTTTAAAGTCCCTTAACCTTTGGCCACTTTTTTTCCCAAAGCCCCCTTTCTTTCTTAGTCCCAACTATGTCAACCTCAAAAATATCCTCTCAAAAAAATCAATGTATTCTTTTTGAAAAAAAATAGTTGAGGTCACGTAGTACTCGTAAAGAGCTTTCTAACGAGCTATAAAGCTCAAAAAACGGACTTCGGATGAAAAAGATATGACCGTTCAGGCCCTCGGGGGTGAAAACTCACAAACAGGTTTTTCTTCAAATATCAGCAAAGGAGTCTCCTATGAGTCTAATCACCCAAAAATTTCCCCAAAAATAGCCCCAAAATTGGCCAAAAATTGAAACCCTAAAATTTTCATTTGGGGTGAGCAATCGTGATGGTCTGAGATGATCGCGATGGTCTGGGACCATCGCGATGGTCCAGGCGAACCGTCACGATGGCGTGATGCGCGAACCATCGCGATGGTCTGAAGTGCACGGTCGCGATGGTCTAACTGTGAGCAATCGCGATGGTCGGGGTGAGGCGTCACGATGGTCCGATTGAGTGAACAATCACGATGGCATCAGTCAACGATCAACGTGAACCGTCGCGATGGTCCGAAGTGAACCGTCGTGATGGTCACAGATGCGATGGCGTGAGCTAATCGCGATGGTCCAAATTTTGAGCTGTCGCGATGGTGTAAGGGTCTCATCGCGATGGCGTGGCTAGTGAGCAATCGCGATGGTCTAATTTGATACATGGCACTATCAAGGTGATGGCATGGGCCAATCACGATGGCGTGGGGTCGACGGGATCGTCGCAATGGTCAAGGACCGTCGTGATGGTTCACGTGAGCCGTCGCGATGGTGCGAGACCGTCACGATGCTCCAGCGAGCCGTCGCGATGGCATGAGCCAATCGCGATGGTGTGACACAATCGTGATGATCTGAGCCAATTGCGATGGTCCACCAAAGTGTGAATTTTTGAAATGCGTCTGTGGATTCGTGCATACGCTTGTGTCGCCTACCTCGTGGTGTGGTCGCTTACCACAAATACCGAACTTGGCAGACCATCGCGATGGTCTGACACACTCGGCAAATCTCTGACAGAAAGTGGAATTTTACCTTTTCCAAGCTTTCCTGATGCACTGGAGCTCTGTACCTGCAAGAAAACTCAAAAACACACAAGTACACACAAGCACAAAAGCTCTCTCTCTCTCTCACACATGCACAAATGAGGGGAAATGAGGGGAATGGGTGGATATGGTGAATTTTCTGATTTTTTTGGAGTTGGAGATGATGATGCGGTGATGAAGATGGAGTGTGGGGGAGGTGAAAAACACTAAAAACCAACTAAAAACAACAACAAAAACTGAAATTTTTACCTTCCAACGCCACTTCTTGCTATATTCTTACCATCACACATTCGTCCTTGACTCGATCCCCGGCAACGACGCCAAATTTCGTGTTGCTCTAGCACAATGGTGAGAACCATGTTAAGAAGCTCCACCTCCTTAATGTCAATCCGCGGAAGAGATAGGAGTGATATGAAGATCGTGAATGTGAGATGAAGTGAGAGTGAAGGTGAGAAGACTAGAGATGCCACACACATACACACACACTACGAAGAGACAAGCAAGACACAATGGAAGGTGAGAAATCAACTCTACTGCTCAAGATCTCAATTACAAGCTCAAAATAGCTCTAAGCTCACACTAACCAACACTAAGTCACCTCAAAAATGAGCTCTCTAGCTCTTTTTATAGTTTCTAGACTAGTTTTGACCGGTTTCACATCTAGTGACCGGCATAGTTAAAAAATAGGTCCTATGCGCTATTTGAGAGGGTAAACGGTGTCTAAAAATAACCAAAATTGATACGCTCATTCTACCTAAGCTCCTCAAGCTCGAGGACTCCTCGGCTTGCACAAAATGGAGCAAGAAATTAAGAAAAGGGTTTTTTATATTATATATGTTACAATAGTGATAAAAATCACTGTTGGATGTTTTTGAAAAGTATTTTAAAACATAATTCTTTGAAAAAATTGATTCGACTGGCTCCTGGCTCTGCCTTTACATGCTTCCGCGTCTTCTATGCCTCGGGCTACTGCCAACAGTCGCTCAGCTCCAGAAAGAGGTTCCAGTGATTCCAAGAGAGCGAGATGCTTATTTTTAGACCATCCAATTTTAGAATCAAGAACTGGAGAGAAGAGAAAGGCAACTTGGAGCTCAAGCAGAACATTTATCACGAATAGATCAACAGATTGTAGATATGAGATTGAGCTAGGATGCGGCTTTAGCAATTGATTTCTTTCTGCAAGAGGCCTTTTTGCAGACACAGGCGGAAATATTAATGAGCCAAGTAATTTCTTTAAGTTATGTCCGTACTGATGCGCAACTAGTAGAACCAGACATTCTAAAGAAAATGCTGGATAGCCTCAAGCAGAAAATTGCCAGAACATTTAAGTTAGCCCGAACAATGTAGCTTCAAGGTATAGTAGAAGAGCTATAAAATTTTGTATCTCTGCGGGTTCAAGTCCACCGTGCGTGCCAGTGTAAGCCGCCGGATTCGCCAGACTGTCTGTCTGGGCGATTACATTCTGTGGATTTCTGTTGTGTTATGTTGGAGAATTCTGAGTAGTACTGTGTTATTTCGCTTTTGTTTGATTATCTTCAATTGTGTTAACAATGTTCCAGTAAGTAAGACTTGTGAGTCTGTATTACGGTAATGAATAGTTCCGGTGCTGCGTGTTGAGAACGTATCAACCAGAGCATAATCGGTAAGGTTGTGGAAGAACTAGCAATAGGCTGAGTACAGATACTAAGACAATGAGAGAACGAACCAAAGTCTGGAGATTAATTCATATTAATAGAGATTTAGACATTAAGGTACTGTGGTGTGAATGGTTAATTGGGAAAATGAAGTATCGGGCCTCTGATTATTCAGACCCCTTCCACTCCCAAGAACCCGAAAAAAGCTTAACGCGTCTCTGACGGCAACGCGCGTTTAACAGGACCATCAAAGGATTTCAGTATCAATGGTTCAAGGTACTATGTGATTTATGTTGATGATGCTACCAGATGGATCACTATCTATGTGATCAAAGATAAGTCAGAGGAGTTCAACACATTTAAACATTATCATGTGTATGCAGAGAGAACTACAGGTCATAAGTTGAAGAGACTAAGGTCAGATGGAGGGGGAGAGTATTTCTCTAATGAGTTCAGTGATTACTTGTGGAATGCAAGTATAAAAAGGGAAATTACTTGTAGGTACTCTCCTCAACAAAATGGTGTAGCAGAGAGAAGAAATAAAACTCTTGTTGAGTTTGCAAGATCCATGATGAAGGAGAAAAATTGCCCAAATTACTTGTGGGATGAGGCTGTAAATACAGCTACTTATTTAGTCAATAGGTTACCATGTAAAGCTTTACAGGGTATGACACCATATGAGGCATGGTGGGGTAAGAGACCTACTCTAGACCATTGCAAAGTATTTGGATGTTTGGCATATGCATATGTGCCATCACAATTGAGGCATAAATTGGAGCCTAAAGCTGAAAAATATGTGTTCATTGGATATGATGATAAGCATATGGGATATAGGTTGTGGAGTCCATCCACAAAGCAATTCATTGTATCTAAAGATGTTACATTTGATGAGCAAGGTACTTCGTATGCAGGTACAATCAATATTTATGCAGGTTCATATAGTTGATGAGGAGGAGAACAATGAAGTGCAGGTTGAAGTTGAAGAAGTGCCAAGGTTCGATCCAGAATGTGATGAACCAGAAACCTCAAGGAGTGGAGAAATTAGAAGGTCATCAAGACACAAATGGCAACCTACAAGGTATAGCTATGACACTTCTATTTTGGCTACCAAAGATTATGCTTATATGATAAAGGCAGATGAAGACCCTTCTACATATGAAGAGGCAAAAGGTAAGGAAAATTGGGAGAAAGCTATGCAGGAAGAGTATGATGCATTGATGGAGAATGAGACTTGGGATTTGGTTCCTAAACCAAATAGCCAGAAGATTATTGGATGCAAATGGGTCTACAAGACAAAGAGGTTTGTAGATGGAAGTGTGTCTAGGTATAAAGCTAGACTTGTTGTGAAGGGTTTTGCTCAGACATATGGTATAGATTATGATGAGACCTATAGTCCTGTGGCAAAGATGACAAATATCAGGACACTCATAGCTATTGCTGCATGTAAAGGTTGGAAGTTATGTCAATTAGATGTGAAGAATGCTTTTTTAAATGGTTATATTTAAGATGATGTTTTCATGGAGCAACCACAAGGATTCAGAGATGGAAGGTATCCAGATCATGTATGTAAGCTCAAGAGAGCTTTGTATGGTTTGAGGCAGGCCCCAAGGGCATGGAACTATAGACTTGTAAAGTTCTTGAAAGAACTTGGATTCCAAGTATCTAAAGCAGATAGTAGCTTGCTTATCAAAGCAAGTGATGATGGGTTCATATACATGTGCATATATGTTGATGATATAATTCTTATAGGTACAGATGAGAAAGGCATTCAAAGCCTAAAGAAGCAAATGGAGAAAGAGTTCAAAATCAGTGACTTGGGAGACGTCATATTTCTTGGGCATGGAGATCTCATACACTCAACATGGAGTATATGTAACTCAAGAAAGGTATTTGAGAAACTTGTTGATCAAGTTTAAGATGAATGATTGTAGGGTAGCACCTACTCCAATGGAGGTGAATCACAAATTGAGCAGATATAGAGGTGAAGAGTTCAAGGACATGAAACTATATTAGAGTGTGATTGGTAGTATGATCTATGCTACATTAACTAGACCTGACTTGTCATATGCAGTTGGAGTATTATCTCAATTCATGCATTGCCCTAGGAAAGAACATTGGATTGCAGGTCAAAGAGTGTTGAGGTACATTAAGGGTACACTCAAAGAAGGTTTTTATTATGGTTTTACATCAGATATAAACATCAAGATTCATAGTGATACAGATTGGGCAGGTAATCCTGATGATAGGAGATGAACATATGGATACTTGTGATATGTGGGAGATAAGTTAATTTCTTGGTGTTCAAAGAAGCAACACACAGTTGCTTTGTCATCTACAGAAGCAGAGTACAAAGGTGTTGGAAGCAGCCAGAGGCACAAACAATGCGGAAGCATGTAACGACGGAGCAGTGAGCCAGTGGAATCTTTTTTCAAAGAATCATGTTCTAAAAATACTTTCCAAAAACCTCCAACAGTGATTTTTATCACTATTGTAACATATGTAACATAGAAAACCCCATTTTGTAATCCATAGCTCCATTTTGTGCAAGCCGAGGAGTCCTCGAGCTTGAGGAGCTTAGGTAGAACAAGCGTATCAATTTTCGTTATTTTTAGACATCGTTTACCCTTCCAAATAGCATCTAGGACCTAATTTTTAACTATGCCGGTCACTAGATGTGAAACCGGTCAAAACTAATCTAGAAACTATAAAAAGAGCTAGAGAGCTCATTTTGGAGGTTGGTTAGTGTTGGCTAGTGTGAGCTTAGAGCTATTTTGAGCTTGTAATAGTGTTCTTGAGTAATAGAGCTAAGTTCTCACCTTCCATTGTGTCTTGCTTGTCTCTTCGTAGTGTGTGTGTATGTGTGTGTGCATTTCTATGCTTCTCACCTTCACTCTCACTTCATCTCACATTCACGATCTTCATATCACTCCTATCTCTTCCGCGGATTGACATTAAGGAGGTGGAGCTTCTTAATGTGGTTCTCACCATTGTGCTAGAGCAACACCAAATTTGGCGCCGTTGCCGGGGATCGAGTCTAGGACGAACGTGTGATGGTAAGAGTATAGCAAGAAGTGGCGTTGGAAGGTAAAAATTTCAGTTTTTGTTGTTGTTTTTACTTAGTTTTTAGTGTTTTTCACCTCCCCCACACTCCATCTTCATCACCACATCATCATCTTCATCTCCAAAAAAATCAGAAAATTCACCATATCCACCCATTCTCCTCATTTCCCCTCATTTGTGCATGCGAGAGAGTGAGAGAGAGCTTTTGTGCTTGTGTGTGCTTTTGCTTTCTTGAGTTTTCTTGCAGGAACAATACTCCAATGCATCAGGAAGGCTGCAAAAAGGTAAGAAAATCACCTTCTGTCAGAAATTTCGGAGTGTGTCAGACCATCGCGATGGTCTGCAACCTTCGGTATTTTTGGTAGGCGACCACACCACGAGGTAGGCGACCCTTGCGCTTGCACGAATCCACAGGTGCATCTCAAAAATTCATAGTTTGGTGGACCATCGCGATTGTCTCAGACCATCACGATTGTGTCACACCATCGCGATTGGCTCACGCCATCGCGACGGCTCGGCCGGACCATCGCGACGGTTCATTTGGACCATCGCGATTGTTCGCGGACCATCGCGACTGTTCGGTTGACCCCACACCATCGCGATTGGCTCACGCCATCGCGCCGACGGTGCCACGTGGCAAGCTAGACCATCGCGACGGCTTGCACCTCACGCCATCGCGACGACACCCTTACACCATCGCGATTGGCTCACGCCATCGCGCCCAGACCATCGCGATTGGCTTAAGCCATCACGTCTGTGACCATCGCGACTGTTCACTTTGGACCATCGCGATTGTTCACGTTGACCGTTGACTGACGCCATCGCGATTGTCCGCCTGATCGAGCCATCGTGACGGTTCACACTCACGCCATCGCGATTGTCCACTTTCACGCCATCGCGACCGTGTACTTCAGACCATCGCGATTGTTCACCCTCACGCCATCGCGACGGTCCCAGACCATCGCGATTGTCTCAGACCATCGCGATTGTGCACCCCCATCGCAAATTTTAGGGTTTCATTTTTTGGCCAATTTTGGGGCTATTTTTGGGAAATTTTTGGTGTGATTAGACTCATAGGAGACCCCTTAGCTCATATTTGGAGAAAAACCTGTTTGTCAGTTTTTACGCCCCAGGGCCTGAACGGTCATAACTTTTTCATCCGAAGTCCGTTTTTTGAGCTTAATAGCTCGTTAGAAAGCTCTTTACGAGTACTACGTTACCTCAACTATTTTTTTCTTAAAGGATACGTCTATTTTTAGACAAGCTATTTTGAGGTTGACCTAGTTTGGGACTAGAAAGTCAGGGGGCAAGCATTGAAAAGTTGGGCAAAAGGGAAGGGACTTAAAAGGTGTATATACTCAAGTGCTTGATCATCCAACTGTGAATTGGTCTAATATTGGATTTCTCTAGGTCTAGCAAGGGCAATCAAAGGCAACCAAAGCAAGGCAGTGAAGGGCATAAAGCTTGGGAAGCGCGGCTTCTTGGGCATCAGAGCAACCAGAAAAGCTGACTCGAGGTTGGAAGATTACTCAACCCCCTCAGTCAATTCTTAGCTTAGGCTAAACGGTAGTGTTGTGGATTAACGACGATAGGAACGCCTCAAGTTCAAGATATTTAATTCTTTCAAGTCTAAGACTACAAGTAAAGGTGTGTGTGACAAAAACCTAAAGGAAAGAACATAAGTCTGACGGAATGAGAACTCAAAGTACCACGGAAAGTCGAATTCCTGACGCATACATTAAGACAAGAATCTAAAGAAATTTAAAAAGAATCAAGAAAGTAATAACAAAGAATCATTGACGATCTGAGCGCCGACTGAGTGTGCAAGGAAGAAAATTAATGAACCTTAGATCGGGCAAACATATAGGTAAGTCAGACCGGCGAAGCCTTAGATCATCAGAGGCAAGTGTAAGAACTACTGCACGATCGTGGGCTCAACAATTGAACACTAGTTATCCCTACGAGAGCTCAGATACTAGTGATTCAGAAATGGCATTTAGCACAGAAAAACTAGAAGGAGGGTCGAATATAGCCTATTTAGAAAAACCAGAAGGACCCTATAGAACACAACTAGAGTTTCTCCGAACCAACCGATTAGGTGCTCGCATCTATGAGGATGGTTTGCGAAGGCAAGTGGTGCAAATGCACAACCCCGATCAACCCATTGGATTGGAACGTCCAGTGGTGAAATTTGAGAGAGACGCGTACATAGACAAGGAAGGAACGATGTACATCTTAAGTACGCAGCCAAACAATACCAACGAGTTTGGCGTGATTCAACCAGAGACGGAAACAAAATCTCAAGGAAAAGAACCATTAGAAGAGCCTAGAACACCTAGAGGGAAATCTGTACTGACACGAGTACTAATCCCAGAATGGATCCCTCAGGACAACAGAAGCATAGAGTTGTTTGTAAATAAAGAAACTGATGAAGCCTTTTGGAGATACAAGACAGAACTACTTAGTGAGGTAGGTATCATCACTATATACGAGTTCAAGGACCCGGATACACCTGGAAAGGTTGTATACCTAGATGAGACTTCAGAAGGAGTCTTTGTGGTGCCTGACCGCGCTAAAAACACATACACATGGAGAGGTGAATTGGTATTCCCTCCATCTAGAACGAACATGAATACAAGTCAACAAGGGGCAGGAACATCCTCAGCCCATGGAAATCAAAGAGAAAGAAATAAAGAGAGACCCGAAGTAAGCTTCACTCATCCCATAGGGAGAGATAGAACAACCACAGACACTAATAGAGTAGATAGGCAAAGAGATCATGGAATACCAAGTGGTAGAGATGATTTTCCTCTACCTAGACCACGCGAACACGCAAGAATACTGAGACCCACACAGTTAGTAAAATCAATGAAGAATTACTTTGATGGGACAGGAGATCCCTATGACCACGTCGCAGAATTCAAGCAAGTACTAAGAGCCGAACAAGTTGAAGACATGTTCACGCAATACAATGCATTTGGACTAACGTTAAAGAATACAGCTTTAACTTGGTTCCAACCTCTGCAACAAAGGCAATTTAGAGACATCCATCACTTTTTAGAGTCATTCATCATTGAATTCTCTAAAAGTGGGATTAGACATGACACGTCTTCGTTGATTCATAGCTTTAAACAGACCCCTCAGGAAACAGTTAGACTGGCAGGACGTAGGTTTAGACAATATGTTGAACGATGTCCAATGCAAGAGCTACCCTCACAAGCCAAGGAAGTGTCATTGTTTTTAGATGGCTTGTTGAGCTCTAAACTACGCTCCTACGTGTACCTAAAAGAACCCAGAACGCTAGAGCAATGTGTAAGAATTTGTATAGACATTGAGGACAACTTAGGAGACGAGTTGGAACTCTCAAAGGTCTATAAGGACTCAGACTGTTCATCTCTAGCATCCACAAAATTGTCTAGCTCAATAGAAGACCTAGCAGAAAAAGTGGCACAGAAGCTAGGAGTTTCTAGTAAACCTAGGGTGCTAATGAACAAGCGTTGTTACACCTGTGGTGGTGACCATATGGCAAATGTGTGTCCCAATACAACACAACCTCAAGCCAACCCTAGTGGCCAATACTGTACAATTGAAAGAAGATACACGAATCATACGGCTCAAGACTGCCCATACAACAAACAATCCGTGAGACGGAACTACCCGCAAGCATATCCGCAGCTAGGTAGGTATCAAGGCCAATACAATGCTCAGCCTTATTACTATAGGCCTCCTCAGAACTACCCATACCAGGCTCAACAGAGACCTCAACCTGTCTTAGCTCAGCAGCCACCCCCACCAGCGAATGTCATCTCAGTCAAATACGCTACAGAAGAGAATCTAAGTAGGGCCTTAGTGCCTTCTTCACCTTTGATCACAGAGAGTGACCCACACTCAAACAGTTTTGACTCTACGCATGTAGATAGTCCACCCGCATATTACATAGAGTCACCAGAACACGTAGAAACTTATCATTATGATAGTCCACTAGTGGAACCTAGTTGGGAGCCCGACTATGCTAATGTGATGTACACCAACCCAAATCCACGGCCCCAAGTAAGACAACAGAGACCACAGGGCCCTAGAGGACCATGCCCCGATAAAGGATTGTCCACATCCCCCGATAACAGGACAATCACAGTACTATAACATCCAAGGCTTTTGTGCTGATTGTGGCAAAGAGCACATAATCAAAGATTGTCCTAAGAACCCTGTTAATGCTTCGAATGTGACACCGATCAATGTGATAGGTATTGTAAATAACGCAGATGGATCCAACCCTACATACGTGCCTATCCAAGCTATAACAAGCGCCCAGGCGCTCTTACAGAACCAACAGCTTAATCAAGAGAAAGTAGCCGGAACTAGCGAAGTTGCAGAATCTAGCAGTAAAAAGACAAAATCTTGGAAAGATTCTAGAGAAAGAATTAAGAGAAAATGGAGTAAAAAGATAACTAAGTTGGAAGGAAGTTTAAAGGAATCTAGAGCCAAAATCCTAGAATTGACTTCACAGGACTTAAATCAAGAGAATCCAGCTCAAAAATCAGGATCAGTTTTAGCGGAACCCATACCAGAAAATCTAGACATGATGTTTCGTGCATATCAGGCTAGATTAAAAGAGGGACCTCAGGTAGCTGAAATGACCAAAAACTACCCTCGAGCTAATCTAGAAATTGAGAGAACTAAACTGTGCATGAAGATGGTAGAACTAGCACAAGCTTTGTTCGAAGCCTCTAGATATCTTAATTGGAATAACATGGCAAAACCTGAATTACATTTTCAAGGACTAATGGAGAGGCTAGAATACTTGATTGAAAGCAAAGAGAAAAAATATCAGCACAGGAACCCTATTGTCCCAGAGACACAGGAAAATAACGCACCATCCCTGTCTCAAGTACCCAATACAGAAAGTCAAGACAATTTGTCTTCCATACATAAATATTCACATGAATTTTTGAGAGAGATCCAAGAAGAGAAATGGAGAAAGGAACAAGGAACCCATCCTCCTATTCAAGAAATAGATGACTTGCAGGAACAATTTCCCCAAGACATTCCCTCTATATATGATGATGTAGAGGAAGAACAACTGAGTGAACACACAGCTTTTGAATCCAATTCTTTACAAGA
The DNA here is from genome assembly GCA_020310875.1 of Ceratopteris richardii. Taxonomy (NCBI): domain Eukaryota; kingdom Viridiplantae; phylum Streptophyta; class Polypodiopsida; order Polypodiales; family Pteridaceae; genus Ceratopteris; species Ceratopteris richardii. The sequence goes on along the minus strand of CM035422.1, from coordinate 6,794,144 downwards.
ATTACCTCAGTTCAGAGGACCTTGGGAAGCAAAGTCTATTAGTATGAGAGCACCCACGATAATAGTGAGGAATGAAGAATCAGTAATCCCTAGAAACACGGAAGTGATCAAGAATGCCAAAGTACAATGTAACCTTACTCTGGAGGAGTTATTGAAGGTAAAACCAGAATTGTGGAAGCATGTAGCAAATCAATTCCCCGAGCTTGCTACTACTCCCTCACAAATAGGATCACAGAATAAGGTACTAGAAATACCCGTAGAAAAGATTGGAGATGTAAGCGAAGGAGAGGAAGGTAACACTTATCTTCCGATAACCCATCAGGGCTACACCACGAAAGCCATCTTAGATTCAGGAGCCGGAGTAGCCATAGCTACCACCGCCTTATGGAAACGTTGGGGTAAGCCAGCATTGAGACCCACCAGGATGAAGCTACAAATGGCCGACGGACACATAGAAAAACCATTAGGCTTACTAGAAGGCATATCTCTCACCACTTGTGGTGTGGAGTTTGAGCATACCTTTGCCATTTGTGACTTTGCAAAAAATCATGCTTATGAGATGATATTGGGACGACCATTCATGCGTCAGTTGCAAATTGTACAAGATTGGGGAACTAATTATTTGTACTTGCAACATTTAGGAGTGACTACCAAAGTCAATCTTAAAGACTATTCACATAGACATGTACCCCCAATACAATGGAATACCATTCATAAGACACCAGTAGAGACGGAATCCGTGCACTCATTAGAATCAAATCCTTCTTGGTTGCATAAGGATACTCATTTATGGATGTGTAAAGTAGCCAAACAAGAGGAAGAAAGATTAGAAGCAAGGACCTTAGGTGCAGAACAACATCCACGAACACTTCAAGATCCAGCCTACACACCTGTAGTATTCCCAGACGAAGAGTTTGAACCCCATGGTTGGGCAAAAATCCTAGCAACCATGGATGTAGCCATCAATGAAGAACAATGGACTCCCCACTGTGACGAGGATGGCTATGACATTTCAGTTTTTACGATAGAGCCAATCATGTGCGATGCAATTTTAGAAGAGTGTGAACCTAACACTGATGCATTTGAGGATGCAAGTAGTTTCGATTTAGAATCAATTATCATGGACCCACCCTTTGCATCAGAGGAAGAATACTTTCACGAAGTAGAAACTCACACTCAGAGACACGAGGAAATTACGAATGAGGTGAGGTTAGCCACAGAAGTGACTAACAAGAGTGAAGGCAAGAAAAGAAAGAAGAAAGAAACCATGTCAGAAAAAGAAGAATCTTTGTTTGAAGTACCCGAGAATTTCAAGAAATATGAAATCAAAGATAGAAGAATCATGGTACGAATGCCTACTAGAAAGGCGAATGACGGACAAGTATATGATAACCGAGAGAAAACCAAGAAAGTAATAGTTGCCATAAAAGGAGAAGAAGAAAAATGTACATACATAGGGCATGATTTGACGAAGGAAGAAGAAGAAGAATTAGTTGCCCTATTGCGCGAATATAGAGATGTTTTTGCTTGGAGTTACAAAGATTTGAAAGGAGTAGATCCAGATATATGCTCTCATAGAATCCCTATGACTCCAGATGCGAAACCGACAAAACAGAAACCGTACACGTATAATGATAACTACGCTGCGAAGATTAAAGAGGAGATAGATCGCTTGATAGAAGCAGGATTCATTTACGAAATTGAGCATACCGAATGGATATCACCCATTGTGGTAGTGCCCAAGAAGAATGGAAAATTGCGTGTGTGTATTAACCTTAAAAAAGTTAATGCCGCCACGATTAGAGACAGTTATCCTCTTCCTATCACGGAACATCTATTGGAAAGAGTTGTGGGCAAGGAAGTTTACAGCTTTCTTGATGGTTTTTCAGGCTATAATCAAGTAGCCATTGCTCCAGAGGACCAACACAAGACGGCATTTGCCACTGAATGGGGCATATTTGCATTTCGTGTGATGCCATTTGGCTTAACAAATGCACCCGCCACTTTCCAGCGACTCATGTGTCATGTTTTTAAGGAATTCTTACGCAAGAGTTTGGAAGTTTATGTTGACGACATATGTGCTCATTCAAATGTAAGACAGACGCATATCCCAGAGTTAAGACAAATATTTGACAAATGTCGAGAATATCAGGTTTGTTTGAACCCAGAAAAATGTGTTTTCATGGTCAGACAAGGCAAAATTCTAGGACACATTGTGTCAAAAAATGGAATCTCTACGGATGAAGAAAAGGTGAAGGTAATTGCAGAATTACCTAGACCAACTAATGTGAAAGAGGTACAAGCATTTATGGGCCATTGTGGTTATTATAGGAGATTCATACATATGTATGCAATCATAGCCAAGCCTTTGTACTCTCTTTTAACCAATTTTGAATGGACAGATGAATGTGAAAATTCATTCAATGAACTTAAACGACGCTTGTGCTCAGCACCTATATTGACTACACCAGATTGGAGTAAGCCATTCCATGTACATGTGGATGCATCCAATTATGCCATAGGATGTGTGTTAGCACAACCCACGAATGAAGGTAATATAGATCTCCCCATAGCTTACGCGAGCAGACAATTGAACGCAGCAGAAAGAAACTACACCACGACGGAACGAGAAGGATTAGGGATGATCTACGCAGTAAAGAAGTTTAGGCACTACTTGTTGGCCAATAAGTTCAAGTTCTTTACAGATCATCAAGCACTATTGTATTTAGTCAACAAGCCATGTAACACAGGACGACTGATACGTTGGTTTCTATTACTCATGGAATATGATTTTGAAGTAGTAGTCAGGAAAGGAAAGACACATCTTAGAGCTGACCACCTTTCAAGATTAACCTCAGGAGAAGCTCCTCAAGGAGTAGTGGATGAGTTACCAGACGCATATTTGTTTAACCTTGAGATAGCACCAGAATGGGCTAAACCTATAGTCCCTATTCTGACATACGGACCCAAGAATCCTAGGATAAAGATCAAAGAGGGAGAGATTACCAAATCTCAGAGATACCAAATAATGGCAGGAAGCATATATAAATAGGATAATCAAAAGATTCTTGCTTGTTGTGTGGATGAATCAGAACATGCGAATTGGTTGCAATTAGCACACATAGGTGCATTAAAGCAACATCATTCAAAACATCGAACATTACAGACTCTGCATAGACTAGGAGTATATTGGCCTTTGATGGAAGCAGATGTCTACAAATTGTGTAAAGAATGCCATGTTTGTTGTGAAAGACCACCAGTAGAGCATGCTACATTATATCACGTGTCTCTCACACCAGACTGGAGTGAATCGTTAGTGACATACTTGAGGACGAACACATTCCCTCAAGGAATGACCTTAGCTCGACAACGCAGTCTAGAGCAGGAAGCTCACGACTATTCACTTATTGGCGATAATCTATACAAAAGAGGACGAGATGGATATCTAAGACAATGTGTTCATGAGAGCGATTATCTGAGCATACTAGAGACTGCACACCAAGGTGTTGCAGGAGGTCATTTTGGACCCGATAGGATAATCAAAGCCATCCTCTTTGCAGGATTATGGTGGCCCACTCTTCACATGGATGCTCATACCTATGTAAAGAGATGTGATGTGTGCCAAAGAACTCAGTTTCCTACTCACAGAGACGAAATGCCATTGAAACCCATGATGGGCGGACGTGCATTTTCAAAGTGGGGTATAGACTTTGTAGGACCCATTAACCCCCCTCCAAAAGGTACACATGCTGAATACATTATTGTTGCCACAGATTATCTTACGAAATGGGTAGAGGCAAAAGCCACGAAAAAAATGGATTGCCTATAGAGTTAGTGAGCGATCGAGGCACTCACTTTCTAAACCAAGTCATTGAATATTTGTTACAAGATTTTATGGTGATTCACAAGAAATCCGCACCATATCATCCTCAGGCCAATGGTCAGGCTGAAAGCACTAATAAGATCCTTTGTAACGTACTGACGAAACTCGTGAACAACAAACGTTCAGATTGGGACAAACAGTTACACCACGCTGTTTGGGCATATCGAGTGGCCTACAAGACCGTACTCAATGCAACTCCCTTTCAGATGGTTTTTGGTCAGAATGCTGTGCTTCCTTTGGACTTCTTGATACCGACCCTTAAGGTTGCACAAGAACATCAGTGGACCGGCCATGAATTATCAGCGAGGATAATGGACTTGGAACGATTAGGAGAAACTAGGCTAAAGGCAGCAGCATGAATATATGCAGCGAAGAAGCGACAGAAAGCATATTTTGATGCACATGTGAAAGATAAAGGCTTAAAAGAAGGAGATTTAGTTCTAGTATATATGCTGAAACAACACGCACGTAAGTTAGAAAAGCGAGGTTATGGACCTATGATCATTAACAGACTCTCAACAAGTGGAGCAGTACAGTTAGCCACGGAGATATAATGCCTAATTACATTAGTGGCTGTAGAGTCAAATTATATCAGGAACCTCTTACTGAGGATATGCTAAGACGACTCACGTTGGCAAAGAAACGTAAGGAGGAAGAAAATAGAATACGAGCGGAAGCTCAGGCAGAAGCAATAGAACGCATTAAACGCATGAAGTTAAGAAGACAAGGACTAGGGAGAGAACATTATAACCATCTGGAAACTACACCCAGATACCCCATGGCCATGTGTCAAGTAAAGTCAACCACTCATCCTAGTATAGTGGACAGGAGACCATTCATTACAGTCAGGCTAGAGCACGACAACCCTTGTCAAGAGCTTAGGGCTTTAATTGACTCAGGTGCTGCGACTAGTGCTATTAGATGGTCCCACTATAAGGATTCAGGAATAGAAATGCGGCCAATTGAGGCATACCTCATAGGCCTAGGAGGCATGGAAACCCCTTGCATGGGTGAGGTGGACCTTCCTATCCTCATTAAGGATGTGACCATGACAGCGAAGCTACTAGTGTGCCATGATGATGACCTGATAGAACCCCTAATCCTTGGCCAAGATTGGCTTTACGATCACTCAGTGGACCTAAATCTTAGACAAGGCTCCTTACAGATTGGAACCTTAGAGCAGAAGTGAGTGATATCGCTTGACTTCCCTAATTGCATTCCGCTTGAGGTTTGTAACCCTAGACCCTATGAAACGCATGCGACGGAAGACCGGAAGATCTTGGGTCAGACCAGTCACGTCACGTCTACACCAACCCACTCGGGCTTGGCTATGGACAATTGTGAATCAGAAGGACGACAGGAGATCTTCCCTGGGGCTTCCTGCAAACTAGAAGGGGCAGCTACCCAACCGCTAGGGCAGATGAACACAATCAGCGGTCAGGTGGGTTGCATCAGCGGCCAAATGAGCACAACACCCTGCGGTGCTCATCCTTCCAAACTTGCTGCGGACTGGCCTAGATTAAAGATAAATAACGAATCACTTCCTAATGGGCAGGTCACGCAAGTGTTGGATCTCCCTTCTTTTCCAAAGCAGAGCGTCCAATGGACCTCTCAAACCCAACCACGAACGAGTCAACCACAACAGAGGAACCCAGACCGACAACACCACCAGGCAAGGCAAGGAAAGCAGCAGTATCAACATCACAGAACAAGTGGCACGAAACAAATATGGGTGCCAAAGGACAGCAACCACAGGCTATTGGCAACACTACAGACAAGAACAGGACAAAGTTTCAAAAGAAGCAGAGTCAGCATCCAAAGTCCCCTTGATCTTCTTCCCCAAGTACAAATACTCGATAGATTTGGATCGCCAAGAAGTATCTTATCAATCGACCCACACCCACGCAAATTTGGGTACCCAAACAATGTATTATAGCCCCACCCTCAAGCCATGTAATATATACCCCTCAGAAATCTTTCCATCCTTCAATACCACCAAACCCGATACCACTTTTTGTCCCTCAGCAGAAACACACCACCCACTCCAAGACTCTTAGGAAATGGATACCGAAACGTATCCAGACGTCTTCTTGTACCCCCTTATCTAACAATTCTCCCACCCCGTTTAAACTCCACCCTTGTAATAATTCACCCTCAACCAAACCTTGTATAAATTCATACACCCAAACCCCACATCATGCATAATAAAAGCTCATCAAAAAATGTAGGCATAATCTGAACCATGTAGGTGTCTAGAGACCTGCATTGGTTTTGCAAATAATCATTGCATCAATCACTTCACGACACTTGGCTACACGGGTTACACATCGGTTATGGAAAGGGATTGCGGTCTCACCTTATTGGGATCATAATTAATTTCCATGCTAATGTGTTAATCTTTTGTAGCAGATCTTTTCCATTAGCTCGTCAGTCATCATGCAAACCGAAGCAGGACCATCAGAAGCTGGCCCCAGTGCACCGATGGCCACTATTGGAGAATTACTAGCAGAATCTTATCCGACGATGCAACCACCAGAGTTTCAAGGTTTTCCAAGTCCCATGCCAATCGATGATCCTCCTAGAGGATATACTGAGAAGATTCATCGTAAGTCTCATTGGTTTCAAGGCCTAGCAGGACCATTAGCAGACGCTGATTTCATATTTGAGGCCAATTTAGCATTTGATCTTCGCACATGGACCAAGTACCAGTTCTTGTCAAGAGAATTTGAAGGACTATAGAATACACAAGATCTAACGCACGTTTGGGCACGAGCGGGATTTATAGAATATTTTTGTGACCCTCTGCCTAAACTTGATTTTTACAGATGTTTTTACTTGGTAACCACCTTAACGGCTTCAGAGAACAAGGATCTACCCGGCACATTCATGTTACCATCCTTGGTAAATGATCCTCCATTCAGAAGGTTTTATTTGTCTAAAGATTTAATTCGCGCAGCTCTGAAAATACATGGAACGCACACTCCAACGGAGAGAGAACGGCTAGTCCCAGAGCAGATGAAACATGGTGACGTAACTAAGTGGGAGGATATTTCAGCTATAACCCCTGAGCTCTCCAAGCCATTGCGGATATGCATGCAGCACTTTGTTTTCCCAGCTCAGGATCGTTTTACCATGCCCCACAAGAGAATCTAGTTTGGATTATACTTAGCATGTACTAGACCTCAAACGGTTGATCTAGCCAGCTGGATCATTGATCAGCTCTATTTGGCACAACATAGGTGGGAGCGAAAGAAGGTAATCAATGGGTGCTGCGCCCTCACCAGGATCATATATATGTGCTTGGCGTATGACTTACCAATTGAGCGTGCCATGAACAGTGAGGAACTGAAGGCATTTAAAGGCACCACTAGGAAGGCTAGAAAGTCTAGCAAAGGCAGAGCCGGAAAGCGGATGAGAGGCACTATCCCGTGCCTACAAGTCTCAGAATCACCCTCGCCACAACCATCTCCAGAGAAGTCACCAACAGCAGCCACTCCCACGGTACCACCAATTCGTATACGGTTATCAAGACCAGTTACGCCGGAGGGCACCACCAGTACTGTTGCACCCCAAGCAGTCACAACCACAGAACCTATCACCACAGCAGCTGAACTTCCCACCACTATTGGTGCGGAAGCTTTCTCTTTTCCAATACCGCATTTAGAACCAGGACAAGCAGAGCCACTGGACCAAACTTTTGATTTTGAGATGCCTGATGCATTCTCCAATGAGTTCCAATTTTCAGAAGGACAATTGTTTTCTCAAGAATTTGAAAGGCCTAGCTACCCTACCACACCCAGGGATCAGCCACAAGGACAGGTTGTGTCCAGCTCTAATGACGAAAGAACAGCAACCGATGACGACGAAGGAGATGATGAAGCTAGCCAGGGAACACAGGAATCCCAAGAGCATGAACAGACAGATGGCCAAGGCCAACAAACAGACACACATGGCGATACAAGTACCCATGAAGATGAAACTTACGAGGCAGCAGCTTACACACTAGCTATCAAGAAGCTGTATAGAACTATGGAAAAAGTTTGGGCACGCAAAAAGCTGACAGAGGAAGAGAGTCAAACAATAATAGAACAAGAACTTGTCACAGGCGGATTCGAAGACGCATACATCAAAGGATTCAGAGAGTTAGTCAAATCAGTAGGCTCCAACGAAGCCCTCAAGTACTTGCAACGAAAGCCACTACCACAGTTTGACCCCCGCAGGGTACGACTACTTTCAAAGCCCGGCGAATACATTCGTGTACCAACCGGAGCACAATCTTCAGAACAAGCCAGGGAGGCACGCCTCGTCCCCGAAAGTTCGTTGGCTGTAGAAACCATCTTTGTAGATTCCCCACCCCGCGCTACAGCTGTACAAACCTCAGTAGTCACTGAAGTACCGACCACCCCAACCGCTCCTCTCTCACCGCCCATCCCTCCAGCCTCCCCTCTTCACCCTCCTTCCCCCAGACCAACATCTTCATTCGTCGGTGGCATAGCAGAAATCGTCTTTACGACCACTCACCCCACAATTCCCGCGCCCATTAGCCCTAGTCTACCCCCTCCCACACCCACCTTTCTATCCAACCCATTCCTTCATCAATCTTTTCCATCTTTCCCCACAACTCCAAGACCCCTTTTCCCATTCCCCCCGCCCTTAACCTTCTCCCCTGTCTCACCTCCCCGACCCACTATAACCACTCTTTCCCCTTTCCACCAAGCTGCTCCAGCCAGCCCCCCTGTAAATTACCCCTCAACCTTTGTAAATCTCGTATTTACACCAGCACGAGCACCCACGATCACACCCATATTCACGGTCACCGCACTAGATACGTCCACTGACATGGACATCTCACCACCCACTGCACCATCACTCACTTCACTCACGGCACAAACATTTTTAGGCACATCACAATTTTCAACAATCACTACCTCATCCACCTTCCCACCCCCATTCCCCATTCCCGTTGCATCTACACCCACTGCATCTTCATTTAGCACCCCCTTAATACTATCACCCACTGTAGATAATGCATTCCGACAGATGTTCATGTGTATGACGCAAGTAAGAGATGAGTTCACATCTCTTGGTGATAATTATTAGCAGCTGCAGAGGACAACCAATGACTTACAGTTGCAGCTTAATTTATTGTCTATTGAGAATGCCTCTCTGAACACCCGCTACCAGGAATTACGCGAGGCATATCACAAATTGGAACTAGAAAGCGAAGAAAAGACCAAGGAAGCCATTGCTGACCTGGATAACTTATTACGAGCCCAGACAGTCCGCAATGCAACGCTAACACGAAACATGGGCTTACTACGAAGACACCTAGCAGCCGCCAAGGAAGAAAACCAGCGCTTATAGGATCAGAACCGAGAAAACTTAGAAGCAGCGCTCGACCACCCAGACCAACCACTCAGTCCTAGCAGGTTCAAAGCCATTCCTTTAGACTCGATGAGGATGCTGCTAGACGATCATGTAAGATTACTAGATGAATACGACCGCATGAACGAGGAGTTACAGAAACTCAAAGAAGATCACAAATTACTCCAGTTACGAGAACCGGCACACCAAGACATACCAGCACCTGTGGACCCCTCTCCTGACCTCCTAGAGGAACTCAACGCACTACGGGCCCAGGTATCGAACCTTGAATCAAGGATTGCAGTATATGAAGCACCACCAAGGCCAGATTCCCCACCTGAGCTTCCAGCTGAGGAAGAAACGGTCACCATCCCGATGGAGGAAATGTTTGAAGAAGCATACGAGCCACAACCCATCCCAGGCGGACGCGTCACGGCCGAAGGTCAGATGACGTACAAACTTCCGACCCCCGCGTGGATGAAGACTATTGAGGAACTTGGAACAATGCACTCAGCGAGAGTAGAGGCACAATTACATGCCATGGCGATGATAGAAGAAAGAATTTTACAATCTCCATTCTTTGCTCATTTGGCCCCGCGACGATACATATCTGGGCACGAGCTACAGTATAAACCGTATTTTATGTTAATGGCTGAATACCAGTTAGCCATTGAGAAAGAGACAGGTAAGAAACCATCGCATGCGACTCAATTCGAGGTGGCCGATTTGCCACTAGATGCGCAGCAAGGAAGGATCTATCAGCCAGAGTGGCGAAAAGATTTGCTATAGCAATATCCAGAGATGATGAGTACATGGGTAAAGGCACCTTTGCATTTGAAGTACAATCCGTGTTGGGGATCAGTGCCACGACGCCGCTCCTAGACTGCCTTTGCTATTAAGGTACAAAACAATAAGCAGTGCCAAGACTGGTTGAATTACCCCTATTTTAAGCCACCCATTGAGTTACCAACTGTTGGCTACATGATGGCTACAATTCGCCACTAGCTCCCTAGATTAAAGCATATGGACGATATAGCGGCGCATATGACTGTCAAAATTTTTGACATGATGCAAATGATTTTTTAAGTCTTCCGACGCGTCAAGGCACCCCATGTCAACACCCCGGGCTTTGAGCATGGCAATTTTGACCTGGTATATGATATGAGTACAACGCCATCGCTACCGGTGTGTTATGCCTGGCACTGCAGAATAAAGTACCTATCGGCGTGCTACAAGCAGACGTTCGAAGAGATGTTCACAACCGGCTTCTGGGAATACCATTCAGAGGTATTCATAAGCAGGCCTACACATTTATTACACTTATTTGCCTGTGAACGAATGGTCTATTCCACACACTATCAGCTCCCGCCACCGGAAGAACCGCAACCAATCGACTGGGAGAAACTCGAGGCAGATCTGGCCCGAGGCATTCGTATCTCCGAGCATACCCTCGCTCAAGACCTCCTACAGAACTATATCCGGCAGACCTCACAACAAGGTTCTGTCAGGGACGACAGAAGCGAGAGGGAGGGGGGTGTTGGAAGCAGCCAGAGGCACAGACGACGCGGAAGCATGTAACGACGGAGCAGTGAGCCAGTGGAATCTTTTTTCAAAGAATCATGTTCTAAAAATACTTTCCAAAAACCTCCAACAGTGATTTTTATCACTATTGTAACATATGTAACATAGAAAACCCCATTTTGTAATCCATAGCTCCATTTTGTGCAAGCCGAGGAGTCCTCGAGCTTGAGGAGCTTAGGTAGAACAAGCGTATCAATTTTTGTTATTTTTAGACATCGTTTACCCTTCCAAATAGCATCTAGGACCTAATTTTTAACTATGCCGGTCACTAGATGTGAAACCGGTCAAAACTAGTCTAGAAACTATAAAAAGAGCTAGAGAGCTCATTTTGGAGGTTGGTTAGTGTTGGCTAGTGTGAGCTTAGAGCTATTTTGAGCTTGTAATAGTGTTCTTGAGTAATAGAGCTAAGTTCTCACCTTCCATTGTGTCTTGCTTGTCTCTTCGTAGTGTGTGTGTATGTGTATGTGCATTTCTATGCTTCTCACCTTCACTCTCACTTCATCTCACATTCACGATCTTCATATCACTCCTATATCTTCCGCGGATTGACATTAAGGAGGTGGAGCTTCTTAACGTGGTTCTCACCATTGTGCTAGAGCAACAAAAGGGATGGTTGAAGCTACAAAGGAAGTGATATGGCTTAAGACTCTTATGAAGAGTTTTGATATAATTCAGAGTACACCCACTATTCATGGAGATAATACGAGTTCATTGTATTTAGCTACTAACCATGTTTTTCATGCCAAGACTAAACACATTGAGATTGAGTACCATTTCCTAAGAGAGAAGGTGATGGATAAAGAGATTGAAGTCATACATACTTCAACAAAAGATCAGATAGCTGATATGCTAACCAAAAGCTTGGATGGACCAAAGCTACAAAGATTTAAAGACATGGCAGGTACAAAGAAGATAGAGAAAACCTCAATTGATGATTGAGGGGGAGCTGTTGGTGCAGGGCAATCAACAATTGAAGTTTTGGGTGAAGAATTGAAGTCAAGGACTGAAGAAAAGACCAAGTCATGAAGCATGAAGGAAGTGCATATTCAGAAGATGAAGATGTGTACACATATGTACATTAATTTAGAGACAGCTCATATATATCTTTTGTATGGTCATAAGCTTGTACATATATGGCTATATATATAAGTAAAAAGTCCAGGAAAATATGAGAGAGCATGTGAATAGAGAAACTGGTAGTTGTATGAGTCATTAGATATCTTAGAAGTGAGTAGAATCTCTGTCATCATTCAGTTGTAAAATTCCTTCAGGAATGAAAGAAAATTGCAGCCGATGTTTTAGTGCATTCTCCTTCTGTACTTGATCATTTCAAGAATCCTTTTGTAGATGTCTAAGTTCATAGTTAATGATTCTATGGTTAAAGTTTGAGATCCTAATTGTAAACAGGTTGTGAGAATTATGAGTAGGAACATTCATATGTGAAGAAGTGTTCACTGTTTCCTGAAACAGGTGCAATCTTGATGGTCAATGATTTGATCATTTCTCAGTGCACATGTTAAAGTTTTGCATGAATAAGGAGTCAAAATTTAAGTTAGAAGGTAAGCCATCTATGGCTTAAAGCATTTGTATAAACGGGTTCTAGATTGAGAGAACTAAGTGTTAGACATTACAGGTGTCTGAATCGACTTTTCAGAAGAGCAGTTTTAGACATAGGTAACTTGTTGAGATCATTTCTCAAGATCTACTGAATCTTTTGGAGTGATTCAACTTAGAGAAGTGTTGGAGCAAGTCTATGACAAGTCTAAGTATTGGCTTGAGTCTCACAAAGTCTTAGAAGAAGCTTTAAAAAGAAGACTATGTAAAGTTCACTTGTGAACTACCTCTTGTAACTTTTGAAGAGTTTACTTAATGTAAAAGTAAGAGAATCTTAAGTGGTTGAGTCCACATGATCAAAAAGGGAAAGAGGAGCCACAAATTCGTGATTTGTGGTAGGTAGAGAATCAAATCAATCGTTGATTGATTGGAGAGTGATTGAGGGAAGTTAGCCTCCCAAACTCAACTATAAATAGATGGCAGTTTTAGTCATGGTTAGAGAGACCTATGTGAAGACCTCCAAGAGCTGAGCTTTATGCCATATCAAGGTGTGATTACAAGGCACACATATGTATCAGTAAGTCATTGTATTGTACAAGCAATATACTTTCATTTTCATGATTATTTGGTTTCATCTTTCCATGTTCTTGTGAAGTGTACTACTCATTGCCATTACTCTCAGTTTTCTCAGTCAACTTGCAGAGCTGTTTTCTCTGAGCTTGGTGCATCATTTTCAGTGATTTAACTTGGTAAAGTTAGCTCTATGAGTCTACTATATGCTTACAAAGTTTCATGTCATTTGGATGTTGCAATCTTCAGGTATGTTCATTTGAAGTCAATAGGGTCTGTTCATCTTCACTTCTCTGTCAGGTACCCAACTTTTTTACCCATCTTGTCAAAGCCATTTCTCAGTAGCTACTTATCCAAATTCAGTGATTTAACGCTTGTTGGATTCAGCTTACACTCTAGTATACCCATACAAATTTTCATAATCATTGGATTCCTAGATTTTGAGTTATGTTGATTTTTCTGCTCACTAGTCTCAAATTATAGCAGCCCGTGAAAATCGGGATGATGTCATCAGTTGTTTGTGGTTCATTATTTTTGATGAGATTACTCTTGAAAGTTAGCTCTTTAAGTTACCTACACTTCTGCAAGAGGAATTAAGCTAATTGCTGCTATGCTTAGAGAACTATGTAAAACACTGGACATGTGTATGAACCAAGAATAGCAAGTTTTCACCTCTGAGCTAACTCCAACTTATCTGTTTTGATCTATCTTTTTGAGAGTGATCTTCCAAGGTACATAGGGTGTCTAATACATCCATTTGCAAGCTAAAAGGGCCCACCATATACTCCTGGAGTTCATTTGGCTGGTGTAGATCAAGGATTTTGCAAAACCTCTTCATCTTCAAGCACATACCTATCCATCTCTTCACAGTGGTATCAGAGCAAGGTTGGACAACATGGCAGATGGATTTCCTTCATCAATTAACAAATTGGATAGAGGTAACTACTTAGCTTGGTCATTAAGGATGGAAGCTTATCTCCAAGGTAGAAGTTTATATGGTTATGTGGCTGGAGATGAAGTTATGCCAAGTTTCAGGAACAAAAGTCAACCAACACAAGAAGAGCAAGAAAGATTGAGCACATGTTGCTCCAAGGATGCACTTACAAGGTCTTATCTCCTCAACTCTATCTCAGATTTTTTGTTGCCTCACATTAGAAGTTGTAAGACATCTCAGGAAGTGTGGGATGCACTTGAAGCTTTCTTTTCTTCAAGTACTAAAGCTAGGAAGCATCAACTAAGGCTGGATTTCACAACTCTCAAGAAGGCTCCCAAACAAAATGTGACTGATTCTGTCACAAAGCTCAAGGACATAGCGGATCAGTTGGGAAGCATTGGAGAGGTAATAGATGAAGAACAAATTGTAAGGCAGGTCATCAATGGCTTGAAGGCAGATGACAAGTGGGAAGCATTCACCACAGCTATGGATTTGTACATGGACATGCATGTACCTGATTTCAACACACTCATTGGACAACTACTTACTCAAGAGGCAAAGCTTATCAAAAATGGAGAAAGCTCTAAAGGTAATCAATCTTCAGCTTTATACACTGATAAAAGCAAGTCCAAAGATAACAAAGGAAAGGCAAAGAAAGTGGATGATGAAGCAGGTACATATCAAGCTAACTATGCAAGTAGAGGAAGACATGGCAGAGGTAGAGGAAGAGGAGGTAGACAAGGCAGAGGAAGATCCCAAGACTCCAACTCATGTTCTATTTGTGGACTAACTAATCATACAACTGAAAATTGCTTTAGAAATTCCAGGAATCAAAGAGGCAGAGGATACAATAGAGGAAGTTGTGGATACTCAAGAGTAAGGTTTAACAACTACCATGGCAACTACAACAACTACAATCATTCAAACTATCAAGGAGGCTACAAAGCAAGGAGAGACTACAATAACTACACAGAACACTCAAACAAAGAGGATTCATTATTGATCATGAACATGGCTATGCCACAAGGTAAATCTGATGAGCATGTTTTCTACATAGATTCAGGTTGTTCAAATCATGTGGCAGGAAATGTGGCACTCCTATCAGATTTAGAAGATCCAAGGAATAAGCATGAGGTACAAACAGGAGATGATACAAAACATCCTATGGAGAAAATAGGCAATGTCAAAGCACCTGATGGAAACATCAACCTACTCAGTAAGGTACTCTATGTCCCTACCATTACAAAGAATTTGATAAGTGTTGGGCAGATAGTAGAGAAAGGGTTGCAAGTTAGGTTCACAAAAGCAGGAGCATTTGTTGAAGATCCAAGTCAAGGATTCAGAAGAATTGCAAAAGGTGAAAAGACAGGTAGATTGTTCACATTTGAATTACAGGACACTAGAAACATTGCTCTCTTTAATTATGGTAGTTAGACACTCACAGAATTGGAAGTATGGCACAAAAGGTTACCACATATTGGTGAAAGGTCATTAAAGCAAATCTGGAGGGACCAAATTGTACTTGGACTTCCTAATTTGTCAAAACAACATATGATTTATAAGTGTAGTGCATGTCAATTTGGAAAGTCTCACAGGTTACCATTCATGAAGAAAGGTTATATGCATGGAGATCTCTTGGAGTTGGTTCATACAGATGTATGGGGACATAGCAAGGAAGCTTCAATATCTGGATCAAGGTATTATGTTTCCTTTATTGATGATTGCAGCAGATGGACTATCCTATTCTTTATGAAACACAAAGATGAAGTTTTTTCATGTTTCAAAAGATATTTGGCTCTTGTGGAGAATCAAACAGGTAAATCACTAAAAAGGCTAAGGTCAGATGGAGGGGGAGAATACTTCTCCCATGAGTTTGATTCTTTTCTTCAAAAAAGAGGAATCAAAAGAGAGGTAACTACAAGGTACACTCCTGAGCAAAATGGAGTGGCAGAAAGGAGGAATAGGACAATTGTTGAAGCTGCAAGGTCTATGTTAAATGAAAAGCATTTACCTAATTACTTATGGGCTGAGGCTGTATCTACAGCCACTTACTTGATTAACAAGTTGCCTTCAAAATCCCTTGATGGGATGACTCCATATGAAGCTTGGAATGGAAGAAGACCAAGCTTAGATCATTGTAAAATTTTTGGATGTATTGCTTTTGCTCATGTTCCTTCACAGGTTAGAGGCAAGATGGATCCAAAGGCAGAAAGGTGTGTATTTATTGGATATGACAACAATCAAAAGGGCTACAGGTTATACAACCCTACCAACAAAGGATTCTTGGTAAGCAGAGATGTAGTTTTTGATGAGAACAATTCATGGTATGAAGATTCATGCAGGAAGGTCAATTTACCATATAATCTTGAAGAAGATTTTCCAAAGCTTGGTAGAGAACAATCAAAGATTGAAGAACAAGACACCTCACAGGATGATGAAGAATCTCACATGGAAAAGATCAAAGCATGGAAGTCTAAAGGTAAAGCAAAATTGCAGGAACTTGGACATGAGGCAGAAACCTCATATCATGGCCTAAGAAGATCTATGAGGGAAAAGAAAAAACCAGAAAGGTATGGGTTTGACACCTCATTAGTAACTAAATACTCTATCTACATAGCACAGGATATAAACCAAGAGGAGCCATCATCATTTGAAGAGGCCAAAGCAAAAACAGAATGGAAGCATGCAATGAAGGAAGAGATTGAAGCACTTGAGGAAAACAACACTTGGGATTTGGTGCCCAAGACTTCATCCATGAAGGTAATAGCCTCAAGATGGGTCTATAAACTCAAGAAGAATTCTGATGGTTCCATTAACAGGTATAAGGCAACTCCTATGGCAAAGATGCCTACTATTAGGGTTTTGCTTAGTATTGCCTCTTCCAAGAATTGGAAGATACTTCAACTAGATGTAAAGAATGCATTCTTGAATGGTTGGATAACAGAAGAGGTATATATGGCACAACCACCTGGTTTTCAGAACCAAGTTTATCCTGATTATGTGTGTAAACTTAACAAAGCATTGTATGGTCTCAAGCAAGCTCCAAGAGCTTGGAATTTCAGGCTTGTTTCATTCTTGCAGGACAAAGGCTTTCAACCAAGCAAGGCAGATCCTTCACTCTTTATTAAAAAGAGTAATTCCGAGGTCATCTACTTATGTGTATATGTAGATGATATTATATTGACAGGAAATGATGCAGATGGTATGAAGAAGATCAAAGATCAGATGAGAGAAGAGTTCAAGATAAGTGATTTGGGTTCACTTACCTACTTCCTAGGTTTGGAAGTTGTCTACAAAGATCATGGTTTGTTTCTCACTCAAAGAAAGTACATTAAGGACATGTTGGCAAAATTCAAGATGCAAGATTGTAAGATTGCAGGTACTCCAATGGAGGTCAATCACAAATTGAGCTCAAATGAAGGTGAACTCATAGAGGACATCACATCATATCAAAGTCTAGTGGGTAGTCTCAACTATGCCACATTGACAAGAGTAGATATATGTTACAGTGTGAGTGTGCTAAGTCAATTTATGCACACACCAAGGAAACCACATATGGATGCTGCCAAAAGGATTCTCAAGTATCTCAAAGGAACCATAAATGAAGGACTTTATTATCCTTATGTATCTGATTTAGGTCTGAAGCTATTTTCTGATGCAGATTGGGCTGGCTCCAAGGAAGATAGAAGGAGCACTTCAGGTTATCTTACCTTTGCAGGTTCAAAGCTTATTTCATGGTCATCCAAGAAGCAACCCACAGTTGCTCTCTCTTCTATTGAAGCTGAATACAGAGGTCTTGCCATAGCTACTCAAGAAGCTATGTGGATGAAGACATTGTTTAAAGATCTTGGATTGGAGTTTGGAACTCCAACTATTTTTGGTGACAATATGAGTTCTATTCATTTGGCTGCTAATCCTATTTTTCATGCAAGGACTAAACATATTGAAGTTCATTATCACTATGTAGGAGAAAAGGTTTTTAGCAAAGAGATTCAAATATCATATGTGTTCACTCATCAACAATGTGCACATATTCTAACCAAAGCATTGGATGGTACAAAGCTTTGCAAATTCAAGGCTATGATTGGTTTGCAGGTAATCTTGGAAGATTGAAGACCTCAAGCATACTTGGCTTGAGGGGGAGCTGTTGGAGCAAGTCTATGACAAGCCTAAGTATTGGCTTGAGTCTCACAAAGTCTTAGAAGAAGCTTTAAAAAGAAGACTATGTAAAGTTCACTTGTGAACTACCTCTTGTAACTTTTGAAGAGTTTACTTAATGTAAAAGTAAGAGAATGTTAAGTGGTTGAGTCCACATGATCAAAAAGGGAAAGAGGAGCCATGAATTTGTGATTTTTGGTAGGTAGAGAATCAAATCAATCATTGATTGATTGGAGAGTGATTGAGGGAAGTTAGCCTCCCAAACTCAACTATAAATAGATGGCAGTTTTAGTCATGGTTAGAGAGACCTATGCGAAGACCTCCAAGAGCTGAGCTTTATGCCATATCAAGGTGTGATTACAAGGCACACATATGTATCAGTAAGTCATTGTATTGTACAAGCAATATACTTTCATTTTCATGATTATTTGGTTTCATCTTTCCATGTTCTTGTGAAGTGTACTACTCATTGCCATTACTCTCAGTTTTCTCAGTCAACTTGCAGAGATGTTTTCTCTGAGCTTGGTGCATCATTTTCCGTGCTTTAACTTGATAAAGTTAGCTCTATGAGTCTACTATATGCTTAAAGATTTTCATGTCATTTGGATGTTGCAATCTTCAGTTATGTTCATTTGAAGTCATGAGGGTCTGTTCATCTTCACTTCTCTGTCAGGTACCCTACTTTTGTACCCATCGTGTTAGAGCCATTTCGTAGTGGTTACTTATCCAAATTCAGTGATTTAAAGCTTGTTCGATTCAGGTTACAGTCTAGTATAACCATACAAATTTTCATAATCTTTGGATTCCTATATTTTGAGTTATGTTGATTTTTCTTCTCTCTGGTCTCAAATTGTAGCAGCCCGTGAAAATCGGGATGATGTCATTAGTTGTTAAAACTCATTCTCAGTGTGTGGTTCATTATTTTTGATGAGATTACTCTTGAAAGTTAGCTCTTTAAGTTACCTAGACTTCCTAAAGAGGAATTAAGCTAATTGGTGCTATGCTTAGAGAACTATGTAAAACACTGGACAGGTGTATGAACCAAGAATAGCAAGTTTTCACCTCTGAGCTAACTCCAACTTATCTGTTTTGATCTATCTTTTTGAGAGTGATCTTCCAAGGTACATAGGGTGTCTAATACATCCATTGGCAAGCTAAAAGGGCCCACCATATACTCCTGGAGTTCATTTGGCTGGTGTAGATCAAGGATTTTGCAACACCTCTTCATCTTCAAGCACATACCTATCCATCTCTTCACAAGAAGGTGCGCAAACTGTATACAACACCTTGTGCAAAGTTTCATAAAAAACGATACACAATGAGAGAGATATGTGCAGCAGACTTTCTGTGTAGTCATTTCCTTCACAGATTTTTCAAAATCTTCATAATTGATCATTGATCCTCTAAAATTGGTGAGGGTTTGAGTTACTCTTGTTATAGAGGTGCTCTAACTTCAAGAGTAGCTTGTTCTTTTGGAGATTAACACTCTCCATCACATATGCATGTGCATTATGTATGCATATGCATGTGCATTATGTATGCATATGCATGTGCATTACGTATGCATATGCATGTGCATTATGTATGCATATGCATGTGCATTATGTATGCATATGCATGTGCATTATGTATGCATATGTATGCATGTGTCTGTAGGTGTGTATGCATTTAAGTATGTAGGTATGCATATGGATATGTATTATGTATGCATATGTATGTGTATGTGTGTGTATGTCTCTCTAGTGTGTGTGTGTGTGTGTATGCATATATGTGTGTGTATACGTGTATGTGTGTGTGTATGTGTGTATGTGTCTATGTGTGTGCATGTCTATGTGTGTATGTGTGTGTATGTGTGTGTATGCATGTAAGCATGTTTGTATGCATAGGCATGTGCATCAACACCTCTTCATCTTCAAGCACATACCTATCCATCTCTTCACAGTGGTATCAGAGCAAGGTTGGACAACATGGTAGATGGATTTCCTTCATCAATTGTCAAATTGGATAGAGGTAACTACTCAGCTTGGTCATTAAGAATGGAAGCTTATCTCCAAGGTAGAAGTTTATATGGTTATCTGGCTGGAGATGAAGTTATGCCAAGTTTCAGGAACAAAAGTCAACCAACACAAGAAGAGCAAGAAAGATTGAGCACATGGTGCTCCAAGGATGCACTTGCAAGGTCTTATCTCCTCAACTCTATCTCAGATTTTTTGTTGCCTCACATTAGAAGTAGTAAGACATCTCACGAAGTGTGGGATGCACTTGAAGCTTTCTTTTCTTCAAGTACCAAAGCTAGGAAGCATCAACTATGGCTAGATTTCACAACTCTCAAGAAGGCTCCCAAACAAAATGTGACTGATTTTGTCACAAAGCTCAAGGACATAGCGGATCAGTTGGGAAGCATTGGAGAGGTAATAGATGAAGAGCAAATTGTAAGGCAGGTCATCAATGGCTTGAAGGTAGATGACAAGTGGGAAGCATTCACCTAAGCTATGGATTTGTACATGGACATGCATGTACCTGATTTCAATACACTCATTCCACAACTACTTACTCAAGAGGCAAAGCTTATCAAAAATGGAGAAAGCTCTAAAGGTAACCAATCTTCAGCTTTATACATTGATAAAAGCAAGTCCAAAGATAACAAAGGAAAGGCAAAGAAAGTGGATGATGAAGTAGGTACATATCAAGCTAACTCTTCAGGTAGAGGAAGACATGGCAGAGGTAGAGGAAGAGGAGGTAGACAAGGCAGGGGGAGATCCCAAGACTCCAACTCATGTTCTATTTGTGGATTAACTAATCATACAACTGAAAATTGCTTTAGGAATTCCATGAATCAAAGAGGAAGAGGATACAATAGAGGAAGTTATGGCTACTCAAGAGGAAGGTTCAACAACTACCATGGCAATTACAACAACTACAATCATTCAAACTATCAAGGAGGCTACAAAGGAAGGAGAGACTACAATAACTACACAGAAGACTCAAACAAAGAGGATTCATTATTGATCATGAACATGGCTATGCCACAAGGTAAATCTGATGAGCATGTTTTCTACATAGATTCAGGTTGTTCAAATCATGTGGCAAGAAATGTGGCACTCCTATCAGATTTAGAAGATCCAAGGAATAAGCATGAGGTACAAATAGGAGATGATACAAAACATTCTGTGGAGAAAATAGGCAATGTCAAAGCACTTGATGGAAACATCAACCTACTCAGTAAGGTACTCTATGTCCCTACCATTACAAAGAATTTGATAAGTGTTGGGCAGATAATAGAGAAAGGGTTGCAAGTCAGGTTCACAAAAGCAGGAGCATTTGTTAAAGATCCAAGTCAAGGATTCAGAAAAATTGCAAAAGGTGAAAAGACAGGTAGATTGTTCACATTTGAATTACAGGACACTAGAAACATTGATCTCTTTAATTATGGTAGTCAAACACTCACAGAATTGGAAGTATGGCACAAAAGGTTAGCACATATTGCCGAAAGGTCATTAAAGCAAATTTGCAGGGACCAAAGTGTACTTGGAGTCCCTAATTTGTCAAAACAACATATGATTTATAAGTGTAGTGCATGTCAATTTGGAAAGTCTTACAGGTTACCATTCATGAAGAAAGGTTATATGCATGGAGATCTCTTGGAGTTGGTTCATACAGATGTATGGGGACCTAGCAAGGAAGCTTCAATATCTGGATCAAGGTATTATGTCTCCTTTATTGATGATTGCAGCAGATGGACTATCCTATTCTTTATGAAACACAAAGATGAAGTTTTTTCATGTTTCAAAAGATATTTGAGTCTTGTGGAGAATCAAACAGGTAAATCACTAAAAAGGCTAAGGTCAGATGGAGGGGGAGAATACTTCTCCCATGAGTTTGATTCTTTTCTTCAAGAAAGAGGAATCAAAAGAGAGGTAACTACAAGGTACACTCCTGAGCAAAATGGAGTGGCAGAAAGGAGGAATAGGACAATTGTTGAAGTTGCAAGGTCTATGTTAAATGAAAAGAATTTACCTAATTACTTATGGGCTGAGGCTGTATCTACAGCCACTTACTTGATTAACAGGTTGCCTTCAAAATCCCTTGATGGGATGACTCCATATGAGGCTTGGAATGGAAGAAGACCAAGCTTAGATCATTGTAAAATTTTTGGATGTATTGCTTTTGCTCATGTTCCTTCACAGGTTAGAGGCAAGATGGATCCAAAAGTAGAAAGGTGTGTATTAATTGGATACGACAACAATCAAAAGGGCTACAGGTTATACAACCCTACCAACAAAGGATTCTTGGTAAGCAGAGATGTAGTTTTTTATGAGAAAAATTCATGGTGTGAAGATTCATGCAGGAAGGTCAATTTACCATATGACCTTGAAGAAGATTTTCCAAAGCTTGGTAGAGAACAACCAAAGATTGAAGAACAAGACACCTCAGAGGATGATGAAGAATCTCAGATGGAAAAGATCAAAGCATGGAAGTCTAAAGGTAAAGCAAAATTCCAGGAACTTGGACATGAGGCAGAATCATCACATCATGGCCTAAGAAGATCTATGAGGGAAAAGAAAAAACCAGAAAGGTATGGGTTTGACACCTCATTGGTAACTAAACATTCTATCTACATAGCACATGACATAAACCAAGAGGAGCCATCATTATTTGAAGAGGCCAAAGCAAAAACAGAATGGAAGCATGCAATGAAGGAAGAGATTGAAGCACTTGAGGAAAACAACACTTGGGATTTGGTGCCCAAGACTTCATCCATGAAGGTAATAGGCTCAAGATGGGTCTATAAACTCAAGAAGAATTCTAATGGTTCCATTAACAGGTATAAGGCAAGGCTTGTAGCAAAAGGCTTTGCACAAACTCAGGGAATTGATTATGAGGAGACTTTCTCTCCTGTGGCAAAGATGCCTACTATTAGGGTTTTGCTTAGTATTGCCTCTTCCAAGAATTGGAAGATACTTCAACTAGATGTAAAGAATGCATTCTTGAATGGTTGGATAACAGAAGAGGTATATATGGCACAACCACCTGGTTTTGAGAATCAAGTTTATCCTGATTATGTGTGTAAACTTAGCAAAAGCATTGTATGGTCTCAAGCAAGCTCCAAGAGCTTGGAATTTCAGACTTTTTTCATTCTTGCAGGACAAAGGCTTTCAACCAAGCAAGGCAGATCCTTCACTCTTTATTAAAAAGAGTAATTCAGAGATCATCTACCTATGTGTATATGTAGATGATATTATATTGACAGGAAATGATGCAGATGGTATGAAGAAGATCAAAGATCAGATGAGAGAAGAGTTCAAGATAAGTGATTTGGGTTCACTTACCTACTTCCTAGGTTTGGAAGTTGTCTACAAAGATCATGGTTTGTTTCTCACTCAAAGAAAGTACATTAAGGACATGTTGGCAAAATTCAAGATGCAAGATTGTAAGATTGCAGGTACTCCAATGGAGGTCAATCACAAATTGAGCTCACATGAAGGTGAACTCATAGAGTACATCACATTATATCAAAGTCTAGTGGGTACTCTCAACTATGCCACATTGATAAGAGTAGATATATGTTACAGTGTGAGTGTGCTAAGCCAATTTATGCACACACCAAGGAAACCACATATGGATGCTGCCAAAAGGATTCTCAAGTATCTCAAAGGAACCATAAATGAAGGACTTTATTATCCTTATGTATCTGATTTAGGTTTGAAGCTATTTTCTGATGCAGATTGGGTTGGCTCCAAAGAAGATAGAAGGAGCACTTCAGGTTATCTTACCTTTGCAGGTTCAAAGCTTATTTCATGGTCATCCAAGAAGCAACCCACAGTTGCTCTCTCTTCTACTGAAGCTGAATATAGAGGTCTTGCCATAGCTACTCAGGAAGCTATGTGGATGAAGACATTATTCAAAGATCTTGGATTGGAGTTTGGAACTCCAACTATTTTTGGTGACAATATGAGTTCTATTCATTTGGCTGCTAATCCTATCTTTCATGCAAGGACTAAACATATTGAAGTTCATTATCACTATGTATGAGAGAAGGTTCTAAGCAAAGAGATTCAAATATCATATGTGTCCACTCATCAACAATGTGCAGATATTCTAACCAAAGCATTGGATGGTACAAAGCTTTGCAAATTCAAGGCTATGATTGGTTTACAGGTAATCTTGGAAGATTGAAGACCTCAAGCATACTTGGCTTGAGGGGGAGCTGTTGAAGCAAGTGTATGACAAGCCTAAGTATTGGCTTGAGTCCCACAAAGTCATAAAAGAAGCCTTAAAATGAAGACTATGTAAAGTTCACTTGTGAACTACCTCTTGTAACTTTTGAAGAGTTTACTTAATGTAAAAGTGAAAGAATCTTAAGTGGTTGAGTCCACTTGAAAAAGAGGGAAAGAGGAGCCACGAATATGTAATTTGTGGTAGGTAGAGAATCAAATCAATCATTGATTGATTGGAGAGTGATTGAGGGAAGTTAGCCTCCCAAACTCAACTATAAATAGATGGCAGTTTTAGTCGTGGTTAGAGAGACCTATGTGAAGACCTCCAAGAGCTGAGCTTTATGCCATATCAAGGTGTGATTACAAGGCACACATATGTATCAGTAAGTCATTGTATTGTACAAGAAATATACTTTCATTTTCATGATTATTTGAGTTCATATGTCCATGTTCTTGTGAAGTGTACTACTCACTGCCATTACTCTCAGTTTTCTCAGTCAGATTGCAGAGATGGTTTCTCTGAGCTTGGTGCATCATTTTCAGTGATTTAACTTGGTAAAGTTAGATCTATAAATCTACTATATGCTCACAAAGTTTCATTGCATTTGGATGTTGCAATCTTCAGTTATGTTCAATTGAAGTCAACAGTGTCTGTTCATCTTCACTTCTCTGTCAGGTACCCGACTTTTTCACTCATCTTGTCAGAGCCATTTCTCCGTGGTTACTTATCCAAATTCAATGATTTAAAGTTTTTTGGATTCAAATTACTGTCGACACATTTTCATAATCATTGGATTCCTACATTTTGAGTTATGTTCATTTTTATACTCACTGGTCTCAAACTATAGCAGCCCGTGAAAATCAGGATGATGTCATCACTTGTTAAAACTCATTCTCAGTGTGTGGTTTATTATTTTTGATGAGATTACTCTTGAAAGTTAGATCTTTAAGTTATCTAGACATCCCCAAGAGGAATTAAGTTAATTGATACTGTGCTCAGAGAATTATGCAAAACACTAGACAGGTGTATGAACCAAGAATAGCAAGTTTTTCATCTCTGAGCTAACTCCAACTTATCTGTTTTGATCTATCTTTTTGAGAGTGATCTTCCAAGGTACATAGGGTGTCTAATACATCCATTCGCAAGCTAAAAGGGCCCACCATATACTCCTGGAGTTCATTTGGCTGGTGTAGACCAAGGATTTTGCAACACCTCTTCCTCTTCAAGCACATACCTATCCATCTCTTCACAGTTTAGTCCTGGCATGAAAAATAGGGTTAGCTGCCAAATATAAGGAACTCATATTATCTCCAAAAATAATTGGTGTACTCTGATCAGTTCCAAAACTCTTTAACAAGGTCTTTAACCATATCACTTCTTTTACAGCCTCTACCATTCCTTTATACTCAGCTTTTGTGGATGACAAAACAACTGTATGTTGCTTCTTTGAGCACCAAGAAACTAATTTATCTCCAATATAACAGAGATACCCATGAGTAGACCTACTATCATCTGAATCACCTACCCAATCTGCATCACTAAACACTTTGATTCTTGTATCAGAAGTAAATCCATAATACAAATCTTCACTTAGAGTTCCCTTGATATATCTGAGTACCCTTTGAGCTACAATCCAATGAGTCTTCTTTGGACAATGCATAAATTGTGATAATACACCTACTACATATGAAAGGTCTGGCATTGTCAAGGTAGCATAAATTAGACTACCCACCAAACTATGATATTTCTTTATATCATTGAATTCTTCACCTCCATATCTGCTCAGCTTATGGTTTACCTCCAATGGTGTAGTAAAGGCTTGCAATCCTCCATGTTGAACTTGACCAAAAGATTCTTCAAGTATCTCTCTTGTGTAACATATACATGTTGAGTATACACAATCTGCATTCCTAAGAAATAAGATAAGTTTTCCAAATCACTTATCTTAAACTCCTTCTCTATTTGTTTCTTAAGCTTCTTGATTCCTTGAACATCTGTACCTATGACAATAATATCATCAACATAAATACACATGTATATATACCCATTTTCACTTGCCTTCACTAGCAAGCTACTATCTACCTTTGATGCTTGATATCCACATTCATTCAAGAACTTAACAAACCTTTAATTCCATGCCCTTAGGGCCTACTTCAACCCATACAAAGCTCTATTGAGCTTACACACATAATCTGATCCAATTGAATCCATGAAGCCTTTTGGTTGTTCAATGTACACTTCATCTACAATCTATCCATTTAGAAATGCATTCTTCACATCTACTTGTGATAACTTCCATCCTGTACAAGCAGTAATAGCAATCAATGATCTAATTGTGGACATCTTAGCAACAAGACTAAAGGTTTCATCATAATCTACCCCATAAGTTTGGGCATAACCTTTAACCACAAGTCTAGCCTTGTATCTAGACACTTTTCCATCTGCAAACCTTTTTGTTTTATATACCCACTTACATCCAATGATCTTCTCATTCTTTGGTCCTGGCACCAATTCCCATGTTTCATTTTCAAGTAGAGCGTCATACTCTTCTTGCATTGCCTTCTCCCAATTCTGTTTACCTTTAGATTCTTCATATGTAATTGGATCCTCTTCTATCTTCACAATGTAAGCATAGTCTTTTGTTGTTAAGAAAGATGTATCATAGCTATACCTGATAGGCTCTTTCCTTTCTCTCAAAGATCTTCTGACCTCTGCACTTCTTGAAGGCTTAGCCACATTTGATTCTAGATCAAATCTTGGCCCATCTTCAACATTGTCCTGCAATTTAGTTTTACAATCAACATCATCAAAATCTTCTACATACACCCTTACTTTTGTCTTCCCTTTCCTTTGTATTTCTTCAACATCTGCATAATCATTTGTTGACCCTATATACCATGTGCTTTGCTCATCAAATTTAACATCTTTTGTAACAAGAAATTGCTTTGTGGATAGACTCCACAATCTATAACCCATCTGTCTATCATCATACCCAATAAACACATACTTCTCTGTTTTGGGTTCTAGCTTATGTCTCAATTGTGAAGGAACATAAGCATATACTAAACATACAAATACATTACAATGATCAAGAGTAGGTTTCTTACCCCACCATGCTTCATAAGGTGTTCTTCCATCCAAAGCTTTACAAGGTAACCTATTCACAAGGTATGTTGCAGTGTTGATAGCCTCTGCCCATAAGTAGTTTGGACAATTCTTCTCTTTCATCATTGCTCTTGCAAACTCTACAAGAGTTCTATTTCTTCTTTCTGCAACTCCATTTTGTTGAGGGGAGTACCTGCAAGTTACTTCTCTCTTTATACCTGCATTCCACAAATAATCATCAAACTCTTTAGAAAATAACTCTCCCCCTCCATCTGATCTCAACCTCTTGAGCTTTTGTCCTGTAATCCTTTCTGCATAAGCATGATAATGCTTGAATGTCTTGAACACTTCTGATTTGTCCTTGGTTACATATAAAGTAATCCATATTGTTGCATCATCAATAAACAACACATAATATCTGGATCCATTTATGCTATAGTCCCTTGAAGGACCCCATACATCTGTATGAACTAACTCAAGCATATTTGAATACTTGTACCGTGATTTATTGTATGAACTTTTGTGTGCTTTACCTAATTGACAAGCTTCACACTTGTACACCATGTGTTGACCTTCAACTTTTGGCAATCCAAGCACTACATCATTTTTTGGCATTTCCTTTATAGCTCTCTCATTGAAATGACCTAGCCTTTTATGTCATAGGTTTAACTCAGACATCTTTTGACTTCCATAAGTAAATAATGCATGTCCCACATTACCTTGGACCTTGAGAGTAAACAACCTTCCTTTCTTTTTACCTGCAATGATATTTCTATATCCTGATTTGGATCTTGCACATAAACACCATCATTTGTGAATCTGACTTCATATCCCTTCTCCACAATTTGTCCTACATTTATCAAATTTTTAGGAATAGTAGGAACATAAAGTACCTTGCTCAAGAGTGTGCTTCCACTCTTTGTCTTCACTAATCCAATGCTCTCCACTTTATGCTTGGTGTTATCTCTTATTTGAACTGTATGTCCATTCACCTTTGCTTCCATATCAGTCATCAATGATATATTTCCACTCAGATGATTACTACATCCTGAGTCAATATGGAACACCCTTTGATCTTCTCCTACTACTTCATGTGTTGCATTCAAGATGAGAGTCATGTCATCTTTTTGATCTGATGCATAATTATAATAATTGTTGTTGTAGGACTCAGATTGAAAACTTCTTCCACCTCCTCTAACATATGATGTCCTACCACCTCTTCGTCTGAAGTTGCCTCTTTGTTTTCTGCCTCCTCTACCTCTTTGATTGAAGCTCTGGTTATTACTTCCACCATTTTGATTGTTATACCAACAAACATTTGCCAAATGATTGGTTCTGCCACAAATCCAACAAGCTTTAGTATTGTCTTTGTTCTTACCTCCTCTTTCTTTACCTCTGAAGTTCATCTTTCCTTTTGTGAAATTAACTTGACTTGAAGTTCCTTCATCATCAGTTGACTGCTTCGCTTTGCCATTCTTTTTCTTGTCCTTGGAATACATAGCTTGACTTGCACTCCTATCATTATCTCCCTTAATGTCCTGCTCAAAAGTTAGCATGTGTCCTAGCAATTGATTAAGATCAGGAGTAAAATGATCTAATGACAATTCTACAGACAATATGAAAGGCTTCCACTTCTCATCTCCTCGGAGACGTGTAATATTTGCCTTACCAACTTATCCTCCTCAATGTCTTCATCTACTAGTCCCAAGCTATCTGCAATATCCTTCATCCTTGCCACATAATCAGAAATTGAGTGTGAGCTCTTCTTCTTGAAAGTTGTGAACTCTGCCCACAATGAGGACTTCCTTGACTTGGTTGTGTTTTGGAAATGCTGTTCCAAAGCATTCCACACATCAATTGCACTTTCTAATCCTCTAATGTGAGGTAGAAGATAATCATTTGCAGCCATGTAAATAATGCTCCTAGCTTGAGCATCCTTTCTCATCCAATTCTTCAAATCTGCAAGTTCCTCCCTAGTTGGAACACTAGGATCTTGAAACTCAGGCTTTTTTTCTTCTCCTTTAATAAATTCCATCAAATCTTCGCTCATGAGGTGTGCCTCCATCCTCATGGACCAAGCTTGATAGTTCTCCCTATCTAGCTTATCAATCTGCAAGCTTTCTCCCGTCTTTGATCTTCTGTGTCTACAATTACTAGGATTTATGATAATATAGTGTACCTTTGATATGAATCTTTAATCCTTCTTGATCCTTTGAACTCGTGATTTGTACTTCTTCAGGTTTTCCTCAAGAATTTGACCTTATCCACCTTCAATTAGAAGGAACTTCAATATCTACAACAGTCAGGACTTCCAATGCCTTTACTTCACTTGTATTACACCTTCAACTCTGATACCACTGTTGGAGATCTCTAAATCTCCAAAGGTTTGATATATACTGATTTAAGAGCACCTCTATATCAGTTATGGACCAAAATTTACACAAATGTTACCTTCATTTACCAAATCTTCAATTATCACTTCTCTGAGTGAAAATTTTTCTTCTTCAAGAAGTCTACTTCAAAGATTGACTTCATTACCTACACATACCTTTAGATTTCTTCAAACTAATGATGTACATATCTCCATGCCACCTTTGCACAATTATATCAACCATTAGTCCTTCAAAAGAATCATTAAAACTTTAATTTGATCCTTAACATCAAAAGTATGTCAGAAACTGTCTTCCTGAACAAGCGACTTTGACATAGCTAACTTCTAAGGTTGATTTCTCACAGCACAGATCCCGTTTTGCTAAATGCTTTTAGCCATAGCTTCCTTACCTTCTAACTCAGATTTTGAATGCTCATTCATCAAAAACCATGGAGCAGTAAGAAGAAACCCGTTGTTGCTTTGTCAAGTACGGAGGCTGAGTATAGAGGTGCTGCAATGGAAGCATGTGAGGCATCATGGCTAGAAATGCCACTTGTAGATTTAGGTGTGGAAGTGGGAAAGCCGATCACTATTTATTGTGATAATCTTAGAACAAAGCATATCGAGATACATTATCACTTCATCAGAGAGAAGGTATTAATAGGTGATATTGATCTTGTTTATGTGAGAACAGATGAGCAGGTTGCTGATATTTTCACCAAAGCACTTGGAGCTGAGAAGTTGAAGAAGTTTCGAGAGATGCTTGGATTACAAGATATGGTGTTCAGCTTGAGGGGGAGTGTTGAGATATCAAGCTCAACATGTGATGATCCAGGATGACACGTACCAGTTTTTTCGTTTCTTTGACATGTATAGTGGTCACACCGGTATATGTCAGGGATACTTCATTGAGCTTTATTAGATTTATCTATCGAGAGTGATGGCACATTTGTTCCTTGCCAGCTCACTCATTCGCGGACATTAGGTTTTTCCTTATGTACTGATCTTTATATATTGCACTTGTTGTATTCTTGTTTTTAGGTCATTCTTGTACATTCCTTTTTATGTAATAGAAGAAGAAGAGGAAGATCATTCTTCCTTGCTTCAATCTGTGTGTGTGCTTCTCCTTGAGAGTGAGAGTGTGTGTAAGAGCTCTCTTCCTTATCTCCTTCCTCGTGACATTCTTGACTCTGAAAGACTTCGTGACTCCTTACATTCTCTTGATTTGGGAAAAAGTTTTTATTTAAGGCTCTCCCCCATCCATATATTGAACATTCGATTCATAAACCTCATTCATAAAAAAAGGGAATAAAGAAGACATCAACATTTGGAGGCCAATCACTTGCTTGACTACTATTTACAAGATCTTGTCCTCAAGTGTAGCTAGGAGACGCAACCCCATCATGAACCTTATCATCCTTCCTAAACAAAATAGCTTTATAAAACGTAGGCTCATCCTAGATGCTACTAGTTCCATTTGGGAGGCTTTAGAATGTGCTAATGAATTGGGGCAAGATTACTACTTCTTCAAAGAGGATTTGACAAATCTTATGATACAATAGAATGGGATTTTATCTTTCATCCTCTTCATGACTTGGGTGCTGGAAAAAAAACTCACTAAGTATGTGAGTACCCTCTTTGGCGATGGTTTATGTTGCACTACTCTAAAATTAATCATAAAAATAAGGTTTTAGACCTTCTTACAATAATATTCATGATTTTGTGTCTAGTCTTGGATGTAATTTCACAAAAGAAGGAAAAAATGGTTAGACTTTTGGGTCTTGCAATGGGTTTCAATGTGACTCCCAACCGAGGGTGGCACTCGATAATGGCAAAATTAAGAGGTAAATTGTTCAAGTGGTATAGTTTTCAATCTTTTGTGACTCACATGACATTTGTTCTCAATCATTATGTTTTACCATGTTTAACTTACTTCTTATCCGATTGGTTATTACAAAAAAGGAATGACAGAAGCTATTTCCTTGGCTAGGAGGTTATTGTGGGGTTGCAAAAATTCTAATTCCAAGATAACTAGAGTCAAGCCACCTCCCCAAATTCGAGGAAGGGCTTCGTTTATTATGTACTATAAAAATGTTTGAAAACCTGTCTACAAAATGCATAGTTAGAAGTTTATGTCATTTGAGATCTAGGCTTCACTAATACAAAATAAAAGTTCATCTCTTTTGTGTTCGTAACTATAAAGATTGGTGTAATAATGGTCATTGGGATATTGTTGTGTCTCCCTAGATATTTACCCCTCTTGGGAGCCCTCTTATTTGGAAGTGTTGGCAAACTTGGATGAAAGTTAAGAAGGTTTATAGTCCAAAATATGAATTTGTTTGCAACATGAATTTCTTTACGCACAAATCTCAATGGCATGGATGAATTGCAGTGCAATACAACTCTTCTCAAACTATTAATGTTACCGTTAGTGTCCATGTGAAAGGCCAAGTGGCCACTGGACACTTCGTTGTATATGTTCTTTAATAAAACATATAATGGCCTTGTCATCCACAAACTGTAAGTTTGATCGCATTTGTAAGACCTAAGAAGTCTATCTTCGTGCTCCCTGTGTACCGTGTTTTTTGTGTATTTTGCAACATCTTTGTGAGCTATTGTGTGCGGCCATATGAGCTCTGTTTTCTACGCTGAGCATATCGTCGTGGAGCTTTTGAGAATGAGGGTGCACTGTGGTGCACCGCCATCGAATTACTTCACTGGTATCAGAGAAATTGGATGCAAAAGCTTTGTTCCTTTTGTGCGAGCGAAGCGACCCCCCCCTGGCTTTGGACGAAGGCGGCGACCAAGGCATAGACCTTGGCATACCTTGTCATCCGAGTCACCGAAGTCACCGTTGGCACCATTGGCTGTGTGCGAGGGAGGACCTCAATGATCAAGGAATATAGAGGTTCCCGGTACTTCCCGGGAGGTCACTCTTATCCCAATACTGTTCCACCCCCCTCCTTGGAGCTCGCTTAACCGTGGCAATCTCTTGCCACTGAGCTTCACTCTTGTGGTGTCTGAAGAAGGGCAAAGACTAAGGTTGACATTACCTTGAACATGTTTTGGTCCTCTCAAACCTTCATTCTTTGCTTTCAAAGCCTATTTTTGAAGCATTTTTGGGTGTCTTTTGGAGCCGTTTTGGAGTATTTCCACACATACTTCTCTTCACACAAGTCCAAAAACATCAAGAAGAGTGTTCTTTGTACTTCTCCGAAATTAAATATCAACCTTTGGGGCTGTGTTTTCAGCCACACTTGTAAAACTAGAGGTTTCTTGAAAAATTTCAGTTTTGGTGGGAGCAGCCGCTGCAAATTTATGCAGATTTTTCGAGCCAAAAAACATCAGAGTTGAAAGACACTTGTAGGTGTTATTGGCTAGTTTTTGGGCTGTGCATTCAGCCTTTTGGTATCATTTTACTGCATATATTGAGCACATACACATTATGTACGCTTCTTTGGATACCGCTTATGTACGCCCATGTGGTCATTGATATAGCGGTTACATTCTTTGCATAAAGCCTTTTACATTTGATAAAGAGGGTCATGGTGAGGTTTTCTTAACTGGGAGACACCCAATTGTTGGGGTCTCTTCGGTGATGCAGGTGGAAGACTTACCCAGCCTCGCCATAGGAGATGTATGATAGGTCTTCATAGGTGCTCGATAAGCCTAGTTCGCTTCTATTGGGTAACGCATAATATGCAGTGGAGTCAGTGATTCACTATACAGGCAAACATGTCAGTACTTGCAGTTTTATGATATTTTGACACTGGTCATATGCTCATTTTGCAGAGGATACTTTGGCAAAATGTTTCCGGATTTTTGGTTTTGTCAACTATACAATAGTCCATTTACTCCTTGATACACTTATTCGTTGGTGTTCGGACTCTTCTAGCTCCATTATCATTCCGTTCAGTTCTCTACCATCATGGCATTAGAGGTCTCAGGCACATCCGATGGATCAGAGTCTAGTGCTAGTGTTCTGAGGAGGAGCTATAACTTGTAGGGCAAAGACCATTTTGAGATCTGAAAATTTGATGGCACAAACTTTGCTTTATGGAAGAATCAGGTTAAAGATGTGTTGATTCAAAGGAGGCAATGGAAGCCAGTAAATGGAATTTCAAAGAAAACTACTGACATGGATGAAGATGATTGGGATGAGTTAGATGAAATGGCCAGTTCTACCAATCGCCTGCACCTAGCAGATAATGTTTACTTTACAGTATTAGACTGTGAAAGTGCAGAGGAGATTTGGAAGAAATTATGCAATACATATGAACAAGAGACGGCATCAAATAAAGTCTATTTGATGAGAAAATTATATGACCTTCGTATGAAGGACATAGATAGTGTTGTTGCTCATCTAAATGTTTGATGCTATATTCTCTCAGCTACAGGCTCAGAAAATGGATATGGATAATGAAATGAAAGCAATATTGTTGTTATGCACCTCGCCTTCATCATGGGATAAATTTCGCACAGCTATTAGCAATAGTGCACCTGGTGGTAAACTCGTCTATGATGACATATGTGGAGCACTCTTGAGGGAGGAGATTTATAGAAAATCTATGGTTGGCACTCAAAGTGGAGATGCATATAATGTTCATGATTCTTACCATGGAAAGAATCAACAACATGGCAGGAGCAAGAACGAGGAAAAGAATGGTCAACGGAATAATAGTAGAAGTAAATCAAGGAAGAGGGATATTGAATGCCATTATTTTCAAAGAAAGGACACATGAAGAAAGACTGTTATGCAACTCAGGCTCTTATGGCTGATTCTCTTTCCCACACCTGGCTGCTAGATTCTGGTGCTTCTTTCCATGTGATACCACATAGAGAATGGTTCTCTAATTATGCAGCAAAGTTTCTTGGTACCATGAGACTTAGTGATTCTTAACAGTGTGATGTTGTGGGGATTGGAGATGTGGTTGTGTAGTTCATTGATGGTTCAAAATTTACTATGCATAATGTATGTCATGTACCTGAGTTATCATGCAGTTTGATGTCAGTTGGTCAACTTGATGACCTTGGTTGCAAGGTGGTCTTCTATGCTCAGTCCTTTTGCATATCAAAGGGCA
Source organism: Ceratopteris richardii (assembly GCA_020310875.1). Classification (NCBI taxonomy): domain Eukaryota; kingdom Viridiplantae; phylum Streptophyta; class Polypodiopsida; order Polypodiales; family Pteridaceae; genus Ceratopteris; species Ceratopteris richardii. Next base: position 6,759,324 of record CM035422.1, on the reverse strand, counting down.
ATATGGTTATTGCAAAAGGAAGCAAAGTTGGCTCACTTTATCCGTTTTTTGTATCACAAAAAGAACACTTTTTAGTTGTTACTAAAAAACCTATGGCTTGTATTTGGCATGGTTGTTTGGGCCATATATCTCATAGTGGAATGGAAAATCTTTCTTGTTCTGGCTACTTACCTGTGTTATCTTTCTCCGATTTTTCATTTTGTGAGCATTGTCAATATGGAAAGCAAACCAGAAATGTGCATAGAACGCACATTGACTCTTCAATTCAGCCTTTAGATCTCGTTCATACAGATGTGTGTGGTCCTATGCCCACTAGGTCCTTAGGCGGTTCTCTTTACTTTGTGACTTTCATAGATGATGCTACTAGAAAGTTTGGGTATATCCTATCAAATCAAAGGATGAGGTATTCCCTACTTTCATAAAATGGCTTGCTTCAATTGAGCCTGAAAAAGGAACTAAGATTAAGGCTTTACGCTGAGATAACGGGGGTGAGTATACCTCACATGAATTCAACCTTTTCTGTTAGTCTAGAGGAATTCGTAAAGAGTTTACAGCTCCTTATACCCCATTACAGAATGATGTAGCTGAGAGGATGAATAGAACTATTAAAGATAGAGTAGTCTGTATGTTGCATCATGCAAACCTCTCACACGACTTTTGGACAGAAGCAGTATTGACTACAATTCATGTGATTAACCTTTCACCTATTACTGCCAAAGGTCGGAAAGTGGCATAAGAGTTGTGGACAGGGAAGCCACCATATTATGATCATCTTTGAGTTTTTGGGTGTGAAGCATATGTTCATATACCCAAGAATCTTAGACAAAAGTTGGACCATAAGTCAAAGAAATGCATTTTTCTTGGATATGGTCGAGAAGGGCAATTTGGATATCGCTTATGGGATCTTGAAACACGGAGAGTGATCAAAAGTAGTAATGTCATTTTCAATGAGTCTAAGATGCATAAACAACCCATTAAGGAGGTTGAAGTGAGGAAAGTGGTGTTTGAGGATACTAGTCCGTTGGTTAGCATGCGTAAAAATGCTGCACATAGGGATGTTCAAGAGAATGTCCATTCAGATCAGTATGCACATGTTCCTGTTCAGCAACCATTGAGATGTTCTCCATGTGTGTCACATCCACTTGATAGATATGTTCTAGGTTTAGATTTTGTTATGCTAACAGATGCTGGTGAGCCTTCTTGCTACAAAGAGGCTATGCAGAGAGAGGATCATGTCAAGTGGGAGCATGCCATGAAGAGTGAAGAATGGTACTTGGAATTTAGTACCTTTGCCAAAGGGCACGAAAGCTTTACCATGTAAATGGGTATATAAACTGAAATTCACATCAGATAGTGTTTCTCCAAAGTATAAAGCACGACTCATTGCAAAGGGTTTTAATCAACAACATGGTGTTGATTTCAAGGAAATCTTCTCTCCAGTGGTCAAGATGACTACCCTGTGCCCGTTGCTTGGATTCGTTGAAAAACATTGCCATTGATTGGTCAATGAGTTGGAGAGGCTGCACTAAGTGGCAATAAAGTGTAAAAGTTCGTTAAAACATACATTGCGCTGGTTTGGGCAAAATAACCATTTAGTGCTTAGGAGCTTCTAAAAATGATGAATATCATACATCATATATGGAGAATCTTTCTCTTTCTCTCTCTCTCTCTCTGTGTTTGCGGGAATGAATTTCTTAGGCTCCTCGGCTGAATTCGAGCAGACGATTCTATGGACGCCCCATGGCATGCAATTTGGCATTGTCCAGTTGTAGCATGTATTTGATGGTCTTATTCTCTTGAGAAGTCTTTCATGATAAAGACGTCCACCATCGACCAAAGCAACAAAGAATACCTTTCTCCACGTCCTGTAGGACAGTTGGTTGAGCTTTGGCCTCTTGAGACGGAGGTCTAAGGTTCAAGTCCCAGGCTGGACATGTTATGGCTTAGGCCAGTTAAACCCAGTTGTAACCATGTCTCTCAGTTGTAACCTTGTCTAACCCCTGCTTTGTGGGATACGGGGGGTCCCGCGGGTGCTATGCCCATTCACTTGTACAGTTGCAATTTCAAAGTTAAAGTCCGGGGGAGTAGGCTTCGGCTGAACCTCCATTTAAAAAAAAAAACAAAGAATACCTTTCGAATACTGTCACTTTCCTGTAAACTTTTTTTTCCTACATTCAGTTAGAAACTTCTAATGTTTTCCATGGCGGTCCCTTTTTCTTTTCATTGCTTCATTCTTCTGCGCAGGTTCTCAAGGTGATTGTGTCACTCGATACACGGCTGTGCGATCTCAATTGGTCACAAAAAGCGATGCCCCTATATTCTGTTACAAATGTTTCTTGTTCATCAGCTTGAGATACTAGATGATCTGTGGAAGAAGGGCATGATTAGGTGCTTTCTGAGAAAACATCTAATTAACAACTCATAACAATGCTCTCCGTTGCGACAGAAGAAATTTGAATTTCTCTGCATGATTGGATCTTGGATGTTTCGGTCTCGCTTTGCTCTACAATGCGTGCCTGCAAGATACGTTTGTCGTTTAGATTTAACACGTTGGGCATACCAAAGATACACAGCATCAGTCGATCATCTTTTGCTTCCATCGACAGACCGTAAAGCTGGAAAGTGAGGACCGAATAGAAATATTCTACTTACTCTCTCTCTCTCTCTCTCTCTCTCTCTCTCTCTCTCTCACACACACACACACACACACGCATGGGAGAACGCGCTTGTCCATGGATATTTACGCAGTACCAGCGGAGGCATTCATTTGAACACCTAAATGAATTTAAAATTATAAACGGAGGAGCCGAGCTATCCGATATAGATGCGTTAGCATGGCGATTTGCTTGCCGGAGTCCAGGTCCTTAAACCTCGTTGGAAACGTATGCGACAAACCTATAGATAAGATGACAAATTTGAAGTTCTGCTTCTTATTTGCGACGCAGCTTTACTCCGATCCTAAGGCATGCAATGCTGAAAGCTGTTTTACAGTGGGCTGGATCCTTGCACAGGCATGGGTAACCATGTTCACTTTACACAACATGCGGATGGAAGGATCCCTACTCAGAGCTTCCTCTCTTTCCTCAGTCAAGCCGCAGGACGGAAGGAATAAAGCTCAACCTAGTTTTGTACACCCATGTGCTCGCCTTTCCATACAAGCGGCATCTCCTCCGCTGCTGTTGCTGACACACATGACTATCCCCCTTCATCCCTCTTTTGCGCGGGGCCCATGCCTTGATTTCACCCCCCTCTCCGTAAGGATATTCCGTTCACATCGCTCTCTTTGCCCAGTCCTTTCCTATTAGCATGCGAACAATGCAAAGCATTCCCTTCCGTTTGATGTTCTCTCTGATTTTATGGATTTCCTTGACAAACTTGTCAGTGTCATCGTGCATATCGTCCGCCATCTTCATCAATCAGCTCACAGATATGATGGAACCAATTCTAGTATGAGCCTCCTTAGGATGATGTCAAAAGTCCCTAAATTATGATGGTATGAGAGCATCAGTGTGGATCCTCATCTTTTCCTTCTTTCAACAAAGGAAGGTGAAAGAAGGAAAAGCAAGTAGACAAGACAAACAAGCTGTGAGTCTCATTATTGCATCTGCTTTTCCGATTAATTTAGCTGAAGCAGTACAGTGTATTCGAACTTGAAAACTCCAGTATACAGTACTATTGAATGATTCACATTGAATCAGCAATGTAGGGAACATTGAATAGTGGAAGACTTTTGACACCCCTTTCTCTTTGTTTCATGAGCAACTGTACCAATGTGTCTAAACCGACATATCTCTGTCTAAAGAAATCAGAATATGAGTGCTTTAAGATGAAAACCACAAGTTTCAGGACCCTCAAACAGAAGAAGGTAACTTGAAATGTAATTTGTATTTATGGAATTACTGAGTGATGTCTCCAGTGGGGAAATCGACTTTCGTCAGAAAATCGAAGTACACAATGAATATATAACGTCGAATAAGCTGCTCAGACTGCTATGCAAAAGAGCTTCAAGTCAGTCAGTGTGCTGGATCTAAACGTTTAATTGATAGATTGCTATTTCGTTTCAGGCATGTATATCTATGATGTTCTGTAAAAGCGGGACATTCCCATTATGCCCTTCCCTTATGGGAATATTCAAAATGATCAGCCAAGTAATAGAATTTACCTTAAGCTAACTTATCTGATCGGTTTGTATTTGTTCAATTTACTGGCTTCTGCAATGGCGTTCTATTTTTATAAGTGTTGTGCGATAGAGAGCTGATATATCAGCATATTTTGTATCATAACCATCCATCGAGTGAAAATTTGCTTAGATGAAAGGTGGAAGGATCACCTAATGTGATATATTCTCTTGGTGATCTCAGTAAGCTTGATTTCGGGAACAAGCTCACCATGATTGAGCGTTTTTATGACTTGGTGCGTATATCGTTTCATTGTTTTTCCAAATACAATAAAGATGAGCCTGAACCATGTAGCTATACCACTTAACTGATGCTATGTCCTTCATATACTGCATCATATTATGTAAATTTTTTTGTAAGTAATTTCAAGATCAATTTTTATATATATCCTTTATAGCATAATATATCCATAGGCAAAATATTTATGGATACAGGACGTCCTGTGGGTACTATGCCCGTCCACTTGTAGAGTTGTTCTTTCAATCAATTGAAGCAAAGGGAGATTAAGCTTCCGCCGAACTTCCTATCAAAATAAATAATAATGATAAATTTATGAATGGACTTAGACAAATAGAGCGCATGGAAAATATTCAAAGTTGCACTAAGATAGATAGATTTTTCGTCAGATATCTAAATTGATGGAAGATTAAAATGAAAGGGGAAAAGCTAAGATCATTATGAAATTTAAGATGTAGTACCCTTTTGCAGTAAGTGGAATAACTATAATTCAACCTTCGCACGTACTCTTATAACAGTAGCTTCTCAGAATTCCGTTGTTCAATCTCTCGTTAGCGACATGCAATCATAGAAAGAGGAAAAATAGATGCCAAGGTTTAGACATGGAAATGACCAGGCTGGCCTAGCAGGATCTTGACTGTATTGTGTACATTGCAGGGTCCGCATCCTGATAGTGTTGTATCTTCCAGGTACTAATACACCGCACTTTCCACAGAACTGGAGGAAGCAGCACAATATAACCGTCCCTTCCGCTCCAAAAATTGAATTAATCGGGCTTCATTCCTTGATATCCCTTGCAGTCGCTGCTGTGTTTTAGTCTTCTCATCCAGGCCACCTTTTCTGAATTCATTCACATTCGTGCTCAAAGTGTTCTCCAATACTTATCCGTATGCGAGGAGATCATTGCACAAATGATATACACCAGAAAGCAACTGATATTCCTTAATCGAGGCTTTGTCCATTGAAGCACAAACGCCATTATCCTAGAGTGCAGCCGAACAGTAACTTGGTGCGTTTGACATATGGAAGAAACTGAACACACCATTCTTCATAGTTCCTTCTTTATCTTCTTTGTAATTGCTGCAATTGATGCTGTGTTTAGTCTTCTTATCGAGGCCACTTTCTGCAATCCGGCTGTGTTTCATCCTTTGTTTGATCTGCGTTTCATTTTATTGAATTTCCATGATGTTGTGGAAGAAAAGAGCCGGACATCGGTTTACTTCCTCCAACAGATGCTCAAATAATTTTCTGATACCTATCCGTGTAAGGGGAGAACATATCCAAAAGCTATTCATATTCTTAATCCCAGGCTCAGCCCACTGAAGTGCAAGCGCCACGGCCCTATATTCCAGCCGAACTGTAATATGTTTGGCATTTCCAAGGATCTAACCATTCTCTATCGCTCTTTCTGCATTTTCCAAAATATTCGTGGATTTCACCAACAGTCATTCATTTGATTTGCTCCGCGTCTGATAGCGACGTTTCCATTCGCATGCGCTTTTCTTTCAAAGGGCCATTGGCGCTCTACTAAAACTTGTGTAGGAATCATATGACCACTGACAGCTAACATGTGCATACGGGCCCGCCCTTGTCAACCATATCTTCCGGCTGCTGTCTAGATGCCTTCTGTACAGATTAGTACTGCGTTCGATTACCATTATTTTATTCGACGAAAACATGTACGGAAAACTATGCCTTTGTGTACGACAGTAAACAGAAATGTGTGGAGTACGTGCAACCAATGCATGTATATAAATATAAGGTACACAGGAAAACTACATGTATCTCGTTCAATCCATACGCATGCATCTGCGCCAGAGCTGTATGTGTCAGTGAATGACCACTGATATGGTTTCACTACACGATAAGCTCATGAAGAAATACATGCAGGGCAAAAACCCTCATTGTGCAGGGATATCATTCTACCCAAAAGCCGCCCAATGCGCATCTGAATCAGAATTGAGGAAGCGGAATGATCACAATCTATTGATGGCAAAACAAGTATCCTGCTATAATATGGCGAAACACGTCATGTATGATCATTAATTCAAGAGACAGAATATTGCAGTACGAGTTTGATCATGAGATGTCTGGACTTCCGTCTTTTAATTCACATGATTTTACATGTTCATAATCGTTCCTTGCTCTTCTGACTCCATAGTCGTTCCTTGGAAAATGGTGAACTGACATAAATTATAATATAGATTTACGTTCTTTTCCTTGCTCTTCTGACTCTATAAGCGTTCCTGAATCCTTGCTCTTCTGAGTCCATAATCATTCCTCGGAAAATGGTAGACTGACATAAATTATAATATATTTACGTTCTTCATTTTTTTTCAGGTATATATGTAGATTTCATTGCAACTATAATACATACTGGTTAGAGTAGTGATCAGTGACACTTTGAATATGTGAGTAACGCTTTGAATATGTGGGAGAAAGTTTTGAATACCATCTTTGAGATGCTTAAGATGAGTGGCTCTATGCGGAGGAAGTTTTGAATACAAATCGTGGCTCTATGTGTGTGTGCACGGGTGGGCGCATGTGTGTAGATGTACATACATATTTATGTACGCACCTCATATATATGTACGTACCTACTTACTTTTATATATATATATATATATATATATATATATATATATATATATATATATATATATATATATATATATATATATATATATATATGTGTGTGTGTGTGTGTGTGTGTGTTTGTACGTATGTATGTTTTATTTAGAAAATTTAGTGTACATTTTTAAAAAAATGTTAAAACACATCGAAGTGGAGAGGGATAATATTTATTATACATAAACACTCATTAGTCCACAAAACAACATTAATACTCTCAGCTTAGGGTGAATATACACAAAATGATCTTTAGGAAGTTTTTCCCCTCTCGCTTGTAAATACACCTATAACCATACCGAGTCACTTATCTTTGTACATTCACTTGGTAATTCATTGAGTATTGTGTGTTGTGCTCCAAGCTTCTTCTTTTTCCTTGTGTTGTTTGTGCATTTCCATAGACCTCAAACTCCAACAATTGGTATGGAAGTAGGTTGTTGCTTCATATAGGGCATCCTCAACGCCCCTCTGATCATAGTCTCAAAATCACATGAAAATTGGTGAGCATATTGAGAACAATTAAGCGTTCAAAATAGCATTGCTATATGCGGTCAAAATTTTGATTTGATCTCGTTTTGACCTTTGGACTCATTATCATAATGCCTATGTAGGCAATTTTTCCCTTTTCTTCCAAACACATATACAGGTTTTGGTTTGCCAGTAGAACTACCTTGAACTCTACTATAGGTTTAGTAGAGCTTGACATGATAGTTTTGTTCAAGTTTTCAAGATATAGTAATTTTCTTGCATCAGAGTATTTTAGTCAATGGCCATGGTCGAAAGCAATGATGTATTATGTATGTTGGTTGTTAAAGATAGATTGGATGGTACTAATTACCCATTATGGGAATATATGACGTATCATGTATTGTTAGCAAAAGGACTATGGAATATTGTGCAGGATGTTGAAAAATGTCCTACCACCTACAAATACAGTGATTGAAGGTGACGCAAATGGTGTTCAAGATAAAGATCTTCAAATGCATGTTCGTGTTGTGGTTCTTGTTGCACCTACTGTAGAAAAATTTTGTTGGGGTGGTATAAATGCTCTAGCACATGCATTGATAGCTTTTTCTATCAAATGTGGCATTATCCCTCACATTCTTGCTTGGTGATGTTAACATTTATTCTGGTATTTTATGTCGTGGGTTGTATAAGCTCATAGACTATGCAAAATTTATGAATGATTTAGAATGTGCCATTCAAGAGGGCTATCTTAGATGCAGAGCTTTGGCAAGCATGCATCAATCATCAAAATTTTGCCAATTTACTATGCTACAAAAATTTGAAATGGTGTCCTCTCTAGCGAAACTTGAGGCACCGTGTAAAAATGTTAGTGAAGGCTATATTTTGAGCAAAATGTAGCATTCCTTCTTCCCAAAAGATAGTTCAATTTGAGCTATTAAAAAATTGTAGCTTGTTCATAGTGATGTCTATGATCGTAAGCAAATACCTTCTCTTGGGAACTACCTTTACTTCGTGAATTTGACTGATGATTTCTCTAGGCATGCATGGATGTATTCTATGCATTTATGTGCTTCAAAGCATATTTGGTTTTCATTGAAAATCTATCAGCATGTAAAATGGACACCCTCCATTCTGATGGGGGGATACATGTCTTGTGATTTTAATGCATTTCTGGTTGAGCATGGGATAAAAAATCAGTTTTATAGTTCCCTATACACCTCATGAGAATGGAATTGATGAAGGAAAGAACATGTCTCTCATGGAGATGGCGAGGGCTATGGTCGAAGTTCAAGCTTTACCACATAGCTTCTAGCTTGAGGCTATTATGTGTGCAACAAATGTACTTAACAGGTATCCCACCAAAGCACTCAAATTTATCACTTCATATTAGGATTGGCATGCTTGCATTCCATCTATTGCTCATCTAAGTGGCTTTGGTTGTCTAGCATATGCATTAATGCCTAAAAACAAAACAAGAAATCAGATGAAAAAGTAGTGAAATGTATTTATGTTGGGTATAATTTTGAAAGCAAAGGCTATCGTGTGTATCATCCATAGACTAAATGCACTTTGCTTAGCCATGATGATGTTTTTGTGGAAGATGCAATTCAATCATTACTTTCATGTACCAAGGAGACTTCAGTTATCGCGAGAGATGCATATGCCACTTTGTTGACTCTATTTAGAAGTGTTGCTCCAAATGAGGCAATTTCATAAGCTCTATAGGTTTTACATGATGATGTAGATCATTTTATTTCTGATGCAGATTTACATGGTGCACTTGTTGATGAAATGAGAACTTTGCACCCACATGCCAAATGACCATGGTTCTTAGCATGTGTGCACAATTAGCTCACGATGATTGGAATATATATCCATTGGAGTAAACGTACATTTTTGAATGGTGACTTACATGAAGGTGTATATATTTCAACCCGTGGTTTTATGCAAAAAGGTCATGCAAACAAAGTGTGCAGGTTGAAAAACAAATTATATGGTTTGCAAAAAGAACCACGTGCTTGGTATGAAAAGATACATGCCTACTTTATTGCACATGTTTTTGAGAACACTCCAACTAAGAGCACCTTATATGTAAGCATACATATGATTTACTTCTGGTCATTGTCGCGTATGTTGATGAGATTCTACTTGCTAGTCCAAATGAGAAGCATATTTATGACTTTAAGGATGATTTTCGTGCCTTTTTTGATATCTCGCATTTAGGGCATTTGCATTATTATTTGAGCATTCATTTTATGCAAGCTGGTGGGGGAATAGCTTTGTCTCAAACAAAATATAATGTCACATTATTGCAGCGCTTTGGCCTTGAAGATTGCAAACCTATTGCCACTCCTATGGAGTCTTCATGATGTTGGAGATGCATTTGATGTTGTTCTCTATCAATAGGTTGTTGGATGCATGATTTACTTATGCATAACTCGGCCTGATATTTAGTTTGTTGTCTCTCAAATGGGCTCATTTATGCATTGCCCAGGTATCAAGCATCACTAGATGGTCAAATGCATCTTTTGCTACATGAGTGGTACTCAGCTACTTGGATTTTTTTATCCCAAAGGGGATCACTATCGCCAAATTTACATGCTTTTTTTTACTCTGATTGTTCTAGTTGATATGACATTGGTGTGTCCACTACTGGTTTTTGCTTCATGCTTGGTAGCTCATGCATATCTTGGTTGAGCAAGAAGCAGCCTTCTATTTGTGAGGCTGAGTAAAGGGTAGCTTTTAGAGCCAGTGTTGGGTGTGTGTGGCTCAGATGCCTTTTGGCTAATTTGGGTATTTGTGAGTCTTTTTCACCACAATATTCATTGACAGTAAGAGCACATTGGCAGTTGTGAGGAGCCTTATGTTCCATTCTCACACTAAGCACATTGACATGCATTTTCATTATGTTCATGAGAGGTTCTCTTTCACAAAGGCTTTTCCAGGAGAGAATTTTGAAGCTTTTCACAAAGCTTTGGGCTTACTTTGTTTTGTGGATTGATCTCTTTCCTTATAGCTTGGCACTTGCTTATACATGAGAGTGAGCTCCTTGTCCATGATATCACTCCCAGGGGGGGAATCTATTGATATTTTTGGTAGCGATCTATGTGAACACATTAGGACTCTTAGGGCACTTTTTTCCTCTTTATGAGGTCTTTTTCCCAAAGCTTGTATATACATCTATAATCCTAATCAGTCATTATCTTTGTATATTCACTTGGTAATTCATTCAATGTTGTGTTTATGGATAAAAAAAATTTAGATTGGCATGCTCGTTCTCTTTCATATTAGATCACAATTATAGACACAATTGTGAGGGAAGTGGCTCCCTTGGGAAGGACCATACAAGATTAGAGAAATTATACAATGGTATGCAGTGTAGTTAGAGACTTTGGATGGCGAGGCATTGCCACTATTCAACATCTCAAGGCTCAAGCCCTATCATCAACAAAACTAAAGCTTTTTTTCATCACCAAGAACTTGCAATATCTCTCCAAGTTGTACATAGCTCTTCTCGTACTCTTTTCTACTTAGTTTGCCTAATTTTCAATAGATGACATGCTTTTTAGTTAAGGTTTTCTATGTAACTTGGAGGTCATTTCATTGTCAATTTAAGAGAATCATAATGGAAATTTTTAGGATTTTTAAGGAATTATTTAGTTTTTTTTCTTGGGAACTATTTTCCTTTTTTAAGTGCTCTTTTTCTTGTTGAAATAGATGAAAAATAGGAGGTCCAATGAAGTTTTGAGTGTGGGAAGTTGTCTTGTAGTTGTGTCCATTTTTCAAGTCTTTTTTTATGATTTTTTTGGCTTCTTTTGAATGTTTTGGAATCTTATTTGATTTTTTATCTTTTAGGATGGTCTATTACTTTTCTTATTAACAAAAAAAAAAAGCTCTCTCTTTTGCCACCACCCTCTTCACTGATAGTTAGAGCACACTAGAACTTGAAATGAGCCCTGTGTTCCATGCTCACAAGAAGCACATTGAGTTGCTCTATCATTATGTCATGGAGAGGTTCTCTACTGGAGAGATCAATTTAGCATATGTGCCCACATAGGAGGACATTGCGGACCTTTTCACAAAGGCTCTACCTAGGGAGAAGTTTGAAGTTTTCCACAAAGCTTTGGGTTTACTTCCTTTTGTGGATTGATTCCACATAGCTTCGCACTTCCTTATACATGATTTCTAGCTCCTTCTTCATCGCATCACTCCCAGGGGGGATTAATTGATATATTTAGGTAGTGATGTATGTGAACACACTAGGACTGCCATGGTATCCTCTTTCGGAGGTATTTTCCCCCAGCTTGTATATACGCCTATAACCCTAACATGTCACTTATCTTTGTACATTCTCTTGGTAATATATTTAGTATTCTGTGTTGTGCTCCAAGCTTCTTCTTCTTCCTTCTGTTGTAAGCATGCTTTCACACACCTCAAACTCCAACAGGTATGAGCAAACCTCTACAATGTGCTTCAATCAAGGATAAAGTAATTGTTGGTTGCTTCTTGGAACTCCATGACTCTAGCTTTGAACCTGCAAATGCTAAATAACTAGAGATACTTCTTCTAGCATCCTTAGCTCCTGCCCAATCTACCTTCTCAATAGATTTTGATAAATCTCAAGAGTACAGATAGAATATACCTTTATTGATTGTTCCTTTGAGGTAGCTAAGTACTTTGTTAGCTGCATCCATCTGTGGTCTTCTTGGTGAGTGCATGAATTAGTTTAGAACTCCTACACTATATGTGATATCTACCCTTGTATGAGTAGAATATATCACGATATCTACCAAGCTTTGGTACAATTTAATGTCTTTAATTTTCTCACCTTCATAAACACTAAGCTTATGATTCATCTCCAAAGATGTAGTTGCATGTTTAATGTTCTCCGTTTTGAACTTTAGAAGTAGATATTGATTGTATCTCCTCTGATTCAAATATTTTGATAGTGATGTATGTGAACACACTTAGGACTGTCGGGGCACTTTTCCCCTCTTCATGAGGTTTTTTACCTCTGCTTGTATATGTGAATATAACCTAATGGGTTACTTATATTTGTACATTCACTTGGTAATATGTTCACTATTTTGTGTTGTGCTTCAAGCTTCTTCTTGTTCCTTGTGTCATTCATATGCTATCGTAGTCCTCAAAATTCAACAATTGGTATCAAAGCAGGTCTCCATTTCATATAGGGCATCATTGCCACCCCTCAGATCACAGTCTCATATCACACAAAAATTGGTGAGCATACTCAAGGTGATAAGAAGTTCAAAATAGCTTCGGTTTATGGTGTCAAAATTTGGATCTAAGCTCTTCCAAACACACTATCACAACACCTCTGTAAGAAATCTTGACCATTTGTGCCAAACATATATACAGGTTTCCATTCCCGAGTAGAAGCACCTCAAAGTCTACTATAGGTTTAGCAAAGCTCAAAAGCATAGTCATGTTCATCTTTTTGAGATACATTCATTTTTTTGCATCAAGGTATTTTAGTCAATGGCCATGGTTGAAAGCAATGACGTATTCCTTATGTTGGGCATTGAGGATAAGTTGGATGGTACCAATTATGCATTGTGGGCATAATTGATGCATCATGTATTGGTCATAAAAGGAATGTGGAATATTGTGCAGGGTGTTGAAAAATGACCTATTACACCTCCAAATACAATTATTGAAGGTGATGTAGATGGCGTTGAAGATGAGGATCTTCAAATTTCTGTTTGTGTTGTTGTTCTTACTACACCAATCATAGAGCAATGGGATGGGAAAGATGCTCAAGCACATGCATTGTCAGATTTTTGTATGAACTTTTCAATAAAAAACAAGGTTCTCCATTGCACTTCCTATGCATATTATCTAAGGGCAAATGGAGAAGCGGAATCCAAAAATGAAGTATTGATTGCTCTACTAAGGAAGGAATGTATGTTAAAGCCCACTACATGGGGAACTGCTTATCTAGGCACACAATAAGCTTACAGGTTAGGATACGAAGAGGCAACAATATACTCTCCCTTTCAATTGGTCTATGGAGTAATCTCTATTGAACATGGATCACCCCAAACAAATCCTATGCACATAAGAAAGGATCTTGGGGTCTCTGCTAGGCTATCTGCACTCAACAAATTAAAGGAAATTTGCCTACATTGAGCAAGGCAGTTGAAGGATACAAAAAACAAAAGGAAGGAAGCTCATGATAAAAACTTATGGATAAACAAATTACAGATTGGTATGCTTGTTCTCTTACGTAGACCACAACTATAGACATAATCACTACAACATATGAGGGGCATACCGACGCTGCATATACCGACGGTCATAGTCGGCGTCGGTATAAACCTCAGAAAATCTCACTAAAAGATATCGATGGTCAAGTGACCGTCGGTATGACCGTTTTAAACGGATCGTCGGTGTGGTCCGCCGCCGCCGGTATAGGCGTCGGTATAGGCATCGGTATATGCGTCGGTATGAGCGTCGGTAAATTACTGGCAACTACCGACGCATATACCGACGTCTATACCGGCGGTGAATTTTTAAACATACCACGAACCCGAGAGCAAAACTTCACATTTCTGCGCGTGTTTGAGTACTGTCGGTCTACTGTCGAACTTGCACGCGCGAACCTGCATTGTCTTGTGCACACACACACACGGATCTCTCTCTCTACACACACACTCTCTCTCGGCTTAGCTCTCACATATTGGTAAGTGCTACGCGTACTGTTAGCATTTGTGTTTCTCTATGCTTTAGGGTTTCTAATTTCTCTTTTCGTTGATTTTGCAGAAGTTCGTTGGCGTCGATTGTTTGGAATTGTACGAGAGACGACCTACATTACGCTTTGATGACAACGATTCAAAAAGAGATATACTTGTAAGTGATTCTTTTATTCGCTATTGATAGAGAGAGAAGGAGAGAGAGAGAGAGAGAGAGAGAGAGAGAGAGAGAGAGAGAGAGAAAGAGAGAGAGAAGAGAAAGGAAGATACACATTAATTTACACATGCATACATACACACATACATGTACACACATGCATGCTTACATACACACACCTATACACACATGCATGCTTACATACACACACCTATACACACATGCATGCTTACATACACACACACATATACACATATGCATGCATACACACACACATAGATTTACACACATGCATACATACACACACATGCATACACACATACATACACACACATATATACACATATGCATACATACACATACACACACACACACATACACACATACATACACACACACACGCATATATACACACATGCATGCATACATACACACACATATACCGGCATGCATGCATACACACATATATACACACATGCATACATACACACATATACACACATGCATGTATACATACACACACATGTATACGCATGCATACACATACACACACATACACATACATGCATGCATACATACACACACGTACACACACATGCACACACATGCATGCCTACATACACACACATACACATACACACACATGTATACACATGTATACATACACACACACATGTACACATGCATACATACACACACATATATACACACATGCATACATACACACATATAATCCTATTTTTATTTTGAAGTTTTTGTTTTACATCAAATATACAAAAATAGGATTAGGGTTTTAGGGTTAAATATTTAAGATTAGAGTTTTAGGGTTTTAAATAGGATTAGGGTTTTAGGATTAAATATTTAAGATTAGGGTTTTAGGGTTTTAGGTCTAGATATTTAAGATTAAGGTTTTAGGGTTTAGTATTTCAGATTTAAGTCTAAGTCTTTCTGATTAGGGTTTTAGGATTTTAATACGTAGAATACATATATACACAAACACACATATACATATAATACATACATACATGTAGATACACATGCATACAAAAATATACATAGATTTTTAAGATTAGGGTTTAATTAAATACATATAATTAAATATATAAAATTAAATATATAAAAATAGGATTACGTAAGGAAGAAAAATCTGAATATATAAATAAATATATATATAAAATAAGATAATTATATACATAAATAACTATAAAAAGAACTAGTGTTTTAAATAATTTAATTAAATATTTGTAATTAAATATATAAAATTAAATATATAAAAATAGGAAAAAAAATCTGAATATACAAATAAATATATATATAAAATAAGATAATTATATACATAAATAAATATAAAAAGAACTAGTGTTTTAAATAATTTAATTAAATATATAAAATTAAATTTATAAAATTAAATATATAAAAATAGGATTATGTAAGGAAAAAAAATCTGAATATATAAATAAATACGTAGATAACATATATACACAAGCACACATATATATATATAATACATACATACATGTAGATACACATGCATACAAAAATATACATATTTTAGATTTAAATCTTTAAGATTAGGGTTTTAGGGTTATAACACCTACATAAGATATATGCACACATACACATGCACATGTAATACATATATACATGTATATACACATGTATACAGAAATATACATATTTTAGGTCTACATATTTAAGATTAGGGTTTTAGGGTTTAGTATTTCAGATTTAAGTCTAAGTCTTTCTGATTAGGGTTTTAGGATTTTAATACGTAGATTACATATATACACAAACACACATATACATATAATACATACATACATGTAGATACACATGCATAGAAAAATATACATAGAATTTTAAGATTAGGGTTTTAATTAAATATATATAATTAAATATATAAAATTAAATATATAAAAATAGGATTACGTAAGGAAAAAAAATCTGAATATATACATAAATATATATATAAAATAATATAATTATATACATAAATAAATATAAAAAGAACTAGTGTTTTAAATAATTTAATTAAATATATATAATTAAATATATAAAATTAAATATATAAAATTAAATATATAAAAATAGGATTACGTAAGGAAAAAAATCTGAATATATAAACAAATATATATATAAAATAAGATAATTATATACATAAATAAATATAAAAAGAACTAGTGTTTTAAATAAATTAATTAAATATTTATAATTAAATATATAAAATTAAATATATAAAAATGGGATTACGTAAGAAAAAAATCTGAATATATAAATAAATATATATATAAAATAAGATAATTATATACATAAATAAATATAAAAAGAACTAGTGTTTTAAATTATTTAATTAAATATATATAATTAAATATAATTAAGTAAAGAAAAAATCTGAATATATAAATAAATATATAAATACACAAACACACATACTTATATACCTATCTATATTAACATATATATACATATACACATATATATACACATGCATACTTATATATACATGTTTTAGTTCTAGGTCATTTGGATTAGGGTTTTAGGGTTTTAACACGTACATAACATATATACACACATACACATACACATATAATACATATATACATGTATATACACATGTGTATAGAAATATACATAATTTAGGTCCAGATCTTTAAAATTAGGGTTTTAGGGTTTAGGCATACATATAACTTAATTAAGAGAAAAAAATCTGAATAAATAAATAAATATATATATAAAATAGGATCAATCAAGAAAAAATCCGAATATATAGATAAAATAGGATAGCTATATAGATTAGGATTTTAAAACTAGGATTTTAAGTTTTTTTAGGTTTTTAAGTATTTAGGTCTTTAAGAGTTAGATTTTTAGGTTTAATAAAAAAAGAAATGTTCTAAAATGTCCATATTGTAGCAGATAGCTTCTTTGGATCCTGAAGAGAGAATGGCATGTCCTTGCACACAGTGCAAGTATCAAATTTATCGGAAACGATGGATTTGTACTGCACATGTTAGAGAGTATGGATCCTTTGATAGGAGTCGACTGGAAAACCTACGCTATCATTCGCATGGTCCCCCAGGTGAGCCGATGGATCCAAACGACATTGCACCGGTAACATCTCGTGGACAAAAGAGAGCAAAAAAGCACTTAGACGTAGAAGCAAGCACTAATAATATTACACAGAATGAACATATGGAAGAGATGCTTGAAGCTTTTTATGAGATAGACGAAGACCATGATGGTGAAGAAGGTGTCGACGAGAGTTTCATGGACACAACATAAATTCCACGATCAGAAGTTGATGAAGAATATGAAAACATGCAAAGATTAGCTCGTTTACCACTTTACAATGGAGCAAAGATATCTGTACTACGTGCTTCACTCGCGATGCTCAATCTGCAATCCATTTATGGATGGTCAAATAGTAGTGTCACTGAATTGTTCAGGTAAGTGGAGAACAAATTGGCTTTCATTGTTGTATCACAATAACTTCATTTACTAATATAATTTTAATTGCTTATTGCAGGCTTCTTAAAGATCAAATTTTTCCAGAGGGCAATGACATGCCTCCAACACGTGGAGATGCGAAAAAACTTTTAGAGTCCATTGGAATGGATTATACGAAAATTCATGCGTGTCCGAATGATTGCATTCTCTTTCGGAATGAGTAAGAGCATCTCCACGTATGTCCAAAGTGTGGAGCAAATAGATTTAGAGAAGACGTTATAGGCGAAGCAATCCCCGCAAAGGTTCTTCGCCACTTTCCTATCATTCCACGAATTAAGAACATGTTTAGATGCAAATCTATAGCTGAGTTAATTTCATGGCATACAAAGAGTAGGTCTACAGATAATGTAATGCGAGTGCCAGCTGACTCTGATGCTTGGAAGCACATAGATAGTAAGTGGCCAGAGTTTGCTAGTGAGCCTCGGTCCATACGTCTAGGCCTAGAATGGATGGAGTGAATCCATTTGGATTACGCAGTTCTTCATGGAGCACATGGCCTGTATGTTTGGTCAATTATAATATCCCACTATGGTTGGCCACAAAGAAAGGTCATTTATTATTAGCTCTTATTGTACCAGGTAAGTATAAGGTAAAAAATATGGATGTATATCTTGCACCACTTGTAGAAGAACTGCGCATTTTATGGGATGGGATCACTGTGTGTGACATGTCTCAACCTATAAGAAAACGAGGCGTGCGAGTGAAAGGCATACTTATGTGGACAATGCATGATTGGCCTGGTTATGGTGAATGTTCAGGTTTATCGATTTCGGGTTACCATGCTTGTCCTTTATGCGGACCACGACTCGAAGCACGCTATTCCAAAGCACTACGTAAAACTGTCTATGAAGGACATCATAGATATTTGCCTGATGGGCATGTTTTACGTGAAGGACAAATTGGTCGACAAGCGCAATACCAAATGAAAGCTAGCGATTGGAAACAACTGTGGGATTCAGAAAATCCAGTTGCTGGCATGAAACGGTTGTCCATTTTTCATGAACTCCCTTATTGGAGTGAATTGGTGATCAATCATTTGGTAGACCCGATGCATATTTTCAAGAATGTGGGAGAGATGCTTTGGAAAACTTTGATCGGAAAGAAAGAAAGCAAAGCACAAAGGGACGACCTAGAAGAGCGAGGTCATATGCGAGAGCTGTGGGCAATTACTAAGCCCAACGGAAAAGTATCGTTGAGGAGGAAGAGATCATTGTTTCAGAAGAAGAGGTCATTGTTCGAGAAGACGAAGCAATAGACGATGATCAGGAGGAAACCAGCATAGCAAGGGATTTAGAAGCCATCAATTTAGAGATAGATATTCTCGGTGCATCGGATCTTCAAGAGGATGCTAGAATAGAGGACTTTTGAATAAAACACTTGTATGTACTAATTTTTGGTTTTTTTTTTGTTTATTCCCTATATTATTTTTCTTATCGCATGCTAATTATTTGAGTTCTTTTATTACAGAGCACGATGGGAGATAGTCCTCCAGTCACTCCACAGTCCATGAAAGAGGAGCAGTTTTTGGAGTTCATCTCTCAGGTTCCTCCTGCGTATATGGCCGCTGCATCACAATATTGGATCGCTCGTGGTAGCACTCCTCCCGGCCTCACTCCTGGCGGCCTTACTCTTGCCGGCCTTACTCCCGCTGGCCTCACTCCCGTCGGTGTCACTCCCGCCGGTGTCACTCCTGAGGGTGGTGCTACTCCCGTAGGAGGTATGTCTCCTAGCTTTGTGACTCCACCACGACCATATTTGCAGCCATCTCCTACTGGATCTACTAGTATACATGTGCGTTCGACACCTCAGCGCGATACAAGGTCTGGCCCGTCTCGTAGATCGAGGTCACGCTCTAGAGCAGGAGGTTCTAGGAGTGGATCTACAGGTAGGTCTGGAGGCGGAGGCGGCGGTTGTTGTGGAGGCAGTGCGACGAACGTTGTGTCGCCCGCTTCTACTCCTAGGACGAGTACCTCAGATGTAGGTACGCCACGCAGTACACCACGCAGTACACCATGCTGTACACCACGTACACCTTGGGGTGCTCATGACCATGATGACTCCAAGGTGTATAGTATTCGAGATGGAGCTCCGGTGATGGATGCGACCGGCAAAGCAATGCGTGCATGCATACGACAGCTTTGCTCCATCCAGCTTCGACACTCCATCATGCAAAAATGGAGTGAACAGGATAAAGATCGGAAGAATTATATCACACAGACGATTTACCAGGAGTTCCGACCAGCCGATGAACAGTCGATTGTCAGTTCAGAGTGGATTCTGCATACCGCACGTGAGGTCATGTCGCATCGACGATTCGAGGCTCGTGATGCATTCAGAGAAGGCTTACCAAAGCCTGTGTGGTTAGATGCTGAGGAGTGGGACATGATTCGTGATGAGCAGCAGCAGACTCCTGATCGATATCGCCAGCAGCGAAATGCCGCAGCCACACGTCTAGACACGATTGGACCGTCACATTTGGGCAGCGGCGGATATGACACGATGCGTCATGCGTTTGTAAGTACCATTTCATTTATAGAATTTATTTGTGTTAAATTTCTCTTATATATTTCTCTTATCTTTTTATATTTGTTTTAGGAGCTGGCAATGGGTCGTCCTCCAACACGATCGGAGGAGTCTTATGGATATAGTCATGGGTTGATTGCACTATTGCAGGACTTGGAGGGACGTGGTGCGGTAGTTTCATGGGAGCGTTTGCGATGAGGTAATTAATTTATAAACTTGGTTTTTACTTATTTGTAATTTTCATGTGAATTTATCTCATTCCATTATTGTTCTTTGTTGCAGGACTGTTGATATGGAACGTTCTTTGCATGTGTATGGTAGTGGAAGACCAATATTTTGTATTTGATTTCCATATGGCAATACATTGTTTTGCCACATTTTGTAAAAGCGTCATATATGACAGTGGTTTGCCACACTCTTGTACTTGCTTCATTATTAAAATATATAACTTCTTTTGTACATGATTCATTGTTCATTCTGATTATCGATCTCTTTTGTGTACAATAATACTCTGTTTCATGAAATCATATTTCGCTTGTCATTAGAGTACACATCACATGTACTCGGTTTTTTTTGGGCAGAGTGTATTGTCTTTTGTTCAACAACATCATGGTAATGTTGCTGTAGCAAAAGACAAAACATTCTGCCCAAAAAAAAATTTGCAAGTATGGTCGTCGGTATACGCGACGGTACTCCGAGTAGTGTCATCGGAATAACTGTCGGTACACCCAGGAGCATATGCAGCAGGAACCAATTTTCGGCGTTTATACCGATGCTTATACCGACGCATATACCGGCGCATATACCGACGCATATACCGACGCATATACCGACGTCTAGACCGGCGCCTATACCGACGTCTAGACCGGCGCCTATACCGACCCTTTGGTACCAACGCGGAGACCAACCTCTACACGGGCGTCGCGGAAAATAAAGCCGCGTTCATTTTCCTCGGTAGAAACCTCGGTATACCATCGATCTATTGTAGTGAATTACGAGGCAAGTGGCTCCCTCATTGGGAAGGATCGTACAATGTTAGAGAAATGCTACAATGGGATGTAGTGGAATTAGAGATTTTGGATGGTGAGGCACTACTACTAGTCAACATCTCAAGCTCAAGGCCTATCATCAACAAAACTAAAACTTTTTGGCATCACTAGGAGCTTGCAATATCCATCCAAGTTGTACATAGCTCTTCTTGTACTATTTTCTACTTAGTTTTTTTTTCATTCTCAATAGATGGCATGCTGTTTAGTTAACATTTTCTTTTGTAACTTGGAGGTCATTTCACTGTCAATTTAGGGGAATCATATTTGAAATTTTTAGGATTTTTTAAGGAAATTTTTAGCACTCTTTTAGGAGTTTTTAGGAATTGTTTTTCTTTTTTAAGTGATTGTTGTTCTAGCACAATGGTGAGAACCACGTTAAGAAGCTTCACCTCCTTAATTGTCAATCCGTGGGAGAGGTAGGAGTGATATGAAGATCGTGAACGTGAGATGATGTGAGAGTGAAGGTGAGAAGCACAAAGATGCACACACACATACACACACACAATGAAGAGACAAGCAAGACACAATGGAAGGTGGGAAATTAGCTCTATTACTCCAGAATACTCTTACAAGCTCAAACTAGCTCTATGCTCACACTAACCAAAATGAACCAACCCCAAAAATGAGCTCTCTAGCTCTTTTTATAGTTTCTAGACTAGTTTTGACCGGTTTCACATCTAGTGACCGGCCTAGTTAAAAAATAGGTCCTAGAGGCTATTTGGAAGGGTAAACGATGTCTAAAAATAACGAAAATTGGTATGCGCATTCTACCTAAGCTCCTCAAGCTCGAGGACTCCTCGGCTTGCACAAAATGGAGCTATGGATTACAAAATGGGGTTTTCTATGATACATATGTTACATTTAGTGATAATAATCACTTGTTGAATGTTTGGAGAATTAATAAGAAATATATTTGTTTGAAAAATTGATCCGCCTGGTTGATCCACCTGGTTCCCTACTCCTTCTTTACATGCTTCCGTGGCGTCTGTGCCTCTGGCTGCTTCCAACACCCCCCTCCCTCTCGCTTCTGTCGTCCCTGACAGAACCTTGTTGTGAGGTCTGCCGGATGTAGTTCTGTAGGAGGTCCTGAGCGAGGGTGTGCTCTGATATACGAATGCCTCGGGCTAGATCAGCCTCGAGTTTCTCCCAGTCGATAGGTTGTGGCTCGTCTGGTGGTGGGAGCTGATAGTGTGTGGAGTACACCATTCGTTCACAGGCGAATAATTGCAATAAGTGTGTGGGCCTGCTTATAAATACCTCTGAATGGTACTCCCATAAGCCGGTGGTGAACATTTCTTCGAATGTCTGCTTGTAACATGCCGGTAGATATTTGATCCTGCAGTGCCAGGCGTAACACACCCGTAGCGATGGCGTTGTGCTCATATCATAGACTAAATCAAAGTTGCCATGCTCAAAGCCCGGGGTGTTTACATGGGGAGCCTTGATGCGGCGGAAGACTTTAAAGACCATCTGCATCATGTCAAAGATTTTGACAGTCATGTGCGCGGCAATATCATCCATATGCTTTAACCTAGGGAGCCAGTGGCGGATCGTCGCCATCATGTAGCCTACTGTGGGTAACGCGATTGGTGGCTTGAAGTAGGGATAGTTCAACCAGTCTTGGCACTGCTTATTGTTCTGTAGCTTAATAGCGAAGGCAGTCCAAGAGCGGCGGCGTGGTACTGGTCCCCAACATGGATTAAATTTTAAGTACAGCGGCGCTTTTACCCATGTGCTCATCATCTCGGGATAGTTTTGCAATAAATCTCTGCGCCAGTCTGGTTGAAGGATTTCACCTCTCTGCGCCCTTGGTGGCAAGTCCTCTGGCTCGAATTGAGTTGCATGCGTTGGTTTCATGCCGGTTTCTTTCTCGATGGCTAATTGGTATTCGGCCATTAACATGAAGTACGGTTTATATTGGAGCTCATGCCCAGATATGTATCGTCGCGGGGCCAATTGAGCAAAGAATGGTGACTGTAAAATTTTCTCTTCAATTATGGCCATGGCATGTAGCTGTGCCTCTACTCTGGCCGAGTGTGTCGTTCCGAGTTCTTCCACTGTCTTCATCCACGCGGGGGTAGGTAATTCATAGGTCATCTGGCCTTCGGCCGTGACACGTCCGCCTGGGATGGGTATCGGTTCGTATGCCTCTTCAAATGTCTCCTCCACCGGGATAGTGACGGTTTCTTCCTCAGCTGGTAGCTCAGGTGGGGAGTCTGGCCTTGGTGGTGCTTCATAGACAGCAATTCTAGATTCAAGATTTATTACCTGGGCCCGGAGTGCGTTGAGTTCCTCTAAAATTTCAGGGGCAGGGTCCACAGGTGCTGGTAATTCTGCTGCTACTTGTTCTTGTTGTGTTGCTGGTTCTCTGAGCTGTAGCAGTTTGTGATCTTCCTTTAACTTTTGATGCTCTTCGTTCATACGATCATAGTCCTCGAGCAATCGCACGTGATCGTCTAGTAACATCCTCATCGATTCGGATGGGATAGCTTTGAATTTGCTCGGACTTAGTGGTTGGTCTGGATGGTCCAAAGCCGCTTCCAAGTTCTCTCTATTCTGCTCTTGGAGTCTCTGGTTCTCCTCTTTTGCTGCGGCTAAGTGTCTTCTTAGTAAGCCCATATTTCTAGTAAGCGTTGCATTGCGGACGGTCTGGGCTCTAAGTAGGTTATCCAAATCCGCGGTGGCCTCTTTGGTTTTCTCCTCACTTTCTAGTTCTAACTTGTGATAGACTTCTCGTAAATCTTGGTATCGGCTGTTCAGTGAGGCGTTCTCAATTGATAACGAATTAAGCTGCGTTTGTAATTCGTTCGTCGTTTTCTGTAGCTGTTGATAGTTGGTGCCGAGTGATGCAAACTCATCGCGGACTTGCGTCATGCATGTGAACATGTGTTGAAATGCGGTGTCTATGGTGGGCGATAGTAGTAGTGAAGTGCTAAATGAGGATGCAGTGGAAGTGGATGCATCGGGAATGGGAAATGGGGTTGGGACAGTGGATGCAGTGGTGATTGTGGAAAATTGTGACGTGCCTAAATATGAGGGTGTTGTGAGTGGAGTGGGTGGTGGTGAGGTGGATGGTGATATGTCCATGCCATTGGACGTGTTTAGTGTTGTGACTGTGAAAAGTGGTGTGATTGTGGGTGGTTGTGTAGGTGTGAATACGGGATTTACAAATGTAGTGTAGTTTACAGGGGGAATGGTTGGAACAGCTTGGTGAAACGGGGAAATAGGGGTTATGGTAGGTTGGGGAGGTGAGACTGGTGAGAAGGTTAGTGGGGTTAGGAAGGGGAATGGGGGTCTTAGAGGTGGGGGAAACGCTGGGAAGGATGAAGGGGTGAAGGGGTTAACATATGGATGCGGAGGGTTGGGTGTGGGCAAGGTGGTATGAATGGGTAAGGAAGAGGTTGTGGCTATGTTGCTTTGTACAGGTGTGGATGTGGGGGAAGCAGGTGTGTGTGCGGGGGATACAGGATGGGTTGGTGAAAGGTGAGGTGAGAGAGGAGTAGAAGGGGTGGATGTTATTTCGAGGATAGTGGTGGTATGTACAACAGTGGTATGTGGTGGGGAATCTACAAGGATGGGTTCTGCGGTCAATGAACTTTCGGGGGCGAGGCGTGCCTCCCTGGCTTGTGCTGAAGATTGAGCTCCTGTTGGTACACGAATATACTCCCCGGGTTTTGAAAGTAGTCGCACTCGGGGGGGATCAAACTGTGGTAGTTGCTTTCTTTGTAAAAACCTGAGTGCTTCATGGGAGCCTACTGATTTGACTAACTCTCTGAACCCTCTGATGTATGCGTCTTCGAATCCTCCGGAGATGAGTTCCTGTTCAATTAATGCCTGGCTCTCCTCTTCAGTTAACTTCTTTCGTGCCCAGACTTTCTCCATGGTTTGATATAATTTTTTGATGGCCAGCGTGTATGCTGCGGCTTCGAAAGTCTCATCTTCATATGTGCTGGTGTCGCCGTGTGTGTCGGTTTGTTGGCCTTGGCCCTCTGTCTGTCCGTCATGTGAGCTCTGGCTGGCTTCATCGTCGCCTTCATCATCGTCTGTTTCGGTTCTTTCTTCTTCAGAGCCCGACACAGCTTGTCCCTGTGGCAGATCTCGCGGCGTGGTAGGGTAACTGGGATGCTCATATTCCTGGGAGAACAACTGTGCTTCTGAATACTGGAATTCATTTGAGAATGCATCAGGCATCTCAAAGTCAAATGTCGTGTTTATGGGGTCGGCCTCCATATGTGGTATCGGGAAAGAAAACGCTTCCGCACCAATAGTGGTGGGAGCTTCTGCTGTTGTGGTGGTGGGTTCTGAGGTGGCGGCTGCCTGAGGTGCAGCCGTATTAGTGGTGCCCTCTGTAACCACTGGTCTGGACAACCTTATGCGAATAGGTTGTACAGTGGGAGCAGCTTCTGTCTGTGGTCGCTCTGGAGATGGTTGTGGTGATGGCGACTCTGGCACTTGAAGGCAAGGGATGGTGCCTCGCATGCGCTTACCTGCCCGTGTCCTACTGGGCTTCCTGGCTTTCTTCGTTGTGCCCTTGAATGCCTTCAGTTCTTCTCCTGTTAGTGCACGCTCAATTGGCAAGTCATAAGCCAAGCACATATACACAATTCTTGTGAGTGCACAACATCCATTAAGCACTTTTTTACGCTCCCATCTGTGCTGTGCCAGATACATTTGATCTATGATCCAGCTTGCCAGATCAACTGTTTGAGGTCCCGTGCATGCCAAATATAATCCGAACCAAATTCGTTTATGGGGCATGGTAAATCTGTCCTGAGCTGGAAATGCGAAATGTTGCATGCATATCCTTAGTGGCTTTGACAGCTCAGGTGTAATGGCCAAAATCTCCTCCCACTTCGTGACATCCCCACGTTTCATCGGTTCTGGAATTAATCTCTCTCGATCTGTGGGTGTGTGGGTTCCATGAATCTTGATGGCTGCTCTGATTAAGTCCTTAGAGAGATAAAACCTCTTGTAGGGTGGATCATCCACTAGAGTAGGCAATATGAAGGTTCCTGGGATGTCCTTATTCTCTGATGCCAGCAATGTAGTGATTAAATAATAGCACCTGTAAAAATCCGGTTTGGGCAGGGGATCACTGAAATACTCTGTGAAGCCTGCTCTGGCCCAAACATGAGTTAAATCCTGGGTGCTCTGTAGGGCTTCGAACTCTCTGGAGAAAAACTGGTATTTTCCCCACGTGCGGTCATCAAATGTCAGAAAGGATTCAAATATAAAGTCCGCGTCCGCAAGGGGTCCTGCGAGGCCCTGAAACCAATGAGAGTTCCTGTGAATTTTTTCGGTGTAGCCCATGGGTGGGTTGTCGATAGGCATTGGCCCTGGAAATCCCTGAAATTCCGGCGGTGGGGCAGTCGGGTGGGATTCTGCGCGTAGCACGTTGAGTGGTACTGCCGCAACACTGGGGCCTGCTCCTGATGTTCCTTCGTCGGTTTGCATGGTGATTGGTGCGCTAGTGAGAAAGATCTGCTACAAAAGATTAACACATTAGCATGGAAATTAATTATGATCCCATTAAAGTGAGACCGCAATCCCTTTCCATAACTGATGCGTAACCCGTGTAGCCAAGTGCTGTGATGTGATAGATGCAAAGTTCTTGCAGCACTAGTGCAGGTCTCTAGACACCTACGTGTTTCAGATCATGCATACATTTCTTGATGAGAATACGAGTGAGGTGTGATGATGGTGTGTGAATTTATACAAGGTTTAAAGGTTAGTGATTTAGTACAAGGTTGTATGTTAGTTGGGGGGTAGTTAGACAATGGGTTAGGGGAAGACGGTTGGACACGTTTCGGTATCCATTTCCTAAAGATCTTGGAGTGGGTGGTGGATTTCTGCTGAGGGGTAAAAGGTGGTGTCGGGTGTGGTGGTATCGAGGGATGAAATGAGTTGTGGGGGTTATATATTACATGGCTTATGGGTTGAGCTAAGATACATGGTTTGGGTACCCAAATCTGCGTGGGTGTGGGTCGATTGATAAGATACTTCTTGGCGATCCAAATCTGTCGAATGCTCGGACCTGTAGAAGAAGGTCGAGGGGATGGTGGATATCGATTCTGTTTCTGTACTGCCCTTTTTTTGTCGATTTCTGCTTGGCTGGAGTTCTTTGGTGCTTTTTGTCCTTTTGGCCCCCATATTTGTCTGGTGCCGCTTCCTTTGGGTGGCCTGAACTGCCTTCCTTGTTGTTTCCTCCGATACTGCAGTCGGTCTGGGTTCCTGCGTCGTGATTGACTCAGTTGTTGCTGGGGTTGAGAGGTCGGATGGACACTCTGCTTTGGAAAAGAAGGGAGATCCAACACTTGCGTGACCTGCCCATTAGGAAGTGATGCCTTATTTAACTTTAATCTAGGCCAGTCCGCAACAAGTTTGGAAGGATGAGCACCGCAGGGTGTCGTGCTCATTTGGCCGCTGATGCAACCCTCCTGACCTCTGACTGTGCCCTTCTGTCCTTGCGTTTGGGTAACTGTCGCTTCTAGTTTGCAGGAAGTCCCAGGGAAGATCTCCTGTCGTTCTTCTGACTGACAACTGTCTATAGCCAAGCCCGAGTGGGTTGGTGTAGACGTAACGTGACTGGTCTGCCCAAAAATCTTCCTGTCTTTCGTCGCATGCGTTTCATAGGGTCTAGGGTCACAACCGTCAAGCGGAATGCCGTTAGGGAAGTCAAGCGGTATCACTCGCTTCTGCTCTAAGGTTCCAATCTGTAAGGAGCCTTGTCTAAGATTTAGGTCCACTGAGTGATCGTATAGCCAATCTTGGCCAAGGATTAGGGGTTCTATTAGGTCGTCATCATGGCACACTAATAGCTTCGCTGTCATGGTCAAATCCTTAATGAGGATAGGAAGGTCCACCTCACCCATGCAAGGGGTTTCCATGCCTCCTAGGCCTATGAGATATGCCTCAATTGGCCGCATTTCTATTCCTGAAGCCTTATAGTGGGACCATCTAATCGCACTAGTCGCAGCACCTGAGTCAATCAAAGTTGAGTTCTTGGCTATGGTTACCGTGCTCTAGCCTAACTGTAATGAATGGTCTCCTGTCCACTATGCTAGGATGCGTGGTTGACTTTACTTGACACATGGCCATGGGATATCTGGGTGATGTTTCCAGATGGTTATAATGTTCTCTCCGTAGTCCTTGTCTTCTTAGCTTCATGCGCTTAATGCGTTCTATGGCTTCTGCCTGAGCTTCTGCTCGTATTCTATTTTCTTCCTCCTTACGCTTCTTTGCCAATGTGAGTCGTCTAAGCATATCCTCAGTAAGAGGTTCTTGATATAACTTGACTCTACAGCCACTAATGTAATTAGGCATTATATCTCCTTCTAAGGTGGCTAACTGTACTGCTCCACTAGTCGAAAGTCTGTTAATGATCATAGGTCCATAACCTCGCTTTTCTAACTTCCGTGCGTGCTGTTTCAGCGTATATACTAGAACTAAATCTCCTTCTTTTAGGCCTTTATTTTTCACATGTGCATCAAAATATGCTTTCTGTCGCTTCTTCGCTGCGTATATTCCTGCTGCTGCTTTCAACCTGGTTTCTCCTAATCGTTCCAAGTCCATTATTCTTGCTGATAATTCATGGCCGGTCCACTGATGTTCTTGTGCAACCTTAAGGGTCGGTATCAAGAAGTCCAAAGGAAGCACAGCATTCTGACCAAAAACCATCTGAAAGGGAGTTGCATTGAGTACGGTCTTGTAGGCCACTCGATATGCCCAAACAGCGTGGTGTAACTGTTTGTCCCAATCTGAACTTTATTGTTCACGAGTTTCGTCAGTACGGTACAAAGTATCTTGTTAGAGCTTTCAGCCTGACCATTGGCCTGAGGATGATATGGTGCAGATTTCTTGTGAATCACCATAAAATCCTGTAACAAATATTCAATGACTTGGTTTAGAAAGTGAGTGCCTCGATCGCTCACTAACTCTATAGGCAGTCCATATCTTGTAAAGACATTTTCAAATAAGAATTTTGCAGTCGTGTGAGCATCATTCTTTTTTGTGGCTTTTACCTCTACCCACTTCGTCAGATAATCTGTGGCAACAATAATGTATTCCGCATGTGTACCTTTTGCAGGGGGGTTAATGGGTCCTACAAAGTCTATACCCCACTTAGAAAATGCACGTCCGCCCATCATGGGTTTCAATGGCATTTCATCTCTGCGAGTAGGAAACTGAGTTCTTTGGCACACGTCACATCTCTTTACATAGGTATGTGCATCCATGTGAAGAGTGGGCCACCATAATCCCGAAAAGAGGATGGCTTTGACTATCCTATCTGGTCCAAAATGACCTCCTGCAACACCTTGGTGTGCAGTCTCTAGTATGCTCAGATAATCGCTCTCATGAACACATTGTCTTAGATATCCATCTCGTCCTCTTTTGTATAGATTATCGCCAATAAGTGAATAGTCTTGAGCTTCCTGCTCTAGACTGCGTTGTCGAGCTAAGGTCATGCCTTGAGGGAATGTGTTCGTCCTCAAGTATGTCACTAAAGGTTCACTCCAGTCTGGCGTGAGAGACATGTGATATAATGTAGCATGCTCTACTGGTGGTCTTTCACAGCAAACATGGCAGTCCTTACACAACTTGTAGACATCTGCTTCCATCGTAGGCCAATATACTCCTAACCTATGCAGAGTCTGTAATGTTCGATGTTTTGAATGGTGTTGCTTTAGTGCACCTATGTGTGCTAATTGCAACCAATTCGCATGTTCTGACTCATCTACACAACAGGCAAGAATCTTTTGATTATCTTGTTTATATATGCTTCCTGCTACTATTTGGTACCTCTGAGATTTGGTAATCTCTCCTTCTTTGATCTTTATCCTAGGACTCTTGGGTCTGTATGTCAGAATAGGGACTAACGGCTTAGCCCATTCTGGTGCTATCTCAAGGTTAAACAAGTATGCATCTGGTAGATCATCTGCTACTCCTTGAGGGGCTTCTCCTGAGGTTAATCTTGAAAGGTGGTCGGCTCTAAGATGCGTCTTTCCTTTCCTGACTACTACTTCAAAATCATACTCCATGAGTAATAGAAACCAGCGTATCAATCGTCCTGTGTTACATGGTTTGTTGACTAAATATAATAGGGCTTGATGATCTGTAAAGAACTTGAATTTGTTGGCCAACAAGTAGTGCCTAAACTTCTTTACATCGTAGATCATCCCTAATCCTTCTCGTTCCGTCGTGGTATAATTTCTTTCTGCTGCGTTCAATTGTCTGCTCGCGTAGGCTATGGGGAGATCTATGTTACCTTCATTCGTGGGTTGTGCTAACACACATCCTATGGCGTAATTGGATGCATCCACATGTACATGGAATGGCTTATTCCAATCTGGGGTCGTCAATATGGGTGCTGAGCACAAGCGTCGTTTGAGTTCATTGAATGAATTTTCGCATTCATCTGTCCACTCAAAATTGGTCAAAAGAGAGTACAGAGGCTTGGCTATGATTGCATACATGTGTATGAATCGTCGATAATATCCACAATGGCCCATAAATGCCTGTACCTCTTTCACATTAGTTGGTCTTGGTAATTCTGCAATCACCTTCACCTTTTCCTCGTCCGTAGAGATTCCATTTTTTGACACAATGTGTCCTAGAATTTTGCCTTGTCTGACCATGAAAACGCATTTTTCTGGGTTCAAACAAACCTGATATTCTCGACATTTGTCAAATATTTGTCTTAACTCTGGGATATGTGTCTGTCTTACATTTGAATGAGCACATAAGTCATCGACATAAACTTCCAAGCTCTTGCGTAAGAATTCCTTAAAGACATGACACATAAGTCGCTGGAAAGTGGCGGGTGCATTTGTTAAGCCAAATGGCATTACGCGAAATGCAAATATGCCCCATTCTGTGGCAAAAGCCGTCTTGTGTTGGTCTTCTGGAGCAATGGCTACTTGGTTATAGCCTGAGAATCCATCAAGAAAACTGTAAACTTCCTTGCCCGCAACTCTTTCCAATAGGTGTTCCGTGATAGGAAGAGGATAACTGTCTCTAATCGTTGCGGCATTAACTTTTTTAAGGTTAATACACACACGCAATTTTCCATTCTTCTTGGGCACAACCACAATGGGGGATACCCATTCGGTATGCTCAATTTCGTAAATGAATCCTGCTTCTATCAATCGATCTATCTCCTCTTTAATCTTCGCAGCGTAATTATCATTGTACGTGTAAGGTTTCTGTTTTGTCGGTTTCGCATCTGGAGTCATAGGGATTCTATGAGAACATATATCTGGATCTACTCCTTTCAAATCTTTGTAACTCCAAGCAAAAACATCTCTATATTCGCGCAATAGGGCAACTAACTCTTCTTCTTCTTCAGTCGTCAGATCATGCCCTATGTATGTACATTTTTCTTCTTCTCCTTCTATGGCCACTATGACTTTCTTGGTTTTCTCTCGGTTATCATATACTTGTCCGTCATTCACCTTTCTATTGGGCATCCGTACCATAATCCTTCTATCGTCGATTTCGTATTTCTTGAAATTCTCGGGTACTTCAAATAAAGATTCTTCTTTTTCCGACATGGTTTCTTTCTTCTTTCTCTTCTTTCCTTCACTCTTGTTCGTTACTTCTGTGGCTAACCTCACTTCCTTCGTAATTTCCTCGTGTCTCTGAGTGTGAGTCTCTACTTCGTAGAAATATTCTTCCTCTGATGCAAAGGGTGGGTCCATGATAATTGATTCTAAATCAACATCGCTTGCATCCTCAAATGCATCAGTGCCAGGTTCACACTCCTCTAAAATTGCATCGCCCATGATTGGCTCTATCGTGAAAACTGAAATGTCATAGCCATCCTCATCACAGTGGGGTGTCCATTGTTCTTCATTGATGGCTACATCCATGGTTGCTAGTATTTCTGCCCAACCATGGGGTTCAAACTCCTCGTCTGGGAATGCTACAGGTGCATATGCTGGATCTTGAAGGGTTCGTGGATGTTGTTCTGCACCTAAGGTCCTTGCTTCTAATCGTTCTTCCTCTTGTTTGGCTACTTTACACATCCATAAATGGGTATCCTCATGCAACCAAGAAGGATCTGATTCTAATGAGTGCACGGATTCCGTCTCTACTGGTGTCTTATGGATGGTATTCCATTGTATTGGGGGTACATCTCTGTGTGAATAGTCTTTAAGGTTGACTTTGGTAGTCACTCCTAAATGTTGCAAGTACAAAGAATTAGTTCCCCAATCTTGTACAATTTGCAATTGACGCATGAATGGTCGTCCCAATATCATCTCATACGCACGAGTTTTTGCAAAGTCACAAATGGCAAAGGTATGCTCAAATTCTACACCACAAGTGGTGAGAGATATGCCTTCTAGTAAGCCTAATGGTTTTTCTATGTGTCCATCAGCCATTTGTAGCTTCATCCTAGTGGGTCTGAGGGCTGGCTTACCCCAACGTTTCCATAAAGCGGTAGTAGCGATGGCTACTCCGGCTCCTGAATCTAAGATGGCTTTCGTGGTGTAGCCCTGATGGGTTATTGGAAGATATGTGTTACCTTCCTCTCCTTCGCTTACGTCTCCAATCTTTTCCACGGGTATCTCTGGTATCTTCTTCTGTGATCCTATCTGAGAGGGTGTGGTAGCTAGCTCAGGGAATTGATTTGCTACGTGCTTCCACAATTCTGGTTTTACCTTTAACAGTTCCTCTAGAGTGAGATTACACTGTACTTTCGTATTCTTGATCACTTCTGTATTTCTAGGGATCACTGATTCTTCATTCCTCACTATTATCGTGGGTGCTCTCATACTAATAGACTTAGCTTCCCAAGGTCCGGTGAACTGAGGTAATTCTTGTAGAGAATTAGATTCAAATCCTGTGGGTTCACTCAGTTGTTCCACCTCTACATCATCATATATAGAGGGGATATCTTGGGGAAATTGTTCCTGCAAGTCGTCTATTTCTTGAATAGGAGGATGAGTTCCTTGTTCTTTTCTCCATTTCTCTTCTTGTATTTCTCTTAAAAATTCATGTGAGTACTTATGTATGGAAGATAGGTTATCTTGACTTTCTGTATTGGGTACTTGAGACAGGGATGGTGCATTCCTTTCCTGTGTCTCTGGAACAGTAGGGTTCCTAGACTGATCCTTTTTCTCTTTGCTTTCAATCAAGTGTTCTAGCCTCTCCATTAGTCCTTGAAAGTGTAATTCCGGTTTTGCCATGTTATTCCAATTAAGATATCTAGAGGCTTCGAACAGAGCTTGTGCTAACTCTACCATTTTCATGCACAGTTTAGTTCTCTCGATTTCTAGATCAGCTCGAGGGTAGTTTTTACTCATTTCCGTGACTTGAGGTCCCTCTTTTATTCTAGCCTGATAGGCACGAAACATCATGTCTAGGTCTTCGGGTATGGGTTCCGCAAAAACTGATCCTGATTCTTGAGCTGGATTTTCTTGGTTTAATTCTTGTGAAGCCAATTCTTGTATTTTGGCTCTACATTCCCTTAAACTTCCTTCCAACTCACTTATCTTTTTACTCCATTTTCTCTTGATTCTTTCTCTAGAATCTTTCCAAGATTTTGTCTTTTTACTACTAGATTTTGCAACTTCACTAGTTCCGGCTACTTTCTCTTGATTAAGTTGTTGGTTTTGTAAAAGTGCCTGGGCTCCGGTTATAGCTTGGATAGGCACGTATGTAGGGTTGGATCCATCTGCGGTGTTTACAATACCTATCACGTTGATCGGTGTCACATTCGAAGCGTTAACTGGGTTCTTAGGACAATCTTTGATTATGTGCTCTTTACCACAATCGGCACAAAAGCCTTGTATGCTATAGTACTGTGATTGCCTTGCTATTGGGGGATGTGGACAATCCTTAATGAAATGATCTCCTTGGCACCTAAAGCATGGTCCTCTAGGGCCCTGTGGTCTCTGTTGTCTCAGTTGGGGCCGTGGGTTTGGGTTTGCGTACATTACATTAGCATAATCTGGCTCCCAACTAGGTTCCATTGGTGGACTATCATAATGATATGTCTCCACATGTTCTGGTGACTCCGTGTAATAAGCGGGTGGACTAGTTACATGCGTAGAGTCAAAACTGTTTGAGTTCGGGTCACTTTCTGTGATCAAAGGTGAAGAAGGCACTAAGGCCCTACTTAGGTTCTCTTCTGCAGCAGCGTATTTGACTGAGATGACATTCGCTGGTGGGGGTGGCTGCTGAGCTAAGACGGGTTGAGGTCTCTGTTGAGCCTGGTATGGGTAGTTCTGGGGAGGCCTATAGTAATACGGCTGAGCATTGTATTGGCCTTGATACCTACCTGGCTGCTGGTATGTTTGTGGGTAGTTCTATCTCACGGTTTGTTTATTGTATGGGCAGTCCTGAGCCGTATGATTCGTGTATCTTCTCTCAATTGTGCAATATTGGCCACTAGGGTTGGCGTGAGGTTGAGGTGCATTGGGGCACATGTTTGCCAAATGATTTCCACCACAAGTGTAACAACGTACATTAGTGGGTAGCTTGGGCACCTGTTTACTAGAAACTCCTAGTTTTTGGGCCACTTTTTCTGCTAGGTCCTCTATCGAATTAGACAATTTTGTGGATGCTAGAGAAGAACAATCTGAGTCTTTATAGACCTTTGAGAGTTCTAATTCATCTCCTAGGTTGTCCTCAATGTCTATACATATTCTTACACACTCCTCTAGCGTTCTGGGTTCTTTTAGGTACACATAGGAGCGTAGTTTAGCGCTCAACAAGCCATCTAAAAACAAGGACACTTGCTTAGCTTGTGAGGGTAGCTCTTGCATTGGACATCGTTCCACATATTGTCTGAACCTACGTCCTGCCAGTCTAACTGTTTCCTGAGGGGTTTGTTTAAAGCTATGAATCAACGAAGACGTGTCATGTCTAACCCCACTTTTAGAGAATTCAGTGATGAATGACTCTAAAAAGTGATGGATGTCTCTAAATTGCCTTTGTTGCAGTGGTTGGAACCAAGTTAAAGCGGTATTCTTTAACGTTAGTCCAAATGCGTTGTACTGCGTGAACATGTCCTCGACTTGTTCTGCTCTTAATACTTGCTTGAATTCTGCGACATGGTCATAGGGATCTCCTGTCCCATCAAAGTAATTCTTCATTGATTTCACTAATTGCGTGGGTCTCAATACTCTTGCGTGTTCACGTGGTCTAGGTAGAGGAAAATCATCTCTACCACCTGGTATTCCATGTTCTCTTTGTCTATCCGTCCTATTAGTGTTCGTGGTTGTTCTATCTCTCCCTATGGGGTGATTGAAGCTTACTTCTGGTCTCTCGTGATTTCCTTCTCTTTGATTTCCATGGGCTGAGGATGTTCCTGCCCCTTGTTGATTTGCATTCATGTTTGTTTTGGATGGAGGGAATATCATTTCACCTCTCCAAGTGTAGGTGTTTTTAGCGCGTTCAGGCACCACAAAGACTCTTTCTGAAGTCTCATCCAGGTATACCACCTTTCCAGGTGTATCTGGGTCCTTGAATTCATAGATTGTAATGATGCCTACCTCACCAGGGTTCTCCTTTCTGTACCTCCAAAAGGCTTCATCCGCCTCTTTATTTACGAATAACTCGGTGCTCCTGTTATCTTGAGGGATCCATTCTGGGATGAGTACTCTTGTTAATACGGATTTCCCTCTAGGTGTTCTAGGTTCTTCTAACGGTTCTTTTCCTTGAAATTTCGCTTCCGTCTCTAATTGGATTGTGCCAAACTCATTAGTATCGTTTGGTTGCGTACTTAGGATGTACATGGTTCCTTCTTTGTCTATGTAAGCGTCTCTCTCAAATTTCACCACTGGTCTTTCCAATCCAATGGGTTGATCAGGGTTGTGCAGTTGCACCACTTGCCTCTGCAAACCATCCTCATAGATGCGAGCACCTAATCGGTTGGTTCGGAGAAACTCTAGTTGCGTTCTATAGGGTCCTTCTGGCTTTTCTAGGTATGCTATATGAGACCCTCCTTCAGGTCTGTCTGCACTAAATGCCATTTCTGATTCGCTAGTTTCTGAGCTCTCGTAGGGATAACTATTATTCAATTGCTGAGCCCAAGATCGAGCTGTGGTTCTTACACTAGCCTCTGATGATCTAAGGCTTCTTCTGTCCGACTTACCTATATGTTTGCCCGATCTAAGGTTCATTAATTTCCTTCCTTGCTCACTCAATTACACACTTAGATCGTCAATGGTCCTTTGTTATTATTCTCTTGATTCTTTTTAATTTTCTTTAGATTCTTGTCTTAATTTATGCGTCAGGAATTCGACTTTCGTTATGATTTTAAGTTGTCGTTCCGTCAGACTTAGGTTCGTTTCTTTAGGTTTTCGCGTCACACACACCTTTACTTTTAGTCTTAAACTCGATAGAATTAGGTATCTTGAACTTGAGGCATTCCTATCGTCGTTAATCCACAACAACCGTTTATCCTAAGCTAAGAATTGACTGAGGGGGTTGAGTAATCTTCCAACCTCGAGTCGGCTTTTCTGTTGCTCTGATGCCCTGTTGCCCAAGAAGCCGCGCTTCCCAAGCTCTGCTGTCTTCACTGCCTTGCTCGCTTGCCTTGGATTGCCCTTGCTAGACCTGGAAAATTCCAATGTTAGACCATTTCACAAGGTGATCAAGCACTTGAGTATATACACCTTTTATGTCCCTTCTCTTTTTGCCCAAATTTTCAATGTGTGCCCCCTGGCTTCCTAGTCCCAAACTAGGTGAACCTCAAAATAGCATATCCAAAAATAGATGTATCCTTTATGAAAAAAACAGTTGAGGTCACGTAGTACTCGTCACGAGCTTTCTAACGAGCTATTAAGCTCAAAAAACGGACTTCGGATGAAAAAGTTACACGCGTTCAGGCCCTGGGGGGTAAAAATTGACAATCCAGTTTTTCTTCTAATATAGGCTAAGGGGTCTCCTATGAGTCTAATGGTCCAAAAATTTCTCAAAAATACCCTCAAATTTGGTCAAAAATTGAAGTCCAAAATTTGCGATGGGGGTGGGCAATCGCGATGGTCTGGGACAATCGCGATGGTCCAAGCGAACCGTCGCGATGGCGTGGGATTTGGTCAATCGCGATGGCCCGAAAAGGTGAACCGTCGCGATGGCTCGAATTGAACGATCGCGATGGCGTGAGGTCGGACCGTCGCGATGGTCCGAAAAATGAACCGTCGCGATGGCGTGATCAGGCGGACAATCGCGATGGCGCGGTCAACGGTCAACGGTGGACAATCGCGATGGTCCGAAGTGAACCGTCGCGATGGTCCGCGATGCGATGGCTTGAGCCAATCGCGATGGTCCGATTTTGGGCTGTCGCGATGGTCCAAAAAATGAACCGTCGCGATGGTCTATCGTGACACGTGGCACTGTCGTGGCGATGGCATAAGCCAATCGCGATGGTCCGGGGTCAGCTGAACCGTCGCGATGGTCCAAGTGGACCGTCGCGATGGCTCAAGTGAACCGTCGCGATGGTCCGAAAAAGCAAACCGTCGCGATGGTCCGGCCGAGCCGTCGCGATGGCGTGAGCCTATCGCGATGGTGCGACACAATCGCGATGGTCCGAGCCAATCGCGATGGTCCACCAAACAACGAATTTTTGAAATGCAACTATGGTGCCGTGCGTGCGCAAGGATCGCCTACCTCGTGGTGTGGTCGCCTACCTCAAAATCCGAAAATTGCAGACCATCGCGATGGTCCGCCACACTCGGAAATCTCTGACAGAAAGTACATTTTTTACCTTTTGGAAGCTTTCCTGATGCTCTGAAGCTCTGTACCTGCAAGAAAACTCAAGAAAAAGCAAGCACATACAATCGCAAAAACTCTCTCTCGCTCTCTCGCATGCACAAATGAGGGGAAATGAGGTGAATGGGTGGATATGGTGAATTTTCTGATTTTTTTGGAAATGGAGATGATGATGCAATGATGAAGATGGAGTGTGGGGAAGGTGAAAAACACTAAAAACTAAGTAAAAACAACAACAAAAACTGAAATTTTTACCTTCCAACGCCACTTCTTGCTATACTCTTACTATCACACATTCGTCCTAGACTCGATCCCCGGCAACGGCGCCAAATTTGGTGTTGTTCTAGCACAATAGTGAGAACCACGTTAAGAAGCTTCACCTCCTTAATTGTCAATCCGTGGGAGAGGTAGGAGTGATATGAAGATCGTGAACGTGAGATGATGTGAGAGTGAAGGTGAGAAGCACAAAGATGCACACACACATACACACACACAATGAAGAGACAAGCAAGACACAATGGAAGGTGGGAAATTAGCTCTATTACTCCAGAATACTCTTACAAGCTCAAACTAGCTCTATGCTCACACTAACCAAAATGAACCAACCCCAAAAATGAGCTCTCTAGCTCTTTTTATAGTTTCTAGACTAGTTTTGACCGGTTTCACATCTAGTGACCGGCCTAGTTAAAAAATAGGTCCTAGAGGCTATTTGGAAGGGTAAACGATGTCTAAAAATAACGAAAATTGGTATGCGCATTCTACCTAAGCTCCTCAAGCTCGAGGACTCCTCGGCTTGCACAAAATGGAGCTATGGATTACAAAATGGGGTTTTCTATGATACATATGTTACATTTAGTGATAATAATCACTTGTTGAATGTTTGGAGAATTAATAAGAAATATATTTGTTTGAAAAATTGATCCGCCTAGTTGATCCACCTGGTTCCCTACTCCTTCTTTACATGCTTCCGTGGCGTCTGTGCCTCTGGCTGCTTCCAACAGTGATCTTTTTCTTGTTGAAATAGATGCAAAATAGGATGTTCACTGAAGTGTTGAGTGTGCAAAGTTGTCTTGTGGTTGTGGCCATTTTTTGAGACTTTTTTCATCATTTTTTGGCTTCTTTTGGAATTTTTTGGCATTTTATTTAATTTTTATCTTTTTTTTTGGAATACCCTCCCAAAAGGATGGTCCACTACTTTTCTTATTAAAGAAAAGCCCCCATATCTCTCTATACCTTTGTCTTCCTCTCTCTCCACCTCTCTCTCTCCCCTCTCCACAACCACCTTAGGATAAATCTTTATTCTAAGGTATGCTTTTTCTTTAATTTATTTTATTTTTACTGATGTGTTATTTCTATTTTTTATTTTTTATTATTTTTTATTTTTTATTATTTTTTATTTTATTTCTTTCTCGTATATTTATTCTTATTTTCTTTTGATTTTTTCAAATTTATTTATTTTATTAATATTTTTATTTGATTTTTTATTTATTGTAAATTTTTTATTTTTTATTATATATATTCCCCCCACCCCCTAGACCTTACGATAATATTTTATCCTATGTTGTAGTGTTTTTTTCTTTGTTTTTTTTTTTGCTTATACACACTTTGTGGCTCTAGATTGCACTTCTGGTGACCATTGTTTTAAAACTTAGAGTCAATTTCATGTTTGTCAACACCTTGATCTCATTTTCATCATTAGTTTCACCAAAATCCATCATTTTCTCAAATCGAGCTCGCCCTACTACACAATATCTCCATAGTGTTCGAGGAGCAAGGCATGACCCACAAGCAATTGTTGCAGAAGCGACGAGCGAGGGAAAGCACATACTTGAAAGGAAGGGGGAGGCAAGGTCTACCCCAAGAGCAAAATACACATGCGCTATCCATGAGCAAGAAGCTCCACATTGAGGTTGAGTAGCTTCGGAAGCAAGTATGAGGGGTGACCACAGAATCTTGACAACCACACCGGCAAGAAGATGGGGGAGCACAAAGACTCCACCCAATCTTGGTAGCGCAGAGGCCCAGAGGTGGATCCACAAGAAAGGTCTCTTGATGAGAACTCACACTATGAATGAAGGGCAGGAATGCTCATGCATTAGCTGTCAATAACTCTTTTGCATGGTAGGTGGGCGTTAATTCCCAAATCTCCTCATAAAGCATAACGGACATCTCGCATGTAAGGTATCTTGCATGTTGTACATCCATGATCTAAAGAGAGAAAAAGGAGGTAGTTAATGCCCCCACTTCTTAAGATTTGAATTTGTGCTTTCAGAATTCGAAAGAGAATAGAATGAGAATTCTACTTCACTATGGATATGAGATCATTTGCGTGAGAGAACAAGAAGCACTTTGTGTCGTTTTTAACTAGACATTCTTTTGGTTTGTTTTTTGTATCTTTTTTTTTTTTTCTTGAAAGATGAAGGGGGGGAAAGAGAAGGGAATGTACCATCCACCCCCTGCTCAAGGCTACCACTAAAATCAAGAAATGAAAGTGGTGGAAAGTGATGCTTAAGTGGTTGTGAGTGGAGGTGTATGTGTGTGAGAGAGGAAGAAGGGGGTTAGGGGGTGTTTTTGTGCATCTTTCATAAATGAACTGAAACCACATTACAAAAGCAAGAAAAGGGGAGCAATTGGCCCAATGAAAGGGGGAAAATGCCATGCACAAACTCAAATCCTACGCAATTGGGCAAAAAAATGACAACACAATACTTTACCACATGTTCTTGAGCTCTCCAAGTGATGAAAGGCAGACCATCCCCGGCAACGGCGCCAAAAAAGTGTTGAAGTTGTAGTAAGGAATGCCCAAAACCCTCACCACCTTGCATGGAAGCAAGAAGGAAGGCTCAAGAGTGACTCTCCTCCCATCCACCCCTACCTCCCACATGTTCAAGGCCATTGGCAACAGCCCCAGGCTTTGCCACATGCTTGAAAACAAGGAGAATAGGGAGTCAAGGATCCTAGTCCATGAGGAAAATACAAGAAAATGCAACTACTCTACTCACACAAAGGAGAGACATGCATAGGCACACACACACCACTCTCACACACTCACAAAGACAACAATACATATAAATGTAACAAGTCAGTTGTAACAAGTCAGTAAATGAGACAAGTCAGTAAATGAGAGCATCTTCCATTGACGAGATATTACATAAGAGCACGTTGACCAAAAGCTCCCCTCTTTACAAAAATGAGCTTTTATTTATAGGCTAAGCTCTATTCCCCATGTGATTCTTTGAAAAGTCAAAAAGGTGATTCTCTCTCTCTAACTGTCATATCTTCTAGGATATTCTAAGATCAAAATTGTAACAATCCAACCTCAATGAAAGGCATGCATGGGTTTTTTATGTGGGGAGTTTTCTAGAAGGGCCAAAAAGGTGAGAGATTCTCAAGTCTACTATCCTATAGTATGAGGAAATATTAAAAAGTGCTTTTAGGAGAGTGTTCACATGTGACACTCAAATATATACAAAGACGTTATTTCTCATGGTCTAGGGAGGGTTCTTATGCACCATTGAGGGTGTCTGCATACCCTAAAACCCAACAGAGACTTCTTACAAGTGGTATTAGAGTGGAGTTGGATTCTAGGACAAGATGCAGGCTTTGAAGAAGAAGATAGAAGAACAAGAGGAGCTTCTCCGTGTGAGGAGATGGCTGGATACACTCCAAAGATGGACTGGTGTTGCACAAAACCTGCTTTACACCTACCAATGTGACTTCAGAGAACCTTAATAGACTTCTTTGGCTCTCCAATAATGCATTTAGAGCCACTATGTGCTTTGAAGCATTATTCTCAAATGTTTGTGTGAACACAGATAATTCACAAGTGCAATAGTTGAGAGAAAACCTTCTATTTTGAGAGTGTAGGTACTCAGAGTTTTACTTAGAGCTCACAACTTGGTATGAATTGATCAAAGAGATTTTGCACACTTCTAATTGAAGTGTTTGGCTAAGTAACACAAGTCATTTCATGAATTTAGAGTGACTACACAGTGAGCAATAAGTTTAACAACCCCAGGGGGTCATCTCCATATTTCAAGAGCAAGAAGATGTGCAGACATGGGTTGCTTCATAACCTGATATCTCGCGATCAACTAAACCAAAAAAATTAAACTTTGTAGGAGTATACTAAAAACTTCACTCTAACTATACCAAGTATAAGTGCATGAAATGATGGAGTATACTCAAAGAAATAGCTTTTGTAAAGTTATTGAAATGATGAGAAGTAGAGAGTGAACAATACACATAAATGATCATGAAGAAATCTATCAATTGGTAAATGCTAATGCACATATGATACATACGAAATGTAGAGGACCACTCTTACATACATAAGGCTCAAGATATGCTCAAGTAGGTGCTCAATAGCTCTCCATTGTAACTCTGTATCTCGCAGCTAAAAAGTGATGTATATATAGATGTGTAAGAGATTTGAATTTTGAATCTTTCCACACCAAAATGTGTTCCTACACTTTAGGATTGATTGAAATGATTCTCTCAACCACCAAGTTGTGGGTTTGTCTTCTCCTCTATTCATGAGATTCCTTTTCCTTATGCTTATACTATTTATCTAAGGTAACAAAGTGAAAGAATATAAGCTAGTGTTCCCATACAACTCTCATATGAGTTAGGCTAAAGTGAAGTGTAGTTCTTATGGCTTTGGCTAAGCATTTAGGCTTGCAAAATGTAC
The DNA here is from genome assembly GCA_020310875.1 of Ceratopteris richardii. Lineage (NCBI taxonomy): Eukaryota > Viridiplantae > Streptophyta > Polypodiopsida > Polypodiales > Pteridaceae > Ceratopteris > Ceratopteris richardii. Next base: position 6,716,458 of record CM035422.1, on the reverse strand, counting down.
CAGCAGCTCCCCCTCAAGCCTTAGATGCTTGAATCTTTAGTTGTTCATAATCTCTTGCAAACCAATCATGGATTTGAAATTGTTTAGCTTTGTGCCATCCAATGCTTTTGTCATCATGTCTGCACATTGTTGATGTGTATATACATATGAAAGTTGTATCTCCTTGCTAATGATCTTCTCTCTCATGTAATGGTAGTGTACTTCAATGTGTTTGGTCCTGGCATGGTAGATGAGATTATCAGCAAAGTGCAATGAACTGATATTTTCCCCAAATATATGAGGAGTTGAGGTATTCAAGGCTAAATCAAAGTATAGAGTCTTCAACCAAATAGCTTCTTGAGTTGCATTGGCAAGATCTCTGTATTCAGCTTCAATGGATGAAAGAGCAACTATAGTTGCTTCTTTGATGACTAAGAAATCAATTTGGAACATGCAAATGTGAGATAGCCTGAGTTACTTCTCCTATCATCTTTGGAACTGCCCAATCTGCATTAGAGAATAATTTAATATCTAAATTAGAGATATAGGGATAGTACAATCCTTCATCTATTGCACCCTTCAAGTATTTCAAGATTCTTTTGGCTGCCTCCATGTGGAGCTTTCTTGGAGTATGCATAAATTGGCTTAGCACACTGACTCCATAGCATATATCAACCCTATTTAGGGTAGCATAAATTAATCTTCCTACAACAATTTGATAGCTGGTTATATCCTCTATCAGATCACCTTCATGTGCACTTAACTTGTGATTTACCTCCATTGCAGTACCTCTAGCCTTTGTGTTTTCCATTTTGGATTTTGAAAGCATGTCTCTAATATATTTCCTTTGAGTTAAGAACATACCACCTTTTGTATATACTACTTCCAATCCTAGGAAGTAAGTGAGTAGACCAAGATCACTGATTTTGAACTCTTCCTTCATCTAAGATTTTATCCTCTTGATTTCATCTTCATCATTACCTGTAATTATAATATCATCCACATACACAGAGAGGTATATGAACTCTGAATGGTGTCTCTTTATAAAGAGTGAAGGATCTGCTTTGCTTACCATAAATCCTTTGTCCTACAAGTAGGTGAATAACTTATGATTCCAAGCCCTAGGGGCTTGCTTCAAGCCATATAATGTTTTCTTTAACGTGCGCACATAATCTGGATATCATTTATCTTCAAATCTAGATGGCTGTGCCATATGAACCTCTTTTGATATCCAACCATTAAGAAAACCTTTTTTAACATCCATTTGGTAAATATTCAAATTTTTTGAAGATTCTATACTCATAAGTACTCTAATGGTAGGCATCTTTGCCATAGGAGAAAAGGTTTCTCCATAATCTATACCTTGGGTTTGAGCAAACCCTTTTGCCACAAGTCTTGCTTTGTACCTGTTTATTGATCCATTTGAGTTCTTCTTTACCTCATAAATCCATCTAGAACCAATGAACTTCATGGATGGTTTCTTGGGAACCGATTCCCAAGTGTGATTTTCTTGAAGTGCTTCAATTTCTTCTTCCATAGTTTGTCTCCATTCTGAATTCTTCTTAAAGTTGATGGTTCTTTTGAGTGTGCATCCTGAGCAATGTAAATTAAATGTTTAGTGACTAAGGATGTGTCATATCTATACCTTTCTGGCTTCTTCTTCTTCTCCCTAGTTGACCTTCTAATGGTTTGTTGGGATGATTCTGCAACATCCCTCAAGTCTTGCATCTTTTCTTTACCTTTATTGTTTCAAGATTTGATGTTACTCCTTGGTGTCTTATGATCATCTTCAGAATCAGCTGAATCTTCAGGTACATAATCATTCACCTTCTGCAATCTTGGAAAGTCCTCTTCAAGATCATAGGGTAGTTTGGCTTTCCTGCAATTATCTTCAAACGAAGAGTTGTTCTCATCAAAGAACATATATCTACTAGCTAGAAACCCTTTATTATTTGGATTACATAATCTATAGCCTTTCTAAGTAAGATCATAACCAATGAATATACACTTCTCTGCCTTTGGATCCATCTTGCCTCTGATTTGTCAAGGTATGTGTGCATATGCACTGCATCCAAAAATTCTGCAATGGTCAAGGCTGGGTCTTCTTCCAATCCATGCTTCATATGGGTTGATTCCATCCAATGCTTTGGATGAAAGCCTATTGATTAGGTAGGTGGTTGTGGATACAGCCTCTACCCATAGGTAATTAGGTAATCTTTTCTCATTCAACATTGACCTTCTTGCTTCTACTATGGTTCTATTCCTCCTTTCTACTACTCCATTTTGCTATGGAGTATATTTTGTTGTAATCTCTCTTTTGATACCCCTTTCTTGGAGATAGGCATCAAATTCATGGGAGAAGCACTCTCCCAATTCATCTGACCTTGGCCTCTTCAGATTTTTACCTATTTGATTCTCAACAAGTGCAAGATACTTTTTGAAACAAGTGAATACTTCATCCTTATGCTTCATAAAATAGAGTATTGTCCATCTGCTACAATCATCAATAAAAGACACATAGTACCTTGATCCAGAGATAGATGGCTCCTTGCTTGGTCCCCATATATTTGTATGGACTAACTCCAATAGGTCTCCATGGATCTATCCCTTCTTGGTGAATGGTTGTCTATGCGATTTGCCAAATTGGCAAGCACTGCATTTGTAGATCATAGGTTGCTTGGAGGTATTTGGTAGGCCAAGCACACTTTGATCCCTACTGATTTGTTTTAAGGTTCTTTCTCCTATATGAGCTAGCCTTTTTTGCCACATTTCCAATTCTCATAGTGTTTGATTCCCATAGTTGAAAAATGCAATGTTCCTAGTGTCTTATAGTTCAAAGGTAAACAATCTACCTGATTTTTCTCCTTTCTCTATTCCCTTGAATCCCTGATGAGGATCCTCAACAAATGCTCCATGCTTTGTGAATTTGACCTGCAAACCTTTTTCCACAATCTCACCAACACTTAAGAGATTCTTTGTTATAGTAGGCACATACAATACCTTGCGTAATAGGTTTATATTTCCATCTGGAGTCTTTACATTTCCAATGTTCTCTACTAGATGCCTTGTGTCATCTCCTATTTGGAATTCATGTCTATTTCTTGGATTTTCCAAATCTGAGAGTAATGCTACATTGCTTGCTACATGGTTTGAGCAACTTGAGGCTATATAGAAAACATGTTCATCCATTTTACCTTGCTTCATAGACATATTCATTAGAAGTAGTGAATCCTCTTGAGGTTGATCATCTGCATAGTTGTTGTAGTCTCTCCTTCCTCTATCCTGCTTGATAATTATTGTTGTTGTATGCATTGTTGTTGTACATGCATTGTTGTTGTTGTTGAGTCTACCTCTTGAGCTTCTACTTGTGCCATAGCCTCTTCCTCTTTGATTCCTAGGACTCTTGAAAAAATTCTCAGTAATGTGGTTAGTCAAGCCACATATGGCACATGGAGAAGAGCTTTGTGATCTCCCCATGCCTTCTCTTCCTCCTCTGTCTCTTCCTCTTGACCCTCTACCCCTACCTACAAAGTTTTCTTGAGAGGTACTAGCTTCATCATCGGATTTTTTGCCTTTTCTTTTACCATCCTTCAGAGGATCGATTACCTCTTGAGTTGTCTCCATTCCTCGTAAGCTTTGCCTCATGTGTGAATAGTTATCCCATGAGTATGTTGAAGTGAAGGGCCTGCATATCCATGTATAAGTCCATGGCTATGGTGAATGCTTCCTATTTGTTATCTACCTTTATTCCATTGATCATTTGTCTCACTATTTTCTCTTCATCTTTGACTTCTCCAATGCTCCCAAGTTGGTCTGCTAGATCCTTCATCTTGGTGACAAAATCAATCACACTTTGCTTGGGCATCTTCTGGATGGTTGTAAACTCCATCCATAGTTGATTCTTCCTGGATTTTGTGCTTGATGACAAAAATGATTCAAGTATTCCATGTCTCTTGTTAAGTCTTGTAGCTCCTAATGTGTGGAAGTAAAAAATCAAAGACTGAGTTAAGAATGTATGACCTGGCTAGAGCATCCTTTGAGCACCATGTGGTTAAAATCTCTTGCTCTTCAAGTGTTGGTTGTCCTTTGCTTCTAAGGATTGGCATCATCTCATCTCCATAAATTTCACCATAGAGGTTTCTCCCTTGAAGGTATGCTTCCATTCTCAATGACCACACTGGGTAATTGCTTCGATCCAATTTGTTAATGGCTGATGGGAATCCATCTCCCATGTTGAGTTGTTATTGCTCTAATACCACTATGAGGAGATGGTTGTATATACTCCAGAGATGGACTGGTGTTGCACAAAACCTACTCTACACCTGCCAATGTGACTCTTGGATTTAGACGTCAGCGGAAGCATGCGAACAGCACAAGGAAGAAGAAGAAGCTTGGAGCACAACACACAATACTGAATGTATTACTAGAGAATGTACAAAGATAAGTAGCACATTAGGGCAATAGGCGTATATACAAGCCGGGGGAAAAAACCTCCTAAAGAGGGAAAAAAGTGCCCCGGTGGTCCTAGTGTGTTCACACACATCACGACCTAAATATATCAACAAATCCCCCTTGGGAGTGATGCGGTGAACAAGGAGCTGGCACTCATGTATAAGGAAGTGCCAAGCTATGTGGAATCAGTCCACAAAAGGAAGTAAGCCCAAAGCTTTGCAGAAAGCTTCAAACTTCTCCCTAGGCAGAGCCTTCGCGAAAAGGTCTACAATGTTCTCCTACGTGGGCACATATGCCAAGCTGATCTCCCCAACAAAGAACCTCTCCTTGACATAATGATAATGCACCTCAGTGTGCTTAGTGCGAGCATGGAACACATGGTTCCTCGCAACTGCCAATGCACTCTGACTATCAGTGAAGATGGTGGTGGCAGAAGACTGACCAACACCCAAATTAGCCATAAGGCGTCCGAGCCACATACACTCAAAAGTTGCTGTGAAAGCTGCCCTATACTCAGCCTCATAACTGGAAGTGGCCACAGTAGGCTGCTTCTTGCTCAACCAAGATATACATGAGCTACCAAGCATGAAGCAAAAGCCACTGTGGACACACGAGTGTCATAGCAACCAACCCAGTCTGAGTCAGAAAAAGCATGCAAATCTGGCAGTAGTGATCCCCCCTTGGGATAAAACAATCCAAGTAGCCGAGTACCACTCAAATAGCAAAAGATGCGCTTAACCACCTGCCAATGCTTGACTCCTAGGCAATGCATAGATCTGCTCATCTCTGAGATAGAAAACTGAATATCTGGCCGAGTAATGCATGAGTAAATCAGGCATCCAATAGCCTGCTGATAGAGGACAACATCAAATGCATTTCCAACATAATGAAGACTCAAACGTAAACCTGTCTCCATAGGAGTGGCAATAGGCTTCCAGTCTTCAAGGCCAAAACTCTACAATAATGTGTCAATATATTTCGTTTGACAAAAAGCCATTCCACCATCAACTTGCATAAATTGAATGCCCAAATATTGATGAAAATGCCCCAAGTCAGACATCTCAAATGAGGCATGCAAATCAGCCTCAATATGCCTCTCATGAGGACCAGTGAGCAACATGTCATCAACATAAACCACAATGATAAGAAGTACATCATTAGCACGCTTAACATATAAGGTGCTTTCAGTTGGACTATTCTCAAAACCATGTGCAATCAGATAGGCATGTATCTTCTCATACCAAGCACGTGGTGCTTGCTTTAAACCATATAATGCCTTCTTTAACTTGCACACCTAGTTTTCGTGCCCTTTTTGCACAAAGCCACGGGGCTAAAAAACATACACTTCTTCATGCAAGTCACCATTCAGAAATGCAGTTTTAATGTCCAAGTGATGTACATTCCAACCATGATGGGCTGCAAGTGCACAGATGCTCCGAATAGTAGTCATACGGCATGTAGGAGCAAAGGTCTCATCAAAATCAATGCCTCTTTCCTATGCATAACCCTTTGCAACAAGCCTAGCCTTATACCTATCAATTGTACCATCAGGTTTATGCTTCAGCTTGTATACCCACTTAGTGCAAATGGCCTTCTTGCCAGGAGGCAAGTCACATAAGTACCAAGTACCATTCTTCATTATTGCATCATATTCAGATTGCATAGTAGCCATCGATTTTTCTGAATTTTGTGCTTCATCAAACGAAACAAGCTCAGTCTCATCACAGAGACTAGATGCAGCCATAACATAGCAATCTGATGCAAAAGAGGCACTATGAGAGCCTGAACGAGTATGATATGATAGAGGTGCATCTAATTTGCTATCACGCAAAGTCTGCACCAGCCATTTTGGCATAGTTCTTGCCTGCTCAATATCAGCTCTCTCATCAATAAGTGCATCATGTAAATCTGGATTAGAAATGGAATGATCTGCATCATCACATGAAACCTGCAAGGACTGAGAATTTTCCTCATTAGGACGAGCACTAGACTGTCCACCTGTAAAAAGAGGTAGAAAAGTATCATACATGTCTTTGGAGCTAATAGATGTCTCCTTAGTACATGAAAGCAATGGCTAAATAGCATCTTCCACAAAAACAACATCACGGCTAACCAGAATGCATTTATTCTTTGGATGATAGAGATGATAGCCTTTACTTTCAGAACTGTACCCAACAAAAATACATTTTACTGCTTTATCATCCAATTTTTTGCGATGTTGTTCGGGCACTAATGCATATGCCAAACAACCAAAAACACGCAGATGAGCAATAGATGGCTTGCAGTCATGCCAAGCCTCATATGGAGTGATAGACTGTAGCGCTTTAGTGGGACACCTGTTAAGTACATATGCTCCACACATGACAACCTTAAGCCAGAAAGTATGTGGTAGAGCTTGACTCTTGACCATACACCTCACCATCTCCATGAGTGACCTGTTCTTTCGTTCAGCAACTCCATTCTGTTGAGGTGTATATGGCACTGTACACTGGTGTTTTATCCCGCATTCAGCCAGAAATGCATTAAAATCAGAAGACATATATTCCCCCCCTCGATTAGAATAGAGGTTCCCATTTTACATGCTGACAGATTTTCAGCCAAAACCAAAAACTATTTGAAGCACATGAACACTTTGGACTTTGCCTTCAATGGATATACCCATGCATGCCTAGAAACATCATCGATGAAAGTCATGAAGTAAAGATAATTTCCAAAAGAAGGTGTCTGCATACGACCATAGACATCACTATGTACAAGCTGTAATTTCTGAGTAGCCTGAATTGAACCATCTTTTGGAAAGGAGGAACGCTGCATTTTGCCCAAAATACATCCTTCACAAACATGTTTTCCAGGTGTCTCAAGTTTGGGCAAGGTGGTCACCATTTCAGATTTCTGGAGGCGTAGCAAACTAGCAGAATTCAGATGACCAAAGCGTGCATGCCAAATCTTTGCATCTGACATAGCCTGAGAATCATGTACTGCACATGCCAAATCATTCACAAATCTTTCATAGTCTATGAGCTTATACAGCCCACGACATAGAATGCCAAAAGCAATAATCACATCGCCATTTGACAAATCATGAACTGTACACCTGTCATCAACAAATTTCACAACCAAGCCAATCTTGGCTAATGCAGAAACTGATAACAAGTTCTTCTTGATCCCTAGCACAAATAAAGCATCTGACAAAGTGAAAGAACTACCCTCAGGAGTAGTCAAAATGATCTTACCAACTCCCATAATAGGATAAGAGGGGTTATTGGTGCATGTAACAATATTCCCTGTAGGGGTAGGCTCGAGTGAAGAGAAGAAACTGTGCTGCGAGGTAATATGTTTGCCCGCCCCACTGTCAAAATACCAAACATCTGAGTCTACTGTAGACATGCACTACTCATGAGAAGATGGGTCAAAACTGTAGACAGTAGTAAATGCCCATTCTTCTTCCTACACAAGATTAGTAGACTCTCTTTTTGGTGTAGAGGCTTCTGCAACAACCATTCCAGCCTCTTTTTTCTTTGCCTCTTTAGCAGCCAGTTTTGGACAGTTCTTTATGATATGATCATTCCCTTTATAGTACTTGCGAAACAATTTGTGCTTTTCTGATTTTTTTTCTCATCTTTATCTTGGTTCTTCGAATGTGCAGCATTTGCAGATTTCTGCTTACTAGTAGAAGAGCTCCATTTTCCTTTGCCCTTCTGACTAGCCAAGAAATCTTGATCTGCAACACACATAATGGACCTATTCTGCCTGGACTGATCCTCCTGCAACAGAACAAAGACTAAATCCTCAAATGACAAGGCATTTGATTGCCTTTCATCGTCAACCGAAGAGTAGAAGCAAAACTCTGATATGAATCAGGAAGACCATTCAGAATGGTCTGCACAAGTGAGCTATCTGGTATAACCTCATCAGCAGAAATCAATTGTTCCTTCAAGTCTTTGATCTTTGTTGGAAAATTATCTATGGAATCACCTTCATTCATGTGCTCACTCTCCAACTGCTTTCAGAGGTAACCAACACGAGCCTCATTCCTAGCTTGGTACAATGTGGTAAGAGTATCCCAAGCATCCTTAGCTGTTCTGCAAGAGCGTATGTGAGGAATGATGGCACGTTTGACAGACAAAGCTATCAATGCATATGCCTATGCATCTCTGCCATCCCAACAAATATGCTCTATAGTAGGTGCATTAGAAACCATAGCACGAACAAGAATATGCAGAATATCATCATCTTTGACACCTTCTGCATCAGCTTTAGTACCTGTGGTTGTAACAGTTGTAGGTGTGATAGGATGTTTTTCAACACCCTTTACAATGTTCCACAGTCCTTTTGAAACCAATACATGTCGCATCATATAAGCCCACAACGGGTAGTTGGTACCATCCAACTTATCCTCAACAGCCAACATACGGAATACATCACTGCTTTCAGCTATGGCTGGTGACTAAAATACCTTGATGCAGAAAATTGACTGTATCTCAAAAAGTTGAATGGAACTGCCCTGAGGAGTTCTGTTGTACTTGTAGCAGACTACGAGACGCTTATACTAGCAAACCGAAACATGTATATACCTTTGGCACAAAAAGATGAAATAGCCTGCACAAGCATTGCGATAATGCGTTCAGAGGCGGAAACGAGCTCAGATCGCAATTTCGGCACCACAAAGCAAAGCCGTTTTGATGTCGAAAACATGCTCAGTATGCTCACCAAAATTCATGCTATTCTAAGACTACAAATGGAGGAGTGTCAATGGTGCCCTAGATGAAGGGATGACCTGCTCTGATACCAATTGTTGGAGTTAGACATCTACAGAAGCATGCGAACAACACAATGAAGAAGAAGAAGCTTGGAGCATAACACACAATACTAAATGTATTACTAGAGAATGTACAAAGATAAGTAGCCCATTAGGGTAATAGGCGTATATACAATCCGGGGGAAAAAAACCTCCTAAAGAGGGAAAAAAGTGCCCCAAAGGTCCTAGTGTGTTCACACACATCACTACCTAAATATATCAATAGTGACTTCAGAGAACCTTAGTAGATTTCTTTGGCTCTCCAATAATGCATTTAGAGCCACTATGTTCTTCGAAGCATCATTCTCAAATGTTTGTGTCAACATAGAGAACTTGCAAGTGCTATAGTTGAGAGAAAACCTTCTATTTTGAGACTCTAGGTACTCAGAGTTTTACTCAGAGCTCACAACTTGGTATGAATTGATCGGAGAGATTTTGCACACTTCTAATTGAATTGTTTAGTTAGCTAACACAAGTTATTTCATGAATTTAGAGTGACTACACAATGAGCAATAAGCTTAACAACCTCAAGGGGTCATCCCGATATTTCAAGAGCAAGAAGATGTGCAAACATGGGTCACTTCATAATCCGATATCCTGAGATCTACTGAACCAAAAACAATGAAACTTTGTAGGCGTATACTAGACACTTCACTCTAACTATAAAAAGTTAAAGTACATGAAATGATGGACTATACGCAGAGAAATAGCTTATGTAAAATCATTGAAATGATGAGACGTAGAGAGTGAACAGTAGACAGAAATGATCATGAAGAAATCTATCAGTTAGTAAATGCTAATGCACATATAATACATAAGAAATGTAGAGGACCGATCTTACATAATTAAGGTTCAAGATATGCTCAAGTAGTAGCTCAATAGCTGACCTTATTTTTGTATGTCTAGGTTTACCACAATTCCAACAAGTGATTCGTGGTCGCTTCTGTTGGGCATTCACTACTGAAGTTTGAAGGGTAGGTGGTTTGGTTGGTTGGAGAGATGAAGCAACGGGTGGAGTTGAGTAATTGGATTGTGGAGGACGAGGAAAACTAGGGTAAGATGGGGCATTAAAATTACGCTTCATAGGAAATGAAGGTTTAACAGGAAATGGTCATGGACGTGGTTGTTGTAGACGGAGTGACTTGGTTATGGACTGGAATTCTTTTTCTGCATCATAAGCAAAAGATATAGCCTCGTTGAGGGTTGTAGGTCGTAGGGTGTGAAGCTTCGCTTGGATACCGACCTCCAAACCATCTTCGTATTTTTGCTGCAAGATATCCTCTAATACACATCTTCAAGCATTCGTACAAGTAGTAAATTTTGCGAGAACCGCTCTGTGTAGGTAGTAACCGTATCACCCTCCTTCCATGTAAGGGTCATCCATGCACGTCGAACATGCAAATGGTATTGAGAAGGAAGAAATGAATCCTTCATGTTTTCTTGAAAAGCCTTCCAAGTTGTTGGACGCTCCGTACTGTGCCGCAGGACATTCCACCAGAGTTGTGCTTTACCTACTAGATAGTTAGTGGCAAATTTAACTTTTTCACTTTCAGCATACATTTCATCGGTATAAAAATCATCAAACTGCGACAACCAAGAAAGTACTAAAGGCCCATCCTTTCGGCCATCAAATCGTAGAAACTGGTAGTTTCTATTACCAATCTTTGAATGAGTAACATCAGATTGGGCAGACACAATAGCTTTTACTACTCTCGTAAGGTTGTCTTCCTCAGCTTGCATCTTTTGGAGGATTTCATCACGTTGTCGGATCTCGTTCTGAGCTCCTTGAAGCTCATGCCGCAAGAGCTCTAGTTGTTGTTCAAGTGTTGCCGCAGGTAGAGGTGAATCACTGTAATCCTCCATGGTGCTCTTGGATCCTTGCTCTCAACCTTGCTTGGTATCTTGAACACTCAATCAAGTGCCACCCAAGGATTTTGAAGGAATTCACACTTCCAAGCTAGCTCATTGGAAAGTTCGTTCTGAGAGCTTTCCAACGGTATATTACACGCCTCAATCCGACCTACGGATTGAAAGTTACACTTGATTCTTTGTTGGGTCCATCCTTGAAATTGCCGCGAGCGCCTTGCACAAGTACCAAAGAAAGAGAACTTGAATAACAACTCCAAGAGATGGTGGAGTGGTCAAAGTACTTCCCTTGAAAGTAGGAGGTTGTGGGTTCAAATCCTCCTACCTTAGGGTCTCTAAACCTCTCTATTACCACTCAAAAATTAAAATTGCCTCGCGCGTAGCCAACGGTCGCCAAGGGAGCCTTGGGTGCCAATGTTGCCAATGTATTGCCTAAGTTATTGCCTAAGTTCTTTGCCTTAGTTGATGCCTTGGAGTAAGCCGAAGGAGTAAATGCAGGTGTAAACGGAGTAAGCCGAAGGAGTAAACGGAGGTGTAAATGCAGGTGGAGTAAGCCGAAGGAGTAAACGCAGGTGTAAACGCAGGTGTAAACGTAGGTTCTGGTTCTGGAACAGGAACAGAAACTGGAACTGGAACCGAAACCGGAACCAGAACTGAAACAGAAACAGAAACCGAAACTGAAACAGAAACTGGAACTGAAACCGAAACCGAAGACGGAGACGGAGATGGAGATGGAGATAGAGATGGAATCGGAATTCAGAATCGCGAACAGAGAGCAGAACCCTCTGTATTGACGCATGCAGAGCTCTGATACCACTGTTGTCAGGATCTTGCTCACGCGCATACAGAGATTACAGACACAGAAAACACACAGAGAATAGACGCAACAAGAGACGACACAGAACGCAGTATTGGGTGCAATCTCCCCCCATGCACTCTGTTTCGACAGTCCACAGAGTGCATGTATTTATAGGACTTTTGATTACGTCGAAAAGAGTGGTTACAAGAGGGCGGCTTCGAAAAGCAGGCATGAAACTAAAAGTTGATAACTTTTACGGAAAGCCATTGCTTTCAATAACAGAACCTACGGTCTTCAATGACCCTTATTCTGACCATTACTTTTCTAACAATAGAACCTTCTACGCGGGTTTATTTACAAGCTAAATAATAATTATTCCGATTATTGATGTTCGCCCTTTCACGCCTTGCACGCTCCTCACGAACCTTCAGCTGCTATATCAAAAACATCAAAAACATATTAATACATTAATAATATAATACTTTAACAATGCATTGTTCAATAATATACAACAGGATCCTCCATTTGGAGTTCATATGACTAGGGAACCGACTATACAAATATAGACTACCTATCAACTCAGGTTAAGTAGAAACCTGAGATTCACAAGAAATGTTCTCTATCATTACTGGAGAATCATTTCATCGATCTATTCGAGATGCACAAAGTATGAAAGATAAGCATTCCAACAAGATATGATGTGCATTAATTGGATAAGTACATAGAGAGATATCACCTTCACAAGGTGGCTATGTACAGAAAAGGTATGCGGCTGGAATACCTATGTACATTGTAGCATCCAAATGAGGTACTTTCTGATATCCATTGGTGAGACAAGGACCAGCATATGTATCTACACCCTCACCCTGTCATCACCACAAATTTTCACATTCAAATGAGCTCTTTATATAGATCTATGGGCATGGGACTTTTGACCTACCCTTGCATCTCTCACCTCTTGACCTTTCACTTCATGTCCTTTGTCCTTCCATTTGCTTGGGTGCTTTTTGGTGCTCTATATCACTCCATATGGATATGCTCATGACTTTTTTGAGTATTCTATCTCTCTAAATATATTTTGGCTTTTATCCAAGCCATAAATACATTTGCCCTTTTAATTCAACACTCTACTTTAAGGTTATGAGTGTACTCTCTATATTTTTAGGGTGCATCTTCCTTTTGAGCTTACAACAAATACGTAAGTGATGAAGAGGTAAATAATGAGAGGTGATTATGTGTCAAGCCTCACAATTGGAGCTTGCACAAGTACCATAATTTTCAACACTCCCCCTCAAGCTACAATTGGGAGTCCATGCTACTCTCCAATTCTTGTTCTCTTCACCTTTGCTTCTATCTCATTTTTCTTGATAGGTTGGTTATCTCCCTCCTTTGCATCCAATCTTCTTTGGCTTCTTTCAAACTTTAGATTTGTTTCTTTGGCTCTTTGCAAGAGCTCTTCTCCAACACCTATCAAGAAACATGCTTCATACATGTGTTTATAATATGAGATCACCTTGGCTTCATGTACCTTTGTTGCTTCACTCTCTTCCTCTTTGTTGTCCTCTCTTTGAGAATCTCTCTTCTTCTTTACCTTCATGGCTTCATGTATTCTTAGTTTGCATGCTTTGCTTTGATCCTCCTTTGTCTTTGGATCATTTTCAACTTTGCCTTTGGGTGCAATCTTTGCATCTCCTTTTGATGTCCTGATGGTTGTCATGCCTTCTTCTACCTTGTCTTCATGATTTCTTTTGTGCATCATGGCTGCTCCTTCCTTCTAAGCACTCCTTCAATGTAGGTGGCTCCTCTTAGTCCTTTGAATTTACCTTAGATGGCTGCTCTTATTCTTTCGTTGAGTGTACCTAATTCTTTTGGGTACTTTCCTCTTCATTGGACTTGTCTTGGATCTTCCAATCCTTGCAAGCAAACTCCCCCTTGCTTCATAATCTTTTACTCCATTCTTCATGGTTGATTTTAGACCTGCAAAAATCAACAATGGGCTGATCATACATGAACTCTTTCATGAGTTCCTTTCATGTGAAGCATTTGTAGCTTCCACATCTTCCAAGGTTTCTTCATGACCTACAGACAACATAAGAAATGGTGAATCTGATCAATGGTGCCTCTTGCACCTAACAAGGGTTGCCATGCCTCTTGGGATGGTCTTACTTTCCCTTACATAGGCTTGCCATTCCTCTTTCAATGGTCTTACTTGCCATAGGCTTTCCACTCCTCTTGGGTTTTCTTACTTGCCTTTACATATGGCTTGCCATTCCTCTTTGAATGTTCTTACTTGCCATAGGCTTGCCACTCTCTTTGGTGGTGTTAGTTGCGTTTACATGTGGCTTGCCACTCTCTTTTGGTGGTCTTACTAGCCTCATCCTTTGACAATACATTGACATGATATAAGCTTGGAAGTTACCACCACAAACAATGTTTGCAAATGCACTTATTTACCTCCTTTAACTTCAGCCAACATGTTACACTTTGCATGAGTGACTCTTCCTTCTAGCTTGCCCTTGTATGTTGCTCCTTGCAACCTTGGGGAATGTCTTCAAATCCTTGTGTACTCTTTGAAACTTTATGGCAGCCCTTCTTTGGAGTCATCTACTCCTCCTTTGTTGGGAAGCTGAATCCTAGGCTTCACCTGTCTTCAATGTCTTTGACACTTCTAGTGTTTGCCAACCTTTTAGCTTGAGATCCTTCCTTCACTTTGGCTCCAAACTTTGTGTCCTTGCTTTCTCCATTTTCCCACCTTTCTTTGGCTTGTCCAATAGGAGCATTGCATTAACTTGATGTATCTAAACTCAAAAATCAAACACATTTACTCATCCTCACATGAGCATACATATTTTCTTTTGCAGTTTTACCTCAATGGGTTTTACCCACAACAAGATACATCCACAAATTTCATAGATGGCACCGTTGCATCTTACCAATATTCATGGTATCCAAGCATGCATTCTTCCAGCTCATCTATGGCTGAACATGAGAAACCTTCCATGCTTCAGTATCATGCTAACAATCATATATACGTATGCATGCAAATAACCAATCATTTGAGCATATATTCAGCTCACATTATGCCAACTCAGATGGCTACATAGACCTGCAAATTTCAGCTTTTATAGACTTTATAAAATAGCCTATTAGTCATCCATACATCATGAACCATACATATATCTCCTTCTTGACACAACATGCATACATTCTTTCATGTTTAACATCAATCGTGAACTCTAAATTGAACTTACATTCAGCCTACCCATGGCTATCCAACATTGTCATTGAATTTGAGCATAACTTTCACAAGCATGCATACATAAGCATATCCAATGCAAAGCATATAATTCTATCCACAAGCTTAAATATAAGCTTCCATATCCAGCCTTCTACATAATATAAACTTGCATCTCGTTCAATTGAGTGCAATACCTCAAGCATGCATACAATGTTCATATACAACTATATGTAGTTGTGCATCCAAGATTCTTTGCTTGAATCTTCATCTTCTTCTATAGGTTGCTCATAAATCCTCATCCAAGTGATTAGTACCACTTATAGCATGCCTTAATGATCCACATATCAGTAGAGAGGAGTAAAAGACAGTTTCTTACTTCAAATCACATAAAGCAACAACATTGTCTTACATCATGAAAGCTTCATCTCCATATCGCATGAGTGTACATACTCCATGAACTCATAGCTCCATGCTTTCCTTTGCCATATGTGCATTCTCTTCAAGATCTCTTTGCACATCCAGCTCACTCCCAATGCTCTACAAACAAAGCTCTGAAACCAAAATGTGGAGAAATTTCACTCCAATACATGTAGTGAAAGTTAGAGAACCTCTTCTAGAATCTGCCCTATAAGACACATGCTTAATAAAACTTGATTCAGTCACAACTCAGAGATTCAATGGCTCCGACATTTTGTCCACACATAGTAGAATCACTTAGCTTTCTAACAAGCTAAAGAAAACTCCATTTGGAGTTCATATTGAAAGAACTTTGAGAAGCTTGTAGAAGGTAGAAAAATGCGTTTCGAAGCAACGAAGTTTGGTCTCGCCAAACGGAACAAGACCAGCCCTTGAGCTTATGGAGACTCAAATAGACCTTATGAGCATGTGATAAGTGCAAAGAAACACAGTATGTACTTTGGATCATCAAGAAGCATGAGTCGATACAAAACAGATAGGTTCACGGGTCGACTAGCACAAAAACTTACTATCTATAGAAGAGACAATGAACTTCAAATGCCCATATCGACCAGCGTGATTACAATTAGAAACGATCCTTTTATGGGAGTGATACACATAGGTTTTAGTGTATAGAATGCACAAAAGTATAAGGAATAAGCAAAATATGCTATAGGAATGAATGAGACATTCACCTATGGTACTTCCTATTTTTCAGGAATAAGCAGAGATTGACCCCGAGACAAAAAATCTCAGATTTCTCCCAATCTAGTGAATCAAATGCTATGAATATTTATCGGTATAAACTAGAAGATATTACCTTTCCAATGCGCCATCTTGCACTCAATTTGGAGCTCTGGAGAGAGAGAGGAGCAGCCGCTGCAAGATTATTGTTGGCGAAGAAGATGATGCAGAGAATTGAAGGAGCAAAACAATGATGGTCACAAGTGTATGTATATTGCTTGCATGTATTTTAGAAGTGATTTCAAGTCTTAATATAGACTCTAAGAGTGTTCCACGACTTCTACAAGTGAAATTTGAATTCAAATGAAGGTGGGAATGGTTGTTGGAGGGAATCAATTCACTTTCCTACAATCTAGGAAAAGTGAAGATCTAGTTTGATCTACTTTTAGGTGATTTTATTGCTTGATTGAATGCAACTTCAACCACCACAAATTCGTGGGATTTGGGATCTATCTTTCTACCTTTACATGTGTAAAGCTCAAGGATTTTACAATGGTAAATGAACCATCAAAAATCTCTCAAAAATCTCTCCAACGGATATTCTTTTGACGTGATAGACTTTGATGTAGATCAAATCAACCTCAAGCATAGTGTAAGCTTGATGTTCCAACAACTCCCTCTCAAGCTAAAGTATGCTTGAGTCTTCATTCTCTGATAGGTTGAATACCTGCCATAGCTTTGAATCTACAAATCTTTGTTCCATCAAGTGCCTTCGTCATCATATCTGCTACTTGCTTTTTAGTTGGAACAAAAGAAATGTCAATCTCATTTGCCATGAGCTTCTCCCTAATGAAGTGGCAATGGACTTCTATGTGCTTGGTTCTCGCATGGAAAATAGAATATTCCGCTAGATGCATGGAACTTACATTATCTCCAAATATGTGAGATTTGGAACCCACAAGTCCCAAATTTGTATACAATGCTTTTAACCATATTGCCTCTTGAGTTGCTATGGTCAAGCCTCTATACTCTGCTTCAATTGAGGATAAAGCAATTGTTGGTTGCTTCTTGGAACTCCATGACACTAGCTTCAAACCTGCAAATGCTAAGTAACCAGATGTACTTTTTCTATCATCCTTAGCTACTGCCCAATCTGCATGTGAGTAGATTTTGATATCCAAATATGAAGACTAAGGATAGAATATACCTTCGTTGATCGTACCTTTGAGATACTTAAGTACTCTCTTAGCCGCATCCATGTGTGGTCTCCTCGATGAGTGCATGAACTGACTAAGAACTCCCACATGAGATGTCTGCCCTTGTATGAGTAGCATATATCAAGCTACCTACCAAGCTTTGATACTCTTTAATGACTTCAATTTTCTCACCTTCATAAGCACTTAGTTTATGATAAATCTCCAAAGGTATACCTGCAGGTTTAGTGTTCTCCATTTTGAACTTGATACACAGGTCTAGGATCCAAGAAGTGATACAAACGATGACCAAGATGAAAGGGAAAAGGATTCAAAGATGCAAGTGGTTGGAGAATGCTCCAAACAAGTACCTAGAAGATCAGCAAGAGAGAAGAAACAACTAGAAAGGTATGGATATGATTCCACGTTTGTTACGAAGCATTCAATATACTTGGCAAAAGACTCTATTTCAGAGGAACCCTCAACCTATGAAAAGCCAAAGGGAAGCCCTAATTGGGAAAATGCCATGAAAGAAGAAATAGATGCATTGAAGGAAATGGACACTTGGGATTTGGTTCCAATGTCGCCGAATCAAAAGGTAATTGGTTGCAGATGGGTATATAAAGTTAAAAGAAACTCAGATGGATCAGTTTGCTGGTACAAGGCAAGATTAGTTGCCAAAGGTTGCTCACAAACTCATGGTATAGACTATGAGGAAACATTCTCACCAGTTGCAAAGATGACTACAATAAGGCCATTGATAAGTGTAGCTGCTGCAAGGAATTGGAGACTCCTCCAACTTGATGTGAAAAATGCATTCTTAAATGGTTGGATAAGTGAAGAGGTATACATGTAACAACCACCAGGTTTTGAAAACCCTAATCATCCATCTTATGTTTGCAGACTTAAGAAAACATTGTATGGATTGAAACAAGATCCTAGAGCTTGGAACTACAAGTTGGTTACATATCTTCAAGATCAAGGGTTCAAAGCTAGTAGCTCAGATCCTTCTCTATTCATAAAAAGGGATCACAATGAGGTTATCTATCTATGTGTATATGTAGATGATCTTGAAGCAATCAAACACTTCATTCTTACTCTTGATAAAGTATAGAACATTCCATCTACTATGTTCGTCAATAAATGAGACATAATACCTTGATCCTGATACCTTGATCCTGCCAATGAAGGTTCTTGACTTGGTCCCCATACATCTGTATGTACTAAGTCCAATAAGTTGTTGTGGATGTAGCCTTTGTGGTTGAATGGTTGTCTTTGTGCCTTCCCAATCTGACATCCATCACACCTGTTGATCATGTGTTGCTTTGATATGCTCGGTAGTCCTAGAACACTTTGATCTCTGCATATATCCTTCAAGGTTCTTTCATTCACATGAGCAAGTCTCTTATGCCACACTTCAGGCTCACTTAGGGTTTGAGACCAAAATTTGAATAGAGCTATGTTCCTTGTTTCTCCTACTTCAAAAGTAAAGAGCCTACCATGGTTCTCACCTCGGCCTATCTTTTTGAAGCCTTGACATGGATCTTCCACAAAAGCTTCATGTTGGGTGAACCTAACTTGCAAGCCTTTTTCAACTATTTGGCCTACACTTATTAGGTTTTTAGTGATAGTGGGTACATAGATAACCTTACTTAGAATGTTTGCCCTACCATTGGAAGCTTAATTGAGACCTGAAGACCTGTAGGTGTGCAACCTGAAGCTTTGCTGAGTGAAGTAATTGTAGATTTTTGAAGAACTGAAGATTTCTACTTGGATCAAGTTCAGCTGTGTATGATCCTCTTCTCTTAACTTTGTCAAGGACAACAAAGTCTAGGGAGGGGAGAGTGTTGGGTTGTAGGGTATGCACACACCCTCAATGGTGCATAAGAACCCTCCCTAGACCATGAGAACAAACCTCTTTGTATATATTTGAGTGTCACATGTGAACACTCTCCTCAAAGCACTTTTTAATATTTCCTCATACTATAGGATAGTAGACTTGAGAATCTCTCACCTTTATGGCCCTTCTAGAAAACTCCCCATGTAAAAAACCCACGCATGCCTTTCATTGAGGTTGGGTTGTTACAATTTTGATCTTAGAATATCCTAGAAGATATGACAATTAGAGAGAGAATCACCTTTTTGAATTTGCAAAGAAGCACATGGGGAATACAGCTTAGCCTATAAATAGAAGCTCATTTTTGTAAAGAGGGGAGCTTTTGGTCGACGTTCTCTCATGTAATATCTCTTGTCAATGGAAGATTCTCTCATTTACTCCAAGACTTGTTACATTTATCTGTATTGTTGTCTTTGTGAGCGTGTGAGAGTGGTGTGTGTGTGCTTATGCATGTCTCTCCTTTGTGTGAGTAGAGTAGTTGCATTCACTTGTATTTTCCTCATGGAATAGGATCCTTGACTCCCTATTCTTCTTGTTTTCAAGCATGTGGCAAAGCCTGGGGCTATTGCCAATGGCCTTGAACATGTGGGAGGTAGGGGTGGATGAGAGGAGAGTCACTCTTGAGCCTTCCTTCTTGCTTCCATGCAAGGTGGTGAGGGTTTTGGTCATTCCTTGCTACAACTTCAATAGTCTCCTTATCTTCAATCACAATCCCACACAGAATAATAGACTTCGGCACAACAAGATATAAAGAGGAAAAACAGAGTAAACGTAGAACAAGATGAGAGAGAACTTTATTATCTGTGCAGATTTCCAAGTAGTTCTGATCTATGTTACAAAATCTATCAAATAGCTTCCATGTGAAGCCTCATCCACTCGACCATCCACGAGCTGATCTCAATCCCAATCCTAGTCACAATCACAATCTCAATCCCAATCTCAATCTCAATCGCAATCTTAGAAACCAAAAACAATCCTGATCAATGTACGACCATTCTTCTTCCCCATCTCTCAGTCTTCATCTTTTTGGATATCCACCTTTTGCTAGTGCACATAAAATCATTCCTTCCTAAGCATGCACTCTCAAAATCTGCATGCTCCAAGATAGCATCTTTTTGCATGTCTCATGCAAGCCTTCCAGACCACCCATGCATCTACTTTTCATGTCCACCTCAAGAATTGTACCTGCAAAAATAGAGGTGATCCCTACAACACACTCACACACATGTCAATCACCCGAAATAACCTATATACCCATGTGCATTTTCTAAATCCACAAACATGAATAAGATGAATCAAGGCTCCTCTAGTTTTTTAAGTGTAAAAAAAAAAGCACTTTTCCAAGCCCTGCAACTCAAAAATAGTGAGAAATTAGCTTAATCTTGTGAGACAAAAAATATTTTGTTCTTCAATCTGTACAACAGTGTTAGAGATGCCTTAGGTCTAAATCCGCTTCAAGATATCACTTTTGGGCCTTTCAAAATGGGAAATTCTAGAGAGAGATGAACAAACATGAAAAATATATTCATGTAAGCCGCCGGATCAGCATTTTGTATTTTCATAATTACTATATTTTCTTATCCCGCGCGAACCGAAAGGTTTCATATTCCGCATGAACCGAAAGGTCGTGTGAAGAGATGTATCGGCTAAGACATTGCGGTGACGCTCCGGTAAGGACAAGTAGGACCGCCAGACTGTCTGTCTGGGCGATTGCGGTCTGTGGAGAAGCCGTAATGCAGTGTTCGTGAAGTCTGAGTATTGTCGTCCTTACCCTTGTTAATTTCATTACTTTGTGATTAACACATAAGGTTCTATTGTCGATATACGTTTGTGCGATGGTAATCAATAATTACTACGTGACGCATTGTGAACAGTATTAACCTGAGTATGAACAGTAAATTTGTGAGAAGACTAACCAGAGTCTTGACAATAATTCATATTAAACAGAGTTTTGAATGTTAACGTACTATGGTTTGGATAAGTTAATTGGGAAAATCAAGTTACAGGGCCTCTGATTTATCAGACCCCTACCACTCCCAAGAACCCAAAAGAACTTAAAATGCCTGTAATGTAAAAGAGCATTTTAACACTCGCGCCGTCTATAGGAAAGTGGCACAAAACTGTGAATAATCAGTAAGGTGGAGTAGTACGCAAGTGGTGCAGACGTGATATATGCCGGTTACTCGGTCCAGCGAGTTGTATCAGAAGTACAAGAGAGACCAGCATCCCTAGACAGTACCAAATTTGTTAGGGACACCCCCAGTCGGCAGAAGCATAGACCGGTTAAGTCCAATTGTCGAAGGAACAAAGTCTGTTAGTAGCGATTTCGATAAAATTCTGGTGACACAGGAGGAAATTTCGGCAGATTCCGGTGTAATTTCGGTGCAGTCTACAGAAGGTACAGTAACTTTGGAGTGTACAGGGACACAGTGCGCAGTTGACCCGGCACTGTCTGGTCAGGATTCGAACTTCTCCGAGAATAAAGTGGTGCTACCCAGAGAGATCATTGCCGGTGAAAGAATACCCTGTTTTGGGGAAAGTTCGACAAATTCCGGTGATAGTTCGGTCCCAATTGCAGGGAATTTATAGTTTTCCGGTGATAGTGTGATACTTCCGGATGAATCTTCATTTCGGACACCACTGTTCGGGGCAAATTTTCCTACCTGGGATATCCAAGCTGAGGATAGGCTCTTCGATTTGGAGATCCGTAAGAGATTGAACGCTATTTTCAAATCGGAAGGTGAGCAGTCTGACCATACAGATTCCGAAGGACCAGAAACAACTCCTCAGAACTCAGGAGACAGCAACGGTACCACTACTAGCACCATGAGTGGACAACAACAGCAGCAATACCAAGAGCAACAACAACAACAGTAGCAACAACAAGAGCCACTTCCGCTTCGACCTGTTCCAACAGGGGTGACGTACACAAAGTTTGGTGGATTTCCAGGTGACGACCCTAATGCACACGTGCGTACCTTTGAGATAAGTTATGCTGTACTGAACCATCCACTCGATCCGGCATACAATCCCATCGTATTCTAGTCTACATTAGTCAATGAAGCAGCGAGATGGTTAACAGAGTATGATTTCAATCATTTCGTTACCTATGAGGCGATAAGAGATGCATTTTTACAGCGGTTCTGGTTGAAGAAAAACCTTGCCGAAATCTTCGACTATCTGCAGAACAATCGACAGAAGCTGCACCAGACTGTTCAGGAATATGCCACATTATTTAGAACTCATTTAAGACAACTGCCTCCGGCGCATGCCAACCTGCCGGATGATGTGATAACCCAATGGTTCATTAATGGTTTGACCCCACAGCTATGACAAATCATGATCATCCCCTGTGTAGGTGCTATGACGCTAGATGTTGTTATTGTGATGGCCCTGCAACTAGAGCATAAGGTTGGGGGATTCACCGAAGACTTGGAATGGCTAAAGGCCAGTAAGCATGGTATAGATGATCAGTCTAAACAGATGTATTGCACCAAGTGTAAAAATCTAGGGCATACCAGTGCTACCTGTGCCCTTAATCAGATGTATTGCACCATCTGCAATACCACCGGACACTCAATTGAAAATTGTGCGTATAATGCCAAAGTGCAGGGATGAGCAGCTGTAAACGCCATTATACAAGAACCAGGTCAACCCGCAACTCACTATGTACCACCGTAGATGCGAAACAATCAACTGCAAGGATACCGAAATTACCGAGGACAGCGGAATACCAACTTCAATGCAAATCATTGGCAGGCCAGTACATCAGAGGAGAATACTTCTCTGCCACCACCTCGATGTCATTTTTGCAGTGAAATTGGTCACATCCGGAGATTTTGCAAGGATGCAGCCGAATACGACAAACGAAAGAAAGAGCGCCAGAACCCGATGACCAACCTGGTCTATATCTCCCCAGTGGAATCGCAAGCAGCAGTGATCAAGACAAGATCCGGTAAGCAGTTGCAACCCGCAGTTGAGGTGTTTGAACCTGGTATCCGTGAACAACAACGAATGTATACCAAAGCCAGCCAATGGACTGCCAAAGATCCTACCGTGTTCCCCGATCCAATCTCGATGACACAGGTTCCCCTGCCAAATGTGAGAGCGCATGAACAAGACTTTACTCCAGTAACAGGAGAATCATCATCGGAACCAGTGAAGAATGCAATTCCAACAGACCACGTATGGGATATTCTCTCAAAGGCTTCAATTACACTTCCTTTGGGGCAACTACTTGCCCTAGTGCCCGGAGTTAGGCAACAATTCCAGCAACTGGTCAGCCCTGAATCTTCCAATACTCCGGCGACTGCAACCATACAACCGGAAAATGATTCTACGGTGGATCATTCTGTCCCCTTAATCACTGTCTGGCATAAAAATCACAAGATTACGCAAGTGTTAATCAATGGTGGTTCCGGTGTGAACATGCAGCTCTCTGCAAGAAGTTAGGGTGGACCCAAATCGAGCCCGTTCAATTCTTTGTCAGAATGGCAGATCAATCCCGCGTCCATCCGGTGGGATTAGTCTGGAATAT
Organism: Ceratopteris richardii; assembly: GCA_020310875.1. Taxonomy (NCBI): domain Eukaryota; kingdom Viridiplantae; phylum Streptophyta; class Polypodiopsida; order Polypodiales; family Pteridaceae; genus Ceratopteris; species Ceratopteris richardii. The sequence continues at coordinate 6,692,559 of CM035422.1, read as the reverse complement.
CCTGATTACTTTGCAGGGTACAACGTTCAAAATGACTTTTGTAGTCTTAGAACTACCAGAATCCAGCCTCGATTACAATCTCCTTTTCGATCGACCGTGGTTGAAACAGGCTAAAGTTATATAGGATTGTTCAGCACAGGAACTAACTTTTAAAGACAATCACCATAAATATGTTGTCAAACTGGATGCCATTCAGCCTTGCGAACTTCATGCCAGACCCTATGTAGCAGAGCCAGTCCACATGTTGGATGGCTTATCTGACGATGAAGAAGAGGCGTTTTTTATGAACAATAAAGATTTGATTTCCTTAGGTACTATAGATCTTCAAGCTGTAGCAGATAACTGGAGTCCGGCAGTCTGTACGGTTGTTCCCATGATCGGAGACACAGATGTAGATGATAATGCTGTTATGGATGGAGCTACTCTACATCAACTTTTATAATCAGCTGACGACTTGGGGAAACATCATCAATTTTATGTCCCAGAAGACCAGTTAGTGACCTATAATTTGGGTGATGAAGCTAATCCGCGACCTGTTAAGATTAAGGCAGGATTGTCCGAGGCCTTTCAAGAAGATTTGATCCGACTTTTGCGTGAGTTTTCTGATGTTTTTGCCTAGGATTACCGCGATATGAAGGGTCTTGATCCGCGAATCTATCAACATCGAGTCGTGCTTAAGCCGGAAGCAAAGCCAATTAAACAATCCAGCTACCGCATGAATCCCAATTATGCAGCACAAGTCAAAGTAGAGCTCGATAGGTTATTGAAGGTGGGATTCATCATACCAATAGAACACGCTGAATGGATATCTCCGATCGTTATTGTTCCTAAGAAAAATAAGCAGCTACGAATCTGTGTGGATTACCGGAAACTGAATGCGGCCACGGTACCTGATCCGTTTCCTCTTCCCTTTCTTGACACAATGCTTGACAGAGTGGCCGGGCATGAGATGTACTCCTTTTTGGACGGCTACAGTGGTTATAACCAGGTCAGAATGGCTGAAAAAGACGTACCGAAAACAGCTTTCATTACAAACTAGGGTGTTTTTGCGTGTATGGTCATGTGGTTTGGGTTACAGAATACTCCTAGCACATTTCAACGCTGTATGCAGGAAATTTTCTCACCCTACCTAACCACTTTTTATGCAAGTCTATTTAGATGACTTCTCCTTATTCAGCAAGATTGTGGCACACCTGTATCATTTATGGTGCTGTTTTGAGAAATGCCGTGAATACCGACTTTGCCTGAACCCAACAAAATCTGTTTTTGCGGTGTCTTGTGGTAAAATCCTTGGACATATCATATCGGCACAAGGTATCCAAGTTGATCCTGACAAAGTTGCAGCTGTGTTGGAAGCACCCTGTAGAGGGACAATCAAGCAAAAAGAAAAGAAGAAGAAAATCAAAGTCTAAGACAGTGCAATAAATACACATCTCTGCAGGAAGCCCCGCAGGGGCGCATTACCCATCTCTGCACAGAGCCCCGCAGGGGCACGCATCAGGCAAAAAGAGAAATCATCCAGGTCATGCACGGTGGAAAAGAAGTAAACAGCCTCAAAGCAATACAACAGGGTCAGATGTGTGCAACCAGGACAAATCAGAGGACCAAAAGTTACAAAGGGGTAGAGGCTGAAAAGTTTAAGAGGGTGACTAAGAACAGCACATTCCTAGTCACTGGTGGCGTGCGTGGCAACTCAAGTCAACAGGCAAGACAACTCCATCAGGCTCTCGAGTTGTAGAGCTTGAATCAAGAAGGCCATCGAATCTGCATGTCTGTTTAACTGCAGACAATACTGACCAAGGGGAGCGTGCGGAGAAAAGCTGAGCGCCTCTAAAACGTAATGCAAGATCAAGATTCAGGCAACACTGACCAACGGACGCGTGCGCGAAGCAAAGTCTGTCAAGGGACGACAGAGACGAAGAGGGGGAGAGTGTTGCAGAGCTAAAGAGTGCACAAAGCAGAGAAAAAGACGGGCCTCAAAATTTTTCCGATTTGGACACACAACTTTTGTATCATAACCACTCTTGTATATATTTTCCGTTGTAAATGCACTAGAGGAGTCCTCTAGATGCATCCACACAGAAGATTAGTGATTTTCCCATGTACAATAGTAGGAAGTTAGTCTCTTAGTGAATAAAGTGCCGGTCTCTTGTGTGAAAGGACCAAACTTAGGGCACTAGTATATAAGTCAAAAGTGACTCATTGTAGAGGACTTCTTGTCATTGTGAAGAAGGAGCACTTCTGAATTTTCGAGTTTGCCTCTTCCTTGCTGATTTGGATCTTCTTTTTGCTCTTGTATGTGTGTGTGATGCTTGAAATGCATGTGTAGGACTGTTGTCTACCCCTTCCCCTTTGTTTTGAGCTGCTGTAGTGCGTGCGTAAGCTAGGAGAAGCTGTGGCGCGGGTGTTTGTGACTTCCGTAATTCACTGTTTCTGCCATAACTTGAAGCAGAGTGGTCAGAATTGAGTGAAATCACCACCGTTGGATGCGTCTCGTCGAGAGCTTCGAAACGAGTACCCTATTCCCTATGTTCGGAGTCCTGGGCTGGGAGAAAACCTCAAAATACCAAAACTGCTGAAAAGAGGCTTGCGGCAACACTTCCAGTATTTCAGTAGGTGTGAGTGGTAGTAGTCTTTTCTTATGTGTGAATAGCTGAACCACTTCATTTTCCATCACGTGTGCACACGTCTTCATACACTTGGTTAGTCGCTCCTTAGGATTGACATTTAAATGTGTGTTAAAGAACCCACTATACGCACTTGTGTGGCAATTGAGGTATAGTCTCATTGGCACAAGTCCTTGAGTCTTCGTGACTCAAGTACACACGTTTTTGGCGCCGTTGCCGGGGAGTCACTCTACCAAGGTGCCTTCGTAATGGTTATAGACCGAGTGTGATCGAATCGTACTTGTAGATGCAAATTCATCCTTTGGCAAGTAGTCCACCATTTCAGCACTTGTCACTTCTCATCTTCGAGGTGTGTGTGATAAGTTTTAGGTTTAGGTTTTGGAGGAGGGAAGAGAAGGAGGAGTTAGGGTTAGGTTAGAAGGAGAGGAGAAGTGAGGAGAAGTGAGGAGAAGAGGAGTAGGAGTAGACCAAAATCCCCAGAAAATCACCAAAAAAATCCCAAAATTTCAAGTTTTGTCCAAAAAGTATAAAAACCAAAAAAATTGTTCATTTGACACTTCACTGCTCACTGGTATCGTGGCAAGCAGCGACTGGTATCGTCAGGTTGGTATCGTGCAAAAGAGAGCTTCAAAGCTTGTGCAGAAGATCAAGAAGCAAACTAGATAGACCCAAGGTGAGTCCCCATCAAGATTTAATACCTAAAACTCTCTAAACTTGCACAAACAAATGGTTAAAAGGAATGCGCAGTATCGCGGGGGGGAAAATTTTTGATTAATTGCATATTTGGTGAGAGACAGAGGCTTAGGAGTGAGGAGAAGGGTGAGAGGTGCAAGGGGGTATAAAAATTTTTCAAGTTTGGAGACCTTTTGGCTTGAGTATCGCGATCGGTTGAGTTTTGGTATCGCGATACCAAAATTCCCTTGTATCGCGACACTCGCCAGAGGTGTCGTATCGTTGGATATCAGTCTTGGTATCGCGACACTATTTCAGTATCGCGACACTGAGTTGGTATCACGATCGTGTCCGACCCCTGGTATCGTATCGTCTGGTACTAACACTTGGTATCGCGACACCATTGTGGTGTCGTATCGCCTAAGTTTGTAGTATCGCGACCTCACTTTACCGGGTGGTGTCGTATCGCTTGATACTTTGGTATCGCGACACTACTTTGGTATCGTGATCGGGCCCTTCCCAAGTGTCGTATCGTTGATTTCTTATCTTGGTATCGCGACACCATAGTGGTATCGTGTCGCCAAGATTGGTATCGCGATCGCACCCATCACGGTGAGATCGTATCGCCTATGACCTCAGGTATCGTATCGTCGATTTTGTCAGTATCGTATCGTGGTGTTTTCCAGTGAAGTATCGCGACACTATCTCTGGTATCGTATCGCCTGTTCATCAGGGCAGTATCGCGACACTGTCATTAGTGTCGTATCGCCGAGCCTTTCAGGTATCGTATCGTGCATAGTCGAGGTGTCGTATCGTTTATTTTCGGGGATAGTATCGTGACACCAGATTGATATCGTATCGTCTGGGTGTCTGGTATTGTATCGCGGTCAGTGTAGTATCGCCGAGAGCAGTATCATCAGGAAGTGGTATCGCCCAGATTGACCCCTTCTTTTGGCAGACTAATTGAGTCATTGAGTGAGCTACCCAAGGGGAATCTAAGAAGCATAAAGAGAGGCTTGGGAGAGTGAATGAACTTGAGGTCAGGAAGAGTTCTAAGTAGTCGAAGGAGTATCATATCTTCAGTAGGAAGTACAGCCCAGGCTAGTCACCACTCTGTTTACTTAGAAACCTCTAGTGACTCGGAAGAGGAATTACCTATGGCTTCGGAAGACATGCAAGGTCCCACACCAACGAGAAGCTTCATGACTACTGTGGAGGGGGACTACCGTACGTCCTTGCAGTATGTGTCCACCAATGCCCAGGAGATTCCAATCTACCTGGACGGCTTAAATAGGTCTGTGGCCAGGATGGTAACTTCCCAAAATGCCACAATCGTACCCCGACCAGCTGTCAAATACGAAGGAGGTGCATATGTTGACAAAGTTGGCCACATCTACATTGTAACCGAATTTCCGGAAATGATCAATGAAAGAGGGGAACTCTCAGACCCTGAAAACCTAGGAAGGACACAACGAGAAGAGTTTGTGACCACCCCTAGAGGCAGATCCCGAGTGTCACGTGTCTTGAGAGGTGACTTGATACCTCAAGACGACTATTTGTTAGAAGTCTATATGATTCACGGATCAAACTTACTGTTGCAAACCGATTCACCTGTTCCAGGGAGAGAAGAGAACCCCATGACACTCTATGAACTGAAAGACCCGGATGATGAGACTAGACTCACATACCTAGATAAAGATCAAAGAAGGTATTGGCCTGTGAGTATCTTAGACAGGTCTCGATTAAGATATATGGGTACACCTATGTTTCCTCAGAGAGAGCAGGCAACAACCTCACAAAACCCATTTGGAAATCAAGAAGAAACAAAAAATACTGCATCAGGACAGACGAGCCATAGGAGCTTACCTAATCATGCTCATGTACAATTTGCCACGCCAGGAGTACAAGCACACTATCAGACCCAACCAGGGATAGGAAACCAGTATAGACCACCAGTAAGACCACAACCACCGATAGGAAGACAGCCTGGAATGCCACCAATACGACCAGCTGTCCCTATTCTTCCTGTGATGCCCAGACCACCTGAACCGATTAGAAGGCTGAGGCCTATTCAAGTGGCTAAGTGTGTACGAAACCCTTATGATGGATCAGGAGAACCATATGATCACATTGCTGAATTCAAACAAGTCCTAAGAGCGGAACAAGTGGACGACTTCTTTGTACAGTATGAGACGTTTGGACTCACCCTCATAGGAACAGCTCTGACCTGGTTCCAACCCTTAGATCCCAATCAGTTTGGAAACATGGAACAATTTTTTCAAGAATTCATAGGAGAATTCACTAAGAGGGGAATCAAACATAATTCAGCTTCGCTAATTCACAGCTTCAAACAAAATCCTAATGAAACGGTGAAGAATGCCGCCAGAAGGTTCAACCAGTATGTGGATAGATGCCCAGTAACAGAGAGACCGACTCAACAAAAAATGATTTCATTATTTTTGGATGGGCTCACTAACGGAACCTTGAGAACGCTAGTGTACGTGAAAAGACTACAAACTTTGAGTGAGTGTCTTCAGGAGTGTATTGATTTGGAAGATAACTTGGCTGAGGACCTCAACAGCAAGTCCAGCCACGCTAAATCGGACGACTCAAGGAGTGCTATTTCTTCCAACTCCAGTCACGTGGAAGAATTAGCAGAGCTATTAGCCAAGAAATTAGGAGCACAGGGGCAAGGAGCTTATCAACCCCCAGTTCAAAGATTGCCTATGCTACGGAGATGTAGCTTATGTGGAGGAGATCACCCCACTCACCTGTGTGTTCGAGGAGGGGGCGGTGCACAACCAGCTTATCCATACAACAGGCAGCAACAACAAGGGACTTCTTGGTATTGTCACATAGAACAGAAATACACTAATCACACTACTGAGAACTGTCCATTTAATAGGCAAACACGCCCTTTCCAACCACCTCAGTATCGACCGTATGGATATCCACCTAGAGACCCGAACAGAGAGATCCCAAGATACAACCCTTATCCAGCACAGACAGGAGTACCTAGACCAATTGAACAGACACCATACCCACCACCACAACCAGTGCTAGGACCCCAACCATCGCAACCTCAACAAGTAGTACCAGTAAAGTATGCGCAACCAGACGAAAATCTAGAAAGAGCTATAGTACCAGTCACGACAATGACCCAGATAGAATCAACAAACCTTGGATACGAAACCCTACCAAGTGAGTACTATCCGTATGAAGCCTACCTGATGGAATACGAACCGGCATATGAGACTACATACTATGGGTATGAAGGCTATGATCAGACTTATGGAGCAGAGACTTCCACTCTAATGTACACAGCTCCTAAAGCACCACAACCCACGAGACCACCTAGTAGACCACCAGTACAGAGAGGACCATGCTTTAGATGTGGAGGAGACCGTTTCATTAGAGAATGCCCTCGACCCTACAACCCTCCACCACCTAGAATCTGGGAAGGATATTGCAGTGATTGCGGAAAAGAACATCTTTTTAGGGATTGCCCTAAGAACCCTGCACCAATCAATGTAATAGAGGTCATAGAAGAATCTGGAAGTGATAAGGAGTACACAGTGCCACTAAAAGCCATCACTAGAGCCCAAACAAAACAACAAAAAGAACTGCAACCGGAAGAGGAACAAAAAAACAACACGAAAATAGGCCCTGCAACTCAGATAGTGGAGGATTCGGAGGACCCATGTGAAAATTCCCGCAACACAAAAGCTCAGAAATGGAAAGAACGACGAGAGAAACTCAAGGATAAATGGGCAAAGAACAAGAGTACAAACAGTAACAAGCAAATCGAAAAATCAAGTAAACACAAAGAACAAGGGAAGTCTAAGGAGATTCCTGAGCCAATCGAACCTAGCTCAGATAGGGAGAAGCCCGGATCAATTCTAGCAGACCCAAAGCCAGACGACTTGGATATGTGGCTAAAAGCGTACCAAGCTAGAATCAAAATGGGACCGAACATAGAGCAACATGAAAAAATCTACCCTAGAGGGGAATTAGAAAAGGAACGACTAGCCATATGCAGAAAACTCATAGAAGTAGCACAAACAACCCTAGAAAAGACTATCCCAACTCTACCAGAGACAAGGATTGCACAGGAACCTTATGAAGAATGCATCAAACCAAAGGATAAAGAACTTAGGAAAAAAGATCCCCAAGGTGAACAAGAGGCAGCACAAGATGGCCCTGTATCAGCCATACCAGACTTAGAAGCAGAATGGCCCAAGGACTTGTGGGATAGAATCAGAGAAGAACAATGGAAGAAGAATGGTGTCGATCCACCACCATTTGATGAAATAGATGTGGAAGACTGTCAACCCCATCCTAACCTCGAGGAGGCCTACGAGGAGATCTCAAGACTCGATAGAGGTAGAGAGGAGACCATAAGCATTTCAACATTGCCTAACTACATGGGAGAGTACGAAAGAGAGTCAGTGGTAATACGAGCACCCACGGTGCATGGAAAAGGAACAGGAAAAGGAAAGGAAAGTTCGCATAACTTAACAGAGTTAAAGAAAACAAAAGTACAATGCCAATTAACGGTGGAAGATTTGCTTAGACTTAAACCCCAGTTATGGAAGCAAATGGCAGATCAATTGAAGCCACTGTCAAAGAATGGAGGATCAAACGAAAAGGAAATGGAAAATAAGTCCACAATACAGGTTCCAGTCGACAAAGTAGGAGAGTTCAGTGAAGGGGATGAAGGGAATACCTGTTTACCTGTCATCTACAATGGGTACATAACCAAAGCTATCTTAGACACAGGAGCTGGGGTAGGAATTGCAACGAAGGAGATTTGGGAAAAGTGGGGAAAACCAGCCTTACGACCCACTCGCATGAAACTCCAGTTAGCAGACGGTCATGTGGAGAGACCGCTAGGAATATTGGAAGGAATTAAGTTAACAACGTGCGGAGTGGAATTTGAACACACACTGGCCATATGTAAGTTCGAAAAAGCAAACAATTATGAGATGATATTAGGACGACCCTTCATGAGACAGATGAGAGTCGTACAAGATTGGGGCAGAGATTCATTATATCTCCAACATCAAGGGAACACTACCAAGATAAACTTGCACACATTTGCGTATCGGGATGTCCCTCCATTACAATGGAATTCAGTCCACAAAGAAGAAGATGATCTATCCATTCACAGTGCTGGATCAAGTGACCAATCCTGGATGCACGAGGATGCCCAGTTGTGGATGTGCAAAGAAGCAAAGAAGGAGGAGTGTAAAAAACAAATGTGGCCAATAGGGCACCCTAACTATCGATCGATAGAAGACCCCGATTATATGCCTCAAATTTTTTCAGATGAACTCTTCGAACCACATGGCTAGATGGAAATCCTAGCCACATTAGACGTTTGTGTGAATGAGGAAGTATTGACGATGAACGATTGTATAGACGAGGAAGGATATGATGTGAACCTCTACATGGTTGTCCTCCAAGAAGTAGAAGAAGGGGAAATTGAAGAGAAAGAGTGGAAAGAAGAGTACGAAAGCATAGAAATGGAACCAGAGTTTGACTCTGAGGAACAATATTTAGAAACCATGCAAAAAGAATCAAAAGAAAGACCAACAAAAGTCTTAGCAATCAAAACCATCCCAATAATACACGAGCCTAGAGAGGACACGAGTAAAGTGGAACCGGAACCAGACCGTTTCGAAGTTCCAGAACATTTTAAAAGATACGAAGTGGAAGAAAGGAAAATAGCCACTCAAATGCCTAAACGAGAGGCCCGGGATGGAGAGGCCTATGATGATGGAGAATGTTATTCTCCTAAAGAACAACCTATTCTTGTGATTAGAGCACCTCTATACCAAGAATAAGTCAAAATCTTCCACTCATTTAGAGGATCAATTACTAATTATCAAAAAATTAACAAATCTGTGAAGAAGATGAAACACAGAAAAGTCTGCTGCACTATTTCTTCACATTGGCCTATCAAACGTGTAAAGTTTTTGATGAAACTTTGTACGAAGTATCTCCTAGAGATTGCGCATCTACTCCAAGTTGAATTACTTCAAAAGATTAAGTATAACTTGAGAAATCAACTTCTCAAGTTACCTATGTCAGAAACTATCACTCAGAACAGTCGATTTTATACCTGTAACTTTTAAGACTTGGTTCTCCTTGAATAGAACCCGTTTTCCAAAATTCTTCTAGACATGAATAGCTTATCTTCCAACTTAAAGATTAAGCCCTCACTCATGCAAAACTTTAAACTGTGCTAGGAGAAATGATCAAAACATTAACTTCGAAATCTGCGCCTGTTTTAGGAACCAGTGAACACATTTCACATATGAATGTTCCTACACTTAATTCACTCAGCCTGATTACAATTGGAAGCTAAAACTTTGTACAGAGGTCAAGCAACTCTCAACTTAGACTTGTACAAAAGCATTTCACAATTGATCTACTGTAGAAGGAGAACACGCAGAAACATCGGGTGCAAATATTTTCAATTACTCAAAAGAAAATACAGTTGAGTGATGAGAGCTAACTCAACTAACTTTTTCTCTATCTCATGACATCTATCTCCCTCATTCTTGACTTCTAACTATTGTCACATATGCTCTCATACTTGCCCCGACTTTTCTCAAAGTATTTATAGATAAATTTGTACATGATTCTTACTAAACAAAAGATCTAAGTCAGCTATGACTATACTAATGTACATATGTGTACACTTCTCTTATCCTCTGAATGTAATCTTCTTCTTCATCCTTTAATCTTCCAAGCCTTCAATTGGTGATTGGTATGCACCAACAGCTCCCCCTCAATCATCAATTGAGGTTTTCTCTGTCTTCTTGATACTTGCCATGTCTTTGAACCTTTGTAACTTAGGTCCATCCAAACTCTTTGTCATCATATCTACCACTTGTTCTTTTGTTGGAGTGTACATCACTTCAATCTCTTTATCTAGTACCTTTTCCCTCAAGAAATGATACTGGATCTCTATATGCTTAGTCCTGGCATGAAAAACAGGGTTAGCTGCCAAATACAAAGAACTCATATTGTCTCCAAAAATTATTGGAGTACTATGATCAAACTCAAAACTTTTCATCAAGGTCTTCAACCATATCACTTCCTTTGCAGCTTCTACCATTCCCTTATACTCAGCTTCTGTGGATGATAAAGCAACTGTATGTTGCTTCTTTGAACACCAAGAAACTAGCTTATCTCCAACATAACAGAGATACCCATGAGTAGACCTTCTATCATCTGAGTCACCTGCCCAATCTGCATCACTAAACACTTTGATTCTTGTGTCAGAAGTGAAACCATAATACAAACCTTCACTTAGGGTTCCTTTGATATATCTGAGTACCCTTTGGGCTGCAATCCAATGAGTCTTCTTTGGACAATGCATAAATTGTGACAACACACCTATTGCATATGATAGATCTGGCCTTGTCAAGGTAGCATAGATTAGACTACCTACCAAACTCTGATATTTCTTCATGTCATTGAATTCTTCACCTCCATACCTGCTTAATTTATGATTTACCTCCAATGGTGTGGTTGAGATCTTGCAATCTTTCATGTTAAACTTGACTAGAAGATTCTTCAAGTATCTCTCTTGTGAAACATATACTCCATGTTGAGTATACACAATCTGCATTCCTAGAAAATAAGATAAGTTTCCCAAATCACTTATCTTAAACTCCTTCTCTATTTGTCTTTTGAGTTCATTGATTCCTTGAGCATCTGTTCCTGTAACAATAATATCATCAACATAAATGCACATGTAAATGTATCCATTTTCACTTGCCTTCACTAGCAAGCTACTATCTGCCTTTGATGCTTGAAATCCACATTCATTCAAGAACTTGACCAATCTGTAATTCCAAGCTCTTGGGGCTTGCTTCAACCCATATAAAGCTCTCTTGAGCTTACACACATAATCTGATCCAATTGATTCCATGAAGCCTTCTGGTTGCTCCATATATACTTCATCTGCAATGTATCCATTTAGAAATGCATTTTTCACATCCAATTGTGATAATTTCCATCCCTTGCAAGCAGCAATAGCAATCAATGTCCTAATTGTAGACATCTTAGCAACAGGACTAAAGGTTTCATCATAATCTACCCCATAAGTTTGGGCATAACCTTTGACCACAAGTCTAGCCTTATATCTAGACACCTTACCATCTGCAAACCTCTTTGTTTTATATACCCACTTACATCCAATGACCTTCTGATTCTTTGGTCTTGGTACTAGTTCCCAAGTTTCATTTTCAAGTAGAGCATCATACTCTTCCTGCATTGCCTTCTCCCAATTCTGTTTACCTTTGGCTTCTTCATAAGTGGTTGGATCTTCTTCTGTTTTCACAATGTAGGCATAATCTTTTGTTGTTAGGAAAGATGTATCATAACTATACCTTATAGGTTCTTTCCTTTCTCTTGTAGATCTTCTGATTTCTGCATTCCTTGAAGTTTCAGCCTCATTTGACTCTGGATCAAATCTTGGCCCTTCTTCTACATAATCCTACACTCTACTTCTAGAGTCAACTTCATCAACAATTTCTTCACATACTTTTACCTTTGCCTTTCCTTTCCTTTGAATTTCTTCAACACCTGTATACTCATTTGGTGATCCTGTATACCACATATTTTGCTCATCAAATGTCACATCTTTAGTAACAAGAAATTGCTTTGTGGATGGACTCCACAACCTGTAACCCATCTGTCTATCATCATATCCAATAAACACATACTTCTCTGCTTTTGGTTCTAGCTTATGTCTTAATTGTGAAGGAACATAAGCATATGCAATACATCCAAATACTTTACAATGATCAAGACTAGGCTTCTTACCCCACCATGCTTCATAAGGGGTTCCTCCATCCAAAGCTTTGCAAGGCAACCTATTCACAAGGTATGTTGCAGTGTTAATGGCTTCTGCCCATAAGTAATTTGGACAATTCTTTTCCTTCATCATGGCTCTTGCAAACTCTACAAGAGTCCTATTCCTCCTTTCTGCTACTCCATTCTGTTGAGGGGAGTACCTGCAAGTTACTTCTCTTTTGATACCTGCATTCCACAAATAATCATCAAACTCTTTAGAGAAATACTCTCCCCCTCCATCTGATCTTAACCTCTTGAGCTTTTGCCCTGTGATCCTTTCTGCATAAGCATGAAAATGTTTGAATTTCTTGAAAACTTCTGATTTATCCTTGATTACATACAAAGTAATCCACCTGGTTGCATCATCAACAAACAACACATAATATATGGATCCATTTATGCTATAGTCCTTTGAGGGACCCCATACATCTGTATGAACCAATTCAAGCATATTTGAATGCTTGTACCCTGATTTGTTGTAAGAACTCTTATGTGCTTTACCTAATTGACAAGCTTCACACTTGTACACCATATGTTGCCCTTCAATATTTGGCAATCCAAGCACCACCTGATTCTTTGACATCTCCTTTATAGCTCTCTCATTGAAATGACCTAGCCTTTTATGCCATAGGTCTAATTCAGATACCTTTTGACTTCCATAGGTAAATAATGCATGTCCCACATTACCTTGGACTTTGAGAGTGAACAATCTTCCTTCCTTTTTACCTGCAATTATGTTTCTATATCCCTGATTTGGATCTTGTACATAAACACCATCATTTGTGAATCTTACCTCATATCCTTTCTCCACAATTTGCCCTACACTTATCAAATTTTTAGGAATAGTAGGAACATAAAGTACCTTGCTCAGAAGTGTACTTCCACTCTTTGTCTTCACTGATCCAATGCTCTCCACTTTATGTTTGGTATTGTCACCTGTCTGAACTGTATGTCCATTCACCCTTGCTTCCATATCAGTCATCAAAGATAGATTCCCACTCAGATGGTTGCTGCACCCTGAGTCAATATAAAACACTCTTTGATCTTCTCCCATTGATTCATGAGTTGCATTCAAGATAAGAGTCATGTCATCCTTCTGATCTGATGCATAATTGTAATAATTATTGTTGTAGGACTGAGATTGGAAGTTTCTTCCACCTCCTCTACCATATGATGTCCTACCTCCTCTTCCTCTGAAATTGCCTCTTTGGTTTCTGCCTCCTCTACCTCTTTGACTATAATTCTGATTATTGCTTCCACCATTTTGATTGTTATACCAACAATCATTTGCCAAATGATCTGTTCTGCCACAAATCCAACAAGCTTTAGCATTATCTTTGTTCTTACCTCCTCTTCCTTTACCTCTGAAATTTGTCTTCCCTTTTGTGAAGTTAGCTTGATTTGAATTCCCTTCATCATCATTTGATTGCTTTCCCTTGCCATTCTTTTTCTTATCCTTAGAGTACATAGCTTGACTTGTACTTCTATCATTGTCTCCTTTAAGATCCTGCTCAAAGGTTAGCATGTGTCCTAGCAATTGATTAAGATCAGGAGTAAAGTGATCAAGTGACAATTCTATGGACAATATAAAAGGCTTCCACTTCTCATCTCCTCTCAAACCTGTAAGTATTTGTCTTACCAACTTTTCCTCTTCAATGTCTTCATCCACTGCTCCCAAGCTATCTGCAATATCTTTCATCCTTGCCACATAATCTGAAATTGATTGTGAGCTCTTCTTCTTGAAGGTTGTGAACTCAGCCCATAGTGAGGACTTCCTTGATTTAGTAGTATTTTGGAAATGCTCTTCCAAGGCATTCCAAACATCTGTAGCACTTTCCAAACCTCTGATGTGAGGTAAAAGGTAATCATTTACAGCCATGTAGATGATACTCCTTGCTTGAGCATCCTTTCTCATCCAAGTCTTCAACATTGCAAGCTCTTCCCTAGTAGGAATACTAGGATCTGCAAACTCAGGTTTTTCTTCATCTCCTGTAATAAATGATATAAGATCTTTGCTCATGAGGTGTGCTTCCATCCTCATGGACCATGCTGGATAGTTCTCCCTATCTAGCTTATCAATCTGCAAGCTTTCTCCCATCTTGTATCCACCTGTGTATTGAAATCTTCAAGCTTTACAAACAATGTATGTACCTTTACTTCGAATTGAACTCCTTTTGCCTTTCTTGATGTCAAATAGTCTTCTCCTCAAGCTTTGACTCCAAGCTTTCACTTCTTAGTCCTTCAAGTGTTGAATTTCTTGAATCTGCAGCAGTCGGGATCCTCCTTTTCTCAATTTGATGTCTCCTGCTCTGATACCACTGATGGAGAATGTTATTCTCCTAAAGAACAACCTATTGTTGTGATTAGAGCACCTCTATACCAAGAATAAGTCAAAATCTTCCACTCATTTAGAGGATCAATTACTAATTATCAAAAAATTAACAAATCTGTGAAGAAGATGAAACACAGAAAAGTCTGCTGCACTATTTCTTCACATTGGCCTATCAAACGTGTAAAGTTTTTGATGAAACTTTGTACGAAGTATCTCCTAGAGATTGCGCATCTACTCCAAGTTGAATTACTTCAAAAGATTAAGTATAACTTGAGAAATCAACTTCTCAAGTTACCTATGTCAGAAACTGTCACTCAGAACAGTCGATTTTATACCTGTAACTTTTAAGACTTGGTTCTCCTTGAATAGAACCCGTTTTCCAAAATGCTTCTAGACATGAATAGCTTATCTTCCAACTTAAAGATTAAGCCCTCACTCATGCAAAACTTTAAACTGTGCTAGGAGAAATGATCAAAACATTAACTTTGAAATCTGCGCCTGTTTTAGGAACCAGTGAACACATTTCACATATGAATGTTCCTACACTTAATTCACTCAGCCTGATTACAATTGGAAGCTAAAACTTTGTACAGAGGTCAAGCAACTCTCAACTTAGACTTGTACAAAAGCATTTCACAATTGATCTACTGTAGAAGGAGAACACGCAGAAACATCGGGTGCAAATATTTTCAATTACTCAGAAGAAAATACAGTTGAGTGATGAGAGCTAACTCAACTAACTTTTTCTCTATCTCATGACATCTATCTCCCTCATTCTTGACTTCTAACTATTGTCACATATGCTCTCATACTTGCCCCGACTTTTCTCAAAGTATTTATAGATAAATTTGTACATGATTCTTACTAAACAAAAGATCTAAGTCAGCTATGACTATACTAATGTACATATGTGTACACTTCTCTTATCCTCTGAATGTAATCTTCTTCCACACTTTAGGAATTGATTCTTCCTTCATCCTTTAATCTTCCAAGCCTTCAATTGGTGATTGGTATGCACCAACATATGACAACAAGGAACAAACCAAGAAAGTTGTCGTAACGATAGAAGACGGAGAAGAAAGGTGCACGTATATTGGGAAAGATGTATCGGAAGAAGAGGAAGAGGATCTCATACGACTCATCCGAGAGTATCGAGACGTGTTTGCTTGGACGTACAAAGACCTCAAGGGTGTAGAACCCAGCATATGCGCTCATCGAATCCCTATGACACCAGATGCAAAACCTTCTAAACAACGCCCTTATACGTATAATGAAGTTTATGCAGCAAAAATAAAGGAAGAAATTGACAAATTACTAGCGGCAGGATTCATTTATGAGATTGAACACACAGAATGGGTATCGCCACTAGTAGTAGTGCCCAAGAAAAACGGAAAACTAAGGGTGTGTATCAACTTGAAAAAAGTAAATGCAGCAACCATACGTGATAGTTTCCCTTTACCCATCACAGACCATCTTTTGGAAAGAGTTGCCGGCAAGGAAGTCTATAGCTTCTTGGATGGATTCTCGGGTTACAACCAAGTAGCTATTGCAACTGAGGACCAGCATAAAACCGCATTCGCGACTGAATGGGGAATCTATGCATTTAGAGTAATGCCCTTCGGGCTCACTAATGCGCCAGCCACCTTCCAACGACTGATGTGTCATGTATTCAAAGAATTTCTGAGAAAAAGTATGGAAGTATACGTAGATGATCTGTGTACATACTCAAATCAACGACCAGACCATATACGGGAACTGAGAAAAATATTCAATAAATGTAGACAGTATAGAGTTTGTTTGAACCCTGAGAAATGTGTCTTCATGGTGAGACAAGGAAAAATCCTAGGACACATCGTTTCGAAGAATGGAATATCCACGGACGAAGAAAAGATTAAAGTTATCTTGGAACTACCAAGACCCAAGAACGCAAAGGAAGTACAAGCCTTTATGGGACACTGTGGATATTACCGTAGGTTTATTCACATGTATGCCATAATAGCTAAGCCTTTATATGGTCTATTGACTCAGTTCACATGGACAGACGAGTGTGAGAAGGCCTTCAACGAGCTTAAGAAGCGGCTGAGTACAGCCCCAATTCTAAAATCACCCAACGGGAGCAAGCCTTTTCATATTCATGTTGATGCTTCGAACTATGCGATTGGATGTATCCTAGCTCAACCGGCTGATGAAGGGAAACTTGACCATCCAATCGCTTATGCGAGTAGACAATTAAACCAAGCAGAAAGAAATTATACGACTACTGAAAGGGAAGGCCTAGGAATGGTTTATGCAGTGAAGAAGTTTAGACACTACCTCTTAGACAACAAATTCAAGTTCTTCATAGACCATCAGGCTTTGTTGTATTTAGTCAATAAGCCTTGCAACACAGGAAGATTGGTACGATGGTTCTTACTATTAATGGAGTTCGACTTTGAGGTAATAGTCAAAAAAGGAAACACACATGTAAGAGCTGATCACCTTTCAAGGCTAACGCATGGAGAACCACCTAGCGGAGTACCGGATGATTTACCAGATACGTACTTGTTTAACCTCGAAGTATGTCCTAAGTGGGCGGAACGACTAATTCCCATACTCACCCATGGCCCTCAACACTCAATAAATAAGAATAGCAAAAAAGAGATTCTTCAAACAAGAAATTTACACATTGTTGCTGGAAGCATGTATTATAAGGAACCTAACGGAGTCTTATTGAGATGTGTCGAGGAGGACGAACAGAAGCAACTAGTTCAGCAAGCACATGTAAACAAGTGGAAAACCCATCAAGGGATGCATGGAACAATTCGAGAATTAAAAAGGTTAGGCGTATATTGGCCTGACATGTCAAAAGACGTTCACGATTATGTAAGTAATTGTGTGGAATGCAAAGAGACTAGCCCAGAGGATCACGTGTCCTTACCTTTTTCGACCATAGCGCCTAATTGGAGTAAAACATTAGTTCAATTCCTCAAAACGAAAGAACACGAAATAGGAGCTAGCTTAGCAAGAAAGCGATCCCTAGAAGAAATGAGCAAGGATTATGTGATAATGGGGAAACAATTGTTTAGAAGAGGAAAAGACAATCAACTCAGATTGTGCGTGCATGAAGGAGAATATCTTCCCATATTGGAGATGGCACACGCAGGAGCGGCTGGAGGACATTTTTCAGCAGACAGAATGGTCAAAATGATTCTCTTTGGAGGCTTGTGGTGGCCAACCCTACATATGGATGCGGAGACATATGTGAGAAGCTGCGAAACATGCCAGAGAGAGAAATATCCCATTCGAAGAGATGACATGCCTTTAATACCCATGGTTTGTGCAAGAGCATTTACCAAGTGGGGTATTGATTTCATAGGACCTATCAATCCACCGGCTAAAGGATCACATGCGGAGTACATCATAGTAGCCACCGACTACTTAACCAAGTGGGTAGAAGCAAAAGCCACTAGAAAGAATGATGCTCAAACCACAGCAAAATTTCTCTTTGAGCACATTTTCACACGCTTTGGACTACCGATCGAGATAGTGAGTGATCGAGGAACGCATTTCCTAAACGAAGTCATTGAGTCACTAATGAATGACTTTCTTGTGATTCATAAAAAATCAGCCCCGTACCATCCTCAAGCTAACGGACAAGCTGAAAGTTCCAACAAGGTACTATGTACTGTATTGACAAAGATTGTCAATAATGGAAGGTCGGATTGGGACAAACAATTGCATCATGCAATTTGGGCCTTCCGAGTGGCATATAAAACGGCCATTGGAACCACACCTTTCAATCTAGTGTATGGGCAGAATGCAATTTTGCCAATTGACTTCTTAGTACCTACATTGAAAGTGGCCCAGCAATATGAGTGGAACGGTCATGAACTGTCCCAGCAACTAGATCAAATTGAAAAGTCGCACGAGACTAGATTGCAAGCTGTAGCAGGCATTTATGCCGCTAAACGGAGACAAAAGGCATATTATGATTCACATCTAAAAGATAAGGGACTAAAAGAAGGCGACTTAGTCTTAGTATACACCCTAAAACAACATGCAAAGAAGCTACAAAAACGCGGATATGGACCTTTGATTATAAATCGAATCTCTACTAGTGGTGCGGTCAATCTCGCCACACTAGATGGAGACATTCTTCCCAACTACATCAGTGGATGCAGAGTAAGACGATTCATGGGGCCCTTGACTGATCAAATGCTAGCGCGGCTGTTAGGAGCTCAAAATAGGAAAAAGGAAGAAGAACGAATTCGAGAGGAAGCCCGACAGGAAGCCCTAGAACGCATTAGGAAACGGAAAGAGTGGATCAGGCAAAGAGATGAACGTTATCTCCTAGGAGAAGAGCCCATCCCTATGGCAAACTATCAGGTCAAAAATCAGGATTCAACGGGTATGTGTAAAACGCAACCTTACCTAAACCTAGGGATTGGTAAGACAGAGTATAAATTGATAGATGCATTGATAGACTCAGGAGCAGGCCTTAGCTGCATGCGAAAGAGAATAGCAGACGAGCTGCAATTAGAATTGAATCCCACAAAAGCCCAATTAATAGGAATTGGAGGTCACACCATAGAATGCATTGGAACCACGAATATATCCCTCCACCTAGGAAATTCCTCCATGGAACAAAGAGTCCTAGTATGTGAGGATGACGATTTGATAGAAGACTTCATTCTAGGACAAGACTGGATCATTGAGACAGAAGCGTGTATCCATCTAGCTCAAGGATATATTTCAGCTACGATAGGGCATAAAGAGATTTTCAGCTTGCTTGAAGAGAAACCATGTAACCAAACTAGGTCAATACCAAAATCGAAGGAAGTTCAAAAAACGACAGAAGAAAGCATCGACTATGCTCACCCCTCAGAAAGCAAATGCATCGAAGCTGAAACTTCAATCCTAGCAACGTCCACCATAGAGTCGAAGTTATCCAATGCAATTGTGGAAAAGTCAATCAATGAGGAGACGCGCTCTCCTAAACAGGCTCAAAACATCCAAAGATCACACTATTGGAACCCGACAAGCAGATACTCGAACCAAGACCCACCCAAATATAAGTGGGTACGCAAGGATCAGATACAGAGTCAAGAAACGTCCACACCCACTCTGAAGAAGGAAACAGGCGTCACCAAACCAGCTGCAAGGAACTACAGACAAAACGAACCAGTGCTAGTATGGATTGCCAAGCCCTTGCTTGAAGCTCAAAGATCGCAACATCAGATATGGATTCCCAAAAAGGTCATACAAGCAGCTAAACAGAATGTAAGGACAAAGCAGAAACTACCACATCAGACAAGGGAAAAGTCAACAACACATAAGAGTCATCAGGAAAGATGGAAGAGCAATGCAAAATTCACTCGGACAATGGATAAAGCAAATGGAACACGAGCAGCTGCACGAATCGAGAAAGCCCAGCGACCTCTCTCAGTGTTCTCAAAATGGGTCTGGAAACCAAAGCTACCACGAGGATGATGAAGAGTGTTAATCTCCAAAAGAACAACCTACTCTTGAATTTAGAACACCTCTATATCAAGAGTAAGTCAAAACCTTTACTAAATTATAGGTCCAATCTCCAAATTATCAAATCTGAGAAAATATGTGAAGAAGGTGAAACACAGAAAAGTCTGCTGCAGAATTTCTTCACATTGACTTATCAAATGAGTAAAGTTTTTGATGAAACTTTGTACTTATCTTCTCCTAGAGGTTGCGCATCACCTCCAAGTTGAATCACTTGAAAAGCTTTAGTATAACTTGAGAAATTGTCTTCACAAGTTACCTATGTCTGAATCTGCACTTCTGAGAAGTCGATTTAGACACCCCTAACTTCTTAACTTTAGTTCTCACAATATCTAACCCGTTTTGCCAAATGCTTTTAGCCACGAGTAGATCACCTTCCAACTTAAAGATTAAGTGCTTGCTTGCACAAAACTTTAAACTATGGAGAGAGTACTGACCAAAAGATTAAACTCAAAATTTGCGCCTGTTTCAGAGAACTGTAGACACTCAACACATATGAATGTTCCTACTCACAATTCTCCTAGCCTGTTTACAATTGGACTCTGAAATTCAGGTCACAGGCTCATTAACTAACAACTTAGATATCCTCAAAAGGATTTCACAATTGATCAAACACAGAAGGAGCAGACACGAAAAGATCGGGCGCAAAATTTCTTCATTAACTCAGAAATTTACAACTGAGTGATGAGAGCTAACTCAACTAACTTTTCTCTATCTCTTGACTCCTAACTTCCTCAATCTTGACTTCTACAAATGCTCTCATACATGCCCCGACTTTTCTCAAAGTATTTATAGATAATTTGTACAAGTTTTTTTTACTCAAACAAAGATCTGAGTCACCTATGACTATACTAATGTACATATGTGTACACTTCTCTTATCCTCTGAATATGTCTTTCTTCCAAGCTTCAATAGTTGATCCTTCCTTCACTCTTTAACCTTCCAAGTCTTCAATTGGTGATTGGTCTGCACCAACAGCTCCCCCTCAATCATCAATTGAGGTCTTCTTCTTTCTTCTTTATACCTGCCATGTCTTTAAACTTCTGTAGCTTTGGTCCATCCAAGCTTTTTGTAAGCATATCAGCTATCTGATCTTTTGTTGAAGTATGTATGACTTCAATCTCCTTGTCCATCACTTTCTCTCTTAGAAAGTGATACTGAATCTCAATGTGTTTGGTCCTGGCATGAAAAACAGGATTAGCAGCTAAATACAATGAACTCATGTTATCTCCATATATGATTGGTACTCCATGCATAATGTCAAGACTCTTCATCAAGGTCTTAACCCAAATTACTTCCTTTGCAGCTTCAACCATGCCTTTATACTCTGCTTCTGTAGAAGATAAAGCAACTGTATGTTGCTTCTTGGAACACCATGATATAAGTTTATCTCCCACATAACACATGTATCCAAATGTAGATCTTCTATCATCTGGATTACCTGCCCAATCTGCATCACTATAAATTTTGATATTTGTATCTGAGGTAAACCCATAATACAAACCTTCATTGAGTGTACCCTTAATGTACCTCAACACCCTTTGTCCTGCAATCCAATGTTCTTTCCTTGGGCAATGCATAAATTGAGACAAAACCCCTACTGCATATGATAAATCAGGTCTAGTTAGAGTAGCATAGATAAGGCTACCAACCAAACTCTGATATTGTCTCATGTCCTTGAATTCTTCACCTCCATACTTACTCAATTTGTGATTCACCTCTATTGGTGTAGGTGCTACCCTGCAATCATCCATTTTAAACTTGATTAACAAGTTCTTCAAATACCTTTCTTGGGTCACAAATACTCCATGTTGAGTATATGTTATCTCCATGCCCAAGAAGTATGACAAGTCTCCCAAGTCACTTATCTTGAACTCCTTTTCCATTTGCCTCTTGAGCCTTTGTATTCCTTCTTCATCTGTACCTGTAAGAATTATATCATCAACATATATGCACATGTATATGAAACCATTTTCACTTGCTTTGACAAGCAAGCTACTATCTGCTTTAGACACCTGGAAACCAAGTTCTTTAAGGAACTTCACGAGTCTATAGTTCCATGCCCTTGGGGCTTGCTTCAAGCCATACAAAGCTCTCTTGAGCTTACACACATAATCTGGATACCTTTTATCTCTGAACCCTTGAGGTTGCTCCATGAATACATCATCTGAAATATAACCATTCAAAAAAGCATTTTTCACATCAAGTTGACATAGCTTCCAACCTTTACATGCAGCAATAGCAATAAGTGTCCTTATGGTTGTCATCTTTGCCACAGGACTATAGGTCTCATCATAATCAATACCATATGTCTGAGCAAAACCTTTGACAACAAGTCTAGCTTTGTATCTAGACACACTTCCATCTGCAAACCTTTTTGTCTTGTAGACCCACTTGCATCCAATAATCTTCTGACTATTTGGTTTAGGAACCAAATCCCAAGTTTGATTCTCCAATAGTGCATCATATTCTTCCTGCATAGCACTCTCCCATTTTTCCTTACCTCTTGCCTCTTCATATGTAGAAGGGTCTTCATCTGTATTCACCATGTAAGCATAATCTTTTGTGGCTAGAAATGAAGTATCATAACTATACCTTGTAGGTTGCCACCTATTTCTTGTTGACCTTCTGAGTTCTCCACTCCTTGAGGTTTCTGGCTCTTCACATTCAGGATCAAATCTTGGTATCTCTTCCACTTCAACCTGCACTTCATTATTCTCTTGCTCATCAAATATTTGAACTTTTGATTTACCTTTTCTTTGACTCACCTCTTCTTCATCATCTGTATTGATATTGATTGTACCTGCATACCAAGTGTTTTGTTCATCAAATGTAACATCTTTAGAAACCATAAATTGTTTTGTTGATGGACTCCACAATCTATAGCCCATCTGCTTGTCATCATAGCCAATGAAAACATACTTTTCAGCTTTGGGTTCCAATTTGTGTCTTAATTGTGATGGCACATATGCATATGCCACACATCCAAATACTCTGCAATGATCCAAGGTAGGTCTCTTACCCCACCAAGCCTCATATGGTGTCATACCCTGCAAGGCTTTACATGGTAGCCTATTGACCAAGTAAGTGGCTGTATTTACAGCCTCAGCCCACAAATAATTAGGGCAATTTTTCTCCTTCATCATGGATCTTGCAAACTCAACAAGAGTTCTATTTCTCCTTTCTGCAACACCATTTTGTTGAGGAGAGTACCTGCAAGTAATTTCCCTTTTTATACCTGCATTCCATAAGTAATCACTGAACTCATTTGAGAAATACTCTCCCCCTCCATCTGACCTTAGTCTTTTCAACTTATGACCTGTAATTCTTTCTGCATATGCATGATAGTGTTTAAATGTATTAAACACTTCTGACTTATCTTTGATCACATAGATAGTGATCCACCTAGTAGCATCATCAACATAAATCACATAATACCTTGATCCATTTATACTGAAATCTTTTGATGGTCCCCACACATCTGTGTGTACCAACTCAAGCTTCTCTGAGTGCATAAAACCATGCTTGGAATATGAATGTTTATGAGCCTTACCTAATTGACATGCCTCACATTTGTATGTCATATGTTGACCTGCAACATTAGGCAATCCAAGCACTGAACCATTGTTTACCATATCTTTAATACCTCTCTCATTGAAATGTCCAAGCCTCTTGTGCCAAAGATCTAACTCAGAGATCTTATGTCCTCCATATGTGAACATTGCATGACCAATGTTGCCTTGAATCTTCAATGTAAATAGTCTTCCTTCCTTTTTTCCTGAAACAATCTGTTTATATCCTTGGCTAGGATCTTCCACATATACTCCATCATTAGTGAACCTTACTTCATATCCCTTTTCAACAATTTGACCTACACTTATCAAATTCTTAGGGATTGTAGGAACATACAAGACCTTACTCAATAAGGTACTTCCATCCTTGGCCTTCACTGATCCAATTGACTTCACATTGTGTTTTGTGTTGTCACCTGTTTGAACAACATGATTAAAAACTTTACTTTCCAAATCAGTCATCAAAGATATGTTACCACTCAGGTGATTGCTACACCCTGAGTCAATGTAGAAGACTCTTTGATCTTCACTTTGCCTTTCACAAGTTGCATTCATTATCAATGTTGAATCTTCTCTTTGATCTGAAGCATAATTGTAGTAGGTGTTGTTGTATTGTTGACTTTGGAATCCTCTTCCTGCATTTCTTCCAAAGTAATTCCTTCCACCTCTACCTCTGTAATTACCTCTTTGATTTCTGCCACCTCTTCCTCTTGCATTATAATTTTGACTATATCCATTATTATTCTGAGTATTGTGCCAACAATCATTAGCTAAGTGATTTGTCTTACCACAAATCCAGCAAGCTTTGCCTCCATCTTTGTTATTCCTGCCTCTTCCTCTACCTTTGCCACCTCCTCTTCCTCTTAGGAAGTTGGCTTGAGTAGTTGTTCCTTCATCTTCACCTGCTTGTTGTTTTCCTTTGCTATTCTTCTTCTTGTCCTTTGAGTACATTGCATGTCCTGTACTCTTGTCACCATCTCCTTTAACATCCTGCTCAAATGTTAGCATATGACCTAACAATTGATTTAAATCAGGAGTGAAATGGTCAAGTGATAGTTCTGTAGACAAAATAAATGGCTTCCATTTGTCATCACCTCTCAACCCTGTAAGAATTTGCCTTACCAATTTATCCTCCTCAATGTCTTCATCAACAGCTCCTAAAGCATCTGCAATATCTTTCATCCTTGTTACATAGTCTGAGATGGATTGAGAGGCCTTCTTCTTAAAGGTAGTAAACTCTGCCCATAAGGATGCCTTCCTTGACTTTGTAGTGTTCTGGAAATGCTCCTCCAAAGCATTCCATATGTCAGTTGCACTTTCAAGACCTCTAATATGAGGTAACAAGTAATCATTGACTCCCATATAGATAATGCTCCTAGCTTGAGCATCTTTCTTCATCCAATTTTTAAGATCTGCTAACTCTTCCCTAGTTGGAACACTAGGATCTCTGAACTCTGGCTTCTCTTCTTCTCCTGTGATGTAACCAATCAAATCTTTGCTCATAAGATGAGCTTCCATCCTCATTGACCATGCAGGATAGTTTTCCCTATCCAATTTCTCTATCTGTAGAGCATCTCCCATCTTGTATCCACCTGTATATAGAAATCTTCAAGCTTTACAAGCAATGCATGTACCTTTACTTCGAATTAGGCTCCTTTTGCCTTTCTTGATGTCGAGTAGTCTTCTCCTCAGCCTTTTGACTCCAAGCTTTCACTTCTTAGCTCTTCAAATGTTGAACTTCTTGAATCTGCAGCAGTCGGGACCTTCCTTTCCTTGATTTTGATGTCTCCTGCTCTGATACCACTGATGAAGAGTGTTAATCTCCAAAAGAACAACCTACTCTTGAATTTAGAACACCTCTATATCAAGAGTAAGTCAAAACCTTTACTAAATTATAGGTCCAATCTCCAAATTATCAAATCTGAGAAAATATGTGAAGAAGGTGAAACACAGAAAAGTCTGCTGCAGAATTTCTTCACATTGACTTATCAAATAAGTAAAGTTTTTGATGAAACTTTGTACTTATCTTCTCCTAGAGGTTGCGCATCACCTCCAAGTTGAATCACTTGAAAAGCTTTAGTATAACTTGAGAAATTGTCTTCACAAGTTACCTATGTCTGAATCTGCACTTCTGAGAAGTCGATTTAGACACCCCTAACTTCTTAACTTTAGTTCTCACAATATCTAACCCGTTTTGCCAAATGCTTTTAGCCACGAGTAGATCACCTTCCAACTTAAAGATTAAGTGCTTGCTTGCACAAAACTTTAAACTATGGAGAGAGTACTGACCAAAAGATTAAACTCAAAATTTGCGCCTGTTTCAGAGAACTGTAGACACTCAACACATATGAATGTTCCTACTCACAATTCTCCTAGCCTGTTTACAATTGGACTCTGAAATTCAGGTCACAGGCTCATTAACTAACAACTTAGATATCCTCAAAAGGATTTCACAATTGATCAAACACAGAAGGAGCAGACACGAAAAGATCGGGCGCAAAATTTCTTCATTAACTCAGAAATTTACAACTGAGTGATGAGAGCTAACTCAACTAACTTTTCTCTATCTCTTGACTCCTAACTTCCTCAATCTTGACTTCTACAAATGCTCTCATACATGCCCCGACTTTTCTCAAAGTATTTATAGATAATTTGTACAAGTTTTTTTTACTCAAACAAAGATCTGAGTCACCTATGACTATACTAATGTACATATGTGTACACTTCTCTTATCCTCTGAATATGTCTTTCTTCCAAGCTTCAATAGTTGATCCTTCCTTCACTCTTTAACCTTCCAAGTCTTCAATTGGTGATTGGTCTGCACCAACAGAGGAGTGGATGATCGAGGAGATAAAGCACCCGATTGCACTCATGTAGTGTCTGATGCACCTCAAGTAAGCATGATAGGGCCGCAATACAAGGCCAAGCATTCGGCACAGGATGTACATTATCAAACTAGTGGTGCACGATCTCCAAGTGAGACTAGATCTTAGCTTTAACCTGATAGGAATGGACATACTATGTACATAAACTATGCTTCGGCTATACTAATGATTGTCTTCTTTCAGAAAAAAAAAATAATAAAAAGAGGCGGTAAGAAATCCCACTCTTGCAATAATGGGGAACGGAGTGACGAGCTACCATAATCACAACAATACACTGTATGGTCTCATGAAAGCCTTTCAAGCTAATGCACTTTTCCTTGTAAGTGCAGATGGCTTCTGAAGACTCTGAAGCTACAATCCAAGAGGAGGTCCAAGAATTTCCTCCCCAATGTCTTACGAAAGCAAAAGGCCATTGGTTCAGAGATGAGCAGCCAGTGGAGGAATATCTTTTCTTGGCCAACATAAAGATCATGGACACAGAGCATCACTTTCCGATCATGTCCCAGGACTTCAAAGTTTTACATGGACTGCCATCCACAATCGATATCATGAAGAAAGCAGGAATTCATAAATATTTTGAGCTACCTATCTATAAACCGGATTTCCAACGCTGTACACAAGTCCTGAACACTCTACGACCAGCACTACATGATCCATTGGTGCCAGAAGCCAATGTGATGGATAAGAATGGAGAATGGGTAGTCATTCAATTTTCCCACGACTTAATCAAAGAAGCATTTGGATGGGAAAAGGATGGTGTCAACACGGTCAAGGAAGAGAGTGGTGGAGCAAAAACAAGAACTTTCGTCGACATCAATAGGGTGGACATCGAAGAAGAAGTTAGATTGATTCACCAACACTTCTGCTTCCCGAGTATGAACAGATACACGGCCCCTCAAAAAATCATTGTTCAATTATTATCGCATGCAATCAAACAGATCGGCAACCAGGTAAACCTTACACCATATGTGCAAGAAAGATTGTTCGAGGCGAAGAAGAAATGGGAAAATAAGAAATTCCTCAATGGGACCACTGCCCTCACAATTATGATTTACCACGCATTGGGCATGCGAGAGTTCTTACGGGAAATGCCATCTTCAATGGAGTTGGCTCAATTTGTCAAAGCAGCTACTGTACCGAAACCGAGGAAAGGAAGCAAACAAGTAGAAGAAGCAGAAACAAGTTCGCAACCCCGAATGAGAGGCACAATGAGAGGCACAAAACGACCTCGAGAAGTCCAACAAGCAGAAGACGAAGTACCAAAAACAAAGAGAGTACACGTACTTCCTACAACCACTACTCAAGGAACCAGAAAGATCACGGAAGAAGAATTAACCCAAGCACTGGAGGAGACTCACAAATATACAGAAGGACAAATTAATCTGCCAGTGCAGGGTCATCATTATCAACAATCCGAACAAGCTAGGGAACCAAAAGGCAAACTTACTAAGGTACATAGATATCGGGAAATTGGGCTAGACAACTCTAGTTCGGGATCCGACGACCAAGAGAAGCAAAATACATCATTATTGGATGTAGATATTCAAAGTGAATCGAAGGATGATGGCCAGTGGGCCGAATTAAATGAAGTAGACTATGGCGAAGACCAAGCAGGCCACAAGGAAAAAGCTCAATCACCACTTGTAGACCAAAATACAACCAAAGAGAAGGCACGAGAAGAAAGGCAGCACCCCATTCAACCAAAAGATGCCTCCACTACCCACACCAAGGAGGGCAAATCTGATGATGAGGAGCATTTAATGATATCAGAGGATAAGCCTCAGGAAGAAGGAAAAGAAGACGAAGAACCCTTCACCCCACTAAGGGTTGTGGCAGAACCGTCCCCAATGGATGTCACATTTCAAGGGAGTGCCACGAAGGTTCGTAAGGTAATGGAAGATGACGCAGAATTGCAAGTACAACTACAGGTCCGACAACCACATAAGGAAATGATCCACGTCGCAAAGGGACAAGATGTACATACAGGAGAAACCCCAGACATACCAAAGACATGGCTGAATGTGGATATAGCTCAGCTCAAGCCTGTGGTGCAGGATATGATTCGCACTGCACTAGACACTCAACAATTGATGCTTGATGCTGATGAAGATTACGGCCAAGCCATGCTCGAAAAGCAGGAGCTTCAAAAAGAAGGTATGAATCTGGCTAAGAAATTATCCAAAGTAGAAGCTCAAGTTTTGAAGAAACACGAGGAAATAAAAACAACCAAAACACAGTACAGAATATTAGAAACGGAAAATACCAAACTAAAAGAGCAAGTTTTGGAGCTCACAAAGAAACTAGACATGACTGAAAAAGAGAAAACAAGGATCCATGCTCGTAGCAAGGTACTCGAATCACAGCTCAAGGTGAGCATGGAGGAAGCAGACCACGTAAGAGACAGGAACAAGGAGCTCATGACAGCTCTCCTCAGTGATCAACCACCGACAGATACTGACAAATCAAACGAGGATATAAAAGACATGGAAGAAAAGTTGACTAAGATGGCAGATCAGCTCAAACAGGAGCAAGAGACAATTGCAGAATGGGAACAAAGATATATGAATGACACTGCAGCTCTACGCAAAAAATGGAAAAAAGCAGAGAAAGATTATTTCCGGCAGTGCAAAGAAGACACAGATCACATGCACATAGTCGCACAGGAATTAATCAAACATCAGGAAAAGCTTACAAAGGCTGAAGAAGAACTTAAGAATAAAGATGGAATCATCAAACGGCTTCAGGAGCAGATAGAGCTAACAGGAAAGCAGGGGACACCAGTAGTTCCTCCAGAAACCACGGCTACTGTGGAGGAAGAGGTACGTCCTCTCTCTCCCCCCTTGTATCATTCACCAATAAGGGCGGAAAAGGAGGTTCCCTTAGAACCTAACACACGAGAAATTGCAGAACTGAGCAGACCAGAAAGGGCACTACTGGTGTCCCAGCTCACCGCTGACTTTGAAGATCAAATTGTACAAATAATGAAAGAAGCTCAGATAGAAAACAAACACTTAGATCAAATTTTGAAGCCATTTAATGTACTATACGGTCTACTTAAAGAACAGACAAGGATGTATATAAAGTCTGCAACGAACAAAGATCCGGACCACAACCTTCAATTCCAGCATGACACTTTCAAGTATACTCAAGAGGAATTTGAGAAGGCGGATCCGATATGGCGAAGAAAAATTTTGGAGAGGAATCCGACATTGCGGGTACAGTGGGAAGCATCACCATATGCACTTCAGGTAAATCCATCTTTTTGTCCTGTACCCCGCAGACGCTCTTGGACGCAATTTTGGGAAGGACAGCGTCAAGGCAATATCAATAATCAGTGGCTTAACTATCCGTTACTACCTAGTCCGCCACATAATTACTTACCTACAGAAGAATATATGGTGAAAACAATGGAATTTTGGATTGCAAGGTATGCTACAATTCCGGACTTAGCTGTCAAGATGACCAACAAAATATTTAGCATGCTCATTACAGTGTTGAAGGTGTTCCAGCACGCTAAATATACATTTTTGAATTTCATCGGCATTACGCAAGGGTCTGAGGCTCTTGTTTTTTATTTATCAACCATTCCGAGCCGACTCACCATTATGGCGTATTATTCTCGCCTTATGTTTTTGCCATCGACATATATGCAAACTTTCGAAGAAGCATTCTTTACAGGCTTCTTTGAAATGGATTCAGAGATTTTTGTGAAAATGACTTCCAATTTAAATGCAAGGCTGGTGGCCTATGAAACAAGTTTCTTTGCTGATCATAGACAGGTGCCAGAAGACGGAGTAAAGTCAAAGCAATGGAAGGAATTCATGTTATGTCATGCAAATCTGCTGAACCAACGAGAGCAAACAGCCATTCAAACATACACACGTCGCCACAGAAAGCTTGTCGAGGACGACAGAGTTCAGGAGGAGGGACGTGTAGAGGGACAATCAAGCAAAAAGAAAAGAAGAAGAAAATCAAAGTCTAAGACAGTGCAATAAATACACATCTCTGCAGGAAGCCCCGCAGGGGCGCATTACCCATCTCTGCACAGAGCCCCGCAGGGGCACGCATCAGGCAAAAAGAGAAATCATCCAGGTCATGCACGGTGGAAAAGAAGTAAACAGCCTCAAAGCAATACAACAGGGTTAGATGTGTGCAACCAGGACAAATCAGAGGACCAAAAGTTACAAAGGGATAGAGGCTGAAAAGTTTAAGAGGGTGACTAAGAACAGCACATTCCTAGTCACTGGTGGCGTGCGTGGCAACCCAAGTCAACAGGCAAGACAACTGCATCAGGCTCTCGAGTTGTAGAGCTTGAATCAAGAAGGCCATCGAATCTGCATGTCTGTTTAACTGCAGACAATACTGACCAAGGGGAGCGTGCGGAGAAAAGCTGAGCGCCTCTAAAACGTAATGCAAGATCAAGATTCAGGCAACACTGACCAACGGACGCGTGCGCGAAGCAAAGTCTGTCAAGGGACGACAGAGACGAAGAGGGGGAGAGTGTTGCAGAGCTAAAGAGCGCACAAAGCAGAGAAAAAGACGGGCCCCAAAATTTTTCCGATTTGGACACACAACTTTTGTATCATAACCACTCTTGTATATATTTTCCGTTGTAAATGCACTAGAGGAGTCCTCTAGATGCATCCACACAGAAGATTAGTGATTTACCCATGTACAATAGTAGGAAGTTAGTCTCTTAGTGAATAAAGTGCCGGTCTCTTGTGTGAAAGGACCAAACTTAGGGCACTAGTATATAAGTCAAAAGTGACTCATTGTAGAGGACTTCTTGTCATTGTGAAGAAGGAGCACTTCTGAATTTTCGAGTTTGCCTCTTCCTTGCTGATTTGGATCTTCTTTTTGCTCTTGTATGTGTGTGTGATGCTTGAAATGCATGTGTAGGACTGTTGTCTACCCCTTCCCCTTTGTTTTGAGCTGTTGTAGTGCGTGCGTAAGCTAGGAGAAGCTGTGGCGCGGGTGTTTGTGACTTCCATAATTCACTGTTTCTGCCATAACTGAAGCAGAGTGGTCAGAATTGAGTGAAACCACCACCGTTGGATGCATCTCGGCGAGAGCTTCGAAACGAGTACCCTATTGCCTATGTTCGGAGTCCTGAGCTGGGAGAAAACCTCAAAATACCAAAACTTCTGAAAAGAGGCTTGCGGCAACACTTCCAGTATTTCAGTAGGTGTGAGTGGTAGTAGTCTTTTCTCATGTGTGAATAGCTGAACCACTTCATTTTCCATCACGTGTGCACATGTCTTCATACACTTGGTTAGTCGCTCCTTAGGATTGACATTTAAATGTGTGTTAAAGAACCCACTATACGCACTTGTGTGGCAATTGAGGTATAGTCTCATTGGCACAAGTCCTTGAGTCTTCGTGACTCAAGTACACACACTCGTTCCTACAACACCGAAAGAGGTTATGCGCTTCTTGGGTCAAATCCGGTGGCATGGCAGGCATCTACGGTGGCTAGCCCATTTAGCAACACCACTAAATCGACTAATGACTAGTACTCCACGACAGTTCGAATGGACTCCGGAATGCCAAACTGCATTCGATCATTTAAAAGGATTATTGATGCAGGCTCCCATTTTGCAACCTCCTGATTGGGAACGGCCATTCCATGTCTTTGTAGATGCATCGGATATAGCCATTGGCAGTGTTTTAATGCAGCAAACGGACAAATGGTTTCGGCCTGTGTACTATGCAAGTCGCCGACTCGCTCCCACAGAAAGGAATTATTCTATCACTGAACGAGAATGCCTCGGGTTGGTATATTCTGTAAAGAAATACAGGCATTATTTGCTAGGTTGCAAATTCACCTTTCAAGTGGATCATGCTGCACTTGTATATCTGGTCCGACAGCAACATTTAGGTGGTCGCTTGGCTTATTGGGTCTTATTGCTACAAGAGTTCGACTACGAAGTGATTCATCGACGAGATACAGCCCATGCCTTAGCAGACTTTCTCTCTCGGTTGGATTCCGACGAAGCTCCGGTGGGCGTTGACAATACCACACCAGCAATTTACGTTGCTGAACCAGCTTGTGATGAATCTACCGAACATCCTGTGCAGCCTACCTATTATGATACGTTGTTAACTTTCCTGACTAATGGTTGTCTTCCTCTTCATACACCTCCTGCTATGCGACTAAAGATTGCAGTTTATAGTCGCCAATTCCGGTTGCTGGTAGGATAGTTGTACTATATGGACCACACTGGTGTATTACTTCACTGCATTCCGCCATATGAAGCAAACTCAGTCATCACTATGGCACATTCAATACCCTCCGGTGGACATTTTGCAGCAGATCTCACTCAGCGGAAGATTTTGCAAAGTGGGCTTTGGTGGCCAACCATGTATAAAGACGTACTTCAGTTTGTACAGCACTACGATACTTGTCAACGGGCTGGATAGCCATTACAGAGACACTTTTTTCCTCTGCAACCTGTATTACCTTTGGAACCTTTTCAAAAGTGGGGCCTTGATTTTGTTGGACCTATCACACCACCAGCAACCCTTAGCAACAATTGTTACATCTTAACCTGTACAGATTACGCTACCAGGTGGGCAGAAGCTTGGCCCTTACGGTCCGCTACAGCTGTTTCGATGGCAAAATGCTTGATGAAGGATGTTTTTCCGCGTTATGGATTACCTCTGGAACTTGTGACAGATCAAGGAACACACTTTGCTAACAAATTAATGCAAGTACTAATGCATAATTTTCAAATTCTGCATAAATTCAGTTCCCCATACTATCCTCATGCTAATGGCTTAGCTGAAAGTACCAACAAGACGTTGTTGGCTATGCTTCGCAAATTGATTGTGGAATCACCAGAAACATGGGATCAATTACTACCTGTAGTCTTATGGGCATATCGGACTACATACAAAGTTGCAACCGGACTAACTCCTTTCAAGCTTGCTTATGGGTTGGAAGCAATCGCACCTATGGAGATTGTCGTGCCAAGCTTACGCGTGGCCATAACTCAGAAGCTTTTACCCGAAGACTCTTTGCCATTTCGGTTAGAAGCACTCAGAAATTTGGATGAACATCGTTGGGAAAGCTTTCTAACTCTTCAAGAAGTTCAGTTGCGGCAAGCCCGGACTCATGATCGTTTCCTCAAGACTCATGTGTTTACGGTGGGCCAACTTGTGCTATTTTACAATGCTAAATCAAATTGTGCGGCTGGGAAATTTAAATTATGGTGGTTCGGTCCTTACCGAATTAGTGAACAAGTGGGACCAGCTACTTTTCGGTTGACTACCTTGACCGGAGTTCCTCTTCCTAAAGTGATCAATGGTTCAAAGTTGCGGCCGTATCACCAAGCGCCTGATTCTCGCTGACGTGTCCTTTGTTTTTCCGTGTGTTATTTACTTTCTTTTTATTTTTGCGTGTTAATTGAATAAGACCGTAAAGCTCCTCGTTTTGATACATAATCATAATTAATCGCCGCCTTGTGTTATTGATTCTGCTCATGCATGCCGGCCGTAATTATGAAGGTTATCATTTCAACATCGCACGATGATTAAGAATTTTCAATCACTTCCCATTGTCGAGTGTCTACTTAATCCTCTTCTTTTCCCTGTTAATCGCTATTGTGTCTGTGTGTTCTGAGTGTTGTGTTTCCTGTGTTTTCCGTGTCTTCGTGTTCTTGTGATTTCAAGTGCGCATCATGGAAGCTTTAGCTAATTTTGCTACCTTCCGTGATGGACTCCCTCATGACGTGAGTGAGTTCTTGCGTATTCGCGGTCTGTTAAACTTTGCTGAATTGCCTTGGCATTCAGTGGAGTGTCACCCTTATTATGCACAGATTATTGCAGCCATTGCCACCACTCCTGCTACCGAGCAGAGTTGGCCGATTACATGTTTACCATCTCGCGTCGTAATCACACTAGCATCATTCGTTGTAGCATTCCGTTTGCCCATAGAAGGCGTGGAGAATGGTCCTCTCCTTCCTATTGCTACTATGGTAGAATTATTCCCACCGCACTCATCGAATGAGTACGCCATCTTGTGTCGCCCTGATCCCGATCGAACCGCATTACAATTCTTAGTTGCCATATTGAATTTACAGAAACGTACTTATGGGATTTCATGCCCGTTTTATTCGATGATTGACATGGCTTCTCGTGAGCCTGTTAATTTTGCCTCCTATTTTCGGTGCATTCTGTTGGTGTGTGAAACACCACAAGAACCAAACTAATGTGGTATTAGAAGACCTCTATAACCACCATTAGCTTAGCAATGCTCACATTATGAGATTCCATCTCTGAATTTAGTGAAAATCAAAATTTCACTTCACAGAAATCTGCGCCTTTTCTTCAATCCTTCAATCTGACCTGTATTAGCTTAATCTTTGAAAAATCTTTTGATCACTTGCTAAGAGAAGTTCTTGCTAGTGTTAAGCAACACATAACAAACAAATCTTTCAAGTAACAACTTCAAAATCTTCTGATTTCGCTTCAATCTTTCCACTATGTCTGAAAACTGAAAATTGACTTCATCGATTTGACATACCTCCACTCTTGAGTTGATTTCTCTGAGTATGCGTCCCGTTTCTTAAAGATATTTTGACCAAGTGTAGTTGAGGAGAGTAGCTTTAAAATGAGCTATCACTTACCAAAAACTTTACACCATGCTTCGAGATCTGACCTTCAGAAGATCAGTCAAATGTGCGCCAGAAAAGTCGTAACTGTCAACTACCTTACACAGTCATATGAAATGACTTAGAACTCAATGTACAAGAGGAATTAGACTCAATCCTTCTACACAAACATGTGTTGATTATCAGAGAAGATGTGTACAAAATGGCTTGGCCTAATTTTGCTCATAGCCATGGAAAACTCTCTCAGACTTAGAAGTTTTCTCTCACCATCTCTCTCAGAAAATTACACGACTTTTCTCTACTTACTCAGATTACAAAATTGAGTTCTCTCATACATATTTTTGACTCAAATTAACTTATATACCTATGGTTTACATTCTTCTAGACTTGAACTCGTAAGTTCTGAAGATCAAATAAAAAACTAGACTCTAATTTTGCACTAATTTACAATAGTGAAATTGCCCCTTCACTTAGGCTTGATTTTCTGTAGGTCTTTTCTTCACTTCTTCTTTCCTCCATCATATGTCTTCATATGTCTTCATATATCTTCATATATTCATGCCTAATTAGTGAGTGAAGCCCCAACACATTCACCATGAATGCGTTACGGTTATTAAGCATGTTAACAAGGGAGAGCTTCCGCGTTCGCGCTTACCACATATCATTACCTTTATGTTCCCAGCCATTCAAGCCGCGCAACCTCCACCAAGGGCTCCAATCTTGTACCATGAAGAATCGGCCCAAGTGCTCGAAGATACAGAAGATGATGATGAAGATCTCTTCCAGCTTCTTTGCCGAAAATGCACCCGCATAAGCCCGTCGGAGAGCCAGGTGCAAGGTTCCACCGCTCGAAATGAAGAAGAAATTTTCCACGACACTACCACCTCAATTTACCTTCATTCGTCTAACCAGTCTTCTCCCATCCGCCAACAGGAACACAGTGCATCCACTGCTGATTCCAAAGAAAACACTTCTCAGGCGGATTCTCAGCACTCGATTCCAGAAGATATGCAAGTTATTGTTGCGGAGATTATCGATGAAGTGCTTGTTCTGGTGAATTCTGTTACTGCTAGAACTAAAGCAACAATGCAACAGACATCCAGTATTGTGTTGAATACTGTTGCACCCATTTTTCCTAGTCAACCTATTGCCCCTGAAGCATCGGATTCTTCATCCTCTTCACCTAACTATTCTCCACCATCTTCCCATCACCTCTTATCAGCCTCTTCATCCCAACCACTTCCTCCTCCTCTTCTTCCTCCGGTTCCCATGTTTACAGAATTAGAATCGATGGGGCGTATGATCATCCAATTCTCATAGTAGCTTCCGATGCAACTCAGAATGGTCACTGATAATGTTCGTCACGAATTGCAGCATAAAGTTGATCTCTTAGAAGCAGATATTGCTCCATTGCAAGAAGAAGTGGATGCAGTTAAGGCAAAAATCCATGGTCTAAACTTACATATTCAACAACTTCAAGATCAACTCGCATAGAAAGATGCTTTGCTGTGTCAAAAGGATACCGAAATCAGCACGCTGAAGCAAGAAATCATTGATAAAACAGATGCAATGACTGCCATAGGAAATGAATTTTAGAGCACGCGGGAAGCATACAGTGTATTAGAAGAAGCTTCGCAGTCTCTGGCTAGCAATGTACTTAAAGCTGAAGCAGAGCTGCATAAGACTACCGAAACCTTGTTCAAACGTGATCAAGAGTTAGAGGAAGAGTTGGGACGATATCTCAAATTGAAGAAAGAATTTGAAGGAATGCAGAACGAAATAGACGCCTACTACAAAACCATGCAGTTCCAGACTGAAGAACTAGAGAGAAGAGAGAAACAGTTAGGTGTTCAAGCTGACAGACTCTCAAGGGTAGATGATCAAATCAATGAGATGAGGTTGCGCCAAGATGCAGCACTGGCAAATGATTTCTACCTGCAAGAGGCCTTTTTGCAGATGCAGGCTGAAATTTTGATGAGTCAAGTAATTGCGGCAAGTTCAGTTAGAAGTGATGCTCAGCTCGTAGAACCAGAGACCCTAAAAAAGATGTTGGACTCACTGAAACAGAAGATTTCCATAACCTTTAAGTTAGCCAGAACCATGTATATACAAGGTATAGTAGATGAGCCCTAAATTTTGTTCCATTGCGGGTTCAAGTCCACCGTGCGTGCCAGTGTAAGCTGTCGGATTGGCATTTTGTATTTTCATAATTACTATATTTTCTTATCCCGCACGAACCGAAAGGTTTCATATTCCACACGAATCGAAAGGTCGTGTGAAGAGATGTATCGGCTTATCAACTAATAAAAAGACATTGCGGTGACGCTTCGGTAAGGACAAGCGAGATCGCCAGACTGTCTGTCTAGGCGATTGCGGTCTGTGGAGAAGCCGTAATGCAGTGTTCATGAAGTGTGAGTATTGTCGTCCTTACCCTTGTTAATTTCATTACTTTGTGATTAACACATAAGGTTCTGTTGTCGAACTGTGCGATGGTAATCAGTAATTACTACGTGACGCATTGTGAATAGTATTAACCTGAGTATGAACAATAAATTTATGAGAAGACTAACCAGATTCTTGACAGAAATTTGTATTAAACAGAGTTTTGAATGTTAATGTCCTGCGGTTTGGATAAGTTAATTGGGAAAATCAAGTTACAGGGCCTCTGATTTATCAGACCCCTACCACTCCCAAGAACCAGAAAGAACTTAAAATGCCTATAATGTAAAAGATCATTTTAACATTCATTAACCTATCTTCATGTGAACAAATGAGACATAAAGCATAGGAACTACAAAAAATTTAATCAGGTAAAGTTTTTCCACTAAAGTACTGTACCTTTCTCTCATACAACACTTTTTCAAATTTCTTCATCTTCATGCTCAAATTTAACACACAACTTTCATGCGACAACTTTGTAGAGAGATAATGTAAAAACTTAGTGCTAGAAAATTTTGTAGATATGATCAGAATATCCTAAACATAAAATTTCATTATTACCTACACATCTTTTTTTTTTGGGAAAATCAATGTGGCATCTTACAATTCTCCCCCTCTTTTAGGAATTCTATCCTCAGAGTTGGAAAGAAGGATAATGTTCCATATGTTGATATATTTAGGTAGTGATGTGTGTGAACACACTTGGACTACCGAGGCACTTTCTGCCCTCTTTAGGAGGTTTTTTCCCCCGCCTTGTATATATGCCTATTGTCCTAATGTGTTACTTATCTTTGTACATTCTAGTGGTAATACATTTAGTATTGTGTGTTGTACTCCAAGCTTCTTCTTCTTCCTTGTGTTGTTTGCATGCTTCCACATAAATCTAACTCCAACAATTGGTATGAGAGCAAGTTGTCGCTTCATGTAGGGCATTGTCAACACCCCTCTGGTCACAATATCAGAATCGCACAAAATTTGCTGAGCATACTCAGATGATTAGGAGATCAAAATAGCTTCGCTATGTGGTGTTGAAATCATGATCTGAGCCCATTTTGGTCTCTGAACGCACTATCATAGTGCTTATGTAGGCTATTTTGTCTTTTTGTGCCAAAGATATATACAAGTTTTGGTTTGCTAGTATAAGCATCTCAAAGTCTGCTACAGGTCTAACAAAACTTGTCAGGGTAGTTGTGTTCAACTTTTTGAGATACATTCATTATTTTGCATCAGGGTATTTTAGTCATTTGCCATGGCTAAAAGCAGTGATGTTTTCTATATGTTGGTTGTTGATGATAAGTTGGACGGTACAAATTACCCATTGTGGGCTTATATGATGCGACATGTATTGGTTGCAAAATATTGTGGAACATTGTGTAGGGTGTTGGAAAACATCCTATTACACTTGCAAATACAGGTATTGAAGCTGATACAGATGGTGTTGAAGATGTTGATATTCTTCAGATTCTTGTTTGTGCTTCAGTTTTTGCTGCACCTACTCTAGAGCAAATTCATTGGAATGGCAAAGATGCTCAAGCACATGCATTGATAGCCTTGTCTATCAAACATTCCATTATTCCTCACATTCGCTCTTATAGAACAGCTAAGGATGCTTGGGATACACTTACCACATTGAACTAGGCTAGTTCTAACAAAGATCAAAGACTTGAAGGAACAATTGATTTCTACTGATCAAGTTATACCAAATAGCTCACTTATGCAGACCATTCTGAATGGTCTTCCTCATTCATATCAGAGTTTTGCTTCTACTCTTTATTTGATGATGAAAGGCAATCCAAATGCCTTGTCATTTGAAGAGTTAGTCTCTGTCTTATTGCAAGAAGATCACTCTAGGTAGAATAGGTCCATTATGCATGTTGTAGATCAAGCTTTCTTGGCTAGTCAAAAGGGCAAAGGTAAATGGAGCTCATCTACTAGTAAGCAAAAATCTACAAATGCTGCACATTTGATGAAGGAAGACAAAGATGAGAAGAAATAAGAAAAGCACAAAATCTTTTGTAAGTGATGTAAAGGAAACGATCATGTCATAAAGAACTATCCAAAATTGGTTGTAAAAGAGGCAAAGAAAAAAGAGGCTGGAATGGTTGTTGCATAGGGCCTTGCACAGAAATAAGAGTCTACTAATCTTGTGTAGAATGAAGAATGGGGGTTTACTATTGTTTGCAGTTTTGACCCATCTTCTTATGAGCAATGCACGTGTGTAGTAGACTCAGATGTTTGGTACTTTGATAGTGGGGGGACCAAACATATTACCTCGTAGCACAATTTATTCTCTTCACTCAAGCCTGCCCCTATAGGGAATACTGTTACATGCGCCAACAACAACTCTTATCCTGTTATGGGAGTTGGTAAGATCATTCTGACTACTACTGATGGTAGTTCTTTTACATTGTCAGATGCTTTATTTGTGTCAGGGATCAAGAAAAATCTATTATCTAATTCTGCATTATCTAAGATTTGCTTGGTTTTGAAATTTGTTGATGATAGATGTACAATTCATGATCTATCAAATGGTGACATGATTCTGGCATTTTATGTTGTGGGCTATATAAGCTCATAGACTATGAAAGATCTATGAATGATTCGGCATGTGCAGTACATGATTCTCAGGCTATGTCAGATGCAAAGCTTTGGCATGCACGCTTTGGTCATCTGAATTTTGTTAGTTTGCTATGCCTGTAGAAATATGAAATGGTGTCCTCTTTGCCCAAACTTGAGACACCTATAAAACATGTCTGTGAAGGTTGTATTTTGGTCAAAATGCTGTGTTCCTCCTTTCGAAAAGATGGTTCAATTTGAGCTACTCAAAAATTGCAGCTTGTTCATAGTGATGTTTGTGGTCCTATGCAGACACCCTCTTTTGGAAACTATCTTTACTTCGTGACTTTCATTGATGATTTTTCCAAGCATGCATGGGTATATCCATTGAAAGCAAAGTCTGAAGTCTCCATGTGCTTCAAATAGTTTTTGGTTTTGGGTAAAAAATTATCAACATGTAAAATGGGCACCCTCCATTCTAATCAAGGGGGGGAATATATGTCTTCTAACTTTAATGCATTTCTAGCTGAGCGATGATATATTTGTGTAGTGATATGTGTGAACACACTAGGAACCGGGGCACGTTTTTCCCTCTTTAGGAGGTTTTTTGCTCTTGGCTTGTATATATGCCTATTGCCCTAACATGTTACTTATCTTTGTACTTTCTAGTGGTAATACATTTACTATTGTGTGTTGTGCTCCAAGCTTCTTCTTCTTCCTGGGAGTGATGCGGTGAACAAGGACCTCGCACTCATGTATAAGGAAGTGCCAAGCTATGTGAACAAATCCCCCCTGGGAGTGATGCGGTGAACAAGGACCTCGCACTCATGTATAAGGAAGTGCCAAGCTATGTGGAATCAATTAAAAATAGAAATTAAGCCCAAAGCTTTCCAAAAAGCTTCAAACGTCTCCCTAGGCAGAGCCTTTGTGAAAAGCTATACAATGTTCTCTTTTGTGGGCACATATGCCAAACTGATCTCTCCAGCAAAGAACCTCTCCTTGACATAATGATAGTGCACCTCAATGTGCTTAGTGTGAGCATGGAACACAAGGTTCCTCTCAATTGCCAACGTGCTCTTACTCTTAGTGAAGATGGTGGTGGTAGAAGACTGACAAGCACCCAAATCAGCCATAAGACATCTGAGCTACACACACTCAACAGTTGCTATGACAGATGCCCTATAGTTAGCTTTGCAACTAGAAGTGGACATAGTAGGTTGCTTCTTGCTCAACCAATATATGCATGAGCTACCAAGCATGAAGCAAAAACCATTGGTGGACACACGAGTGTCATAGCAACAAGCCCACTCAAACTTAGCAAAAGCATGTAAATCTGGCAATAGTGATCCCCTTTTGCGATAAAACAATTCAAGTAGCCAAGTACCACTCAACTAGTAAAAGATGTGCTTATTTGCATACAAATGCTTAACACATGGGCAATGCATAATGATGATCATCTATGAGACAACAAATTGAATATCTGTCTGCATAAATAAATCAAGCATCCAACAACCTGTTGATAGAGAAAAGCATCAAATGTGTCTCGAGCATCATGAAGACTCAATCCTAAACCTATTTCCATAGGAGTGGCAATAGGTTTACAATATTCAAGGCCAAAATGCTACAATAATATGTCAACACATTTTTTTTGACACAAAGCTATTCCGCCATCAACTTGCATAAATTGAATGCCCAAATAATGATGCAAATGCCCCAAATCAGACATCTCAAATGAGGCATGTAAATCAGCCTCAAAATCAGCAATATGCTTGTCATGAGGACCAGTGAGCAGCATGTCATCAACATACACAACAATGATCAGAAGCACATCATTAGCATGCTTAAAATATAAGGTGCTCTTAGTTGGACTATTCTCAAAACCATGTGCAATTAGATAGGCATCTATCTTTTCATACCAAGCACTTGGTGCTTGCTTCAAACCATATAATGCCTTTTTCAATCTACACGCTTGGTTTTCCTGCGCTTTCTGCACAAAGCCATGGGGTTGAAAAATATACACTTCTTCATGCAATTCACCATTTAAAAATGAAATTTTAATGTCTAACTGATGTACATTCACTGCCTCTTTCCTTTGCATAACCCTTTGCAACCAGCATAGCCTTATACTTGTCAACTGTTCCATCAGGCTTATGCTTCAGCTTGTATACCCACTTAGTGCATATGGCCTTCTTGCCAGGAGGCAAGTCACATAAACACCAGGCTCCATTTTTTATGATAGCATCATATTCTCATTGCATAGTAGGCATCCAATTTTTAGAATTTTGTGCTTCATCAAATGAAACAGGCTCATTCTCATCACATAGACTAGAGGCAGCGATAGCATAGCAATCTATGAGAGCCTAAACGAGTATGATATGACAGAGGTGCATCTAATTTGCTATCACACAAAGTCTGCACCAGCCATTTCGGCATAGTTTTTTCCTCCTCAATATCAACTCTCTCATCAACAAGCGCATTATGTAAATCTGCATCAGAATTCGAATGATCTACATCATCACATGAAACCTATAAAGGCTAAGAAGTTGCCTCATTAGGACCATCATTAGATTGTACACCTGTAAAATGAGGTAGCAAAGTGTCATACATGTCGTTGGAGCTAACAAATGTCTCCTTAGTATGTGAAAGTAATGGTTGAATACTATCTTCCACAAAAACAACATCATGGCTAACCAAAATGTGTTTAGTCTATTGAATTGCCTTTCAGCATCAAACAAAGAGTAGAAGCAAAACCTTGATATGAATCGGAAAGACCATTCAGAACAGAGTGCACCAGTGAACTGTAAGGCAAGACTTCATTACAAGAAATCAATTGTTCCTTCAAATCTTTGATCTTTGTCAGAAAACTGTCCATGGAATCTGCTTCATTCATGTGCTCACTCTCCAATTGTTTTCGGATGTAAGCAACACGAGCCTCATCCCTTCCCTGGTATAAAGTGGTAAGTGTATCCAAGCATCCTTAGCTATTTTGCAAGAGCAAATGTGAGGAATAATGGCATGTTTGATAGAAAATGCTATCAATGCATGTGCTTGAGCATCTCTGCCATCCCAACAAATTTGCTCTACACTAGGTGCAGCAGGAATCGCAACACAAATAGGAACAT
The DNA here is from genome assembly GCA_020310875.1 of Ceratopteris richardii. Classification (NCBI taxonomy): domain Eukaryota; kingdom Viridiplantae; phylum Streptophyta; class Polypodiopsida; order Polypodiales; family Pteridaceae; genus Ceratopteris; species Ceratopteris richardii. Next base: position 6,649,357 of record CM035422.1, on the reverse strand, counting down.
GAAGAATATCCCCATCTTCAATGCCATCTGCATCACCTTCAACAACTGTATTTGCAAGTGAAATAGGACGTTTTTCAACATCTGCACAATATTCCATAATCCTTTTGCAACCAATACATGACACATCATATAAGCCCACAATGGGTAATTTTTATCGTCCAACTTATCAGTAGCCAACATATGGAATACATCATTGCTTTTAGCCATGGTCATTGACTAAAATACCCCTATGCAAAAAAATGGATGTGTATGAAAAAGTTGAACAAAAGTAACTTGACGAGTTCTGCTAAACCTTTAGCCGACTTGGAGACGCTTATAGTGGAAAACCAAAACTTGCATATATCGTTGGCACAAAGAGACAAAATAGCCTACACAAGCACCGTGATAGTACGTTCAAAGGCCAAAATGGGCTCAAATTGTGATTTTGGCACCAGACAACAAAGTTCTTTAGATCTCCGAATCACCCTCAGTATGCTCACCAAATTTCATGCGGTTGTGAGACTCTGATCTAAGGGTTGTCAGCGATGCCCTAGATGAAGCGGCAACTTGCTTTGATACCAATTATTGGAGTTCGAGGTCTACAAAAGCACGAGAAAAACACAAGGAAGAAGAAGAAGCTTGGAGCAAAACACACAATACTGAATGTATTACTAGTAGAATGTAAAAATATTAGTAACCCATTAGGGCTATAGGAGAATATACAAGTTGGGGGAAAAACCTCCTAGAGAGGGAAAAAAGGGCCACGGTGTTCCTAGTGAATTCAGACATATCACTACCCAAATATATCAACAAAGGATGCAAGATTTGGGTGACAACTTATTTCTTTTGTATCATGCCCTCTACATAAATCTCATGCTTAGTTTGTCATCAATAGGATCCTCTCTAAAAGATCCACCTCTCAAGATCTATTAGGCGAATATGTCCTCTCACCCCTTTCTCTTTCCCCTCACTGTATAGAGCCTTCATTGGCTTTTCCTATCTAATTGGTAGATAGAACCTGGGTTTTTGTCCAAAAAGTTCAAGATTGTTGCATAAAATAATTTCTGATAGGGATGCATGGTTTACATCTAATGTTTGGAAAACAACATTTCAATCCATAGGAATAGAATTATGCATGAGTACTGCATTTCATCCTCAAACTGATGGTGAGACCGAGAGGGTTAACAGGGTGCTTGAGGATATGCTATGTATGTATGTGCATCATAAACATAATAATTGGATTGAGTATTTGCCCATGGGTGAGTATGCATATAATAGTGCATGACATTCATATATTAAGATGACACATTTTGAAGCAATGTATGGCTATGATTGTTTGCTACCTCATTCACTTTTTAATTCGCAAAATCATGTTGAGGTATCCAAAGAGATGCTTAAAAACATGGATTTGGAGTTAAATAAGGTAAGAAAGAACATTCCAGATGCACAGAAGTGTCAGAAATTATATCATGATCTCAAAAAGAGACCCTTGGAATTTAGAACAAATGATCTGGCTTTTTTGAAAGTGAATCCTTCTAAATCAAATCTGGTTCTAGGCAAAGATCGTCGATTGTCTCCGCGTTATGCTCATCTTTTTAAAATCTTAAAGAAAGTTGGTTTTTTTGCATATTTACTTGACGTTCCTAATACTTTGAAAATTCATCCAGTTTTCCATTTTGGATTACTTAAAAAGTATGTTCTTAATGATGATCACGTTTTGTAGGACAAATCTAAGTTGAAGGAAGATGCCACTTTTGAGCTTGAACTAGAAATTGTAATGGATAGGAGAATTAGACATCTTAAGAATCATGAAATAGTGGAAAGTTTAGTTAAGTGGTTTGCATATCCTATTCGTGTACCTAAGTATCGACTTAGGGACTTGAGAAGAAAGAGACTGTACCTCAATCCCCTACAAGTGCATATAATGGGGATTCATGATTTAATTATCAATCCAAGAAGTATCATAACCTAGGCGAGTGTATGAGGATATGCATTCAAATGATGGTCAATGCAAATGTGAACTAACAAGTTGCAAACAAGTATAAACTATCACATTCAAGCTTTGATGGTTGGCTATGGTGTCTCGACACTTAGAGCAGCAACCAACAATAAATCGAGCTTTTCTCTCATGTTCGAAACTCAAAATATATTGAATAGCAAATTCATTTGGAAGCTCTCAAGAAGACGCATCCAATGGAGGCCTTTTCACTTGATTGAGACACTTCTACTTCAATCTATGAGCAAAATTTTGAGCCACGGGAATGACCTACCTATGCTTCAGCACTTCCTACACTTCTCACACACATTACCAGTAGCAAACAAGCACTACCATGGATAGACAACACTTCAAAGCACTATTTTCAAGTCACATACATGCATGCAAGCTCACAAGGAAGACGATACAGAGAGGAGAAGACATAAGTTCGAAATTTTGTGTTCTTCATTCTCACAATGGCAAAAAGTCTTTACAAAGAGTCACAAAATGACTTATATACTTGTGCCCTGAAAATGGTCCTTTCACACAAGAGACCTACACTTTATTGACTAAAAGACTAATTCCCTACTAATTTACAAAGGTAATTATACAAATATCTATGGGTATGCATCTAGAGGACTCCTCTAGTGCATTTACATCGAAAAATATATTACAAAGTGACTATGTTACAAAAATAAAGTGTCTGCATCGAAAAAAATTTGGGGCCCTTCTTTTTCTCTGTATCTCTGCTCTTCTTTACTCTACAATACTCTCCCTCTCTTTGTCTCTGTCATCCCTTGACAAGTTTTGCTTCTTGTCTGCAGCTTGTTTACTTCTTTCCACTGCATGCATCACTTGGTCAGCCTTGCCTCCTTTTCGAGTTGGCATTACGTTTTAAAGGCCCTGTTTTTGAATCTTGTTTCACATCCTCTAGGACTTGATGCATTTTTTAGCCTGATCTTTTCTTGTCGCCACTCGCAACCCTTGGAGATAAACTACAATTAATTTGTAGTCTAATTTTCCAATCGCCTCTTTGAATCTGGGTCGCTATGTTAAGTCGGGCTACCATGCATGCAATGAGTGGAAGGTATGAAGGTCTGGATTTTCAGCCTTTGATCTGGAACTCCCGAAGATCAAGAGGTTGAAGCACCTTCTTGGGGCTCTGGATCTGTCGGATATCTTCTTGCACTTCTTCATGGATAATTGCTGGCCTTGATCGTTCCTTGTCTGTCACATACTTCCCACTGTTGTATGCCCCTGTGGGGCTCTGTGTAGAGATGGGTGTTGTGTGCCCCTGCGGGGCTTCCGTAGAGATATGTCTTCAGATATATTCTCTTTAGTGAAGCTTCTTTCTTGGTTTTCTTTGTTTTTTTGTTTTCCTTGACTCTCCTTCAACACTCTCCCCCTCTTGAACTCTGTCATCCCTAACATGCTTTGGAGTTCGATAGGAGTACGTCTTATATACCTTTTTCTCTGTTTTATATTCTGCATGCTTAAAAACTTTGAGTACTGTGAGTATCATACTAAGGATTTTATTGGTCATCTTTATTGTGAGATCAGGTATTGTCACATAACGGTTTAGCCAAAACTCGATGGACCTCACCATGTAATCTTCAGTCGGTAAGTAGTTGTGCGACAGACTTGGAAGCAAAGAATAATTCAACCATTACTTATTGAGCTTACCAATGCTTTGTAAACCCAAAAATTTATGTACAGCACGTCGACGTGGCATCAGGCAAAAAGAAGGATTCACCTGAAATAAATATGGTGCGGCTTGCCAATGCACTTGTAATGTTCGATTCTTTTCCAAAAACTTTCTTCTCCATAATGGTTGTGCCGCTTCAAATTCTTCTTGAGTGTAAGTGAATGTATTTATCTTGAAGTTCAGTTGGTCACCTGGATCTTTTTGTGTAATCTACCTTATATAACAACGTGCCTGCACTTTCAATAGCCCATAAGGTATGTTGAATTGCTTCATGATATGTTCCAAGTCTTTGCCTTTGATTTTTTCTTCTTTCATTACTTTGACTACTTCGTTTTCAAAATTTTCCATCAATCGGGACACCAATAGTGCCCGTTCCTTTTGACCTATTTTTGTAGTATACAGAATTGGATGATCATCACTAGGTTTTGTCGTCTGCTCTCTTATTGGTGAATGATAGATCGGGGGAGATAGAGGACGTACCTCTACCTCGTCAGTAGGATTCCCTTGTTGTGGCTCTACTTGTGTCCCGATTGTTGCTTGTTGTTTTATTTGAGCTTCTAATGTGCAATGCGTTCTTCCTTTTCTTTGATTTCATTGTGGGCCCTTGTTAGTGCTTCTTTGGGCGTCAAAAGTTCATTTTCAATGATGGCTATCTTGTCTGCATCTTCATTATATACCACAAGAAGTTTGTCTTGAGCTGATTTCCATCTATGTTTGAGTTCGTTAGTGTCATGCATATACTTCCTTTCCCATTCGTCTCTGATTGTTTGCTCTTGTTTTAGATGAGCTTCATACTTCGCAATTTGGTCTTCCAATGCTTTTGTGTCGCTTGCGGTTGTTTCTCATGCTTCTATAGGTTGGTTCCACAGTATGGCATTCATAAGCTCTTTATTTCTATTTCGTAAATTGTATGTTTCTTCCATGTATACCTTGATCTGAGTTTCAAGCAGCTTACTTCTAGCATTCATTCTTGGCTTCTCCGCTTCACTAGCTTCATATTTTCTTTGTAGCTTAGTGAGTTGATCTTGGATCTTTTGGTTCTCCTATGTTAGCACGGTGCATTGTTCCATGGCTTCTTTAATTTTTGATTCCTTGGTTGAGAATGCCTGTTGAACTTGAATTAATTGTGCAGACAATTTTTCACTCATCACCTGGAATTGGCTTCTCTCTCTCATAGCCTTGTCATAATCTGCATCCATTTTGAGCATTTGTTGTTGCATATCCATCACCATTTGTATCATTTGCTTCACTACTGCCTTTAATTGAGCTACATCCACGTTTAATCATGTTTTAGGCATACTATGTTCTTCACCTATTGTAACATCTTTTCCTTGTGCCACATGTAGTGTTGTTTGGTGTGGATGCCAAATATGTAATTGTATCATTGGCTCAGCCTCTTGAATTACTCCCTTCCCTTGTGGTGTATCATAGAGAATTTCAATCATATTTTTTGCCAGAATTTGTTGTGATAACACCTCTTTTTTGAGGTTCCTTTGCAACTCGTCCTTGATGGGTGGTACCACATTTGTTTTTGGTGTAGATGCTTCTTTTACACTGATCTTGGATTGTGTATTCAACTGGATGATGTGCCTTTCTGTAGATGGTGCTTCTTGATTTTGTACTTGTGGGTTTTGATTGTTGGGGGTGGTTTGGATTTGATGAATCTCCGTCCATTCATCTCTGTCCTTATATCTATGTCCAATGTGCCATGTTCATGAATAGATTCCTCATTACAACTTGAGTCATTAAGCCCAAATTCCTTGTATCGGGTGGCTTGTGATTGGTTGTGTTCTTTTTTGCCCTTTTTCTGCAAATGTCTGGACTCTCTCTATTGATGTTTTTGAACGGTAAGATTTATTTGGCCTCGCATGTAAGTATGTGTTTCTTCTAAATCTGCTGATAGATCCCTTTGTGTTATAGGAGGTTGAGTTAACGAGAGCCTTGGTAATAGTTGTGTTCGCTTTGATTGTGGGGTTTCCTGTGCTTTTTCTTCTCTAACCCACTTGGCTCCATGAATCGTAGTTTTTGAACTTGTTCCCACTTCCTCTCTGGATATGGATGCTTTCTTCTTCTTTGGAATTGTTGCAGATTTCACATATCTTTCCATTTCAATAGAGGTGGGAATTAATCGCAGGCGTTCTTCAATTCTAGTGCTTCATAGATCAATGACGTCAAGGCACAGCTTCCATTCAGAAATTTCTTATGGTCCCATTTCTTCTTTGCTTCAAATAAATGTTCCTGTATGTATGGCGTAAAGTTAACTTGGTTCCCGATTTGCCTCATAGCATGAGATAGCAATTGAAATACAATCATTTGAGGTGTTGCATATCTGTTCATGCTTGGGAAACAGAATTGTTGATGCACCACATGGATTGATTCTTCAATATCTATCCTATTGATTTCCATAAAACTCTTCTTTTTAGCGTCGTGATATTCATGTTTGAGATTTGTGAGTCCGTCTTGATTCCATCCAAAAGCTTTGTTGATGAGATCATGCATAAATCAAACATGTTTCCATTCTCTAGTTTTATTCAGAATTGTAGCTTCTGGTACTGAGGGCATGTCCATTGCTGCTTGTAGTGTGTTCATTACCTGAGTACATCGTTGAAAATTTGGTAAATAAATTCGAAGTCGTAAAGATGCTTCAATTCCTACCCTTGTCCATACTTCCGTATTGCTTGGTAATCCATGTTGTAGAGTTTGAAAATCATGCGATACCAATGGAAACTGATGGTCTCTGTTCATAATCTTAATTGTGGCAAAAAAAATGAGGTATGCCACCGGTTGGTCTTTGCAAAACCAATGACCTCTTGCCTTCATAATTGATTCCAAAGGAAGAAGGAGGACCTCTTCCTCTTTCTTAGATTCTAAATCAGGTGATGCCATCCGCACTAAAAGCACACCACAATCAGTGTAAAAGTGTTTGCATGGCTTATTTCCAACTAATCTCCATGAATCGAATAGTTCTCCAAGTGACTTGTGTTGTCCTTCCCCAGTGGGTGTGAGAAAGGTAGTAATTGGGATTTTTTTCCATTTATATATTTTTTTTCTCTTTTTTTTTTTACTAAAAGAAAACAAAAATGTTAGTGAGTAGCCGAAGCTTAATTATTTTCCTTAAAATTATTGTACAAGCACTCTCCTATTCCCTTGGAGGGAAATGTGCATCACTAATAAGTAGATGAAGAATTATGTGGTGAATGCATGGCCTCGTAATGTGGCCCTATTATGCACGTTCGAGGTGTATGGAACTCAAGATGTGTGCAAGAAGAATTTGCTGGCGGGTTTGTAGATGAAAATCGCAATTTGGGTATCCAACTCAACTTTATTTTGTTTTTCTTGATTGCATCTTTGTCTCCTGTTGTGCTTTGTGTATCTCTCGTTTTGTGATTCTTCTTTGCTAGCCGTTCATATCTTTGAGTTGCTTTTGTTGAGTACTTTTGTTTCTGCAATTTCGAGTCGTCGCATCTTTCTTGCTCCTTTGACTTTATTTTCGATGGATCCTTCTTTTGTACTAGTGTTTGGAGTTTAGCTTTCTTCATTGGCACAGTTGATTTGGGAATCCATATTTGCATTCTAAAGGGTTGAGCAGCAATCAGTTTCTTTGGGATCCATAATTGAACAATCTTCTGTAGAGCTCGAGATCCAGCTTGGCTTGAAGTCTTAACCTGTTGTTGGTTCCCTTGTAGGTGATGGCTTTTTTTTTGGTGATATGCTGCTACTTGATCTTTCTGAATCCATGCATGTCTGGTTCGTTGAATGGGATATATTCTAATGTGGACACGTTTGGGTTGATTACTCTGACTAGTAGCTCTTGTGCTCAATCCCTCACTAGGGCTCTCCATGGAAATGATGTTAGTAGAAAGGTCCAAAAAATGTTGAGGGGGTGTGAAATTAAGAATCGGTGTAAACACGGGTGAAGTGCTTGGAGGTGGGGGTTCCATAGTAGAGGTAGATGTACAATCATCGTCATGCATGATTAATTGATCTCTCAGAGCTAGACAAGTGGCTTTGACAAGTCGTTCTTCTAACAAATTGAATACTTCGTGATGCCCTATCTTGGGTGATATGTAGCCCAAGGCTAGTTGGATAGTTACCTCATATTCATATATCCAATCTTGGCCTAACACAAGTTCTCCTAATAAATCTTGATCATGGCACACTAATAGTTTTTGTTGCATCATGTTATTTCCTAGGTGCAATGATAAGGTAATCTCACCTATGCATTAAGTAACCTTACCTCCTATTCTAATCAAGTGTGCTTTGGTTGGATATAATTGGGCTTTGAGCTGATGGGTCAAAGAGGATCTGATGCAGCTAATAGCTGCTCTTGTGTCAATGAGGGCATCCACCAAGTGGTACTCCTATGTTCCCACTCCTAGGTTCAAATATGGTTGCCTCACTTGATGTCCTAGGTTTTCTAAAACTCTTAAATTAGCCATTGGGATGGGCTCCTCTCCTAGCCGATATCTTTCATCCCTCTCTCTCATCAAATGCCCATAAAGCATGATGTAAGTGCTTGTCCCAATCAGATCTTCCATTGTTAACAATCTTTGTGAGAACTGTACACAAGATCTTGTTTCAACTTTCAACATGTCCATTGGCTTATGGGGGATAGGGAGCTGGTTTCTTGTGAATCACTAGGAATTCATTCATTAAGGCTTCTATCACTTCATTGACAAAGTGTGTGTCTCTACCACTCACGATTTCTATTGGCAATCCAAATCTAGTGAATATGTTCTCAAAGAGAAACTTAGCCATGGTCCTTGCATTGTTCTTCTTAGTTGCCTTGGCTTCTACCCATTTGGTCAAGTAGTCTGTTGCTACAATTATGTATTCTGCATGGGAACCTTTTGCTGGTCGGCTAATAGGTCTTATAAAATCTATTCCCCATTTGGTGAATGCTCTAGCACTCATCATAGGTCTTAATGGAATTTCATCTCTTCTAATAGGATACTTTGTTCGTTGACAAGTATCACATCTTTGGACATATATGGCTGCATCTTGATATAGAGTTGGCCACCACAATCGAGCAAAGAGAGTGATTTTTGCAGTTTTATCTCTTGAAAAGTGTCCTCTTGCAGCTCTTGTATGCGTTATTTCCAAGACTGGAATATACTCGTCTTCATGGATGCACATTCTTAATTGGTTGTCCCTTCCTCTCTTGAAAAGGTGTTTACCTACGAGTACATAGTCTTTGGTTTGTTCTTCAAGGGCACGTTTTCTTGCCAAACTAGCTCCTTCTGGGTACTCTTGTGTTGTCAAGAATTTCACTAGGGGCATAATCCATCTAGGTGCTACTGTAGAGTAACATAGAGTAGTGTTCTCTTCAGGTGCTCTTTCTTGACAAATGGGGCATGTAGAGACATAATTATGTGTATCCCTCTGCATGGTTGGCCAATATATGCCTAATCTCTTAAGCTCTTGCTAGGTTCCATTAATACTTAGATGGGTTTTCCATTGATTCATGTGTGCTTTTTGAAGCCACATTTCTTGCTCGTCTTCCTCTACACATCTCATAAGTAATCCACTTGACTCCTGGTGGTATAAGCTTCCATCTATGATATGGAGATTTTTAGTTTTCCATAACTCCTAGCTCTTGTCTAAGTTGATCTTATGTTGAGGTCCATGTGTGAGTATGGGAATCAAATTTTCAGCCCATCGTGGACATACTTCTAGGTTGAAAAGATAAGTATCTGGCAAATCATCTGGCACTCCTGTGAGAGGTTCTCCATGTGTCATCCTAGATAGGTGATCAGCACGGATGTGTGTATTTCCTTCTTTTACTTCTACTTCAAAATCAAATTCCATTAACAATAGAAACTATTGTACTAGTCATCCGGTATTACATGGATTATTAATAGACTAGATACAATAGAGCCTGATGATCAATGAAAATTTTGAATTTTTTTGCCAATAAGTAGCGTCTAAATTTGTTCACTGCATGTACCATTCCTAAGCCTTCTCGTTCTGTAGTGGTATAATTAGGCTCTGCTTGGTTTAATTGTCTATTAGCATAGGCTATAGGGTGGTCTAATTTTTCAGTATCTGTTGGCTGTGCTAAGATGAAACCAATGGCAAACTTGGAGGCATCCACATGAATATAAAATGGTTTATTCCAATCTGGTACTTCTAAAATTGGAGCTGAGCTCAAGTGACTCTTCAATTCGTTGAAGGCATTTTCAGAGTCTTCTATCCAAGTAAACCAAGTCAGCAATCCATAAAGAGGCCTCACCATTATGGCATACATGTGAATGAATCTACGATAATATCCACAATGTCCCATAAATGCTTGTACTTCTTTAGCGGTCTTTGGTCTTGGCAAATCTAGAATTACTTTGATTTTGTCTTCATCAATGGAAATTCCATTCTTAGAGACAATGTGCCCTAAGATCTTTCCTTGTCGAACCATGAAGACACATTTTTCCATATTAAGGCATACTCTATACTAACGACATTTGGAAAATATTTTTCTTGGTTCTGGGATGTGTTCTGATCTTATAGCTGAATAGGTACATATATCATCCACGTATACCTCCATACTTTTTCTCAAGAATTCCTTGAGCATGTGGCACATCAATCTTTGGAAAGTGTTTGGGGCATTAGTAGACCATAAGGTATAACCTTGAATGCATAGACTCCCCATTCGGTTGCAAAGGTTGTATTATGTTGGTCTTCAGGAGCAATGGCTACCTGATTATATCCTTAGAAGCTGTCAAGAAATCTATAGACTTCCTTACCTATCTACACCTTTTAAGTCCTTATAAGTCCATGCAAAGACATCTCGATACTCTCTTATAAGTTGTATTAATTCCTGTTCTTCCTTCGGTGATACATCTTGTCTTATGAAAGTGCATCTCTCTTCTCCTTCTTCAATACCTACTACAATCTTCTTGGCCTGCTCTTTATTGTCGTATGATATCCGTGGTTGCGCTTCTCATTTTGGCATCTGAATAGCAATCTTTCTCTCCTCTACATCATATTTCTTCAAATGCTCAAGTACCTCAAATTGGTCTTGAGGTGTGCTATCTTCTTTCTCTTTTTCTATGTTTGGTTCACCTATTACTGGTTGTAGCGCGTCTTGAGTCACATCTAAACTAGGTTCAATCTCTTCCTTCCTTTTCCTTTCTTCCTCAATAGGTTCCAGTTCCATTTCTATGCTCTTGTAATCTTCATTCCATTCCTTTTCAATTACTTCTCCTTCATCCGCTTCTTGGAGAATATCCATGTATAGATTTAATTATATCCTTTCTCATCTATGCACTCATTCATAGTTATTACTTCTTCATTTACGCATAAGTCCAAGGTGGCTAAAATCTCCATCCAACCATGGGGTTTGAATTCTCCATCAAAGAATATTTGAAGCATGAAAGCGGGATCTTCTACAGGCCTAGATGTTCCTTGTCCTGGCTGCCATCTTTGTCTCCTTTCTTCTTCCCTTTTAGCTGCCTTACACATCCATAGGTGAGTATCTTCGTTCATTCATGGTTGAATACTAGATCCTACATCTTCCTTGTGTATCAGGTTCCATAGCAGAGGAGGGACATCTTGATAAGTATAAGTATGGATATTTGTCCTAGTCGTCATTTCTCCATATTGCATCTTTCCCCAGTGTTGCACTACCTTGAGCTGTCTCATGGAAGGCCTTCCAAGTATCATCTCATAATTGCTAGTCTTTTCGAATTGACATATTGCTAAGGTGTGCTCGAATTTGACTCTGCAGGTGGTAAATACTGCTTTTTCTAATAATCCTAAGGGCTGCTCTGTGTGTCCATCTACCATTTGAATCTTCATTCTGGTAGGTTGTAAAGCTGGTTTTCCGCATTTCTCCCATATTTCTTTGGTAGCGATTCCTACTCCAGCTCCTGAATCTAATATGGCTTTTGTTGTATATCCTCTATAAGTGATAGGGAGGCATGTATTTATTTCATCTCCCTCACAGAAATCTCCAACTTTATCAACTGTGATTTTATCAGTAGCTACTTCCTCTCGCATCTCGCTCTTCTCTGACTTTGTCTCTAACTGGCTGGTGATTTTCTCTCTCAATTGAGGCTTCACTTTCAAGAGTTCTTCTAGAGTCAGCGTACATGGGATTTTTACTTTTTTAAGGTGTTGTACTATGTCAGAGGTTTGGATTGATGGCTTCTGCTCCTTTCTCCTCACTTAGGGAACATGATATAATTCGGAGCTATGTTCATACTCCCCCATATAGTTTGGTAATACATTCACACTGTCTTCATCATATTTGTTGTTGTCAAGTTGAGATGATCTTTCTGGTTTTAATTCAAGGATTGACAATTCAAGCTCGCCTACTGCTTCTAACTCCTCAAAAGGTGGTTCAATTCCTTATGTTTTCTTCCATCTATCTTATTGGACTCTTGCCCACAAGTCTGTAGGCCATTTTGCATCTACTTCAGGGATTATCGATCCTTCTTCTTTACTTTCACAGCAATTTTCTTCATAGTTCTCATTGTTCTTCCCTTCCTTAGGATGACTAGATGCTACACAGGCCTGAAATTCATTTTCGAGAATTCTTGTGTTGGGTAGGAGTTGAACAGTTTTTTCTAAGGTTTGCTGAGCCACTTCAATTAACTTCTTACTTATCTCCAATCTTTCTTTCTCTAAGTCACCTCTTGGGTATTCTCTATCGTATTGCTCAATGGTTGGGCAAGTCTTTATTCGTGCTTGATATGCTTTAATCCACATGGCTAACTCTTTTGGCATTGGATCGGCTAAAATTGATCCTACCTCTTGTTTTTTATGATTTTCTGTCTCCTTCTTAGGGTTTCCTTTAGGCTCTTGTTTTCCCTCATGGCTTTGTTTATTATTCTTGTTCTCTAACTTTTGTTGCAGTCTCTTATCTTTTATCTTTTCTCTATGACTCTTCCATCTTTGGGTTCGTCTAGACTTAGCACTTTTCTTAGACTCCTCAGGATCTACCACTGCTTGTGGTGTTGTGGGATTCGATTCTTTATTTTGGTGATCATTTTCTTTGGATTTCTCCGAGGTCTCTCTTGCTTTTGCCCTAGTTATGGCTTTCAATGGCAGAGTATATTCCTTATCACTCCCTGATGACTCTACCACTTCTATAACATTTATTTGTGTAGTGGGATTGATTTTATTGGGATTTTTAGGGCAATCCCTGAAAAGGTGTTCCTTGCCACAATCAGTGCAGTAACCTTCCCAAACTCTCTGAGGTGGTGGTGGGTTAGGCAATGTACACTCTCTCATTAAGTGATCACCTCCACATCTATAATATGGTCCTCTAGGGGCACGTGGTCTATTCATTGGTCGTGGTGGTAATCGAGCTCTAGGATCAATGTACATTAATGACACATAGTCCTGATCATATCCGTCAGAGCTATCATAACCATCCGATCCATATGTGTATGATCCAAGGTGGATTAACTTCCTTGACTAAGGTCATAAGATTGATCATAAGTCTCAATACTGGTCAATGGGGTGGCTGGTACTATTGCTCTTTCAAGATTCTCTTCAATTTGAGCGATTTTCACTGGGACAACATTCTGAGGGTGAGGTAGTTGTTGTCCTAGCACTGGTTGAGGTTGATTGTATCCTTGATATGCATACGGCCGTGGTGCACGTGCTTGCTGCTGGTATGAGGGGTATCTATAGGTTTCTCCTCCTTGATCTCTTGGGGGTATCCATAAGGCCTAAATGGTGGTTGTGTAGGTCTTGGTTGTCGATTGTAAGGACAATTATCCATACGTTGATTTGTGTACCTTTGCTCTATGCTACAGTAATGAGTTGGACCCTAGGCGGGTGGTTTGTTATAGGCATAAGGAGGTGGTGGGACTACTCCCCTATTGCACATGTGAGAAGGGTGGTCACCTCCATAGTGAATGCATCTCCTGAGCATAGGCACTCTCATAGGGTTGTTGGCATAATTTCTCTGTCCTTGAACATTCAGCTTCTTAGCCACTAAATCGGCTATCTCTTCTACATTGTTCTTGGGATTGGAAGTACTGCTAACACTATCCTCACTCTTAACACTTCCTTGAGGTATTTTTAAGCCTTTTGCCAGATTATCCTCTAGATTGATACACTCCTTCATACATTCTTGTAAACTTTGGACTCTCTTCACATATACTAATGATCTCAATGACCCATTCACAAATCCTTCCAAGAATAATGAGACCATTTTATTTTGAGTGGGCCTCTGTTCTACAGGACATCTATCCACGTATTTCTTGAATTGTCTCGCTGCTAACCTCATTGATTCCGTAGGTGACTGTTTGAAACTATGGATTAATGATGAAGAGTTGTTTTTTTTTCCAGTCTCGGTGAATTCCTCAATCAATTCCTGATATACATGTTCCATGTTTGAAAATTATTAGGATCTAAGGGTTGGAACCATGCTAAGGCCATGTCAGGAAGGATTAGGCCAAATGATTCATATTGGATCAAGAAGTCTTCTACTTGTTCAACTCTCACCACTTGCTTGAATTCAGCAATGTGATTATATGGCTCACTAGAACCATTGTAGTGGCGTCTCATGCATTCGCCAACTTGAATTGGTCTTAGTCTTCTTCCAAGTTCAGGTGGTCTTGGCATTACAGGGAAAACTGGTCATCCTATTGGTATGCCTGAATCTCTTCTTACTAGTGGTCTCTCAAGAACAGGAATCCTATTTCTTGGTTCTGCATTTGTCGTGGATCGATAGTTGGGATTGTCACCAGGTGTAGCAAACTAGACTTGGGGTCTAACCGAGATGCTCTGTTGTTGTGTATGCCTTGAATGTTGATAAGACAAATGTTGGTGAGTTCCTTGGGGATTTTGCGAAGTAATTGCTTGATCCCTAGGTGGGAAGACAGAAATGTACTGATATTTCAGCCTAGCTCTCTCCAATTCAGTCATGGGCCAATATCTTCTCTGATTCTTGTCCCAATATGTAACATGAGAGGGGTTTTCGGGATCTTGTAACTCATAGATGGTGCCTAGGTTGGTCACTTCTTCCATAATGAAGAGTTGGTTTTAAGTAAATGATCCATTTTGATTCCCTCTAGGGGTTGACACCTATTCTTTTTGTCTCTCTTCATTAAGGTTTTGGTCATTACTTTCTTCCCTTTTCTCCTTGATGCTTTCTGGATGCTCCATGACTACATACAGAATCCCTCTTTTATCCATATAGAATCCTCCCACGTACTTGACTGCTAGTCTAGGCACTACGTGAGCATCTCTAGCTTTCTTCAACCTAGCCACTAATCTGTTCAATCCATCTATGTAGATGGGTAGGTCATGTTGATTGGTGTTCACATATTCTAAGGAGGTTTTGTACTCTCCCTCAATGATAGACATTATACCTGCTATTGCTACAGAGTTGTGCATGTCCTCTGAGGCCATAATGGTTTCTTCTTCAGACTCACTTGAGGTTTCGTAATAATGGGAATGAATACTAGGCTCAACTACACTTCCTACAGATGATACCACACTCCTTCGGCTTCCTAGGACTCTTCTCGATCTCAAGTTCATTCACTAATAGCTCTATCTGAGTCTCGACAGACCTTGGCTACAAGTACTCTCCTCAAAATTTGTAGATCTGTATGTATTTTTTTCTTAATTTGCAGTCTTCTGGATAAGATATCACTTAAATTCACTAGCATGACACACAACAAGAAGAGAAATCAAAATTGGAAAACTATGAAAATTAAGGCATAGTTATTTTTCCTTTCTACATGAGTGTTTTGTTTCAATAAATTTAAAAGTACTAACATGATTTTACCCCCCCATCCTGTGGATTGCCCTTGTGGATCGTCTCCTCCAGGTTGATGATTTTGAAGATATTATATGAAGTGATTGCTGGATTCTGAAGTAAAGAGAAGAAAATATATTGCCAAGTAGACTTGAAGTAAAGTATTGACCGAAGACGGAAGAAAAGAAAAGTTCTGAAGACTGCCGAGACTCGAGGGCGATTTCCCGCACTGTAGCAGGGAGTCTATATAGTATACACTAGCCGACCCGCACTGTAGCGGCGGCGTTTATATTGTATCATCGCACCGCACTGTAGCGGTTTTATTGTACCATCGGCCCGCACTGTAGCGGCCTGTTTGTATCATTCATTTTATTGGAGGCTTCAGTTTCGTTTCCGATTGTATCTTTGAGCTTGATCTACATCACGTGTTTCACTGCGGTAACCCCATCGTCTCTTTCCGACGCCCACGGTCCCACGTCTCGACACTTCTGAGGGGCAAGGGACCCTACGAGGATCGCCCACGCTCCGGAGAGCACAGGCAAGGCGCCCAGCGCGTAGATGCCGCTCGCAGGACAGCGGGAACGGCGCACCAGAGCGGGGCCTGATCCAACCCCACACGCCGGCTTCCCGCCACGACCTCCTTCTTCCCGACAGCGTATGATGTACCAGTGCAAAGGGCACTCATTTGGACTAGGGTATAGGAGTTTCAGCGCAGATTATCCTCCGCAGGGCCACCCTCCAAGAAAATGAGAGGCGCCGTTCAGATGCCATGTGCACAACCCCGCGGTGCGACACTGACACCAGAGACAACCCCACGACTTCCAAGGCGGGTGCAACCCTTCACTATTAGATTACCAAGACATAGCACTGATGGACCAAATCTAGTGTTTCCACCTGTACCAACCGACCTAGAGTTCCCTCACGAATTCACTTTAGAAGACCTAACTGATGAGGAGGTAGCCAGAATAATAGAAGCTGTTAATGCGGAAGTCGAGGCAGAGCAAGCTAGTGGACAACAAACTGCTACAGACCAACCCCATCCCAGACAACTAGATGTCATCGATGTGGAGGGTGAAGAAGAAGGACAAGAGGAGGAACAAGATGGACAATCTGAGGAAGAAGAGCAGGAATATGATCAGGAAGCTCTGCATGTACTTGAAGGGGCCCCAGCTTATACGAAAGCATTGAAAAAGCTCTATGACACCATGAATAGAGTTCAAGAGCAACATAGACTGTCCCTAGCAGCAGGCAAGGCCCTTATGAATCAGATCCTTGAGGAGGAAGGCGTCGACGAGCAATACCGTACCACCCTTGACATGATATCTAAGGCTTTAGGCGTACCTGAGACGCTGCATACCGCCCTTGCATAAGCACGAAGAACGAAGCGAAGATACGGCAGACGGCCCCCTCGATCAGGAAAGCAGATGAATGTATTAGTATCAGAACCACAAGGCACATCCACAACCACGGGCACCGCACACACTGTCCACAATACTGAGGAAACCCATGTATCAAGTGCACCCCCATCACCCCCTTTGCCACCCCTGCCTCCAACTCCACCACATTCGCCTCCCACAACCAGTGTAACCACTATTGTCACCACCTCCGAATCCACTACCCATACCGAAGCACAGACCGTCAGTCAACCCACACAACCCACACACCCTATCTCCACCTCTTTTGTCTATACAACCACTGAAACAAAAATTCTAACAACAGCCACGGAAAACATCATTCCCCCGATCACACTTCCTGGTAGTTCGTATTCACAATTGCACACACCACTGTACACTTTCACCACTATCACCGCACCCACAATTCCAATATTCACAATCACTCCCTGTTGGAGCAAGACAATCAACAAATTGTGATTATACAAAGGGTAGAAGTAAAGACATGAAGAGAAGATTGAAGATCAATGTCATGAATTGAAGGAAAGAATCAGATAGTAAAGTTCTTTGATCAAATGTACATTAGTTCTATAAGATACTTCAATATACTTGAAGTAGTTACGAGTTAGGACTTGTATATATATAAAAGTAAATGTTTGTAGTGATAGAGGAGACATAGAGAAGAGAGTTGAGATGAGTTAGTTGATGTACATTGTACAAATCATCTATCAGATGTATGAAGAAAATAGATAAGTGAAAAGTTCAGAAATGGCGCGTAGATCTTCTCTCCCATTCTCCTTCTGTGTTTAATCTTTTGAGAAATTCTTTTGCACGTATCTAAGTCCATAGCTAATCTATCTATGGCTAGAATTTGAGAGGCTAATTGCAATCAGGTTGAGAGAATTTAGTTTAGGAACATTCATATGTGAAGATGTTCTAAGAGTCGTCAAAACTGGCGCAGATTTCATGTTCAGAGAAATGATCATTACTCAGTCCACAGTGTAAAGTTTTACACAAGTGAGGGCTCAAAATCTAAGTTGGAAGGTAAGCCATCTATGGCTAAAAGATCTTGATCAAACGGGATTTACTTTGGGAGAACCAGTGTTAAGAAATTACAGGTGTCAAAGTCGCCATTGCAAAGAAGCTGTTTCAGACATAGGTAAAGTGTTTCACACATTTCTCAATGTGTACTCAATCATTTTGAGAAATTTAACTTGGAAAAGTTGCGCAACCTTAAGGCGAAGTATTGTGCAAAGTTTTATTAAAAACTTTACAGGATTGATTAGTCAATGAGTGATTAATCTGCAGCAGACTTTTCAGGAAATTTCAGTTTTCAACAGTTAGCCAAAATTCTGATAATTTGGTGATTCTTTTCTAAAATTAAGTGGAGTCTGAAGTTGTTCTTGATATAGAGGAGTTCTAAGTTCAAGTACAACTTGTTCTTTTGGAGATTAACACTCTCCATCAGTGGTATCAGAGCAGGATGTGTCAAAATTGAAGTAAAGAAGATTCCAACTACTGCAGAAACACAAATCTTTACATCTCGAAGGTGTAGAAGGATAAAGGTTGAAGAAAACTTGAAGGTAGACATATTGAAGCAATCAAAAGGATCAGAAGGAGTAGATTCAGAGTCAAGGTACATTTATTTCTCATAAAGATTAAAGAGTTGGAAATACAGGTAAAGAAATAATGGGAGATAGTCTCCAAATTGAGAAGCTAGATAGAGAGAACTATCCTGCATGGTCAATGAGGATGGAAGCTCATCTTATGAGCAAAGATCTGATGGGATACATCACAGGAGATGAAGAAAAGCCAGAATTTAGAGACTCTAGTGTTCCAACTAGAGAGGAGCTTGCAGACTTGAGGAATTGGATGAAGAAGGATGCTCAAGCAAGGAGCATAATCTACATGGCAGTCAATGACTATTTGCTTCCTCACATTAGAGGACTTGAAAGTGCATGTGACATTTGGAATGCTTTGGAAGAGCATTTTCAAAACACAACCAAATCAAGGAAGGCTTCACTATGGGCAGAATTTACTACTTTCAAGAAGAAGGCCTCACAATCAATCTCTGATTATGTGACAAAGATGAAGGACATTGCAGATTCTTTAGGTGCAGTGGATGAAGATATTGAAGAAGATAAATTGGTAAGACAAATTCTCACAAGACTAAGAGGAGATGAGAAGTGGAAGCCTTTTATTTTGTATACAGAACTTTCATTAGATCACTTCACTCCTGATTTGAATCAATTGTTAGGTCATATGCTAACTTTTGAGAATGATGTCAAAGGGGATGTTGATAAGAGTGCAGGACATGCAATGTACTCTAAAGACAAGAAGAAAGCTAACAAAGGAAAGCAACAATCAGGTGAAGAAGAAGGTACTTCAAACCAAGCAAATTTCATAAGAGGAAAAGGAAATGGTAGAAGTAGAGGAAGAGGCAGAAACAACAAAGATAATGCAAGAGCTTGTTGGATATGTGGTAAGACCAATCATCTATCTCATGATTGTTGGCACAATAATCAGAATAATGGTAATTATCAGAACTTTAATCAAAGAGCAAGAGGTGGTAGATTTCAGAGAGGAAACTTCAGAGGTAGAGGTCGTAGGAATTCTTTTGGAAGAAGTGGAGGAAGAAACTTCCAAAATCAATCCTATAACAACACCTACTACAACTATGCATCAGATCAGAAGGAGGATTCAACTCTCATTATGAATGCAACATATGAGACCTCACATGAGGACATGAGAGTGTTCTATATTGATTCAGGATGTAGTAATCATTTAAGTGGAAATATTGCTTTGATGACTGACCTAGATCATAATGCAATTAATCATACAGTTCAGACAGGTGATAATACAAAGCATAAGGTAAAGTCAATTGGTTCAGTCAAGGCTAAAGATGGGAGCACTCTTCTGAGTAAGGTTCTTTATGTTCCCACAATTCCAAAGAATTTGATCAGTGTAGAAAGTTATCTCAATTAGATGTTAAAAATGCTTTTTTGAATGGTTACATTTCAGATGAAGTTTACATGGAGCAACCAGATGGATTCAAAGATCAAGTGAATCCAAATTATGTGTGTAAGCTCAAGAAAGCTTTGTATGGACTAAAGCAGGCCCCAAGGGCATGGAATTATAGGCTTGTAAAGTTCTTGAAAGATCTTGGAGTTCAAGCATCAAAGGCAGATAGTAGCTTGCTAGTCAAAGCAAGTGAAGATGGATTCATTTATGTTTGTATTTATGTTGATGACATAATACTTACAGGAACAGATGATAAAGGAATACAAATGATCAAGAAGCAGATGGAGAAAGAGTTCAAAATCAGTGATTTGGGGAACTTGTCATTCTTCTTGGGAATGGAGATTTCTTATACTCAACATGGAGTATATGTGACCCAAGAAAGGTATCTTAAAAATTTGCTAACCAAATTTAAAATGGAAGATTGCAGGGTTGCACCTACACCATTGGAAGTGAACCATAAATTGTCTAGATTTGGAGGAGAAGAATTCAGAGATATGAAGCTCTATCAAAGCTTGGTTGGTAGCTTGATTTATGCTACATTAACAAGGCCTGATTTGTCATATGCAGTTGGTGTGCTTTCACAATTCATGCATTGTCCTAGAAAGGAACATTGGATTGCAGGACAAAGAGTACTTAGGTACATCAAGGGTACACTCAGAGAAGGGCTGTACTATGGATTTACTTCTGATACAAGAGTGAAGATATATAGTGATGCAGATTGGGCAGGTAATGTGGATGATAGAAGATCAACCCATGGATATTTGTGCTATGTAGGAGACAAATTGATTTCATGGTGTTCTAAGAAGCAACATACAGTTGCTTTATCATCTACAGAAGCAGAATACAAAGGTATGGTGGAAGCTGCAAAGGAGGTAATATGGCTAAAGACACTTATGAAGAGTTTTGATGTTGTTCAGAGTATTCCTATTATTTGTGGAGACAATATGAGTTCTCTATACTTGGCAGCTAATCTTGTGTTTCATGCTAGAACTAAGCATATTGAAATACAATATCATTTTCTGAGAGAGAAGTTCATTGATAAGGAGATTAAAGTCATACACACTCCTACAAAAGATCAACTTACAGATATGATGACAAAAAGTTTAGATGGACCAAAGTTACAGAAGTTGAAAGACATGGCAGGAATAAAAAGGATTTAGATAATCACAATTGATGATTGAGGGGGAGCTGTTGGAGCAAGACAATCAACAAATTGTGATTATACAAAGGGTAGAAGTAAAGACATGAAGAGAAGATTGAAGATCAATGTCATGAATTGAAGGAAAGAATCAGATAGTAAAGTTCTTTGATCAAATGTACATTAGTTCTATAAGATACTTCAATATACTTGAAGTAGTTACGAGTTAGGACTTGTATATATATAAAAGTACATGTTTGTAGTGATAGAGGAGACATAGAGAAGAGAGTTGAGATGAGTTAGTTGATGTACATTGTACAAATCATCTATCAGATGTATGAAGAAAATAGATATTAAGTGAAAAGTTCAGAAATGGCGCATCGATCTTCTCTCCCATTCTCCATTTGTGTTTAATCTTTTGAGAAATCCTTTTGCAGGTATCTAAGTCCATAGCTAATCTATCTATGGCTAGAATTTGAGAGGCTAATTGCAATCAGGTTGAGAGAATTTAGTTTAGAAACATTCATATGTGAAGATGTTCTAAGAGTCGTCAAAACTGGCGCAGATTTCATGTTCAAAGAAATGATCATTACTCAGTCCACAGTGTAAAGTTTTACACAAGTGAGGGCTCAAAATCTAAGTTGGAAGGTAAGCCATCTATGGCTAAAAGATCTTGATCAAACGGGATTTACTTTGGGAGAACCAGTGTTAAGAAATTACAGGTGTCAAAGTCGCCATTGCAAAGAAGCTGTTTCAGACATAGGTAAAGTGTTTCACACATTTCTCAATGTGTACTCAATCATTTTGAGAAATTTAACTTGGAAAAGTTGTGCAACCTTAAGGCGAAGTATTGTGCAAAGTTTTATTAAAAACTTTATAGGATGGATTAGTCAATGAGTGATTAATCTGCAGCAGACTTTTCAGGAAATTTCAGTTTTCAACAGTTAGCCAAAATTCTGATAATTTGGTGATTGTTTTCTAAAATTAAGTGGAGTCTGAAGTTGTTCTTGATATAGAGGAGTTCTAAGTTCAAGTACAACTTGTTCTTTTGGAGATTAACACTCTCCATCACTCCCACTACTGCATCCACTATTGATTTTATGGACATCTCACCCACCTCTACACCTCTACCTCCCCCCATACACCCACCATCTCCCATTCCCCCACCTCCCACTTCACCATTTTCTAGCACTCCATCCACACTTCCATTTCCCTTCCCCTTCCCCTTCCCTTTTGCATTCAACACCCTTCCCGCATCCACCCCTATTAATAATGTATTTAATAATATGTATCAGTGTATGTCGCAACTACAACAGCACTACCAGCATCTGGATAACCAACATACGCGACTCTTTCGAAGTCATGAGGAACTTCAACTACGCTTCATTGATCTCTAAAGGGAAAAGCGGCTACTACAACAACAGCATGCCACCTTACAGGAACAACACGAACAGTTAGTAGCCAACCTACCCCAGTTAGATGCAGAAGAAAAGAAACAAATGGATGATTTGCTGCACTCCCAGATAACGGAGAATCTCAAGCTCAGATGCAACCTGGCTCTCCTACGAAAACACATGTCTACAGCACTTGAAGAGAATAAACGGCTGCAGAAACACAATGAAGAAAACTTGGAAGCAACAATGGAGGGTTCCTCGCAGGAAATCGACCTAGAGAAATTCAAGGCCATTCCCTCAGAGAATATGCAAATTGTGTTAGAAACCCATGCTGATCTCCTAGAAGCCCATGCAGCATTAGAAAGAGAAAGAGATGACCTATTAAAGCACCTGGCAACCTAGCATGAGTCACCTAGCAAAGTCACAACCGCAGTGGACACATCCGAAGAAGTAGAAAAACTCAAAGCAGAACTAGAAGAGTTACGAAGTAAAGTCATGCAATATGAGCATCAACCTTCACCTCTTGTAGAGCCCGAGCCTGAAGACCTTGTGCCAATTGAAATAGAGGAAACTTTCGAAGACCCATACGTTCCCATGCCAGCACCAGGGGGCAAGCAAACAGAAGTGGGTATGGACACCATCGAGATCGAGGCTCCTGAATGGATGCAGAAGTTGGAGAAAGTGGCCACAACCCATGATGACAAAGTGGCAGTTCAGATAGCATCTATGTCACCATTGGAGGAGGTAGTTATAAAATCGGAGTACTTTCAAAACCTCTCCCATCATAGGTGGATCAGCACATCCGACAATTTGTATGTTCCTTTTTGTGTCTTAATGGCGGACTACAATGCCGAAATCAAGCAACACACCTCAAAAGAACCAACCTCGGCTACACAGTTTGCACCGGACGACATCCCAGCAAGTGCCAAAAACGGAAATATACATCAACTGATGTGGAGGATTTGCCTACTGGAAACCTACCCAGAGATGGTCAGAACATGGAATAACATGCCTTTGTACATCAAATACAACCCATGCTACTGCCCTGTATTTCGAAGAAGGTCATGGCCGGAATACACAAAAACCGTGCTGACAACCAAAGGATGCGAGAAATGGCTCAATTATGTCTACTTAGCACCACCCAAAGGCCAACCTACCATAGGATATATGATCTCGACGATTCGGCATCGGGGGGTCAGGTTTAAAAATGTACCAGACGTCATGGCCCAAATGTGCTTGAAAATTTTTGAACTCATGGTCACCTTCAAGACTTTCAAGAATGTCAAGGAACCTCATCTGTCAGCACTTGGATTTAATGAAGGAAATCAGGACCTTGTCTATGACATGAGCGCGACACCATCTATTAATGTTGTATATGCATGGCACGCGCGTATCAAGTATCTACCAGCCTGCTTCAAACAAACGTTTGAAGAAATGTTTGTCACGTGATTCTGGGAATATCATTCAGAGATATTCATTCCTAGACCATCACATTTATTGCAGTTGTTTGCAGTGGAACAAGCTCTCCATTCAGAAAAGTTACGTATACCACATCCAAAGGTTCCCAGGCCGGTAGATTGGGATGCTCTACTCACGGACTTAGCCAAAGGGTTGCGGATTGCAGAACATCACTTAGCACAAGACATTGTTGAGTACTACATCCAACGACCCACCCAACAAGGGTGTGTCAGGGACGACAGACGCGAGAGAGGGGGGGTGTTGGAACTGAAGGACTCACTAGGCAAGGAAGCTTACGAAGGGAGTCAGAGAGAAGAGAAAGTACAAGCAGATAGAGCAGTCAACGACGATCTGGCAAGTAGGCCAATATTTTTTCAGGACACTAATGCATATAAAAGAGGTGGACACACAAGGAGAAGGAGCAAGTAGGGAGCTCGAAGATATGTATGATAAATGTTAGAAGAAATCCCTACAAAAATAGTGATTTTCATCACTAACAATCATTGTAAATACCATTTCTTATTTTTGTAGCTCCATTTTGTGCAAGCCAAGGAGTCCTTGAGCTTGAAGAGCTTTAGAAGTATCTACCTATCAGTTTTCACATTTTTTAGACTTCGTTTGAACCTCCAAATAGGGTAGAGAACCTAATTTTTAACTAGGCCGGACACTAGGTCTGGACAAGGCCAAAACCTAGTCAAAAACTATAAAAAGAGCTAGAGAGCTCATTTTTGGGGTTAGCTTGTAATTGATTTGAACTTGTAAGAGCTTTTTGAAAGTAATCTAAAGAACTCCATTGCTTCTCACTCTTTGCCTTACCTTGTGTGCACGTGTGTGTGTATGTGTGTGCATGTTAGTGTGCTTCTCACTCACGCACTTGTGCCTTCACTTGCTCGCGGTCTTCATACCATCCTCACGTCTTCTCGGATTGACATTAAAGGAGGTGCTACTCATCACTGAGCTACACGAGGTAATGCAACGGGGTTGCTTTATAACTTGTGTGCTTTATCCGAGGGTTTTCCAGTGTGTGGGGGCACTCTCGGGTTTTTATGTAGGTCTTGACTCGTACTCGAGTCTCGATGGCTTCTGTAGGACGACGATGGGGATTCTTCGAGAACGTCTAGTCATGGAATAATTGTACATAGCGAATGGTAGGTGAAATAATGGGGTATGCATTTTGGGTATGTTGCATCTCCTGTTGGATTCATTTCAGTTGTTGTTGTTCATTTCGATATTTCCATTTCTGTTTTTTCGCAATGACAGTTGAATGTGTAAAACATGGAAAGGTATGCATGTGTTATTTTGGTTGAGACTATGTTCATAATGGAATGCATGAGCAATTTGATGTATGTGGAATTGGAGTTGCATATATGTGCATGTTCTTGGATCATTTGGAAGTGACTGATTTGTATGTATTCATGAGTGATTTTTTAGCACTAATGGCTTCAATGAGTGCAGGTCCACTTGGAATGATGGCTCGATGAAAAGTTATGCGACCCAATTGTAAATTGACATGTTCATGGTTGTTTGGGTTTTATTGCAGCAAGAATGGCTTGTCGAGGACGACTTCACAAATAAGAAGAGGGGAGTATGTTAGCTCAGAAAATGGTTGGGTTTTATGCACTATTGCGGTTCTATTTGGCCAGGAAAATATGTTTGATTTTAGGTACTTGAAGAGTGGAAGTGACGATTGACGAGAAATATTTGGAGGTAACACGACAACTTGTTGGTCGACGAGATGGGCTACCTCATGGGCAAAGAATGTCAAGAAAAATAGCTTTCTCCTCTTCGTGGGTGACTCTTGGTTGATATGTTCAAAGCAGAATGGTTGGGACAAAAACAGTTTTTTTTTCTTTGTTTTTTGAGTATGTAGGACAACAAAAGGGGCTAATTTCACAAATGCCATCTTGGACCGTGTTGTATTTGATGGGTCAAACTTGCAAGGTGCTAATTTCAAGAATGCAGTTCTATCAGGATCAACATTCGATAATGCAAAGCTAGAGGATTCAAACTTCGAAGATGCTCTTATAGGTTATGTTGACCTTCAGAAGCTATGTAAGAACACTACTCTATCTTGACATGACCGACGTTACTATGTCCAAGGTTTATGCAGTAGGTGCAAGCTTAAAAGGGGCTTCTTTTTTTCGGATTTGAAAAAAAACGAGTGCTGGGGAATGATTGGCTTATCAAAAAAAAAATGGAAGAGGGGCGCCGAGGGAGGGATAAGGGGGGGGGGCTGGCATTTTTGAGGTCTCTCTTTGTTTTTTCGTGTGCAGGAACGAAGGGGGGAGAAGGGTTGGAGAAAAAGGAGAAGAGGAGGGCATTTCTTCGGTGGGTGTGTCTTTGTAGACCTTCAGACAACAGTCGCCTTTCTTCTCTTATCATTTGAGGGCATAGAAGAGGGGCTTGACAGTTCTTCGGAGGCGAGGCTGCTGTGCTACTGTCTTTTTGTGATAGAGAAGAAGAGCATCAAAAAAGGAACGAGGAGTCGGAGATCAGGGGATTATCTTCAGGAAGGCAGTAGCTCTTTTGGGGGGAAAAAAGAAGACAGTGTGGGGAGGAGGGCCTCGACAGCAACGAGAAAAAGGCTGTGGGGGGAAGATGATGATCGGGGCGCTCTGAGCTCTGTTTTGGACATGTTCTATTACAGAAATCTAATGCAAAACTGCTACAAAAGAGCAGACGGGACTGCCAGAGCAAATCATATCTATGGAGAGAAGCGATCCCTTGGAAAGTTGTGTTCACAATGGGGAATTGTTCTTCATAGAGGAAACAGTCGCTGAAGGAGGAGCAGATTTTGGAAGTGAAGTTTCTCTCAGGGATTCGATGGTGTGCATCTGTTATACTCAGAGGAAGAGCTAAAGGTGAGGATCTATCTGCTGTGCTTGTAGAGGAACGTGAAAGTCAAAGGTTACTTCTGCGGTGCCAGAATTGACACTTCAATAAGGGGGAGTCGGAGAAGTATGCTGTGGAGGGATACGTACACGATAAGACAATCGTAACCTGTTTAATAAGAATCAGCACGACATCTACTGCTTATGGGGTGACAACAAAAATAGAAGAGAATTTCTTGGAGCGTCGTTTACAGAGACCGCTATTTAAGTCTATCATGGCAAAGTTGATTTGTCATGCTGGAGTAATGAAGTAGAGACACATCACTGCCTGCCATACGAATAACAGTGTGTCAAACTACCATTATTAAATCCTACCCTATCTTTGAAGAAGAGGCTCAATGATCACTTATGATACACAGACGAAAGGTTGTGGAGACAAAAGGTTGCAGAGCATCTCTTTGAGGTTATAAATGGAAAAAGATGTTCTCCGGAGGCTTGTAAGAAAATATGCATATCTAAAAAATGTCGAAGTGCTGCTGAAGCGTGGAAGAACATAAAGGAAAATCATTCCCAGGTTTTGTAATATTTTATTTCTTTGTTTTGCATAATATACAACTTTACAGGACATCTTTGTATATGGCGTAGAAAATGAAATACAACTTGACTTCTCAAGGAAATTGCTTATAGTTCCTTCGGTTTAATGTTCCTACAAGATAAATGCTTCATTTCATACGAATGAAAGCACCTAGTTCTTGTGCTTGAAGTTTCGCAGGATCATAAGTGACCTTCGAACCTTCTTCATATAGTTATGTATGTTGACTTGGAATGTAGAAAAATTGTAAACCTGTTTTTCATCCATATTGAAAGTTGCAAGTTTAATCAACCATTGGGTGTGAGTAAAACTCCCTTCTGTTTTTTTTATGTGTGTACGGAATGTCCTATTTGTTGAACATGTTTTTATGCAGCATAATAGATGAATGAAATAGTTCAGTGCGTAAGTCCTTCTACTTAAACCAAAAGTTTACGATTCAAACTCTGCATATGGTTTATAGGAAACATACTATACGAAAAGGTCTCACTCGAAGAGAAAGGTTTCCTAGCACCAAGAAACTAAACTCTATCCGTTTCACTATCCGTGACCTCAATAGGAACACTTTGTTGGATTTTTTTTTGCGGAGACAGTTTTGCATATATTTCAGCTTAACACGTTAAACATAAAAGAAAGTCATTGCGCACGACTATTTATGTTGGTTTTGTTGTCATGATTTTTTTTAAAGGAAACATGCAAAAGTATCAATAGCTGAGTGCAGGGTAAATGAACCTGACCGTATGTCATTCTGTTGAAGTTTGAAGGTCTGCATTTTGTCCACTTAGACACATGTAAAGATACGACAGTTCACTAAACCTCATATACAAAGATCTTTCAATCATTGTGCTTGAATCTCACATACATGAAAGACATGGAGACATTCAAGGGACTTGTTCGAATATGATGGATTCAAAGAGAACTGATTTCTGACCGATAGCTGATTACAGCACATCAGCTTGCACATTGAAGAATAATGATTAGAGAACTTCTTAAATCATTCTATTTGTTCTAGCTTGACAACTTAAGTGCTTGTGTTACATGCCCCAAAAGAAATCGAGACTACATTGTTCGGTGCAAATGTTTGTGAACCCATATACTTGTTATTCTTGCATGGGCAATTTCATTATAGTATAAGATGGACCGTGAGACTCTATTTGCTCAAACACAAAATTGGATTGCACTTTCGTATTAAGCGTAAGAATGTGAGCCTTAAGCTTTGAACCAAATTAAACAATTGACTTTGAATATCAATTCACCCTCCTTTCCGAGTTGTTGTCATAGCAAGTGTAACACCTTTAGTAAAAGGATCATGATAGATGCACACAAATTAAAGGAAGAGATCATCTCCTATCAATAAATATGAAGTTAAGGTTAGTTTCTTGGCACCCTGTGTGCACCCCTAAGCGCGAACCGAACCACAAGAGTGAACCCGACGTGAAAGGAGGGGGTTGAATGAAGAAAGGGAGGTTACAGGAAGTGACCACTGGAGGTGGATATCCAATTGCGCATGCGTTTTCTCGCCTCCTCCATCAAAACTTTGGGGTGAACTTGTGGACTTAGGGGAAACCAAAATTGACCTAGTATCAGGAAAGTTGGGTAAAACATCATTGTGTGTAAGCACTTTCCCTTGGACTACGAGGCTAAACAACAGCAAACTAAATATCTAGCCGAGTAATGCATAAGTAAATCAAGCATCCAACAGCCTGCTGATAGAGAACAACATCAAATGCATCTCCAGCATAATGAAGAATCAATCATAAACATGTCTCCATAGGTGTGGCAATAGGTTTACAGTCTTCAAGGCCAAAATGCTACAATAATGTGTCAATATATTTTGTTTGACACAAAGCCATTCCACCATCAATGTGCATAAATTGAATGCCCAAATAATGATGCAAGTGCCCCAAATCAGACATCTCAAATGAGGCATGCAAATCAGCCTTAAAATCAGTAATATGCCTCTCATGAGGACTAGTGAGCAGCATGTCATCAACATAAACCAAAATGATCAGAAGTACATCATTAGCACACTTAGGTTGAGTACTTATGATGTACATTGTTCCTTCTTTGTCTATGTAATCATCTCTCTCGAACTTCACCATTGGATGTTCCAATCCAATGGGTTGATCAGGATTATGCAACTGCACTACTGATCTTCGCAAACCATCCTCATAGATGCGAGCACCTAGGTGGTTGGTTCGGACATATTCTAATTGGGTTCTGTAGGGTCCTTCGGGTCTTTACAAATATGCTACGCTTAACCCTCATGCTGATATTTCCATGGTAAAAGCCATTTCGGATTCACTGGTATCTGAGCCCAATTCATAAGGGTAACTATTCAATTGTTGAGCCCACAAACGTGCAGTAGTTCCTACACTTGCTTCTGATGATCTAAGGCTTTGTCAATCAGACTTACCTATATGCTTGCCCGATCTAAGGTTCATGAATTCACTTCCTGAATCACTCAATACACACTCTGGTCGTCAATGTTTCTTTGTTCTTAATTGCCTGTTTCATTTTTAATTCCTTTAGATTTGTGTCTTGTCTCAATGTATACGTCAGGAGTCGACTTTTCGTTGTGCTTTTGAGTTCTCGTTCCATCAGACTTAAGTTCTTTTGTTTAGTTTTTTCATCTTGCACACTTTGAACTTTCTCTTGGACTTGAAGAAATTAAGTCTCTTGGATTTGATGTGTTCCTATCGTTGTCCTAATTTAATCCACAATGCTAATCGTTTAGCCTAAGATAATAATTGACTGAGGGGGTTGAGTACTCTTCTAACCTTGAGTCAGCTTCTTTGATCGCTCTGGTGCTCAAGAAGCCGCACTTCCCAAGCCTTGCATTCTTCACTTGCCTTGCTTTGATTGCCCTTGGATAGCTCTTGTTGGACCTGTCAAAATCCAATGTTTAGACCAATTCTTAAATTGTTGAACAAGCACTTTGATATATACACCTTTAACGGTTTCTTATCCTTGGAAAATATTCTCAGGTGCCCCCTTGCTTTCCTAGTCCCACAAATGGCTTTCTAACGAGCCATAGAGCTCAAAAGAAGGACTTCGAATGAAAAATTTATGGATGTTCAGGCTCTCGGGGGTAAAAACTGATAGACAGGTTTTTCTCCAAATATGGGGTAAGGGGTCTCCAATACACAATAATGACTAAAAATTCTCTCAAAATAGCCCAAAAAATCAAACCCTAAATTTGGCATTTTAAGTGGACAATCGCGATGGTATGAGATAATTGTGATGGTTTGGGACCATCACGATGGTCCGAGGGTGCAAAGCATCGCGATGGTCTGTCTAGCGAGCAATCGTGATGGTGTGAGCCCGTCACGATGGTCAATGGCCAATCGTGATGGTGTGGGATTGACGGGATCGTCCCGATGGTCAGCGACCGTCACAATGGTTCAACTGAGCCATCGCCATGGTGTGAGCTAATCGCGATGGTGCGACACAATCGTGATGGCGCGAGCCTATCACGATGGTCCACCAAAATGAAAATTTTTTGGAAGTGGCTGTGGACTCGTGTGTGCCCAAGCATCACCTACACCGTGCTATACACGGTTACCAAAAATGTCGAACTTGTTAGACCATCATGATGGTCTGACACCCATAATAGATTTGACAAAAAGTTGGATTTCTCACCTTTTGGAAGCTTTCCTGCTGTTTTGGAGCACTGTAACTGCAAGAAAACTCAAAAACACACACAACACAACAAGCACAAAAGCTCTCTCTCTCTCTCTCTCTTGCATGCAGAAATGAGGGAAATGATGGGGATAGGTGGATATGGTGAAATTTCTCATTTTTTTGGGGTGGAAGAAGATGATGCGATGGTGAAGGAGGAGTGTAGAGGGGATGAAAAACACAAAAAAGTACTTCAAAAGAACAACAAAAACTGAAATTTTTCCTTTCCAATGCCACTTCTTGCTATACTCTTACCATCACGCATTCGTCCTAGACTCGATCCCCGACAACGTCGCCAAATTTGGTGTTGCTCTAGCACAATGGTAAGCAGCATGTTAAGAAGCTCCACCTCGTTAATATCAATCCGCAGAAGAGATAGGAGTGATATGAAGATCGTGAACGCAAGATGTAGTGAGAGTGAAGGTAAGAAGCATGGAGATGCACACACACACATACACACACACATACACACACACACATACACACACACAAGAAAGAGACAAACAAGACAATGGAAGTTTGAAAGTAAACTCTATTGCTCAAGATCACTCTTACAAGCTCAACTCACACTAATTCATACAATTCTATACTAGCTAACCTCAAAAATGAGCTCTCTGGTTCTATTTATAGTTTCTAGACTTGACCAGTTTCACATCTAGTGACCGACATAGTTAAAAAATAGGTTCTAGGCACTATTTGGAGGTCTAAACGAGATCTAAAAATAGCCAAAATTAGTATGCTTGTTCTACCTAAGCTCCTCAAGCTCAAGGACTTCTCAGCCTGCACAAAATGGAGCTATTGATTACATAAGTGGGTGTTTCTATGGTACATATGGTACAAGAGTGATGAAAATCACTCTTTGGAGTTTTGAGAAAGTAATCTAAAACATGTTTCTTTGGAAAAAATAAACCGTCTGGCTCCCCACAACTCTTTCTAGTCCACCTTCACATGCTTTCTCGTCATCTGTGCCTTTGGCTACTGCCAACACCCAAGGCATCCCTATAAGAAATGATACTTTTAGGTATACCATGTAACCTAAAAATTTCTTTCATGAAGAGTTTAGCAACATGCAAAGCTGTATGATTTTTCCTCATGGGAAGAAAATGTCCCATCTTTATAATATGGTCCATGCCAACAAAGATGGTATCATGCCCACTGCTGGTTACACGCAACTTTGTTATGAAATCCATAGAGATGGATTCCCATTTTTTATTAGGCACATCTAATGGTTGTAACATGCCAGGAATCCTTTTAAATTCAGCTTTAACCTACTGACATTTCAAACATTCTTTCACATACCTCCTATTATCATATTTCATACGTGGCCAATAATATGAAGCTTTCAATGTTGCATAAGTCCTAGAAAAGCCAAGGTGTGCAGAGAAAGGTGCATCATGACAGTCATGCATAATCTTTTCTTTCAAAACACATTATGAAGACATACATAAATGGCAATTACAATACAAATCATTATTTTTCAAATGAAATTTTCCTTGAAACATAGAACCTAGATTTTTGTCCAAAAATTTCAAGATTGTTGCATAAAATAAATCTTCTTTTAACTATTTTCCAATATCAAAATCAAAGGATAAAATAGAAATTAAATTGTATAAAGGTTTAAGACTCAAAGCATTGGTCACGTTGTTTACTTTTCGTGCTAAGTATTTAGTATCAAAATCATATTCACTTAGCAATTTGATCCATTGTTTTTGTTTATTGTTAAGTAAAGCTTGAATAAATATATATTTAAGGCTCTGATGATCTGTTCTTAATTCAAACTTTACTCCATGCAATAAGTGTCTCCAATGTTTAAGTGCATGAACAACTAGAAGCATTTCCAAGTCATGTGTTGTAAAATTTAATTCATGTTTCCTTAGTTTCCTTGACTCATAAGCCACTACTCTTCCTTCTTGTGAAAGTACACATTCGATTTGACTTCCAATAGCATCACATGCAACAATAAATGGCTTCCCTAACTTAGGTATTTTTAGCACACAATTTTCGATAATTTTTTGTTTTAATTCTTCAAATGCATTTGACACTCATTCTTCCATGTGAAGTCTCTATTTTTATTTGTCAATTTTGTACGAGGATTTGCAATTTGAGAAAACTCCCTAATGTGTGACCTCTCATCTTGTGCCAAACCAAGGAAGCTTCTCACATCTCTCACACATTTGGGTGTAGGTAAGTCAAGTGTGCTTTTAAATTTCTCAGGATCTAAGTGAATCCCTTCCTCCGACATAACTCTCCCCAAATAAGTCACTTCTCCCTTTGCAAAAAAAAGCATTTACTCATCTTACCATATAGTTTATGCTCTCTGAGTTTCTGTAAAGTCTTCCTGATATGCAATGCATGTTCATCATTATCTTAGAATACACAAACATATCCTCAAGAAAGACATATAAATTCATCAAGATATTCATGAAACACATTATTCATCAAACACATAAATGTTAAAGGCACATTTTTCAATCCAAAAGCAAAATTGTGAACTCAGAATGACCATATCATGTTCTAAAAGTGGTTTTGGGTATGTCCTCAAGCTTTACTCTAATTTTATGATATCCCTATCTTAAGTCAATTTTATTGATTACTGTGGTACCACTCAATTGACTCATCAATTCATCTATGTGTTGATAATTGTTCTTAATAGTTTTCTTGTTCAATCCCCTATAGTTGATACAAAGTTTGTATGATCCATCTTTCTTTTTCTGAAACAAAACACGTGCTCCCAAAGGTGAAACCCTAGGTCCTATCAACCCCTTCTTCAATAGATCATCCAGTTCGAGCTTCAAATCTTTCAATTAATCAATACTGAACCTATAAAGTGCTCTAGAATAAGGCTCACTTCTTGGATAGAGGTTTATAGCATGGTCAATTTTCCTAGGAGGAGGCATGCCCGATAGATAAACAAGAAATACATCTATGTACTCATCTAAATGTTTTCTAACATATTCAGGTATTTTTGCTTCTTTATTCTTCTCCTGAAGGTCATTCACATAAACCAAATATGTCTCACAACCCTATCGAATAACCCTAATCAACTTTATAGCAGAAACGGGAGGAAAACTGGAATTACACTTGCCTACTAGATGATGTTCCTTCCCCTCTATTTTCAGAGTAAGGATCCTACTTTCACAATCAATCAGGACATCGTTATTGTGAAGAGAGATGGTGGATGCAATCCAAAGATGAGTAGGTGCTGCTACAACCAGCTTCACACCAGCCAACTAAGACTTCAGAGTTGATTAGTAGACCCTTTAAGCTTCCTAAATCCACCAAAATATCAGCCAAGTACTTTGGAACATGTATCCCAAAAGTTTAAGTCAAGATAGACTAGTTGCGAAATGACTAGCTCCCAAAACTTGCTATTTTTGGACATACACCTGCTGGAAAAAATGAACAGTGCTCTCAACCTGGTAGGAATTAGAAAAATTCCTTTTGGGCATAGCAAATAGACTGCAAGCTTCCCAATCCAAGTTAAAACACTTCAAATGATGGACTGAGCACTGAGAACAAGTTTCATCAATTTCTGGAACATTCCCACAATTCTCGGGGCTCTGCAGAGATAGACCAGTACGCAGTAAAATGTAGATATATCCAAACGTATTAATCCAATGACCTTGAAAATTTATATGCACAAAGTAGACAATACAAGCTACCTAACGCAAGTTAAGTCACTGAAAAAGGTTCAGTAAAACTCGAGATATGACCTTTTGAAGGTACTACTCTGAGTGAGTATAGCAGAGAACAAAACAGAGAAGTGAATGATGATAAATGTATAAATTCATTTATGATTACAACCACATTGGCAATGAATCTTTGCACAATGGGAGTAGAATGATAGAGCTATGGAGTAAGCTCTTCAATCTCTACAAAATGACATGAAGTGGTCACGTACAAGGCTTGCTAATCGCCTCTTCCTTCTTGCTCTTTTTATAGCTATTCTTGGAGGGAGTTTTGAATTCGAATTCGAATGGTTCCACCTAAAAGTGATCCCCAAAGTTAGGAGAGATTCCCTCAGCTCTAAATTTTGTGGTTTTAGGTAGTTAGAGCCACGAATTTGCTTTTACATCATGGATGAGGTAAGCCATCCTTTTCCTTTTTTCTTTTTCCATTTACAAAAGATAAAATGTACTCTTTTACAAGAGGTGTTCACATGACTACTCATGTGACTTACAAATAAGGATGATATCAAATATATCAAGCATGTAGGCTTGGGAAAAATGCACCAACAGCTCCCCCTCAAGCCTAACATGCTTGGCCTCCAAATAAGTCTTCACTTGTCCTTGATTTCCTGCAAGCCAATCATCAACTTGAATCTACTTAACTTTGTACCATCAAGAGCTTTAGTTAACATGTCTGCACATTGCATATCTGTAGAGACATAGGATAATTGAATATCCTTGCTCATTAGCTTCTCCCTTACGTAATGGTAGTGGACTTCAATATGCTTGGTTCTAGCATGGTATACCGGATTAGCTGCTAGATGTAGTGAGCTTGTGTTGTCACCAAAAATATGAGGTGTTGAAGAATGAAGTCCAAGATCTGTGTACAAAGACTTTAACCACATGATTTCTTGAGTTGCGTTAGCCAAACCTCTATATTCTGCTTCAGTAGAAGATAATGCCACGCTTGGTTGCTTGTTCGATGACCAAGAAATGATTTTTGAACCTGCAAATGATATATACCCTGATGTGCTTCTTCTATCATCTTTAGATCCGGCCCAATCTGCATCTGAGTAGACCTTTAGCTCAATATCTGAAGTATATGAATAGAATAAACCTTCATTCATGGTCCCCTTTAGGTACTTGAGAACTCTCTTGGCCGCTTCCATATGTGGTCTTCTCGACTTATGCATAAACTGACTCAATATGCTAACACTATAGCATATATCCACCCTTGTGAGTGTTGCATAGTTCAAACTTCCAACCAAGCTTTGATAGCTTGTGATGTCTTCAATTGGCTCTCCTTCATAAGCACTAAGCTTATGATTTTGCTCCATAGGTGTACCTGCACACTTGGTATTTTCCATCTTGAACTTGACGAGCATGTCATGGACATACTTCCTTTGTGTGATGTATATACCTGAATCTGTGTAGATCAACTCCAATCCAAGAAAATAAGTGAGTGGTCCTAGGTCACTTATTTTGAACTCCTCCTTCATTTGACTCTTTACCTGTTTGATTCCTTCACGATCATTGCCTGTGATAATAATATCATCAACATACACACATAAATAGATCACTTCAGATCCATTCCTCTTTATGAACAAAGAGGTATCCGCCTTGCTAGCTTTGAATCCTTGGTCCTGCAAATAAGTCACCAATCTGAAATTCCAAGCTCTTGGAGCTTGCTTCAATCCATACAAAGCTTTCTTTAGTTTGCATACATAGTTAGGATGATGTGCATCCTCATATCCAGGAGGTTGTGCCATATACACTTCCTCAGAAATCCATCCATTCAAGAAAGCATTCTTTACATCAAGTTGATAAAGATTCCAATTTCTAGATGCAGCAAGACTAATGAGAACCCTAATTGTAGGCATTTTTGCAACAGGAGAGAAAGTCTCCTCATAATCAATACCATGGGTTTGAGCAAACCCTTTAGCAACTAACCTTGCTTTGTGTCTATTTATACTTCCATCTGGATTCCTCTTGATTTTGTATATCCATCGAGATCCGATTATCTTCATAGATGGCTTGTTAGGTACAAGCTCCCAAGTGTCATTCTCCTTCAAGGCTTCCATTTCTTCATCCATTGCATCTCTCCAAGCTTTCTTGCTTTGTGCTTCTTCAAATGTGGTAGGTTCTTCATTGGTTGAATCCTTTGCAATGTAGATTGAGTGCTTGGTGACCAAAGAAGTATCACAACCAAACCTTTCTGGTTTCTTCTTCTCCCTTGAAGACCTTCTAAGTGGTTGATGTGAGCTCTCCGGTCCATATGTAGCATCCTGCATCTTTGCTTTACCTTTGTTCTTCCATAGCTTTAGTCTTTCCAATTCTTCTAGGTCAATCTCCTAATCACTTTCTTCAATCTGCTTTGGCTCCTTTGGTTGAAGTGATGGAAAGTCTTCATCCAAGTCATACGGCAGCTTCACTTTACTGTCACCATCAAACCATGATTTGTTTTCATCAAAAATTACATCTCTACTCACAGAAAATCCTTTATTGGTTGGATTGTACAATCTATATCCTTTTTGGTTTTGGTCATAACCAATAAATACGCACTTCTCTGCCTTGGGATCCAATTTCCCTCTTACTTGAGAAGGAATGTGAGCATAGGCTAAGCATCCAAAGATTTTGCAATGCTCTAGACTAGGTCTTCTTCCATTCCACACTTCATATGGAGTGGTTCCATCTAGTGACTTAGATGGAAGTCTATTTATGAGATATGTGGCTGTAGACACAGCCTCTGCCCATAGGTAGTTCGGCAATCCCTTTTCGTTGAGCATGGACCTTGCTGCTTCGACAATAGCTCTGTTCCTCCTCTCTGCTACACCATTGAGTTCGGGTGTATACCTTGTAGTGACTTCCCTCTTAATGCCTCTTTCATACAAGAAGGCATCAAATTCAGAAGAGAAGTATTCTCCTCCACCATCTGATCTGAGTCTTTTCAAAGTCCTACCTGTTTGATTTTCAACAAGAGCAATATACTTCTTAAAGCAATTAAACACTTCATCCTTGTGCTTCATGAAAAACAGAATGGTCCACCTGCTACAATCATCTATGAAAGACACATAATATCTTGAGCCTGATATAGATGGCTCCTTACTTGGACCCCACACATCTGTGTGCACTAGATCCAAAGGATTTTGATACATATATCCTTTCTTATTGAAAGGTTGTCTATGAGCCTTGCCGAGTTGACAAGCTTCACACTTATAAATCATGTGTTGCCTTGTGATATTAGGCAAACCAAGTACACTTTGGACCCTGCAAATCTGTTTGAGTGTCCTCTCACCAATGTGAGCAAGCCTTTTGTGCCATATCTCCAACTCTGTTAGAGTTTGAGATCCATAGCTAAACAAAGCTATGTTCTTTGTATCTTCCACTTCAAAAGTGAAAAGCCTTCCTGTCTTTTCTCCTTTGGCGATCCTTTGAAAGCCTTGCCTTGGGTCTTCAACATATGCTCCAAATCGATTGAATCTAACCTACAATCCTTTTTCAACAATCTGTCCAACACTTATTAAATTTTTGGTAATTGTAGGGACATACAAGACTTTGCTTAAGAGGTTCATATTCCCATCTAATGCCTTCACATTGTTGGAGCAAGTCTATGACAAGCCTAAGTATTGGCTTGAGTCTCACAAAGTCATTAAAGAAGCTTCAAAATGAAGACTATGTAAAGTTCACTTGTGAACTACCTCTTGTAACTTTTGAAGAGTTTACTTAATGTAAAAGTAAGAGAATCTTAAGTGGTTGAGCCCACATGATCAAGAATGGAAAGAGGAGCCACGAATTCGTGATTTGTGGTAGGTAGAGAATCAAATCAATCATTGATTGATTGGAGAGTGATTGAGGGAAGTTAGCCTCTCGAACTCAACTATAAATAGATGGCAGTTTTAGTCGTGGTTAGAGAGACCTATGTGAAGACCTCCAAGAGCTGAGCTTTATGCCATTTCAAGGTGTGATTACAAAGCACACATATGTATCAGTAAGTCATTGTATTGTACAAGCAATATAGTTTCATTTTTATGATTATTTGAGGTCATCTTTCCATGTTCTTGTGATGTGTACTACTCACTGCCATTACTTCAGTTTTTCTCAGTCAGCTTGCAGAGATTGTTTCTCTGCACTTGGTTCATCATTTTCAGTGATTTAACTTGGTAAAGTTAGCTCTATAAGTCTACTATATGCTCACAAATTTTCGTGTCATTTGGATGTTGGAATCTTCAGTTATGTTCATTTGAAGTCAACAGGGTATGTTCATCTTCACTTCTCTGTCAGGTACCCGACTTTTTCAGTCATCTTGTCAGAGTCATTTCTCAGTGGTTACTCATCCAAATTCAGTGATTTAAAGCTTGTTGGATTCAGCTTAGTGTCTAGTATAAGCATAAAAATTTTCATGATCATTGGATTCTTACATCTTGAGTTATGTTACTTTTTCTGCTCACTGGTCTATTTCTGTAGCAGCCCGTGAAAATCGGGATGATGTCATCACTTGTTAAAAGTCATTCTCAGTGTGTGGTTTGTTATTTTTGATGAGATTACTCTCTAAAGTTAGCTCTTTAAACTACCTAGCCTTCCCCAAGAGGAATTAATCTAATTGCTGCTGTGCTCAGAGAATTATGTAAAACACTGGACAGGTGTATCAACCAAGAATAGCAAGTTTTCACCTCTGAGCTAACTCCAACTTATCTGTTTTGATCTATCTTTTTGAGAGTGATCTTCCAAGGTACATAGGGTGTCTAATACATCCATTGGCAAGCTAAAAGGGCCCATCATCTACTCCTGGAGTTCATTTGGCTGGTGTAGAGCAAAGATTTTGCAACACCTCTTCATCTTCAACACATACCTATCCATCTCTTCACAGTGGTATCAGAGCAAGGTTGGACAACATGGCAGATGGATTTCCTTCATCAATTGACAAATTGGATAGAGGTAATTACTCAGCTTGGTCATTAAGAATGGAAGCTTATCTCCAAGGTAGAAGTTTATATGGTTATGTGGCTGGAGATGAAGTTATGCCAAGTTTCAGGAACAAAAGTCAACCAACACAAGAAGAGCAAGAAAGATTGAGCACATGGTGCCCCAAGGATGCACTTGCAAGGTCTTATCTCCTCAACTCTATCTCAGATTTTTTGTTGCCTCACATTAGAAGTTGTAAGACATCTCAGGAAGTGTGGGATGCACTTGAAGCTTTCTTTTCTTCAAGTACCAAAGCCAGGAAGCATCAACTATGGCTGGAGTTCACAACTCTCAAGAAGGCTCCCAAACAAAATGTGACTGATTTTGTCACAAAGCTCAAGGACATAGCGGATCAATTGGGAAGCATTGGAGAGGTAATAGATGAAGAGCAAATTGTAAGGCAGGTCATCAATGGCTTGAAGGCAGATGATAAGTGGGAAGCATTCACCACAGCTATGGATTTTGTTATGAAGGGAGTCCATATAGAAAAGATGGTGTGAACCATCTCTTAGGCTCCATTAGAAGGGCACACACATGAGTGCCATGTGGCACTCATGTGAGATGCCACAGTACTCACTCCAATTTAGGAGTATTAACTCATTCAAGGGGGGTACGCGGCTGGGCGGCGATCATCATCGAAGAACTCCGTGTTCGCGCATGTCTGAGAAAGAACCTCGAATTATGTGCCATTGGAAGTAACTCCCAAAAGTAGGAGGATCAGAGGAAGCATTCAAGACACCATTCAACATTGGTATCCGAGCCAGGGAGCAGGCGGCGAACGCGCCACGAAGACACACATACCGAGGCATCCCAGGCGACAGACGGCCAGAGAGCATCCGACGGGCGGCGCCGACGGGCGGCCAGAGAGCAGCCGACGGAGCTCCTCTTCCTCCCCTCCTCTCTAGTTGGAGAAGGTATTGAATGACTCTTCCTCTTATACAAGAGCTTACCACGAATTTCGCCTGCATATGGGATATGAAGCTCCATCGACATCAACTCTGAATTTTTTTAGAAAAGGCCATTAGGTAAAGCTTCTGTTGAGAAAATTTCGAGTTTTTCCCGAACTTTGGAGCTACAAATCTATGATCTAGATCAAGATTTTGTAAGAATCATGAGGGATATATGTATTATGGGCTGTGGTTATGGGATGGGGGGTGTTGGTTTGGTGAAAGAAGCTTTCATTCCTCAGTTTTGAGCTTTCCAAACCTATCTATTCATGAAGATGAAGTCTTTCGCCTCCCACCGGTGACATACCTCACTTCTCCGGACCATATCTTCTTCATAACATATCGGATTTTCAAAATCTTGGTCACGTTTCGAAGCTACGCTTTCAAGCTTCGCTCAGAGACCATCGGTGTTGGATTTGGAAGAGATTTGCCCTATCAAAATCTCTCTGCAGCGCTTCAGCAGGAACTAGGCGGCCACTCCCGGGCCTAGTTTTTCTTCATCTGGACTCCAAATCCAATTTTTTCACTTGGGATTGTCTCAAATTTTTGAAGTGCAGGTGTTGGGCAACACTTTGTGGACTGGCGAGGATTGGAAAATCTCTAAAATTGTTCAGTTGCATTCAGTTTGCCCGTTTGAGGCTTTTCCTACGCACTTTTGGTGTTGTTTTGGATGGTTTATGGTGTCTAGAACCTCCCCGGACCAAGCGGACATTTCCAATTTTTTTTTGGGACTGGCGAGGACTCAAAATCAGCGGCTTGAAGCATCAAGGACCACCTGGATTTAGCTTCCGCAACTCTACTTTGTATCAGGGAAGTGCTCTTGTGTTATATCTCTCTTCTTCTTGCATATTTTAACTCTACTTCCATTCATTTTTATACTCTCTAGTTAGCAAACGGGGGAAGGGTACTTAAACATGGAAACTAAAGGTAAACAAGTAGTTGAGACCACTTCTCCACCTAGAGAGCAACTAGAGGATCAGGATGCTAGGATGGAAGAAGTCGAGTTAGGACAAGAAATAGAAGAGAATATAGAAGAAAAAGAGCCTTCACAGCTAGAGTATACTTATGAAGAGCTTATAGATGAATTTGTCACTCGTGACCAATTCATTGACTTGAAAGAGCAAACCCTTAAGTTAGAAAAAGATTTGGGTAGCATTACATCTCTTATACACCAACTTAAGTCTCAAATGATCTCTCTTGAGACTAGTGTCACCTCTTTCCTAGCTAGGAAGGAAAGAGAGACTCCTACCATTCCTCTAGAGATTACTAGGAAAGAGACTTCTCTTCCTAGTAAATATAAAGGAGGGAGCTCTAGGGAAGCTCCCCTCCTGAAAGACTTAAAGCCACCAACCTTCACGGGGGATGACCGAGACAGGAATAAGGATGCAATCTACACTTTTTTACAAAAGTGGCAAGATTTGCATCAATTGAAGGGCACCCCACCTGAGTATCGTGTGCTAGAGGCGAGTCTTTCCCTCGGCCCACGTGCTTATAAGTGGTGGATGAGTCTTAAGGAGGCGAACTCTATCCCTAGTGACTGGACTCAGTTTGAAACTCTTTTCCTAAAAGAGTTTCTTCCTGAAAATGAAGAGGAGAGGAATTGGGATGAGTGGGATAGGATTACTCAAAGAGGCAGGCCTCTTTCAGTCTATCTATCCCACTATAGAGAGATCAATTTGAAGCTTAAGGGTCTAGATGATTTTCAGAAGACCAGAGGGTTTGTTAGGGGCTTGGATAAAGCCATAAAGAGGGAAGTCAGGAGAAATGCACCTAAGACGTTTGAGGAGGCGATCAAATATGCACAGATATATGAGGACCATAACCGTCCTCAGTATACTCCTATGGAGACGGATCAGCCCCTTAAACCTCTTAGCACCACTAAATTTAAGAAAAAGTTGCCTTTTGGGAAAAACAAGGTTTTTATTAAAAAACAAAGATCACAAGGGCCTAAGCTATCCACAGACCAGTTTGAGAAGGCCAAAAGAGAGAACCTGTGTTTTAGGTGCCTATCCCCTAGCCACTCGCAGTGGAACTGTCCACTCAAGAAGGGGGAAGAAAAGAAGAAAGGACCAGAGTCTAGTACGGCTCCTGAAAGGGGCAAAAAGGCGGTCCACCTAGTGCAGACCCTTCCCATTCATGGCAGCTCTAGCTGCAAGGGAGTGGAGGTGATGCACGAGGATATAGAGCACACGTGTTGTTTGACTCAGTCATTGTGGTCACCGCAGTTTGGACCACATGACTTGGTCAAGCTACATGGTAGTGTATACGGGACCAGGGTGCGAGTCATGATAGATGACTCTGTCACTCATAACTTCATAAACTATGCTTTGGTCAAGAAATTGAAGATTCCCCAACAGCCTAGTGCACATAAATACATTGTATCTATGATGCAAGGGCAAGATAAAAGAATATGGGATACTATGGTATCCAATTTGGAAGTCAAGATGCAGGATTATACAGATCATATGGACTTCCAAATTATGAATATGGAGAGGACAGATCTAGTCTTAGGAAGAGAGTGGCTATGGGGGTTGGGAAATACACTTAAACGCAGCTATCAAAATAACACACTCGAGTTTGAAAAGAATGGAAGTAAAGTTTATATTCAGGGAGAGAGAGATGTACCTAGTGCACCTCTCATCTCATCATTAGAGTTGTATAGTCTCTGTTGTTCACAGCATGTACAGGATATGTTTTTATTGTATAGTCATGATATGGAGCATTGTATAGACAGCTCATCTGATGTATATTTTCATGCTTTGAATGTAAATATGAACAGGACTTTCTACTATTCTTTTTTGCAAGAGTGTGTAGTTAAAAGTTTTAAGGATCTTATGTTTGAATACAGAGATGTTTTTCCCACTGACTTACCTAGAGGGCTACCACCTGAGAGAGGGAACATTGACCATGCCATAGAAGTTGTTACTAACACTAACCCTATTTGTAGACCACCTTATAGGCTTAGTGTTTCTCAGCATGAGGAGGTTGAGAAGCAATTGCAGGATTATTTAGATAAAGGCTTCATCAAACCTAGTAACTCACCATGGGCATCACCAA
The DNA here is from genome assembly GCA_020310875.1 of Ceratopteris richardii. NCBI lineage: Eukaryota > Viridiplantae > Streptophyta > Polypodiopsida > Polypodiales > Pteridaceae > Ceratopteris > Ceratopteris richardii. The sequence continues at coordinate 6,605,851 of CM035422.1, read as the reverse complement.
TGCTCCTAGTCAAAAAGAAAGATGGCTCTATGAGACTATGTATAGATTATAGAGCACTTAATAAGGTAACTATCAAAAATAGATTTCCAATGCCTAGGTTGGAAGATCTATTTGATCAGTTACACCAAGCTCGGTATTTTACCAAGCTTGACCTTAGATCAGGATATCATCAGATCAGGATTAGGGCAGAGGATGTCCCTAAAACTGCATTTAGGACTAGATATGGGCACTATGAGTTTTTGGTGATGCCTTTTGGTCTCACCAATGCTCCTGCCACTTTCATGAAACTCATGAATAGTGTTTTACGGCCTTATCTAGGACACTTTGTAGTAGACTTTTTAGATGACATTCTGATCTATAGTGCATCAGAACAGGAACACTTGGAACACTTGAGAAAAGTATTTCAAGTGTTAAGGGAAAATTCGCTCTTTGCTAAGGAGTCAAAGTGTGAATTTTTCAAGAAAGAGGTTAAATATCTTGGGCATATAGTCTCCCAGGATGGAATCCAGATGGATCCTGAAAAAGTAAGGGCTATTATGGAATGGCCACATCCACGAAACCTGGAGGAGCTGCAGATCTTCCTAGGTTTATCAGGTTTCTATCGAAGATTCATTAAGAACTATGCCAAAATTGCTCTTAAAGGGAAAGGGAAAGCCTTTCACTGGGGAGACGAACAGAAGCAAAGTATGGAAAAGTTGAAGGTAGCAATTGCTACAGCTCCACTTTTACATATAGCAGATCCCAATAAACCATTTGTGGTTGAGACTGACGCGAGTGATTTTGCTATAGGAGCGGTTTTAGTACAGGATGGTCGACCATTAGCTTTTGAGAGCAAGAAACTAGAACCGGCTCAAAAGAATTACTCCGTCTATGAGAAGGAGTTGTATGCAATAGTCCATGCTTTGAAGAAGTGGCGTCATTATTTATATGGTGCCAAAGTTACGATAGTGTTTGATCAAGAGAGCATTAAGTGGCTCTCTAATCAAACAGACCTTAAAGGTCGGAAGGCCCGATGGGCAGAGACCCTTCAAGAGTTTGACTATGAGCTTAGGTATAGGAAGGGAAAGTTTAATGTAGTGGCTGATTCACTTAGCCGCATGCCTATGCTCAATGGACTGAGTTTTACTCAGATCACTAGTGAGCTACTTGAGTCTATTAAAGGGAAATGTAGGCTTGATCCTGCATATTCCGAGATTTGGGAAGCCATAGAGAATGGCGATCGTGATATACGGGTTTCCAATGAGGATGGAGTATCGACGGGTACTCAAGAAGGATTCAAGTGGAAGAATTACAGTGTCCATGATGGATATCTGTTATATAAAGGTAAGGTGTGTGTCCCTAGAGATACTGAGATGAGACGGCATATTTTATATGAGTGTCATGACACACCTAGTGCGGGACACCCAGGAGTTAACAAGACTTATGATCTTGTTAAGAGGCAGTTTTATTGGCCTGGACTTCATAAGGACGTCCTAGAGTATGTGCTTAAGTGCAATAAATGCCAGGTCAACAAAGCTGAGAGGTTGAGGATTGGAGGGCTACTCCACCCATTGGATATTCCTAATGGGAAGTGGGAGAGTATCTCCATGGACTTTATAGTCGGATTACCTAAGACACAGAGAGGGCACGACTCGGTCTGGGTAATTGTGGATAGGTTAACCAAAATGGCTAGGTTTATTCCAACACATACTACAGTGAAGACACCTGAGTTGGCTAGACTCTTTGTAGAGAACCTATACCGGTTATATGGTCTTCCTTTAGACATAGTTTCTGATCGGGATAGGAAGTTTACTAGCCACTTTTGGAGAGCGGTCTTCAAAAGGTTGGATACAAAGCTTAGCATGAGTACGGCCGAGCATCCACAGTCGGATGGGCAAACAGAAAGGGTTAACCAAATCCTAGAGGATATGCTTTGAGCATATGTGAATGAAAGGCAAACTAATTGGGAGGAGTACTTACCTATAGTAGAGTTTGCATATAATAGTGCCAAGCACTCTTCCACTGGGCATAGTCCATTTATGCTTATGTATGGGTTTCAGCCAAGGGCTCCTTATGCAGTTAGCTTGCAGAATGAAAAAGTTCAAGCTGCAAAGGACTTCTTGGAAGAAATGAATGATATGCTTAGACTTGCTAAGGACAGCATTAGGAAAGCTCAGGATAGGGCTAGAGCCTATGCTGACCCTCAAAGAAGAGATATCAACTTTGAGGTAGGAGATCAAGTCTATCTTAGAGTTCCCTCTAGGTCTGAAACCATGAAGACGGGACCTTGTCCAAAATTATCTCCTAGGTATTGTGGACCTTTCCAAATACTTAAGAGAATAGGAAAGATGGCTTACCAGCTCCAACTTCCACAGAATAGTCAAATCCATCCAGTTTTTCATGTTAGCCGGCTTAAGAAAAGGCTGGGTGAATCTGACAACCTCATTCCAGATAGTGAGGTAGTAGAGCCTATTTCTGTTCAATCTATTCCACATGAGCCAGAGAGCATACTACGCACTCGAGAGAAACGGACAAGGAGTCACTTGTATAAAGAGTGTCTAGTAAAGTGGAAAGATAGTTCAGAAGATAGTGCCACATGGGAGCGGGTTAGCACCCTTCAGACACGGTTTCCCAGTTTTAGTTTACCTTCCCAAGAGTTTTCTTAAGGGGAAGGATATGGGGAAACAACACGGAGACAGGACCATGTATTTCTATACATGGGGATATAGTGGGAGTACCACCCTCTTGATTTCTAGACCTTCCAATACCATTTTTGAGGACAAAAATGGAGTTAAGGGGAAGGAAATGTTATGAAGGGAGTCCATATAGAAAAGATGGTGTGAACCATCTCTTAGGCTCCATTAGAAGGGCACACACATGAGTGCCATGTGGCACTCATGTGAGATGCCACAGTACTCACTCCAATTTAGGAGTATTAACTCATTCAAGGGGGGTACGCGGCTGGGCGGCGATCATCATCGAAGAACTCCGTGTTCGCGCATGTCTGAGAAAGAACCTCGAATTATGTGCCATTGGAAGTAACTCCCAAAAGTAGGAGGATCACAGGAAGCATTCAAGACACCATTCAACAGATTTGTACATGGACATGCATGTACCTGATTTCAACACACTCATTGGACAATTACTTACTCAAGAGGCAAAGCTTATCAAAAATGGAGAAAGCTCTAAAGGTAATCAATCTTCAGCTTTATACACGGATAAAAGCAAGTCTAAAGATAACAAAGGAAAGGCAAAGAAAGTGGATGATGAAGCAGGTACATATCAAGCTAACTATGCAGGTAGAGGAAGACATGGCAGAGGTAGAGGAAGAGGAGGTAGACAAGGCAGGGGGAGATCCCAAGACTCCAACTCATGTTCTATTTGTGGATTAACTAATCATACAACTGAAAATTGCTTTAGGAATTCCAGGAATCAAAGAGGTAGAGGATACAATAGAGGAAGTTATGGCTACTCAAGAGGAAGGTTCAACAATTATCATGGCAACTACAACAACTACAATCATTCAAACTATCAAGGAGGCTACAAAGGAAGGAGAGACTACAATAACTATACAGAAGACTCAAACAAAGAGGATTCATTATTGATCATGAACATGGCTATGCCACAAGGTAAATCTGATGAGCATGTTTTCTACATAGATTCAGGTTGTTCAAATCATGTGGCAGGAAATGTGGCACTCCTATCAGATTTAGAAGATCCAAGGAATAAGCATGAGGTACAAACAGGAGATGATACAAAACATCCTGTGGAGAAAATAGGCAATGTCAAAGCACCTGATGGAAACATCAACCTACTCAGTAAGGTACTCTATGTCCCTACCATTACAAAGAATTTGATAAGTGTTGGGCAGATAGTAGAGAAAGGGTTGCAAGTCAGGTTCACAAAGGCAGGAGCATTTGTTGAAGATCCAAGTCAAGGATTCAGAAGAATTGCAAAAGGTGAAAAGACAGGTAGATTGTTCACATTTGAATTACAGGACACTAGAATTATTGCTCTCTTTAATTATGGTAGTCAGACACTCACAGAATTGGAAGTATGGCACAAAAGGTTAGCACATATTGGTGAAAGGTCATTAAAGCAAATTTGCAGGGACCAAAGTGTACTTGGACTCCCTAAGTTGTCAAAACAACATATGATTTATAAGTGTAGTGCATGTCAGTTTGGAAAGTCTCACAGGTTACCATTCATGAAGAAAGGTTATATGCATGGAGATCTCTTGGAGTTGGTTCATACAGATGTATGGGGACCAAGCAAGGAAGCTTCAATATCAGGATCAAGGTATTATGTTTCCTTTATTGATGATTGCAGCAGATGGACTATCCTATTCTTTATGAAACACAAAGATGAAGTTTTTTCATGTTTCAAAAGATATTTGGCTCTTGTGGAGAATCAAACAGGTAAATCACTAAAAAGGCTAAGGTCAGATGGAGGGGGAGGATACTTCTCCCATGATTTTGATTCTTTTCTTCAAGAAAGAGGAATCAAAAGAGAGGTAACTACAAGGTACACTCCTGAGCAAAATGGAGTGGCAGAAAGGAGGAATAGGACAATTGTTGAAGCTGCAAGGTCTATGTTAAATGAAAAGCATTTACCTAATTACTTATGGGCTGAGGCTGTATCTACAGCCACTTACTTGATTAACAGGTTGCCTTCAAAATCCCTTGATGGAATGACTCCATATGAGGCTTGGAATGGAAGAAGACCAAGCTTAGATCATTGTAAAATTTTTGGATGTATTGCTTTTGCTCATGTTCCTTCATAGGTTAGAGGCAAGATGGATCCAAAAGCAGAAAGGTGTGTATTTATTGGATATGACAACAATCAAAAGGGCTACAGGTTATACAACCCTACCAACAAAGGATTCTTGGTAAGCAGAGATGTAGTTTTTGATGAGAACAATTCATGGTATGAAGATTCATGCAGGAAGGTCAATTTACCATATGATCTTGAAGAAGATTTTCCAAAGCTTGGTAGAGAACAATCAAAGATTGAAGAACAAGACACCTCAGAGGATGATGAAGAATGTCAGATGGAAAAGATCAAAGCATGGAAGTCTAAAGGTAAAGCAAAATTGCAGGAACTTGGACATGAGGCAGAATCATCAAATCATGGCTTAAGAAGATCTATGAGGGAAAAGAAAAAACCAGAAAGGTATGGGTTTGACACCTCATTAGTAACTAAACATTCTATCTACATAGCACAGGACATAAACCAAGAGGAGCCATCATCATTTGAAGAGGCCAAAGCAAAAACAGAATGGAAGCATGCAATGAAGGAAGAGATTGAAGCACTCGAGGAAAACAACACTTGGGATTTGGTGCCCAAGACTTCATCCATGAAGGTAATAGGCTCAAGATGGGTCTATAAACTCAAGAAGAATTCTGATGGTTCCATTAACAGGTATAAGGCAAGGCTTGTAGCAAAAGGCTTTGCACAAACTCAGGGAATTGATTATGAGGAGACATTCTCTCCTGTGGCAAAGATGCCTACTATTAGGGTTTTGCTTAGTATTGCCTCTTCCAAGAATTGGAAGATACTTCAACTAGATGTGAAGAATGCATTCTTGAATGGTTGGATAACAGAAGAGGTATATATGGCACAACCACCTGGTTTTGAGAATCAAGTTTATCCTAATTATGTGTGTAAACTTAACAAAGCATTGTATGGTCTCAAGCAAGCTCCAAGAGCTTGGAATTTCAGGCTTGTTTCATTCTTGCAGGACAAAGGCTTTCAACCAAGCAAAGCAGATCCTTCACTCTTTATTAAAAAGAGTAATTCCGAGGTCATCTACCTATGTGTATATGTAGATGATATTATATTGACAGGAAATGATGCAGATGGTATGAAGAAGATCAAAGATCAGATGAGAGAAGAGTTCAAGATAAGTGATTTGGGTTCACTTACCTACTTCCTAGGTTTGGAAGTTGTCTACAAAGATCATGGTTTGTTTCTCACTCAAAGAAAGTACATTAAGGACATGTTGGCAAAATTCAAGATGCAAGATTGTAAGATTGCAGGTACTCCAATGGAGGTTAATCACAAATTGAGCTCACATGAAGGTGCACTCATAGAGGACATCACATCATATCAAAGTCTAGTGGGTAGTCTCAACTATGCCACATTGACAAGAGTAGATATATGTTAGAGTGTGAGTGTGCTACGCCAATTTATGCACACACCAAGGAAACCACATATGGATGCTGCCAAAAGGATACTCAAATATCTCAAAGGAACCATAAATGAAGGACTTTACTATCCTTATGTATCTGATTTAGGTTTGAAGCTATTTTCTGATGCAGATTGGGCTGGCTCCAAGGAAGATAGAAGGAGCACTTCAGGTTATCTTACCTTTGCAGGTTCAAAGCTTATTTCATGGTCATCCAAGAAGCAACCCACAGTTGCTCTCTCTTCTACTGAAGCTGAATACAGAGGTCTTGCCATAGCTACTCAGGAAGCTATGTGGATGAAGACATTATTCAAAGATCTTGGATTGGAGTTTGGAACTCCAACTATTTTTGGTGACAATATGAGTTCTATTCACTTGGCTGCTAATCCTATTTTTCATGCAAGGACTAAACATATTGAAGTTCATTATCATTATGTACGAGAGAAGATCCTAAGCAAGGAGATTCAAATATCATATGTGTCCACACATGAACAATGTGCAGATATTCTAACCAAAGCATTGGATGGTACAAAGCTTTGCAAATTCAAGGCTATGATTCGTTTGCAGGAAATCTTGGAAGATTGAAGACCTCAAGCATACTTGGCTTGAGAAGGAGCTGTTGGAGCAAGTCTATGACAAGCCTAAGTATTGGCTTGAGTCTCACAAAGTCATTAAAGAAGCTTCAAAATGAAGACTATGTAAAGTTCACTTGTGAACTACCTCTTGTAACTTTTGAAGAGTTTACTTAATGTAAAAGTAAGAGAATCTTAAGTGGTTGAGCCCACATGATCAAGAATGGAAAGAGGAGCCACGAATTCGTGATTTGTGGTAGGTAGAGAATCAAATCAATCATTGATTGATTGGAGAGTGATTGAGGGAAGTTAGCCTCCCGAACTCAACTATAAATAGATGGCAGTTTTAGTCGTGGTTAGAGAGACCTATGTGAAGACCTCCAAGAGCTGAGCTTTATGCCATTTCAAGGTGTGATTACAAAGCACACATATGTATCAGTAAGTCATTGTATTGTACAAGCAATATAGTTTCATTTTTATGATTATTTGAGGTCATCTTTCCATGTTCTTGTGATGTGTACTACTCACTGCCATTACTTCAGTTTTTCTCAGTCAGCTTGCAGAGATTGTTTCTCTGCACTTGGTTCATCATTTTCAGTGATTTAACTTGGTAAAGTTAGCTCTATACGTCTACTATATGCTCACAAATTTTCATGTCATTTGGATGTTGGAATCTTCAGTTATGCTCATTTGAAGTCAACAGGGTATGTTCATCTTCACTTCTCTGTCAGGTACCCGACTTTTTCAGTCATCTTGTCAGAGTCATTTCTCAGTGGTTACTCATCCAAATTCAGTGATTTAAAGCTTTTTGGATTTAGCTTATTGTCTAGTATAAGCATACAAATTTTCATGATCATTGAATTCTTACATCTTGAGTTATGTTACTTTTTCTGCTCACTGGTCTATTTATGTAGCAGCCCGTGAAAATCGGGATGATGTCATCACTTGTTAAAAGTCATTCTCAGTGTGTGGTTTGTTATTTTTAATGCGATTACTCTCTAAAGTTAGCTCTTTAAGCTACCTAGCCTTCTCCAAGAGGAATTAATCTAATTGCTGCTGTGCTCAGAGAATTATGTAAAACACTGGACAGGTGTATCAACCAAGAATAGCAAGTTTTCACCTCTGAGCTAACTCCAACTTATCTGTTTTGATCTATCTTTTTGAGAGTGATCTTCCAAGGTACATAGGGTGTCTAATACATCCATTGGAAAGCTAAAAGGGCCCACCATCTACTCCTGGAGTTCATTTGGCTGGTGTAGAGCAAAGATTTTGCAACACCTCTTCATCTTCAACACATACCTATCCATCTCTTCACACACATTACCTATCTTCTCCACTGAGTGCTTTGTGTCATCTCCTGTCTGCACTTCATGCTTGTTATGAGGATCTTCCAAATCAGAAAGTAAAGCCACATTTCCTGCTACATGGTTCGAGCATCCAGAATCAATGTAAAATATGTGATCATCATCCTTACCCTTCTTCGCTGATAGATTCATAATCAATAATGAATCTTCTTGACTTTGGTCCTCTGCATAGTTATTGTAATCTCTTCTTCCTCTATGGCCACTTTGATAGTTGTTGTTGTTGTAATTGTTGTTGTAGTAGTTGTTGTTGTTGTAGCCTCCATTGTATCTACCTCTATTTGATCCATAGCCACCTCTATTGAATCCTCTTCCTCTTGAGTTCCTCGGGTTCCTGAAACATTCTTCAGTAGTATGGTTAGATAAGCCAGATATGTTGCAAGGTTGAGATGATTGGAATCTCCCCCTGCCTTGCTTTCCACCTCTTCCTCTTCCTCTACCTCTTCCTCTACCTGCAAAGTTTGCTTGGAAAGAGCTTCCTTCATCTTCATTCTTCCTATTCTTTGACTTGTCCTTGACCTTAGCTTTATCAGAATATAAGGCAGAAGTTTGATTACCTCTTGAGGACTCACCACCTTTGCTAATCTTTGCTTCATGAGTGAAGAGTTGGCCCATGAGTGTGTTGAGGTCGGGTACATGCATATCCATGTATAAATCCATGGCTGTTGTGAATGACTCCCACTTGTCGTCTGCTTTGATTCCATTCATGATTTGTCTTATGATTTGCTCCTCTTCAATTACCTCTCCAATGCTTCCAAGTTGGTCGGAAATCTCCTTTGTGACATAATCAGTCACATTTTGCTTTGGGCTTTTCTTCGTTGTTGTGAACTCCATCCACAATTGGTTCTTCCTTGCTCGAGTGTTGGAAGAGAAGAAAGAAGCAAGTGCATTCCAGGTTTCTCTTGATGTCTTGCATCCCTTGACATGAGGTAAAAGAAAATCAGAGATCGAGTTTAGAATATAGGACCTTGCAAGTGCATCCTTCGAACATCAATTCGAAAGTCCTTCCACTTCTTCATGTGATGGTTGCCCTTTGTTCCTCATGGTTGGCATTGCTTCATCTCCGGATATGAATCCATATAAATTCCTCCCTTGAAGGTAAGCCTCCATCCTTAGAGACCATGCCGGGTAGTTGTTTCGATCCAATTTGTCAATTGTTGATATAAATCCATCTCCCACGTTGCTTGACTATGCTCTGATACCACTGTGAAGAGAGATGGTGGATGCAATCCAAAGATGAGTAGGTGCTGCTACAACCAGCTTCACACCAGCCAACTGAGACTTCAGAGTTGATTAGTAGACCCTTTAAGCTTCCTAAATCCACCAAAATATCAGCCAAGTACTTTGGAACATGTATCCCAAAAGTTTAAGTCAAGACAGACTAGTTGCGAAATGACTAGCTCCCAAAACTTGCTATTCTTGGACATACACCTACTGGAAAAAATGAACAGTGCTCTCAACCTGGTAGGAATTAGAAAAATTCCTTTTGGGCATAGCAAATAGACTTAGCAAGCTTCCCAATACAAGTTAAAACACTTCAAATGATGGATTGAGCACTGAGAACAAGTTTCATCAATTTCTGGAACATTCCCATAATTCTCGGGGCTCTGCAGAGATAGACCAGTACGTAGTAAAATGTAGATATATCCAAACGTATTAATCCAATGACCTTCAAAATTTATATGCACAAAGTAGACAGTACAAGCTATCCAACGCAAGTTAAATCACTGAACAAGGTTCAGTAAAACTCGAGATATGACCTTCTGAAGGTACTACTATGAGTGAGTATAGCAGAGAACGAAACAGAGAAGTCAATGATGACAAATGTATAAATTCATATATGATTACAACCACATTGGCAATGAATCTTTGCACAATGGGAGTAGAATGATAGAGCTATGGAGTAAGCTCTTCAATCTCTACAAAATGACATGAACTGGTCACGTACAAGGCTTGCTAATCGCCTCTTCCTTCTTGCTCTTTTTATAGCTATTCTTGAAGGGAGTTTTGAATTCGAATTCGAATGGTTCCACCTAAAAGTGATCCCCAAAGTTAGGAGAGATTCCCTCAGCTCTAAATTTCGTGGTTTTAGGTAGTTAGAGCCACGAATTTGCTTTTACATCATGGATGAGGTAAGCCATCCTTTTCCTTTTTTCTTTTTCCATTTACAAGAGATAAAATGTACTCTTTTACAAGAGGTGTTCACATGACTACTCATGTGACTTACAAATAAGGATGATATCAAATATATCAAGCATGTAGGCTTGGGAAAAACGCACCAACAGTTATGAACTAATCAGTCCATTCCAATGATTACATCACATTCTCTCATTTCAATCACATGGATGGTAGCTAAAAACTTATGTTCACCTAACATAAAATCAAGATTCTTAATACAACCTCGGGTATAGTGTATCTTATCATTAGCCATCTATATAGGTCCTTTGTGTTGAGATATCAAGCTCAACATGTGATGATCCAGGATGACACGTACCAGTTTTTCGTTTCTCTGACATGTAAAGTGGTCACGCCAGTATATGTTAGGGATACTTCATTGAGCTTTATTAGATTTATCTACCGAGAGTGATGGCACATTTGTTACTTGCCAGCTCACTCATTCGTGGACATTAGGTTTTTCCTTATGTACTGATCTTTATATATTGCACTTGTTGTGTTCTTATTTTTAGGTCATTCTTGTATATTCCTTTTTATGTAATAGAAGAAGAAGAAGATGATTATTCTTCCTTGCCTCAATCTGTATTTGTGCTTCTCCTTGAGAGTGAGAGTATGTGTGTGAGCTCTCTTCCTTATCTCCTTCCTCATGACATGGTATCTGAGCCAGCGTGGTTGTAGAGAGCTCGTGGAGAAGGTGACGGTGACGACTACGCGGCAAGGCGTGGAGAAAATGCGATTTCACAAACGGCCTTGCGATCGGTACATCATAGGCAAGGCATCTGTAGATAATTCTTGTAATGGCACAACAGCCATTCAAAGTAGGCTTCCGTACTCCTCGCTTGCCTGCTTCATATAACTGGTCCAGGATCCACACGGGCATTTTAATTGGTAAGCTCCCAGCCTCTGCTAGGTATAATCCATACCATATCTTCTTATGAGGCTGGGTGAACCGGTCTTGCGCCGGAAATGCGAAGTGTTGAAGGCACATCCGTAATGGTATGGCGATGTTGGGGGTGAGAGCACACATTTCCTTCAACTTCTTGATTTTATTGTTCTTCATAGACTCCGGTATCTAAGGGTCTCAATTGGAAGGTACATGGGTGCCATACATCTGAAGGGCTTCCCTGATTAAAGTAATATTCAATTCAAACTTCTTCATTTCCTCCTGGTTTGATAGAGAGGGCACCAGAAATGTGCCTGAATGATCTTTATCTCCCGTCGCCTTCAGTGTGGCAATCAAGTAGTAGCACCTAAGAAAATTAGGTCTAGGCAAAGCTGCACTGAAATAATCTTGCAATCCCGATTTTAGCCAAATATCCTGAAGAGGGGTTGCATTTTGTAATGTTTCAAATTCTCTCGAGAAGAATTGAAATGTCCACCAGACTCCTCCGAATTCCAACTTGGACTCCCATATGTGGTCTGCATCTCCCAAATCTCCTGGCATCTTGTTGAACCAATGAGAATGCCCCTTCACTCTTTCTGTTAGGCCACTTGGAGGATCCGAGATAGGAATTCTTCTCACATTCAAAAGCTCTTCCGGCCTTGCTGTCAGTGGTGCTTCCACAGGCATGGCATCCCAATTGCTTCGAGTATTAGTGCCCGTCTGGGAGCTTGTTCCTGCTACAGCTGCCATGACACTTCTGATGCTTATCTGCTAGAAGAAGGAAGGCACATTAGTGTTGCATAGGAAACAGGATGTAATAGTGTTCCCTCCACAATACTAACATGACAATCGAGATGGTTAGTGGTTAGAGATGAAGTGTTTGTGATAGATGTGAGTGGGGATTAGTGGTTAGTGTCATTCTAGATGCATACTTTGGATATGCAAGGTACTCAGGATGCATCTACTTCAGAGTGGATGGATTTACAAAATGGGTCTGGGGGTTTGATACAGGGTTTAATTCTCTAGACTTTGTTTGAGGATTCGTGGCTCCTTGAGCTGATGACGGTTAAAGGTTCATGGACTAGATTGTGCTGGATTTGGGACCTTTTGGGTACCCAGACATTCCTAGGTTTGACTGAGTGCGTGTTAGAGTGGGATGTAAGTAGAGTTCCTGAGTTGTTTGCCAAGAGGACTTGTGAGTGTTGAATTATGCTAGTGACTAGAGTTGGAGCTATTCGGGCTTGTAAGCAGGCCTTGGGCACCCATATCTGCCTAGCATTGGGGCTAGCCTTCATTGACCGCGTAGGGACCCAAATAGACAAGGTATTCCTAGAGTGTTGACTAGGGATCTCCTTCGTTTTAGTCCTTGATAGTATGGCTTGCTTGATGCTCTTTTGAGACCATGTCTTTGGGGCCGTGATTTTTTCCCCCTTGCATATCCATATGTGTTTCATGCCACGAGGCACTTCATACTGCCGAAGTTGGTGCTCATGCTTCTTGTTCATCGGTCTCCTCAGTGTCGGGTGTTGCTGGGCCTTCCCCTTGAGATTCTTCTCTGGAACAGATGGGAGTTCCTCCTTGACTTCTGTACCTTTGGCAAGAGTGAGAATCCTCTGCACCATAGAACTTTGGACAAGAATAACATTATCTTCATGTGGGTTCCTGGAGGGACCAGGAGTTGGTGCCTGTTCTAATGGTTTGAGTGCTTGCTTTTCTAATTCAATCGTAAGGCGGCTTTGGCCTACCCAAGCCTGAAGAAGTCCACTTCTTAGGTTGAGGTTGACTGCGTGATCATAGATCCAGTCTTGGCCCAGGACGAGAGGTTCGGTAAGATCCTCGTCTTCACATACTAGTACTTTTGCTGGCATGAGGACCTCTTGAATGTAGAGGGGAAGTTCCACCTCTCCCATGCAAGGGGTTTCAACACCTCCTAATCCTATCAGATATGCTTCTAGGGGTTTTACCTCCAATTGCAACTGTTGGCAATACGAAAGCCGAACTGCACTAGTGGCCGCTCCTGAATCAATTAAAGCTCTCACGGTCCTTGCACTCTCTCCTTGTCCTACTTCTAGGATCACAAAAGATCGTCGATCAACTATCTTACGGGCCAGTTCACTTGAAGCCTCGCACATGGCCATGTGATAACCTAGAGCTTCATGAGCGTCAGTCATGGGTTGATCTCTACCTTGCCTTCTCAATTTCATTCGTCGAATGCGTTCTAAAGCTTCAGCCTGTGCTTCTTCTCGAATTCTCTTTTCCTCATCCTTACATTTCTTTGCAGTAACGAGTCGATTGAGCATTTCTTCCGTTAGGGGTTCTTGATATAACTTGACTCTACATCCGCTTATGTAACTTGGTAGTATGTCACCCTCTAGAGTGGCTAGTTGTACTGCTCCACTTTTGGAGATCCTATTGATAATCATTGGTCCATAGCCTCTTTTCTCTAATTTTCGTGCATGTTGCTTCAATGTGTAGACTAGGACTAGGTCTCCTGCTTTCAAGCCTTTATCCTTCACATGTGTATCAAAATACGCCTTTTGCCTCTTCTTCGCTGCATAGATTCCTCCTGCAGCTCTCAATCGTGTCTCACCTAGACGTTCAAGATCAAAGATTCGAGAGGAGAGTTCATGGCCTGTCCAATCATGCTCTTGTGCTACTTTCAATGTAGGTATCAAAAAGTCCAAGGGTAGCACCGCATTCTTACCGAACACCATCTGAAAGGGTGTGGCTTGGAGTACCGTTTTATAGGCAACTCGGTATGCCCAAACAGCGTGGTGTAGCTGTTTGTCCCAATCAGAGCGTTTGTTATTCACCAATTTAGTCAGCACATTGCATAAGATCTTATTTGTGCTCTCAGCCTGACCATTAACTTATGGATGATAGGGAGCAGACTTCTTATGTATCACCAAGAATTCTTGGAGAAGGTTTTCTATGACTTCATTAAAGAAGTGTGTGCCTCTATCACTCACCAACTCTATTGGCAATCCATACCTCGTGAACACATTTTCAAATAAGAACTTTGCTGTTGTTTGAGCATCATTTTTTGTAGTGGCTTTCACATCTACCCACTTGGTTAGATAGTCTGTGGCCACGATGATATACTCATCATGTGAACCCTTAGCTGGGGGATTAATAGGACCCACAAAGTCTATTCCCCACTTAGAGAATGCACGTCCACCCATCATAGGCTTCAAAGGCATCTCATCCTTGCGTATGGGATACTGGGTTCGCTGACAAACCTCACACCTCTTCACATAGGTATGTGCATCCATGTGAAGGGTGGGCCACCAAAATCCTGCAAATAGAATTGCCTTGATCACCCTATCTGGACCGAAGTGTCCTCCTGCTACACCTTGGTAAGCAGTCTCTAATATCTTGAGGTATTCGCTCTCGTGAACACACAATCTTAGGTAACCATCTTTACCACGTTTGTATAAATTATCACCAATGATTGTGTAATCCAAGGCTTCTTGTTCCAAACTTCTTTGTCGGGCCAAAGTCATATCTTGAGGGAATGTTTTCGTCCTCAAGAAGGCTACTAATGGTTCACTCCAATCTGGCACTAATGACACTCAATAAAGAGCGGCATGTTCCACTGGTGGTTTAGTATAGCAGATTGGGCATTCTTTGCACATTCTATGGACATCAACTTCCATGGTTGGCCAATGCACTCCTAGTCTCCTCAGGGTCTGTAGGGTTCGTTGTTTTGAGTAGTGTTGCTCTAATGCACCTACATGTGCTAATTGCAACCACTTAGCGTACTCGTCCTCTTCCACACAAGAGGCCAATACTCCTTGCTCCGTATGTTTGTACATACGTCCTGCCAAAATATGATACTTTTGAGCTCTTACTATCTCTCTATCTTCTATGTGCATTACCGGGTGATTAGGACCGTATGTCAATACTGGCACTAATGGCTTAGCCCACTGCGGTACAACTTCCAAATTAAACAAGTAAGCATCAGGTAGGTCATCTGACACTCCTTGTGGGGCCTCTCCAGATGTGAGCCTAGAGAGATGGTCTGCCCTCAAATAAGTCCTGCCTTTCCTCACTACTACCTCAAAGTCATATTCCATTAGTAAGAGAAACCATCTTACTAATCTGCCTGTATTACATGGCTTGTTTACCAGGTACAGTAGAGCATGGTGATCAGTAAAAAATTTGAACTTATTTGCAAGCAAATAGTATCTAAACTTTTTAACCGCATATACCATGCCTAATCCTTCTCGTTCGATGGTGGTATAGTTCCGTTCAGCTGCATTTAACTGTCTACTAGCATAGGCAATTGGAAGATCCATATTACCTTCGCCCGTAGGTTGTGCAAGTACACACCCAATAGCATAATTGGATGCAACTACATGAACATGAAAAGGCTTATTCCAATCTAGTGTGGTCAAGATTGGTGCTGAACATAATCGCCGTTTAAGCTCATTGAAGGAATTCTCACATTCATTAGTCCACTCAAAGTTAGTCAGAAGTCCATACATGGGCTTTGCAATGACAGCATACGTGTGAATGAACCGGCGGTAGTAACCACAATGCCCCATGAAAGCCTGTACTTCCTTGATGTCCTTTGGCCTAGGTAGTTCTGCGATGGTTCTCACTTTCTCTTCGTCAGTGGATATGCCGTTCTTAGACACTATGTGTCCTAGAATTTTGCCTTGCCTGACCATGAAAACACACTTTTCTGGGTTCAGGTAGACTTGATATTCTCTGCATTTATCAAAGATTTGTGTGAGTTCCGGTATATGGGTTTGTCTAATGTTGGAATGAGCACAAAGATCATCAACATAGACTTCCAAATTCTTCCTCAAGAACTCTTTAAACACGTGACACATTAATCTTTGAAAGGTAGCAGGTGCATTGGTAAGCCCGAATGGCATTACCCGAAAGGCAAATATGCCCCACTCTGTGGCAAAAGCCGTCTTATGCTGATCTTCTGGTGCAATGGCTACCTGATTGTAGCCAGAGAATCCATCCAGGAAGCTATACACTTTCTTGCCTGCTACCCTTTCTAATAGATGCTCAGTAATAGGAAGCGGATAATTGTCTCTAATCATGGCGGCATTAACTTTTTTAAGGTTAATACACACATGCAATTTTCCATTCTTCTTGGGCACAACCACAATGGGGGATACCCATTCAGTGTGCTCAATCTCATAGATAAACCTAGCTTCTACCAATCTATCTATCTCCTCCTTGATCTTAGGAGCGTAATTATCATTGTATGTATAGGACTTCTGCTTAGATGGTCTGGCATCTGAGGTCATGGGAATCGTGTGTGAGCATATGTCTGGGTCGACACCTTTCAGGTCCTTGTAGCTCCAAGCGAATACATCTCTATACTCTCTTAGCAAAGCGACCAACTCTTGCTCTTCTTCTTCCGTCAGGTCATGCCCTATGTAGGTGCATCTTTCTTCTCCCTCTTCTATGGCGACAACTATTTTCTTGGTAGTTTCCTTGCTATCATAGGCCTCTCCTGCTTGTGTCTCACATTTAGGCATTCTTATCATGACTCTCCTATCGTCTATCTCATATTTTTTAAAGTTTTCAGGGACCTCAAACAAGGATTCTTCTGCCTCCGGAGTGACTTCCTTCTTCTTCCTTTTCTTTCCTCCACTCTTAGTGGCTACTTGTGTGGCTAACCTCACATCATTCATGATTTCTCCGTGTCTCTGGGGGTAAGCTTCAACTTCATAGAAGTATTCTTCATCTGATGCAAAAGGTGGGTCCATAATGATTGACTCTAAGTCGGAGTCACTTGCATCCTCAAATGTATCAGGGCTAGGTTCGCATTCTTCTAAAGCTGCATCTCCCATGATTGGCTCTATTGAGAAGACTGAAATGTCATAGCCATCCTCATCACAGTGGGGTGTCCACTGCTCTTCATTGATGGCTACATCCATTGTTGCTAAAATTTCTGCCTAGCCGTGAGGTTCAAACTCTTCATCGGGAAATACTATAGGTGCATAGGCTGGGTCTTGAATTGATCTATGTGTCTCTTTCGCACCTACCTCTCTGGCTTTTTCTCTTTTCTCTTCTTCTACTACCACTTTGCACATCCATAAGTGGGTGTCTTCATGCATCCATGAGGATCCTGATCCGATGGAATGCACTGGCTCCGTGTCATCCTTGGCTCTATGGATGGGATTCCATTGAATGGGCGGTACGTCTCTATGAGAGTAATCCTTGAGATTGACTTTGGTTGTAACACCTAAGTGTTGCAAGTATAAGGAATTGGTTCCCCAGTCCTGTACTACTTGCAATTGCCGCATAAATGGCCTTCCCAAAATCATCTCGTAGGCTTGGTTTCTGCTAAAGTCGCATATAGCAAAAGTATGTTCGAACTCAACACCACATGTAGTGAGAGTTATGCCTTCTAGCAATCCCAAGGGCCTCTCAATATGGCCATCGGCCATCTGCAATTTCATTCTCATCGGTCGGAGTGCTGGCTTGCCCCAACACTTCCATAGGGAAGTTGTAGCAATTGCAACTCCTGCACCTGAGTCCAAAATTGCCTTGGTTGTGTATCCCTGATGGGTAACTAGGAGATAGGTATTTCTTCTTCTCCTTCACTCATGTCTCCTATCTTATCCAATGGTATTTCAGGCACTCTTCTATGAGATCCTACCTGGGAACGCGATTTTGCTATGTCTAGCACTTGTTTGGCTACGTGTTTCCACACTTCTGGCTTAACTTTGAGTAGCTCTTCTAAAGTGAGATTGCACTGCACTTTAGTGTTCTTTACTACCTCTGTATTCCAAGGTATGATTGAATCTTGGTTTCTTATCATGACTGTGGGTGCTCTCAGGCAAGTAGACTTGGTTTCCCACGGGCCTGTGAAATGTGGTAACTCTTGCAAGGAATTAGACTCAAAGTCTAACCTCTCATGAGAGAGGGCACTTTCCTGTTCTTCATAAATAGAAGGGATGTCGTGTGGGAACTGATCATGTGCGTCATCCACAAGTTCAATGGGAGGAGGGACTTCACTCTCCTTTGCCCACTTCTCTTCTTGAATCTCTCTCAGAAACTCTGGTGAATACCTGTTCATAGAAGAAGAGGTGTCTGGTTCAGTGGAGCTAGGCACATAAGCTCCCTAGGGAGGAATGCTTATTCTATCACTTGCCCTCTCCTTAGCCTGGGAGGTGGCTCCTTTTCCAGACTTTGCAAGTAACCTCTCCAATCTATCCAATAGACCATCAAAGTGCAATGGTGTTCTGATGGGGTTAGAGCCATTGAACAAGGGACTGGCTTCAAACATGGCTTGCGCCAATTCGACCATTTTAGCACAAAGCTTTGTTCGCTCTATCTCTAGATCTGCTCTAGGGTAACATTTCTCATGATCTGTTGCATTGGGCCCTTCTTGGATTCTGGCCTGATATGCTTTAAGCATCATGTCTAGATCTTCAGGAGTGGGATCGGCTAGGACTGATCCTACTCTGGGTGGTAGGTGGGTTAAGGGTGGTGTATTGAAAGGTTGGAGAATGGAAGAAGATGGATTGGCGGGTAAAGGGAAAGGTGGTGGAGGGGTGGTGTGAGAGTGGTTTTGAGATGCAAGTTCACTTATGTTTGCTTTGGTTTCTCTCAAGCTTTCTTCAAGTTCGCTCATTTTCTGTGACCATTGTCTTTTCATTCTCTCCCGGCTATCTCTCCATGCTCTTGTCCTTTTCTTGGTTATACTCTCTGTCTCACTAACCTCAGAACTCTTTTCCTTCCCTACTCCTTGAGTTTGCTGCAAGGCTTGGGCTCTAGTGACCACATGCACTGGGGTTGTGGAAGTTATACTTCCCGTAGAGTCTACCACTAACCCAATGACGTTGATAGGAGTGATTTTAGGCATGTTATTAGGGTTCTTTGGGCAATCTCGTAGGAGATGCTCTTTTCCGCAGTCTTGACAGAAACCCTGAATTGTCACTGGTTGGGGTTGTGTAGGGGCAGGCAGTGGACAATCACGTATAAGGTGATCTCCCTGACATCTGAAGCATGGTCCTCTAGGTTGAGGTCTAGAGTTGGGGTTTGTGTACATGACATTAGCATACTCAGGCTCCCCACTATTTTCACTCGGGTCCTCATAATAGTATGACTCGTTATGCTCGGGTGACTGCATGTAGTAAGCCTGTGGGCTATCAATATGTGTGGAGTCAAAACTATGGTCACTTGGATCACTATCTGATAGCAATGGGGTGACTGGGACTATGGCTCTGTTCGGATTTTCTTCAGCAGATGCATATTTCACTGGGATCACATTGGTTGGAGTAGGGGGTTGCTGCACTAGGACTGGTTGAGGTCTCTGCTGCCCTTGATAAGGTGGCTGATAAGGTTGCTATGGTCTGTTGTATTGTTGTGGTGGGTACTGATTCTGGTATCTACCCTGTTGTGGATATGGCTGAGGGTAATTTTGCCTAACAGTTTGTTTGTTATATGGGCAGTCCTGTGCAGTGTGGTTGGTGTACCTTCGCTCTATGGTGCAGTACTGGCTACTAGGATTCACCTGGGGTTGGGCCATAATGGGACATACATTTGCCATATGGTCACCTCCACAAGTGTAGCACCGCTTAACTGGGGCAAATCTTGGAATTTGTTTGCTAGAGACACCTAGTTTTTGAGCTACCTTCTCTGCAAGTTCCTCAATGGATGTGGACTGACCAGATGTGAGACTACTAGAGCTATCTGAATCCTTATAGATTTTTGATAGCTCTAACTCCTTGCCTAGATTATCCTCAATGTCTATGCACATGCGCACACATTCTTCTATAGTTCTGGGGTCCTTCAAATACACATATGACCTAAGCTTGGTGCTCAACAAGCCATCTAAGAACAAAGCCACTTGCTTGGCTGGTGTTGGTAACTCAGGCATCGGGCACCTCTCTAGGTATTGCCTAAACCGTCTTCCTGCTAGTCTGACCGTCTCTTGAGGTGTTTGCTTGAAGCTATGAATTAGTGAGGAAGTGTTGTGCCTTATGTCACTCTTAGAAAACTCAATGATAAATGCCTCTAGGAGTTGGTCTATGTTTCTGAAATGCCTCTCGTTCAGCGGTTGAAACCACGTAAGGGCAGTGTTCCTAAGGGTTAGACCAAAAGCATTATATTGTGTGAATAGGTCCTCTACCCGTTCAGCTTTCAAGACTTGCCTAAATTCTGCCACATGGTCATAAGGGTCTCCAGTACCATCGAAGTAATTCTTCATGGACTTCACCAGTTGAGTTGGCCTTAGGGTCCTAGTGTGTTCTCTTGGCCTTGGCAAAGGAAAATCATCAGCATTTCTTTGGTTCCTTGGGTCTCTAAATCTCTCGGTTTCTTCTCTATCCATCCCTGTTCTCCTTCTTTCTCTTCCCTGGGGGTTGGCAAAGCTTACTTCAGGTCTATCTCTACTTCTATCTCCTTGAGCTCCATGAGCCTGGGAGGTGCCAGCTCCTTGGTGACTGTAGGACATATTAGACCATGGTTGGGGAAAAACAAATTCACCCTTCCATGTGTAGGCATGTCTGCCATGCTCGGTGACCACAAAGATCCTCTTTGATGTATTGTCTAGGTAGGTTACTTTGCCTGGGCTATCACGGTCTTTAAACTCATAGATTGTGAGAGCACTTACTTCCTGAGGCTGGGCAGGTTTAGACCTCCAAAAAGCCTCATCAGTTTCTCGGTTTAAAAGCAAATGATTATCCTGTGGAATCCACTCTGGAGTCATGATTCTGGTCAAGACAATTTACCACGGGGAGTTCTTGGCTCTCTCTCTAAATTCCCTTGCTCTATATCACCCATGTCGGTCTCCGCAATCACATTTCCAAACTCATTTGTTCTATCAAGAAGAATGGTGACTACATATATAGTCCCCTCTTTATCTAGGTATGCTCCATTCTCAAACTTGACTATCGGGTGTTCTAGTCCATGGGGTTGATCGGGGTTCTTAATCTGGACCACAGATCTTCTCAGGCCGTCTTTGTAGATGCGAGCACCTAGACGATTAGTTTTGATGTATTCCAATTGAGTCTTGTAAGGTCCTTCTGGCTTTTCTAGATAAGCCACCCCTGAACTACCTACTGGTCTCTCCATGTTATAAGACATCTCAGAATCACTTGTTTCTGATCGGGGAGTGTATGGGTAATCACTCAACTGCTGAGCCCAAGACCTAGCAGTGTGATTGACACTAGCTTCAAAAGATCTGAGGCTCTGTTTGTCTCGGCCTAAGTGTCTGCCTGACCTAAGGTTCATATGCCTGGTTTATCTACCCCCCTAGTCCCAAGTACACTCTCGTTGCAGGTGAATTTGTACCAATCGCTTTGTTCTTTTTAGTTTATTATTATGTTAAGCCCTTGTTCAAGATCATGTCGTCAGGAATACTTAAGTGAAGTTCGCACTTGATAATTGATCGACTCAAGTTTACTTTTTTTCCTTTAGGGTTCTCGCACTTAAGACCTACTTAATGCTTGCACTTAGTTGATTAGTTCTCTTGGACTTGATTCTTGCCTAATGTTGCCCTATTTAATCACCACACCTAAGTCGTGCTTAGCCTACGCTAGGAAATGACAAAGGAGGGTTGAGGGAACTTGCAAGCTTAATCCCTTGGTTGCTCAGACTGCTACACTAGCCCAGGAAGCCTTCTCCCAAGCCTGGTACTCACCCTTGCTAGCTTGCCTTGGAATGCCTAGAGTGCACACAATGTTCCTGGAAAAGTTCACAAGTCAATATAGCTCTATTATCACAAGGGACTGAAAGACACACATCAACATTTACAGGCCCCCCCTGGAGTAACTCACTGTACCCCCAAACCCTTATGACCACTTAGTTCCACCATCGGAGTTCATATGGTGAAGTTATGACCATTCAGGCAGTTAGGGGTCAAAACAGGCTCTCAGGGTTCAGGAAATTCCTCCCTGATTTTCTAGGTATTTTGCCCAATTCTAAGACTCTAATATCATCCCAATGTGTCCAAAATTAAGCCGTAAAAGTACCTCAACACACTCAATTAATTCACCCTAAACATTCATGCGTTAAGCCCGTGTATCGCGATAGGTTGAGGTGTCCCGATAGGTCAAGGTGTCGCGATAGGTGGAGGTGTCACGATAGGTGGAGGTGTCGCGATAGGTCGGGGTGTCGCGATAGGTCGAGGTGTCGCGATAGGTGGGGGTATCGCGATAGGTCAAGGTGTCGCGATAGGTCGAGGTGTCGCGATAGGTCGGGGTGTCGCGATAGGTCGAGGTGTCGCGATAGGTCAGGGTGTCGCGATAGGTCGAGGTGTCGTGATAGGTGTAGCTCAGTGATGAGTAGCACCTCCTTTAATGTCAATCCGGGAAGACGTGAGGATGGTATGAAGACCTCGAGCAAGTGGCGGCACAAGTGCGTGAGTGAGAAGCACACTAGCATGCACACACATACACACACACACGCGCACACACGGCAAGACAAAGAGGGAGAATCAATGGAGTTCTTAGATTACTTTCAAAAGCTCTTACCAGTTTGTTTCAATTACAATCCAACCTGAAAAATGAGCTCTCTAGCTCTTTTTATAGTTTTTGGCTAAGTTTTGGCCCTGTCCAGACCTAGTGTCCGGCCTAGTTAAAAATTAGGTTCCAGGGCTTATCTAAGGGCTCAAACGATATCTAAAAAATACGAAATTTGGCAGGTAGATACTTCTAAAGCTCCTCAAGCTCAAGGACTCCTTGGCTTGCACAAAATGGAGCTACAAAAAGATGAAATGATATTTACAATGGTGTTTAGTGATGAGAATCACTTTTAATTGGTGTAGAGGTTTTGAAAAATTAAGGTTGCCTTAGTGCTAAATCTACGTGAATGTTCATAAGTGCTTCTTCAATGTTCATAAGTGCTTCTTCCTGAAGAAAATTGTTGGCCTACTTGCCAGATCTTCGTTGACTCCCTTGTCTGCTTGTGCCTTCTCTCCCTTGTCCGCTGCCAACACCCCCCCTCTCTCGCGTCTGTCGTCCCTGACAGACCCTTGTTGAGAGGGTTTTTGGATGTAGTACTCGACGACGTCCTGCGCTAAATGATGTTCAGCAATTTGCAACCCTTTGGCCAAATCTGTCAGAAGAGCATCCCAGTCTACCGGCCCAGGAACCTCTGGATGTGGCATACGTAGCTTTTTGGAGTGGAGAGCTTGTTCCACTGCAAACAACTGCAAGAGATGGGATGGTCTGGGAATGAATATCTCGGAGTGATATTCCCAGAATCCCGTGACAAACATCTCTTCAAACGTTTGTTTGAAGCAGGCCGGTAGATATTTGATGCGAGCGTGCCATGCATACAAAACATTGATCGATGGGGTTGTGCTCATGTCGTATACAAGGTCCTGGTTCCCTTCATTAAATCCTAGTGCTAAGAGATGCGGTTCCTTGACATTTTTGAAGGTCCTGAAGGTGACCAGCATAAGTTCGAAAATTTTCAGGCACATCTGAGTCATGATATCAGGTACATTCTTGAAACGGACCCCCCAATGTCGAATCGTTGAAATCATATATCCAATTGTAGGTGCGCCCTTAGGGGGTGCGAAGTACACGTAATTTAGCCACTTCTCACATCCTTTAATCGTCAGCACTGTTTGTGTGTACTCCGGCCATGATCTCCTTCGAAATACAGGGCAATAACATGGATTATATTTGATGTACAATGGCATGTTGTTCCATGTTCTTACCATTTCCGGGTAGGTTTCGAGCAACCGAATTCTCCACGTTGGTTGGCGAATATGTCCTTGCTTGGCACTCTCTGGGATGTCATCGGGTGCAAATTGGGTGGCAGAGGTGGGTTCCCTTGAGGTGTGGCACTTGATCTCCGCATTATAATCCGCCATTAGCACGCAAAAAGGCACATACAGTTCATCCGATGGGCCGATCCACCTATGGTGTGAGAGATTCTGAAAATAATCGGATTTTATTACCACCTCTTCCAATTTTGACATCAATGCGATTTGGACTGCCACCCTGTCATCATGCGTCATGGCTACTTTCTCTAACTTTTGCATCCATTCCGGTGCCTCAATCTCAATTGTGTCCATGCCCTGTTCTGTTCGCTTACCGCCGGGTGTTGGCATTGGTACATAGGGATCCTCGAATGTTTCTTCTACTTCAATTGGCACCAGATCGTCAGGTTCGGGCTCTACCAGAGGGGAGGGCTGACGCTCATATTGCATGACCTTGCTACGTAATTCCTCAAGTTCTGCCCGGAGTTTAGTGACCTCTTCAGCTGTATCTTCTACGGTTGTGCTCTGGCTGGGTTCTGTCTGTCGGGTGGCCAACTGTCTTCGTAACTCATCTCTTTCTTTTTCTAGAGCGGCATGGGCCTCCATTAGATCTGCATGAGTTTCTAACACCACCTTCATATTCTCAGAGGGAATGGCTATGAATCGCTCTGGGTCAATTTCCTGTGGGGAACCCTCCATGGCCGCCTCTAGATTTTCTTCGTTCTGTTTCTGTAATCTTTTATTCTCCTCTAGCGCCGTAGACATATGCTTGCGGAGAAGGCCCAAGTTCCGTCGAAGCTTCACGTTTTCCGTGATCTGAGAATGTAGCAGCTCGTCCATGTGTCGTCGTTCGTCGTCATCTGCTTGGGGTGGGTTGGCTTCTAATTGTGCGTATTGCTCCTGTAATGTCACGTGCTGCTGTTCTAATAGCTGCTTCTGCTCTTCAAGATCCCTACATCGTGCTTGGAGATCTTCGTGGCTTCGGAAGAGCCTTGTATGTTGGTTGTCCAGGTGTTGGTAGTGTTGCTGAAGTTGGGCCATGCATTGATGCATATTATTAAATAAGTTACTGAGAGGAATAGTGTGGAATGCAGAGGGGAAGGGAAAGGGAAAGGGGATTGTGGATGCAGCACTGGGGACGGGTGAGGGGGGAGGTGGGGGAATGGGAGATTGTGGGTAAATGGGGGATGGGAGAGGTGCAGAGGTGGGTGACACCTCCATGAAAGTGGGGTTCGTGGTGGGAGTGACGGTGAACATGGGGATTGTGGTAGCGGTGAGGGTTGTGAATGTGTATAGAGGTGTGTGTAATTGTGAACTCCTAGGAAGTGTGCTCGGGGTAGTGAGGTGTACCGTGGCTGTAGTTAGACTTATGTTTTCAGTGGAAGTAGAGTGTGTGGGTTGGCTGATGGATTGTGCGTTGGTGTGTGTAGTGGTTTCAGAGGTGGTGACAGTGGAGGTTACAGTGGTAGAGGGAGGTGAGTGAGGTGGATGTGGGGGAGAAGGTGGCAAGGGAGGTGATGGGGGTGCACTCGATGTGTGGGCTTCCTCGGTGTCGTGAACTATGTGTGCTGTGCAAGTGGTTGTGGGGGTGCCTTGTGGTCCTGATCCTAATACATTCATTCGTTTTCCCGTTCGTGGGGGGCGTCTTCCATATCTTCTCTCTGTCCTTCGTGATTGCGCTAGTGCGGTGTGCACTGTTTCCGGTACTCCTAAAGCATCTAATATCATTTCCAAGGTGGCACGGTATTGCTCGTCCACACCTTCCTCCTCCAGAATCTGGTTCATGAGAGCTTTACCTGCAGCTAATGAGAGCCTGTGTTGTTCTTGAACTCGGTTCATTGTATCGTAAAGCTTCTTTAATGCGCTAGTATAGGCGGGGGCACCTTCCAGTACTTGTAGGGCTTCTTGATCATACTCTTGTTCTTCGGCTTCTGATTGTCCACCCTGTGCCTCCTCATGAGCTTCTTCATCATTGTCCACATTGACTACGTCCGGTTGGCTGGGCTGGGCTTGCTCTTCTTCAACTTCCGCGTTTACGGCTTCGATGATTCTTGCAACTTCTTCGTCCGTTAGATCCTCCAGAGTGAACCCATGCGGGAATTCCAGATCAGTCGGTACTGGTGGAAACACAAGATTAGGGCCATCTGTGCTGTGCCTGGGTAACCGGATAGTAAATGGTTGCACTCGTCGGGGAAGTCTTGGGGTTGTCTCAGGCGTCAGGGTTGCCCCGCGAGCTTGTGCACAAGGCATCTGGACGGCGCCTCTCATCTTCTTTGAGGGAGGCCCTACAGCTGACAATCTGCGTTGAAATTCCTGTGCTCTGGACCAGATCAGAGCCCTCTGCACCAGTACATCATATGCGAGACATCTGTATACAATTCTTGTGAGTGCACAGCAACCATACAACACAGATTTTTGCTTCTTATACCATCTCTGATGAGCCATATGAATCTGGTCGATAATCCAGTGGGGCATATTGATGGTCAACTCAAAGGCATCCGCCAGGTAGAGGCTAAACCAGATCTTTTTGGGAGGCATTGTGAACCTCTCCTGCGCGGGGAAGGCGAAATGTTGCATGACCATACGTAAGTGGATGACGATCGTGGGTGTCATTGCAACCATGTCCTTCAACTTCGTCAGATTCCTATTCTTCATGTTGTCTGGAACCATAGTCTCTTTCTCTGTTGGAATGTGCATACCCGGCATGTCGAGTGCTTCTCTTACCAGGTTGATAGTCAAGCGGAAACGCTTCAGCTCGTTGCCCCTTGTGAGTGATGGGAGCACAAAGGAGCTGTATCCTTTCTTGTCTTTGCTAGGGATGAGGGTACTAATTAGATATGAGCATCTTAGGAAATCTGGCTTTGGTAGTTGGGACTTAAAGTAGTCATAAAGCCGAGCCTTCTTCCATATCGGCTTCAGTCCTTCGTTATTCTGTAGCCTTTCAAACTCCCTGGTAAAGAAATGGTATCTGCCCCATCGTCCATTGAATTCGACCTCGGACTCCCACATATATGTGCCTTCACCCAGAGGTCCAGCAACGTCACAGAACCAGTGTGAGGTTTTGCCCACCGGCATTGTGTGACCCTGCGGAGGATTCTGAATTGGTATGGCGTGTAATGCCCGTAATGCCACTGGTCTTTCCTTTAATTCTTCCTCGACTGGAAGGCTTTCGATGTCCACCACTTGTGGGCTGGTGCCTGCCTGGGAGCTAGTTCCTACTGTATCTGCCATTTCACTTCTTGCTGTCTGTCTCTGTGAGAATATACAAACATGTGTTAATATTGTACAGGACAAGGGAGGACCGTTGTTGTTCCCATCACAATATTAACATGAGGGTCGGGAGCGAATAATGGGTTAGTAAGTGTTTGGTGCACGTGTGTGTAGTTAATGCTTGGGTAGTCCTAGGAGACTAATGAAGTTAGTAAGTGGGGATGAATTTACAAATTGGGGTCGGGGGGTTTATTACAGGTCTTAGGCTGCCAAATGCAATGGACGGGCTTTGTTTTTGGTTTCGTATAGACTCTAGAGAGCTTTATCGGTATCTGGGTTTGAAAATGAGGCCTTTTAGGGACCCATTTACAATTGATTATATGCATGCTCATGGGCCTTGGTGTGTTCCTGCGTGATGAGAACGAGTGAATACTGGCTGTACGAGTCGATGGGTTAAGCTATATAGGCTGTGGCCTCGGCGTAGCTACTTGCGCCCGCAAGCAAGCCTTAGGCACCCAAATTTGTCTTGATTGTGGGCTAGCCTTCATCGACTTCTTGGGCACCCAAATAGATTTCACGTTAGCAGGAGAATTTCTGCAAGACTTCTTATTAATGTCGTGTCGTTGGTTATTAATAAGAGACTTAGCCCGAGTAGTTGGCGGTGGTGCAACCGGTTGTTCGCCTTTCCGCACCCACACGTGGTTTACTTTCTGGGACATTCTGCTGCGCAGGTACTTTTGATCTCGGACATAGGTAGTACTCTGCTTCTTCTGCCTTTGATCCACCTTGGGTTGCTGCCTCCTTCTGGCCTTTGGAAAAGAAGGGAGTTCCGCTGCATCCCTGACTCCTTTTTTGCGAATATCATTCCTCTGCAACACATGGTTTTGGACAAGAACAGCATGGTCATCTTCATGTGTACCCCTGGAAGGACCAGGAGTCTGTGCCTTTCCTAGTTCCTTGAGTGCTCCATTATCTAATTCTACTGTAACTCGACTATGATTGACCCAAACCTGGAGAAGTCCACTTCTTAGGCTCAAATTGACTGCTTGTTCATAGATCCAATCTTGACCCAAGACAAGAGGTTCAGTGAGATCCTCATCTTGACACACCAGTACTTTAACAGTCATTTCCTCATCATGAATGTAGAGGGGAAGTTCCACCTCGCCCATGCAAGGGGTCTCCACGCCTCCCAATCCTATGAGATATGCTTCCACAAGATTGACAGTTAATTGTAACTCTTGACAGTAAGACACTCTAACAGCACTAGTGGCTGCGCCTGAGTCAATCAAGGCTCTTACGTTCCTTGCACTCTTTCCTTGTCCTATATCTAGGGTTATGAAAGGACGTCTATCAATTATCCTATGCGAGCTTGTTCCTACAACTTCACACATGGCCATAGGATATCCTTGATCTGCATAGTCATTCGCTCTAGGCTGATCTCTACCTTGCCTGCGTAACTTCATCCTTCTGATGCGTTCTAAAGCTTCTGCTTGAGCTTCTTCTCGAACTCGCTTTTCTTCCTCTTTGCGTTTCTTAGCAGTGTTGAGTCGGCTGAGCATTTCCTCCGTGAGGGGTTCCTGATACAACTTGACTCTGCAACCGCTAATATAGTTTGGGAGGATATCACCCTCTAATGTGGCCAATTGTACTGCTCCACTCGTGGAGATCCTGTTGATGATCATAGGTCCGTAGCCTCTCTTTTCTAGCTTCCTTGCGTGTTGTTTCAGTGTATAGACTAAAACTAGATCTCCTGCTTTCAAACCTTTATCCTTCACATGGGCATCGAAGTATGCTTTCTGTCTCTTCTTGGCTGCATATATTCCTGCAGCGGCTCTCAGTCTTGTTTCTCCTAATCGTTCAAGGTCAAAGATCCTAGAGGAGAGCTCATGACCTGTCCATTCGTGCTCTTGTGCTACTTTCAACGTAGGTATTAAGAAGTCCAAAGGCAGCACAGCGTTTTGGCCAAATACCATCTGAAAGGGGGTGGCTTGGAGTACCGTTTTGTAGGCAACTCGATATGCCCAAACAGCGTGGTGTAGCTGTTTGTCCCAATCAGAGCGTTTAGTGTTCACTAATTTCGTCAGTACATTGCATAAGATCTTATTAGTGCTCTCAGCTTGTCCATTAGCTTGAGGGTGATAGGGGGCAGACTTCTTGTGTATTACCAAGAATTCTTGGAGTAGATTTTCAATCACTTCGTTCAAGAAATGAGTGCCTCTATCACTTACAAGCTCTATAGGTAGCCCATATCTCGTGAATACATTCTCAAACAAGAATTTAGCAGTTGTTTGAGCATCTTTCTTTGTCGTAGCCTTTACCTCTACCCACTTAGTTAGATAGTCTGTTGCAACAATGATGTATTCCGCATGAGAACCCTTAGCTGGGGGATTAATAGGACCTACGAAGTCTATTCCCCACTTAGAGAACGCACGTCCACCCATCATAGGTTTCAGTGGCATCTCATCTTTGCGTATAGGATACTGAGTCCTCTGACAGACATCACACCGTTTCACATAGGTATGTGCATCCATGTGAAGGGTAGGCCACCAAAATCCCGCAAATAGTATTGCCTTGATCACCCAATCCGGTCCAAAGTGTCCTCCTGCTACACCTTGGTGAGCAGTTTCCAAGATTTTAAGATATTCACTCTCATGGACACACAGTCTCAGGTAA
Organism: Ceratopteris richardii; assembly: GCA_020310875.1. Classification (NCBI taxonomy): domain Eukaryota; kingdom Viridiplantae; phylum Streptophyta; class Polypodiopsida; order Polypodiales; family Pteridaceae; genus Ceratopteris; species Ceratopteris richardii. The sequence continues at coordinate 6,576,120 of CM035422.1, read as the reverse complement.
CCATCTTTACCACGTTTGTATAGATTATCACCAATGAGTGAGTAATCCAGGGCTTCTTGTTCTAAACTCCTTTTCCTAGCCAGAGTCATGTCTCGAGGGAATGTGTTTGTCCTCAGGAAGGATGCTAGAGGTTCGCTCCAATCTGGCACAATGGATATTTGATAAAGAGTGTCGTGTTCCACTGGTGGTTTAGTGCAGCAGATTGGGCATTCCTTGCACAACTTTTGGACATCAGCTTCCATAGTTGGCCAATGTACTCCGAGTCTCTTTAGGGTCTGTAAAGTTCGTTGCTTTGAATGGTGTTGCTCTAGTGCACCTACATGTGCTAATTGCAACCATTTAGAGTACTCATCCTCTTCTACGCAACAAGCCAAGATCCCTTGATCTGTGTGCTTGTACATACTTCCAGCCATGATGTGGTACTTTTGGGCTTTTACAACCTCTCTATTCCGTGTGTTTACCACTGGATGGTTAGGCCCGTATGTCAATACTGGTACCAATGGCTTAGCCCACTGTGGCACCACTTCCAAATTAAACAAGTAAGCATCAGGAAGATCATCCGATACTCCTTGTGGGGCTTCTCCCAATGTGAGCCTGGAGAGATGATCAGCTCTCAAATGAGTCCTACCTTTCCTTACCACAACCTCAAAATCATATTCCATTAGCAAGAGAAACCATCTCACTAATCTCCCTGTATTGCATGGCTTGTTTACGAGGTATAGCAATGCCTGATGATCAGTAAAAAATTTAAACTTATTTGCAAGCAAATAGTGTCTAAATTTCTTAACTGCATATACCATGCCTAATCCTTCTCGCTCTGTAGTGGTGTAATTCCGTTCAGCCGCATTCAATTGTCTACTGGCATAGGCAATTGGAAGATCCATATTACCTTCACCAGTAGGTTGTGCAAGCACACATCCAATGGCATAATTGGATGCATCCACGTGAACATGGAATGGCTTATTCCAATCTGGTGTGGTCAAGATTGGTGCTGAACATAATCTTCGTTTGAGCTCCTGGAAGGAATTCTCACATTCATCCGTCCACTCAAAGTTAGTCAGGAGTCCGTACATGGGCTTTGCAATGACAGCATACATGTGTATAAATCGTCGGTAATAGCCACAATGCCCCATGAAAGCTTGTACTTCCTTGACATTCTTTGGCCTAGGTAGCTCTGCTATGGCTCTCACTTTCTCTTCGTCGGTAGATATGCCATTCTTTGACACTATGTGCCCTAAAATCTTGCCTTGCCTGACCATGAAAACACATTTTTCTGGGTTTAGGCAGACTTGATATTCTCTACATTTGTTAAAGATTTGTCTGAGCTTAGGGATATGGGTTTGTCTAATGTTGGAATGAGCACAAAGATCATCAACGTAGACTTCTAAACTCTTCCTCAGGAACTCCTTAAACACATGGCACATCAGCCTCTGGAAGGTGGCTGGTGCATTGGTAAGCCCAAATGGCATTACTCTAAAAGCAAAAATGCCCCATTCTGTGGCAAAGGCTGTCTTATGTTGATCCTCTGAAGCTATGGCTACTTGATTGTAGCCCAAAAATCCATCAAGGAAGCTGTACACTTCCTTGCCTGCCACTCTTTCTAAGAGATGTTCTGTGATGGGAAGTGGATAGTTATCTCGAATTGTGGCTGCATTAACTTTTTCAAGTTAATACACACACGTAGCTTGCCATTCTTCTTGGGCACCACTACAATGGGGGATACCCACTCAGTGTGCTCAATTTCATAGATAAATCCAGCTTCAACCAGTCTATCTATCTCTTCTTTGATCTTAGCAGCATAATTATCGTTATATGTGTAGGGCTTTTGCTTAGAGGGTTTAGCATCTGAAGTCATGGGAATGGTGTGTGAGCATTCTCCTCTCCTTCTTCTATGGCTACTACTATTTTCTTGGTGGTTTCTTTGTTATCATAGGCCTCTCCTACTTGTGCCTCTCGTTTAGGCACTCTTATCATGACTCTCCTGTCGTCTATCTCATACTTCTTAAAATTTTCCGGGACCTCAAACAAAGATTCTTCCTCTTCTGGTGAGGCTTCTCTCTTCTTTCGTCTCTTTCCTTCTTCCTTCGGAGTCACGTGTGTGGTTAATCTTACATCATTTGTAATCTCTCCATGTCTCTGGGGTTGAAATTCTACTTCATGGAAGTATTCTTCATCTGATGCAAATGGTGGGTCCATAATGATTGACTCTAGGTCGGAGTCACTTGCATCCTCATATGCATCAGGGCTAGGTTCGCATTCTTCTAAAACAGCTTCTCCCATGATTGGCTCTATGGAGAAGACTGAAATATCATAGCCATCCTCATCACAGTGAGGGGTCCATTGTTCTTCATTGATGGCTACGTCCATGGTTGCTAAAATTTCAGCCCAGCCATGGGGTTCGAATTCCTCATCAGGAAAAACTACAGGTGCATAGGCTGGGTCTTGAATTGCTCTATGTGTTTCTTTTGCACCTATTTCTCTGGCCTTTTCTCTCTTCTCTTCCTCTACTGCTACTTTGCACATCCATAAGTGGGTTTCTTCATGCATCCAAGAGGATCCTGACCCTATGGAATGCACAGATTCCGTATCATCTTTGGCTCTATGGATGGGATTCCACTGGATGGGAGGGACATCTCTATGAGAGTAATCTTTGAGATTTACTTTGGTTGTAACGCCTAAGTGTTGCAAATACAAGGAGTTGGTTCCCCAATCCTGTACCACTTGCGACTGTCGCATAAATGGTCTTCCCAAAATCATCTCATAGGCATGATTTTTGCTGAAGTCACATATGGCAAATGTATGCTCAAACTCGACACCACAAGTGGTGAGAGTTATTCCTTCTAGCAATCCTAGGGGTCTCTCTATGTGACCATCGGCCATTTGCAATTTCATTCTCGTTGGCCTGAGTGCTGGCTTGCCCCAACGCTTCCATAGGGAAGTGGTGGCAATTGCAACTCCTGCACCTGAGTCCAAAATTGCCTTAGTGGTGTAGTCCTGGTAGGTAATGGGAAGATAGGTGTTCCCTTCTTCACCTTCACACATATCTCCTATCTTGTTGTTGAAGCTCAAAGTCAAGGACAAAGCATGGAAGCACATCAAAAGGTGGACACACGAGGAAAGGGAGCAAGTAGGGAGCTCCAAGAAGTACATGTCAACTCTTCAGAAGAATCCCCTACAAAACTAGTGATTTCCATCACTAAAACCATTGTAAATACCATTTTCTATTTTTGTAGCTCCATTTTGTGCAAGCCGAGGAGTCCTCGAGCTTGAGGAGCATTAGAAGTACCATCGTACCAATTTTCATAATTCTTAGACTTCGTTTGAGCCCTCAAATAAACCCTGGAACCTAATTTTTAACTAGGCCGGACACTAGGTCTGGACAGGGCCAAAACTAGTTAAAAACCTATAAAAAGAGCTAGAGAGCTCATTTTTGGGGTGAGCTTCTTGTAGATTTCAGTTTTGTAATAGATTTCTTTTTGTAATCAAAATCCTTCCATTGTTCCTCTCTTTGATCTTGCCTTGTGCGCGTGTGTGTGTATGTGTGTGCATGTTTGTGTGCTTTCACTCACGCACTTGTGCCTTCACTTGCTCGTGGTCTTCATACCGGTCCTCACGTCTCCGCGGATTGACAAGTAAAGGAGGTGGTGCTTACGCTTGAGCTACACCAAATTTTGGCGCCGTTGCCGGGGAGAGAGCTTCGAGGACGAGCGTTGTGATGGTAAGATCGTAGATTTGCGACGTTGGAAGGTAAAAAAACTGTAATTTCAGTTCATTTTCTGTTTTTTTCCTCTTCATCTTCATCATCATCATCATCTCCACCTTCTTCCATCTTCTTCTTCATAGAAAATTCTTGTTTTTTAGTTCATTTTCACCATCTTCATACCATTTTTCATGCATTATTGTGTGGGAAGGAGTTAGGAGAAGCAAGGGAGAGCAAGCGCTGTGTTTTTTTCATGATTTTCTGCTCATACGGAGCTCGCCATAGCCGGCGCTCAGAAATTTGAATTTCCCGCCAAAAAACGCGATTCTGTGATGAAAATCGCGATTCTGTGAAAATTCAAAATTTTTTGAAAAATCACGATTTTCAGTTTTCCCGCCTAAAAGTTGGTTGAAAAGAATCGCGATTCTGTGTTTTTTCTCAAAAAAACACGATTCTCTGCTCAAAATCGCGATTTTCAAAAAAACACGATTCTCTGCTCAAAATCGTGATTTTCACCAATCACGATTTTCAGCAAAAACACGATTTTGTGAAAAAACACGACTTTCTGCTCAAAATCGCGATTCTCAAAAAACACGATTCTCTATGACAAAATCGCGATTTTCATGCCAAAAACACGATTTTGTGAAAAAGGCGATTCTGTGAAAACACGAATTTTTGCTCAAAATCGCGATTCTCAAAAAACACGATTCTCTGCTCAAAATCGCGATTCTCACCAATCACGATTTTCAGCAAAAAACACGATCTTGTGAAAAACACGACTTTCTGCTCAAAATCGCGATTCTCACAAATCACGATTTTCAGCCAAAAATACGATTTTGAGAAAAACACGATTCTGTGGAAAAACACGATTCTCTGGGACACAAACGCGATTTTCAAGTCAAAAACACGATTTTGAGAAAACACGAATTTTTGCTCAAAATCGCGATTTTCAATTCACGATTTTCTGCTCAAAATCGCGATTTTCATGTCAAAAACACGATTCTGAGGAAACACGATTTTCAGTCAAAAACACGATTTTGTGAATCACGATTCTCTCAGTCAAAATCGCGATTTTCAGAAACACGATTTTGTGATCAAAATCGCGATTTTCAGAAACACGATTTTGTGATCAAAATCGCGATTTTCAGAAACACGATTTTGTGATCAAAATCGCGATTTTCAGAAACACGATTTTGTGATCAACATCGCGATTTTCAGAAACACGATTTTGTGATCAACATCGCGATTCTCTGAAACACGATTTTGTGATCAACATCGCGATTTTCAAATCACGATTTTCTGCTCAAAATCGCGATTTTCAAAAACACGATTTTGTGCTCAACATCGCGATTTTTTTGACTTCACAGCATCGCGATTTTCAGAAAGTTCACAAAATCGCGATTTTCTCCAAAGGTCCTGTTTACCTGTTTTGACCCCCAGGAGCCTGATTTGACATAACTTTCTCATCCAAAGTCCATTTTTTGAGCTCTATAGCTCGTTGGAAAGCTCGTTTCAAATCCTACACGATCTCAATTGTTTTTTTCAAGAATAATGCGTTGATTTTGAGATAGGATAATTTGAAGTTGACCCTCAAGTGGGACTAGGAAACCAGGGGGGCTCCCAAGGATTTTTGAACAATACAAAGGGGGAGAAAATTGTGTCATGGGAAAGAAAAAAGCAAAAGATAGAAGAAAAGGGGCTACGATCGAAAAAACGGAGGGCGATAAACATGAAATACATGAGATAATATCACATCAAGGTGAAACATTTAGAGAAAAATTGCAAGGAGTCAAGGACACGGGGGAAATGTCTAAGGGGGTTGGATCCTTATTTGCAACAAGAGAATATGATAATACTTTTGTGCATATCAGAATAGGATATGACCTTAGAAAGTTGGGTGTTTATATCAATCCTAATTGTGAGTGGAATTTAATTCATATTGAGCTATTGACCTTTATCTTTGAGAACATTCAACCAACAACTCATCCTTCTATCCTCATGGATGGGGAACATTATGAATGCATGGGTAAAGTTGTGTTGCCTGTTATGGTGGATGATAGGCAATTTTCGGAAACATTCTTTGTCATGGATTGCATAGATGAAGACTTGATCATTGGCACCCAAAGGTTCATTACACAAAATCATCAAGAATTTGAGGTGTCTTCTCCACCTATTACCCGTGCTTCTACATATTTGTCAATGGAAAATCCTAATGACTATCTGCCTTATGATAATTGGGGGCAAAATCATCTTTCCAAAGAGTGTGCTTTTCATGAAAAAATTTTTCTTTCTACTCATGTTTTTGAATCTAATCCTTCTTTGAGTAAATCACAGGAAACCTTAGAGAATGGAGATATGGAGGACTCCAAGTGTTTGGGGGATGTGGAAGGACCCTCTCTTCCTGTAAATTTGGATTCCCCTCATGAAGCCATAAGTAGGGATGATCTACACTCAGAAGGTCAAGAAGGAGATGATCAACCACTGTTGTGTATCACTGATGTGGAAAAGGAGGTCGACTCTAGGGTGAATCATGACAATCCATCACCCATTTGTACACCTAGGGATTCTATGTGTAATAAGGATAAATGTCTCGATGAATCTCTAGATCAATCTCAAACCACACAACCCATTGATCCCTTGCATGAGTCTGATGTAGGTATAGAAGATCAACCCTTGTTGCACTCCCCATGTAAAGATGAGTTTTGTCAAAAAACTCACATAGAAGGCCCAAAAGACCCTTACATCAAGAAACAGAAATCACATTTTCTTGGTAATGTCAAGCAAATTTGGGTGGCCAAGAAATTACTTAGAGCCCAACCCAATCGCACTATGATATGGGTACCAAAGAAAGCCCTGGCACAAAATCAGTCCCCTCACACTAGACTTCAAAGTCTATGGTCTAGGCCTACCACGACTTATCCTCAAGAAAGACCACTTCCAATCAAAGGATCCCAAGCAATCAAGCCTAAGCTCAGACAAAATCCAAGGAGGGACATCAAGGCACCAACCTGCACAACAAAGACACCAAGGCGAGGTAAAGAACTGAATCAAGCACAGAGCTCCAATACAGATCAAAGAACCTCTTCTGCAAGGATAAGGGTTTGGAAGACAAAAGTACCGATAGCATCCACCAAAATAAAGAGCCAGCCACGATGGATCAAACCCTCAGGAGATCATTCAAACACGAAGTGGCCAAAGATGATCTCTACCCAGTTGCAGACTGTTCTCAAATGGATCCCGATAAGGAGGAATGATCAGTTGTCCTCTCGAGATACAATGGATACCTCCAACAAAGATGGCATCAATATCTGCAAATAACATCGAAAACCTTGACGAGCGACAACCATGTGCTCTTTGCACAACCCTGTCTCATGCACCATTCAGGTCATGCATTTCCAAAGTATGCATTATTATAGGGCCACATTACACGGCCGTGCATAGACACACTTGAGAATCCCAAGCACAAGAGCACATTGACATATGTCAAATCTTTTCTATTGATACTAACTTTTGTGTTCTTGTTTTGTGATATTGTTCCAAAAAAAAAAACAAAAAAAACGAGGAAGAACTTGTTCCCAGGTTTTGCTCATGGGACATGAATGAGTCATGTTAGTTGAAGATTGAACCATCGATTACTGGGCATTTATCAGTTTGGATAGAAGTGTTTCTTGGCTAGCAGATGATTTAATTGCTGCCTTATCTCATAGATGTCAAGAACTTAGCATGAGCAGGGCATCTACAACTATGCTTTTCTCTTACCATGGTAGGAATGAAGAGCTTGAAGGTCCGCAACTTGAGTGATGCTTAACTACTTCATGTACCAGAGCAGCCAAGGAGATATCTGCAAAAGGTAGTTCTGGAGGAGAAGACTCCTGCATATGGTGAGCTAAAGAGAATATGTGAAACTCAGCTTGGTGTAGTTACCCGATGTTGCTTACCAAGGAATATAAAGCAATTCAATTCTCAGTATTTCGTGAACCAGTATGGAACAGTAGCACTGGTGAATGGTCTAGGTCAATCAGCATGGTAATCTCTTAGAAACCGGCACGTGTCCAATATTCCTCTGAGTGTCAATATAGGGAAGTGAAAGTGCATGAGCCCAAGCTCAGAAATGCACATTGTTAGTGACAAATGTTGCTTTGAAAAGAGGAGAGGAGATCCACCACTCAAAAGATCTCATCAGTGGACAATCAACACGGACATTCATCAACAATGTTCCATCCCACAGGCTGAGTGTACAACACGAAGAGACAAACATCCATCAACCTTCTCCATGGTAAGTATCTTTACTCTGGAAACACCATAACCATGATAGAGTAGGAAACCTCTTCATCAGCATACCCTTGAGCACTTAGCTCAAGACCCCAAATTTCTGCACCATACTTCTTCCACTGCATTTTCCAAGTAAGCATGCATAGGGCTACACTACAAGGCCGTGCACAAGGCACATAATTTTTTCAACCCATGCATTGACACACTTACCCATCATTCACTATGGGTTGTGAGAACTTGGCATGACTGCTCTCAACATCATCTTTAAAAGAGCTAGCGGACATCATGGGAACAACATCCATATCTCGGAAGCAAATTGAAGCCAGTAGTTGCTCCAAATCACTCTTGACAACCTCTTCTGAGCAACTTGCAGTTTTGAAAGCTCACAACGACACATTCTTGCTGGAATCCAAGGAACCAGCTCATACAACGGATGGAAACCACCTCTCAAAGCACTACACAGAACAGCCCTTCCAACAAGGGTCTGTCAGGGACGACAGACTCGAGAGGGGGGGGAGTGTTGAAGCTCAGAGTCAAGGACAAAGCATGGAAGCACATCAAAAGGTGGACACACGAGGAAAGGGAGCAAGTAGGGAGCTCCAAGAAGTACATGTCAACTCTTCAGAAGAATCCCCTACAAAACTAGTGATTTCCATCACTAAAACCATTGTAAATACCATTTTCTATTTTTGTAGCTCCATTTTGTGCAAGCCGAGGAGTCCTCGAGCTTGAGGAGCATTAGAAGTACCATCGTACCAATTTTCATAATTCTTAGACTTCGTTTGAGCCCTCAAATAAACCCTGGAACCTAATTTTTAACTAGGCCGGACACTAGGTCTGGACAGGGCCAAAACTAGTTAAAAACCTATAAAAAGAGCTAGAGAGCTCATTTTTGGGGTGAGCTTCTTGTAGATTTCAGTTTTGTAATAGATTTCTTTTTGTAATCAAAATCCTTCCATTGTTCCTCTCTTTGATCTTGCCTTGTGCGCGTGTGTGTGTATGTGTGTGCATGTTTGTGTGCTTTCACTCACGCACTTGTGCCTTCACTTGCTCGTGGTCTTCATACCGGTCCTCACGTCTCCGTGGATTGACAAGTAAAGGAGGTGGTGCTTACGCTTGAGCTACACTTGTCCAAGGGAATTTCTGGCACTGTCCTATGTGATCCTACCCGAGAACGTGGTTTTGCAACTTCAGTTACTTGACTAGCTACGTATTTCCGCGCTTTTGGTCTATCCTTAGGCAGTTCTTCCAAAGTGAGATCTCGCTGCTCCCTGGCGTTCTTTACTACCTCCGTGTTCCTAGGTATGACTGAGTCGTCGTTCCTTACCATGACTGTAGGTGTTCTCATACAGGTGGACTTAGCTTCCCATGGGCCTGTGAAGTGGGGTAGCTCCTGTATGGAATTAGACTCAAAGTCCAATCTCTCATGAGACTGAGTACTCTCATGTTCCCCGTAAATAGATGGGATGTCTTGTGGGAATTGGTCGTGTGCATCATCCACAAGTTCAAAGGGAGGGGCGACTTCACTTTCGTTATCCCATTTGTCTTCTTGAATCTCTCGTAGGAAGCCTGGTGCAAACCGATTCATAGAAGAAGAAGTGTCTGGCTCCGTAGAATTAGGCACGTAAGCAACCTGGGAAGGAGGGCTTATTCTATCGTTGGCTCTCTCCTCGTTCTCATAGATGGCTGGAGCACAAGCTTCTTGGGGAGGATTACTTATTCTATTACTCTTCCGAGCAGGCTCATATGCTCCTTGAGAAGGAATGTAGGCAACCTGTGGAGGTACGTAAGCTTTCAAGGGAGGCTCATCTGCCTTTTGGGGAGAAAGATAAGCTTCTTGAGGAGGCACATGGGCTACCTGAAGAGGCTGGCTTATCCGTTCTCTTGTCCTTTCCTTTCTTTGAGGGGCAGGTTCCTTTTCTGATTGTGCAATTAGCCTCTCTATTCTTTCTAGCAGTCCATCAAAGTGTAACTGCGTCTTAGCTGAGCTAGAGATGTTAAAGAGACGGCTGGCTTCGAACATGGCTTGAGCCAATTCCACCATCTTAGCACAAATTTTAGTTCGTTCAAGCTCTAGCTCTGCTCTAGGGTAGCACTTTTCATGATTGGTTGTGGTTGGCCCTTCTTGGATTCTGTCCTGATATGCTTTAAGCATCATATTAAGGTCTTCGGGAGTGGGATCTGCTAGGACTGATCCTACTCTAGGGGGTGGCGGGTTTAGGTGAGGTGGGTTGGAAGGTGGTGGGTCGGATGGAGATGGGAATAGTGGTGGCGGAGTGGTGTGAGAGGGAGTTTGAGTTGTGAGTTCGGTTATCCTGGCTCTTGTTTCCCTTACGCTTTCCTCAAGTTCACACATCTTTTTAGCCCATTGTCTCTTCATTCTTTCCCGACTATCTTTCCAAGCTCTAGTCCTTTTCTTGGTTATGCTCTCTGTTTCACTAGCCTCTGGGCCCTTTTCCTGGTCTACACCCTGGTTTTGCTGCAGTGCTTGGGCTCTAGTGACTACCTGTACTGGTGCAGTGGAAGTGACACTTCCTGAGGAATCTACAACCAACCCAATCACATTGATAGGAGTGATTTTTGGCATATTATTGGGGTTTTTTGGGCAATCTCGTAAGAGATGCTCTTTTCCACAATCTTGGCAAAAGCCTTGGATCGTCACGGACTGAGTTTGTGTAGGTGGAGGTAAGGGACAATCACGAATGAAGTGATCTCCTTGGCATCTGTAGCACGGTCCTCTTGGGAATGGAGGTCTTACTTGCCTAGGTTGAGGCCTAGGGTTGGGGTTTGCATACATGATGTTTGTATAATCTGACTCCCAACTTGGTTCATTTGGCTCTTCGCTGTAATAGCACTCACCATGTTCTGGAGACTGCATGTAGTACGCCTGGGGACTATCAACATGTGTAGAATCAAAACTATGGTCACTGGGGTCATTTTCAGAAAGCAAGGATGTTACTGTGACTAAGGCTCTATTCAGGTTCTCTTCTGCAGCCGTGTACTTTACCGGAATCACATTAGCTGGAGCAGGGGGTTGTTGTGCTAACACAGGCTGAGGTCTTTGTTGGTTTTGGTATGGTTGGTGATAGGGTTGCTGTGGCCTGCCATATGGCTGTGGAGGGTACTGGTTCTGGTATCTTCCCTGTTGAGGGTATGGCTGAGGGTAGGGTTGCCTAACCGCCTGCCTGTTGTATGGGCAATCTTGCGCACTGCGAATTCCATACCTGCGCAGAGTGCTGGGGACGATGATGTGGCCTCTACCTGCAAGACATCTCAAGAAACATGCAAAAACAGCACACACAATTTCGCTCTCTCGCTCTCTCTCACAAGTGAAATGAGGGAAATGAGGTGGAGAAGGTGATATGATCAAAAAACTGAAATTTTCACGATGATGGAAATGCATGTGGAAGATGGTGATGATGATGATGGTGATGATGGTGGTGAGGTAAGAAAGAGAAAAATAGGAAAAGTAAAGAAATTACCTACAACGCCAACGCCTCCAATCTACGTCTTACCATCACACGCTCGTCCTCAAAGCTCGATCCCCGGCAACGGCGCCAAAATTTGGTGTAGCTCAGTGATGAGTAGCACCTCCTTTAATGTCAATCCGGGAAGACGTGAGGATGGTATGAAGACCTCGAGCAAGTGGAGGCACAAGTGCGTGAGTGAGAAGCACACTAACATGCACACACATACACACACACGCGCACACACGGCAAGACAAAGAGTGAGAAGCAATGGAGTTCTTAGATTACTTTCAAAAAGCTCTTACAAGTTCATTTCAATTACAATCCAACCTCAAAAATGAGCTCTCTAGCTCCTTTTATAGTTTTTGACTAGCTTTGGCCCTGTTCAGACCTAGTGTCCGGCCTAGTTAAAAATTAGGTTCCAGGGTTTATTAGAGGGCTCAAACGAGATCTAAAAAATATGAAAATTGGCAGGTACATACTTCTAAAGCTCCTCAAGCTCAAGGACTCCTTGGCTTGCACAAAATGGAGCTACAAAAATACGAAATGATATTTACAATGGTTTTTAGTGATGAAAATCACTATTTGTGTAGAGATTTCCTCTATTGATTTGTCATACATACCTTTGAGCTCCCTACTTGCTCTGTCTTCTCGTGTGCTCAACTCCTTGATGTCTGAAAAACTTAGATGGCCTACTTGCCAGATCTTCTTTGACTGCCATGTCTGCTTGTGTTGTCCCTTCGCTCCGACTCTCTTCGTCTTGTGGCTCCTTCGGTTCCCTGACTGCTGCCAACAGGGTGTCACTTCTTGTCCAATTAATCTTCGTCGCACGGAACACTTAAGTTTTTAACGTACTTTGAGTGCGGTCGCTCAATTTAATTTCTTTTCCTTAAGTTGTTTTGCAATTGTAATCTCCTAGCACTTGCACTTGAGTGATTAGAGTTCTTGGACTTGGTTGTTCTTAACGTGCTCCTAATTAATCAAAACCTCTATCCGTACTTAGCCTATGCTAGGAATTGACAGAGGGTGTTGAGAATTTCCAACCTTAAGTTCTTCCCTTGGTTGCCCTTGTATGCCCAGGAAGCGTCTTCCCAAGCTCGCACTTACTCTTGCTTCGAGTACCCTTTGATGCTCTCAAAGAACCTGAAAAAATCCACAATTAGCTCAAGAATTGAATTTAGTTGACAGACAGATCACTTTCAATCCCAGTATTTGTCCCATAATTTGTCAAGAATAGACCACTATTTTTTTGCCCTAAAAAATTGGCCAAATTTGCCCTTCAATCGCATTCGCAAGCTCTGTCAGTCGCAATTGATAGGTCAATCACGATCGACCTGTCTGTCGCGATTGACAGGTCCGTCGTGGCTCTCAATCGCGATTGATGGGTCAATCGCGATTGATGGGTCAATCGCGATTGACACGTGGCCCGGATTTTCAGTCGGTCGTGGTCAAAGGGTCGTTGACTCTGTCAATCGCGATTGATGGGTCGATCGCGATTAATAGGTCCTTCACGAGGGTCTGTCCGTCGTGGTCAATCAATCGTTGACTGTGTCGGTCGCGATTGACAGAGCCGTCGGGGGCTGTCAGTCGCGATTGACTGGTCGATCACGATTGATGGCTCGATCGTGATTGACACGTGTCACGCGGAGGGTCTATCCGTCGTGGTCAGTCGGTCGTTGACTCTGTCGGTCGCGATTGACGTGTCGGTCGTGATTGACAGAGCCGTCGGCATGTGTCCGTCGTGGTTTGTCGATCGCGATTGACAGAGCGATCGCGATTGACAGAAATCTGAGGAATTTTAAAATTTCAAGCACACATTTGGGAAGCTCTAGGCATATAGATCATGATTATGTACTTTGTTTAGCAAAAAGACCATTTTTTCTATCGGTCGCGATTGGCAGAGGTCAACGCCTCGGGACCTACACAGTCAAATTTTTTACCTGCTGGAGCTGGTGTAGCTACTGGGGATGCTGATTCCAACAGAAAATCTCAAAAAACACACAAAATCACAAGCACACAAACGCTCTCTCGCTCTCTCTCACCAGTGAAATGAGGGGAATGGTATGGGTGGGGTGATATGACCAAAAACTGAAATTTTTTGCGATGATGGAGATGGATGTGGGAGATGGTGAGGATGATGATGGTGATGAGAAAAACAAAAAAAAATAGGAAAAAGGTGAAGAAAATACCTATGACTCCAACGCGTCAACTCTACGTCTTACCATCACACGCTCCTCCTCAAAGCTCGATCCCCGGCAACAACGCCAAAATTTGGTGTAGCTCAGTGATGAGTAGCACCTCCTTTAATGTCAATCCGGGAAGACGTGAGGATGGTATGAAGACCCCGAGCAAGTGAAGGCACAAGTGCGTGAGTGAGAAGCATACTAACATGCACACACATACACACACACGCGCATACACGGTAAGATAAAGGGTGAGAAGCAATGGAGTTCTTAGATTACTTTCAAAAAGCTCTTACAAGTTCAAATCAATTACAAGCTAACCTCAAAAATGAGCTCTCTAGCTCTATTTATAGTTTTTTACTAGGTTTTGGCCATGCCCAGACCTAGTGTCCGACCTAGTTAAAAAATTAGGTTCTCTACCCTATTTGGAGGTTCAAACGGAGTCTAAAAAATGTGAAAACTGATAGGTGGGTACTTCTAAAGATCCTCAAGCTCAAGGACTCCTTGGCTTGCACAAAATGGAGCTACAAAAATATGAAATGGTATTTATAATGGTTTTTAGTGATGAAAATCACTATTTTTGTAGGGATTTCTTCTAACATTTTGACAGACATTTCCTGGAGCTCCCTACTTGCTCCTTCTTCTTGTGTGCCCAACTCTTTGATGCCTGAAAAATTTAAGTGGCCTACTTGCCAGATCTTCTTTGACTACCGTGCCTGCTTGTGCTGTCTCTTCGCTCCGACTCCCTTCGTAGGCTTCCTTGTCTTGTGACTCCTTCGGTTCCTTGACTACTGCCAACACTACAGTACGGGGGTTTAAACATGTAACCGGCCAACACTACTCTGTAACAGGTGTGGCGGTGATGGCAGAAACAATCTGTGCATGAAAGGGGTGACACTCCACTGAATGCCAAGGCAATTCAGCGAAGGTCAACAATCCCCGAGTGCGCAAGTACTCACTCACATCTGGAGTGAGTCCTGCACGAAAAGTTGCTATATTAGCCAAAGCTTCCATGGCGTGCACAAGTAGACATGAAAACACAGGGTACATAGAGCTCACAAACACACAAACACAATAGCGATTATCAGTGGAAAGAACAATATTAAGTAAGAGCACGAGAAACATTAGGCAGCAAGAACCCTAATCATAACGCAATATTGGAGAGATATCCTTCATAATTGCAACATGCATGCATGAATAGAAGCAGTGACACAGCGGCGGCTATTAATCATGATTAATTCAGCAAAACGGCAGGATTATGGCAAATGGTCAACCAAAATACAGGGAGCAGAAAAAGCGAAAGAAAAAGAAAAAGGACCGAATACACCTCAGGAGGTACCAGATGACTGGTGATAGGGGTGGAGCTTAGAGCCATTAATTACTTTTGGAAGAAAAACACCTGTTAAGATCACCAACCAAAAAGTGGAGGGTCCCACTTTCTCAGCAATCCGGTATGGACCAAACCACCGTAACTTAAATTTTTCGACAGCGCGATTGGATTTAGCATATAAAATAAATTGAGTTAGTCAACCGTAAAGACAGGGGTTTTGAGGAAATGATCATGAGTACGGGCTTGACGGAGCTGAACTTCTTGAAGAGTCATGAAGATTTCCCAGCGTTGTTCATCCAATGATCGGAGCACATCCAATTGGAATGGAAAAGATTCTTTCGACAACAATTTCTAAGATAAGGCTACTCGTAGACTCGACACCACTACTTCCATTGGAGCAATAGCTTCAAGGCCATAAGCGAGTTTAAAACAGAGTCATTCCGGTAGCTACTTTGTACGTGGTCTGGTAAGCCCACAAAACTGCAGGTAAGAGCTGGTCCCATCATTCTGGACACTCCAGGATTAGTTTTTGGAGAATATTCAACAGGGTCTTATTGGTACTCTCAGCCAAACCGTTCGCACGAGGATAGTAAGGTGAGCTGAACTTATGTAGAATCTGGAAAGTCTGAGTCAATACATGCATTAAGGGTTTTGCAAAATGTGTACCTTGGTCCACCACTATTTCCAGGGTAATCCATATCGAGGGAAGACATCCTTCATCAAACATTTGGCCACCGAAACAACTGTGGCAGAACGTAAAGCCCAGGCTTCTGCCCACCTAGTGGCATAATCTATACAGGTCAAAATATATCAATTGTTGGTGAGGGTACTTGGGGGTGAAATTGGGCCAATGAAATCTAAACCCCACTTCTAAAAGGGCTCCAATGGTAAGACGGGGTGGAGGGGAAAGAAATGGCGCTGCAAGGGTTGTCCAGACCATTGAGAGACATCACATTGCTGCACAAATTGGGCAACATCTCTGTACATGGTAGGCCACCATAGCTCGCTTTGCAGGATTTTGTGATGAGTGAGATCAGCGGTGAAGTATCCTCCAGTGGGTGCTGAGTGAGCCATGGCAATAATTGATGCCGATTCATGTGATGGGATACATCTGAGCAAGACACCAGTATGATCTGTGTAATACAGTTGTCCCACATTCAACCGTAATCGTTGACTGTAAACTGCAATTTTCCGGCGCAGAGCAACGGGGGTATTAGGAGGCAGACAACCCTCAGTGAGAAAAATCATTAACGTATCATAGTATGTAAGGGCAACAGGAAGGTCTGGAGATTCTTCGAGAGTTGCCTCGGTGACATAAATACCGACATAGTGTCATCAACACCTATCGGAGACTCACCGGAATCGAGTCGAGATAAAAAGTCCGCCAAGATATGTGCTGTACCTGGTCGGTGAATAACTTCATAATCAAACTCCTATAATAGTAAAACCCCTCTTGCCAATCTGCCACCTAAATGTTGTTGCCGAACCAAATACACGAGTGCGGCATGATCCACATGGAAAGTGAATTTTTATCCCAGCAAGTAATGCCGAAATTTCTTAACAGAGTATACCAAACCAAGACACTCGCATTCTGTCACAGAGTAATTCCTTTCTACAGGAGCTAATCTACGGCTCACTGTCTGTGTGTCGCTGACCTCTGTCAATCGCGACCGACAGAAAAAATGCTCAAATTGCCAAACAAAGTGCAAAACCATGATCTACAGGCCTAGAGCTTCCCAAAAATGTGCTTAGAATTTTGAAACTCCTCAGATTTCTGTCAATCGCGATCGACAAACCACGACGGACAGACCTGTCAATCGCGATCGACCCATCAATCGCGACCGACAGCCCACGACGGCTCTGTCAATCGCGACCGACAGAGTCAACGACCGATTGACCACGACGGACAGAATCTACGCGTGACACGTGTCAATCGCGATCGACCCATCAATCGCGACTGACAGCCCACGACGGCTCTGTCAATCGCGACCGACACAGTCAACGATTGTTTGACCACGACGGACAGACCCTCGCGACTGACCTGTCAATCGTGATCGACCCATCAATCGCGACCGACCCATCAATCGCGACCGACAGAGTCAACGACCCTTTGACCACGATTGACTGAATTTTCGGCCACGTGTCAATCGCGACTGACAGCCACGACGGACCTGTCAATCGCGATCGACACGTCGATCACGACTGACCTGTCAATCGCGACCGATAGACTTTGCGAACACGTTAGAAGGGCAAATTAGGTCAAATTTTTAAGGCAAAAATATTGGTCTAAATTTTGGCCAAGTGTGGGACAAACACTAGGGTGTAGTATTGCATTATGAGGGCATGACCCAAGTAACCCGAGAATTCCTGTTTGCCTGTTAACCTAGTTTAATCCTGTTTTAGCCCCAAAACCCTGAACGGGCATAACTTTCTCATACGAAATCCGTTTGCCGTGATTTTTGTTTTGTTGGAAAGCTCGCGGGGAGTACAACAAAAACATCGACTGGTTACGGTTAAATTAAGATCAGGAATATTAGAAAGGGTATTTTGAAGTTGACCATACCCAGGGGGAACAAAATTCAGGGATTACTAGAGTTGTGTCCAAAAAGTCATAGTGCAAATTGGTGAAGTGTTACATGAATGAAAGTGATTGGTTCTGTCTTTTGAATTTAAGTATTGAGCTAACAGTGGGCCTTTTACAGGTCCTTTGAGAGCATCAAAGGGTACGCAAAGCAAGAGTAAGTGCAGGCTTGGGAACGCGCGTCCTGGGCACAGCAGGGCAACAACACAAGGAAAGGAACTCAAGGTTGGAAAACCCGCAACACCCTCTGTCAATTCTTAGTTTAGGCTAAGTGCGGGTAGTGTTAGAAGTAATTCCAGGCAACGACAGGCACGAGATAAATCAAAGACTATCTAAGGAATCAAGTTCAAGACAAGAGATGACCTGTGTGTGTGAACGACAACCTTAAAGGAAAAGAACCTAACGTGAAACGACCAAACTAAAGTGCGAAATTAAACTCAAGTATTCCTAACGACGTGATATCAGACAAGAGTATAAACACGATAATCAACATAAAAAGGGGATCAAGTAATTGATACAAAGGACTCAGAAACGTGGTTATACCTGGGAAAAATTGGGTTAATCAGTTAGGCATATGAACCTTAGATCAGGACGACATCTAGTAAGAGATAGACAAAGCCTTAGGTCTTCAGAGGCTAGTGTCAATCATACTGCGAGGTCTTGGGCTCAGCAGTTGAGTCACCACTCGCACTACCCTATCTCTGAAACCAGTGAATCAGAGATGTCTCAAGGCATGGACAGACCTACGGGAAGTTCAGGAGTGCCATACTTGCACAGGGTAGAAGGCCCATACAAAACGCAGTTGGAATACCGTAGGACCAACCGATTAGGTGCCAGCATCTATGAGGACGGCCTAGGAAGATCTGTGGTACAGATTAAGAATCCTGATCAATCCATTGGACTAGAGCGCCCAGCTGTCAAGTTTGAAAATGGAGCATACTTGGACAAAGAAGGAACCATATACGTAGTCACCAGTCACCTAGATAGGACGGACGAATTTGGAAATGTGATCTCAGAAGCGGACTTAGGGGACCTAGAGCAAAGAAACATGGGTACAGAACCTAGAACCCCTCGACGCAAATCGGTTCTCACTAGGATTATCACACTAGAGTGGATTCCCCAGGATAATAAGAGCATAGATTTGCTCCTCAATCAAGAAACTGACGAAGCCTTTTGGAGGTATAAATCTGATCAGCCAACTGATATAGGAACAATCATGATCTATGAGTTTAAGGATCCTGATAGCCCAGGCAGAGTGACCTACTTAGATCACGCCTCAGAGAGGATCTTTGTGGTGACAGAAAATGATAGGCATGCTTACACTTGGAAGGGTGAATTCGTTTTCCCCCAACCAAGATCGAACGTGTCCTTTGGTCACCCAGGAGCTGGAACCTCCCACGCTCACGGAACTCAAAGAGACAGACATAGAGAAAGGCCGGAGGTGAGCTTTGCCAACTCAGGGGGCAGAGAAAGAACGAGGACGGAAACAAATAGAGTAGAGCCTGAGGTACTTAGAGCTCACAGGAATCAAAGAAATGCGGATGAGTTCCCTCTACCACGACCTAGAGAGCACACAAGGACTTTGAGACCGACTCAGCTAGTTAAGTCCATGAAGAATTACTTCGATGGCACGGGAGATCCATACGATCATGTGGCAGAGTTTAGACAAGTCCTGAGAGCTGAACAAGTGGAGGATCTATTCACGCAGTACAATGCCTTTGGTCTAACCCTTAGGAACACTGCCCTGACATGGTTTCAACCACTAAACGAGAGACAGTTCAGGAGCATAGAACAACTCCTAGAGGCTTTCATCATTGAATTTTCTAAGAGTGGCATAAGACATAATACCTCCTCACTGATTCACAGCTTCAAGCAAACCCCTCAAGAGACCGTGAGACTTGCAAGAAGGAGATTTAGGCAATATCTTGAAAGATGCCCTGTCCCTGAGTTACCCACACCAGCTAAGCAAGTGGCTTTATTCTTGGATGGATTGCTAAGTACCAAATTGAGATCTTATGTGTACTTGAAGGACCCTAGGACCATAGAAGAGTGTGTACGCATGTGCATTGACATCGAGGATAACCTAGGGGAGGAGTTAGAGCTTTCCAAGATATACAAAGATTCAGATAGTGCCTCTAGCCTCTCTTCCACGCAATCCACATCGATTGAGGAACTTGCAGAGAAAGTTGCTCAGAAACTAGGTGTCTCTAGTAAACAAATCCCAAGGTTCGCCCCTGTGAAAAGGTGTTATACTTGTGGTGGCGACCACATGGCGAACGTATGTCCCATTATGGCTCAGCCCCAAGTAAATCCTAGTAGCCAGTACTGCACCATAGAACGGAGGTACACCAATCACACCGCGCAAGATTGCCCATAAAACAAGCAGGCGGTTAGGCAACCCTACCCTCAGCCATACCCTCAGCAGGGAAGATACCAGAACCCGTACCCTCCACAGCCATATGGCAGGCCACAACAACCTTATCAGCAACCATACCAAAACCAACAAAGGCCTCAGCCTGTGCTAGCACAACAACCCCCAGCTCCAGCTAATGTGATTCCGGTAAAGTATACTGCCGCAAAAGAGAACCTGAATAGAGCTATAGTCCCTGTAACATCATTGCTTTCTGAAAGTGACCCGAGTGACCATAGCTTTGATTCTACACATGTCGATAGTCCCCATGCTTATTACATGCAATCTCCTGAGCATGGTGAGTCTTACTATAGCGAAGAGCCAAATGAACCTAGTTGGGAGTCAGATTACTCAAACATCATGTATACGAACCCCAATCCTAAGCCTCAACCTAGGCAGGTGAGACCCCCATTCCCTAGAGGACCATGCTACAGATGTCAGGGAGATCACCTCATTCGTGATTGTCCCTTACCTCCATCTACACAACCCCAGTCAGTGACAATTCAGGGCTTTTGCCAAGAATGTGGAAAGGAGCATCTCTTACGAGACTGCCCTAAGAATCCTAATAATATGCCAAAAATCACTCCTATTAACGTTATTGGGTTGGTGGTAGAGTCCACAGGAAGTGTGACATCCACCACACCAGTACAGGTAGTGACTAGAGCTCAGGCATTGCAGCAGAACCAAGGGGTAAACCAGGATAAGAACCCAGAGGCTAGTGAAACCGAGAGCGTGACAAAGAAAAGGACTAGAGCGTGGAAAGATAGTCGGGAAAGAATGAAAAGACAATGGGCTAAAAAGACGAGTGAACTTGAGGAAAGCATAAGGGAAACCAAAGCCAGGATAACTGAACTCACATCTCAAACTCCCTCTCACACTACCCCACCACCACCATTCCCATCGCCATCCGACCCGCCACCTTCCAACCCACCTCATACGATCCCACCACCCCCTAGAGTAGGATCAGTATTAGCTGATCCCACTCCTGAAGACATAGACATGATGCTTAAAGCATATCAGGCCAGAATCCAAGAAGGGCCAACTGTAACGGATCATGACAAGTGCTACCCTAGAGCTGACCTAGAGATAGAAAGAACCAAGCTTTGCGCGAAAATGGTCGCATTGGCTCAGACCATGTTTGAAGCCAGTCGCCTTTTCAATTACTCGGGCTCAGCCAAGACACAATTACACTTGGATGGACTTCTAGAGAAGTTAGAGGGCATAATTGCAAGATCTGCCAAGGAAGAAAAAAATCAAGAAAGAGATAAAGCAAGCAAAAACATGACCCATCCCCCATCAAAAGCGTATGTGCCCAATTCCACTGAACTAGACAACCCCCATCCCTAGAAAGAATAGAGAATCTAATGGCACAATCACAAAAGGAACTCGCCCCTCAACACCATGATAAGGTTAGTGAAAGAGCAGGTCTTCCTACCCAGAAAGCCTATATGCCTGAGGCCTACGCGCCTAACTCTTCGGAGCCAGACACCTCTTCTTCTATGAATCAATACACACCAGAATTCTTGCGAGAGATTCAAGAAGAGAAATGGGCTAAAGAAAGAGAAGTCCCTCCTCCCATTGAACTTGTGGATGAGGCACATGACCAATTCCCACAAGACATCCCATCCATGTATGGAGAACAGGAGAGTGCCCAATCTCAAGAAAGATTAGACTTCGAGTCTAATTCTTTACAAGAACTACCCCATTTCACAGGCCCATGGGAAGCAAAGTCCACCTGTATGAGAGCACCTACAGTCATGGTAAGAAACGAAGATTCAATCATACCTAGGAACACAGAGGTAGTGAAGAACACCAAAGTGCAGTGCAATCTCACTTTGGAAGAGCTGCTTAGGGTTAGACCAGAAGTGTGGAAACATGTAGCCAATCAAGTGCCCGAGATAGCAAAACCTCGTTCCCAGGTAGGATCACATAGGACAGTGTCAGAGATACCCTTGGATAAGATAGGAGATATGTGTGAAGGTGAAGAAGGGAACACCTATCTTCCCATTACCTACCAGGAGTACACCACCAAGGCAATTTTGGACTCAGGCGCAGGAGTTGCAATTGCCACCACTTCCCTATGGAAGCGTTGGGGCAAGCCAGCACTCAGGCCAACGAGAATGAAATTGCAGATGGCCGATGGTCATATTGAGAGACCCTTAGGATTGCTAGAAGGAATAACTCTCACCACCTCTAGTGCCGAGTTTGAGCATACATTTGCTATATGTGACTTTAGCAAAAATCATGCCTATGAGATGATTTTGGGAAGACCATTTTCAGTTGCAAGTGGTACAGGACTGGGGAACCAACTCCTTGTATTTGCAACACTTAGGTGTTACAACCAAAGTAAATCTCAAAGATTACTCTCATAGAGATGTACCTCCCATCCAATGGAATCCCATCCATAGAGCCAAAGATGATACAGAATCGGTGCATTCCATAGGGTCAGGATCCTCATGGATGCATGAAGACACTCACTTATGGATGTGCAAAGTAGCAGTAGAGGAAGAGAAGAGAGAAAAAGCCAGAGAGGTAGGTGCAAAAGAAACCCATAGATCAATCCAAGACCCAGCCTATGCACCTGTAGTTTTTCCAGATGAGGAATTTGAACCCCATGGCTGGGCAGAAATCCTAGCAACAATGGATGTAGCCATCAATGAAGAACAATGGACACCTCACTATGATGAGGATGGCTATGACATTTCAGTCTTCTCCATAGAGCCAATCATGGGAGAGGCAGTTTTAGAAGAATGCGAACCTAGCCCTGATGCATTTGAGGATGCAAGTGACTCCGATCTAGAGTCAATCATTATGGACCCACCTTTTGCATCAGATGAAGAATACTTCCATGAAGTAGAATTTCAACCCTAGAGGCATGGAGAGCTTACAAATGATGTAAGATTAGCCACACATGTGACCCCAAAGGAAGAAGGAAAGAAACGAAAGAAGAGAGAAGTCTCACCAGAAGAGGAAGAATCTTTGTTTGAGGTCCTAGAAAATTTTAAGAAGTATGAGATAGACGACAGGAGAGTCATGATAAGAATGCCTAAATGAGAGGCACAATCAGGAGAGGCCTATGATAACAAAGAAACCACCAAGAAAATAGTAGTGGCCCTAGAAGAAGGAGAGGAGAGATGCACATACATAGGCCATGACCTAACAGAGGAAGAAGAGCATGCGTTAATAGCCTTGCTAAGAGAATACAGAGATGTATTCGCTTGAAGTTACAAGGATTTGAAGGGTGTTGACCCAGACATATGCTCACACACCATCCCCATGACCTCAGATGCTAAACCCTCTAAGCAAAAACCCTATACATATAATGATAATTACGCTGCTAAGATCAAAGAGGAGATAGATAGACTGGTCGAAGCTGGATTTATCTATGAAATTGAGCACACTGAGTGGGTATCCCCCATCGTAGTGGTGCCCAAGAAGAATGGCAAGCTGCGTGTATGCATTAACTTGAAGAAGGTTAATGCAGCCACGATTCGAGATAACTATCCGCTTCCTATCACAGAGCATCTCTTAGAAAGAGTAGCAGGCAAGGAAGTGTACAGCTTCCTCGATGGATTTTCGGGCTACAATCAAGTAGCCATAGCTCAAGAAGATCAGCATAAGACAGCTTTTGCCACAGAGTGGGGTATATTTGCCTTTCGTGTAATGCCATTTGGGCTTACCAATGCACCAGCCACCTTCCAGAGACTGATGTGCCATGTATTTAAAGAGTTCCTGAGGAAGAATTTAGAAGTCTATGTTGATGATCTTTGTGCTCATTCCAACATTAGACAAACCCATATTCCTGAACTTAGACAAATCTTTGACAAATGTAGAGAATATCAAGTGTGCCTAAACCCAGAAAAGTGTGTCTTTATGGTCAGGCAAGGCAAGATTCTAGGACACATAGTGTCAAAGAATGGCATATCCACTGATGAAGAGAAAGTGAGAGCCATAGCAGAGCTACCTAGGCCAAGGAATGTCAAGGAAGTACAAGCCTTCATGGGGCATTGTGGTTACTACCGCCGGTTCATTCACATGTATGCTGTCATTGCAAAGCCCATGTACGGACTTCTGACAAACTTTGAGTGGACTGAGGAATGTGAGAATTCCTTCGATGAGCTTAAACGAAGATTATGTTCAGCACCAATCTTGACCACACCAGATTGGAATAAGCCATTCCATGTTCACGTGGATGCATCCAATTATGCTATTGGGTGTGTGCTTGCTCAACCTACTGGTGAAGGTAATATGGATCTTCCAATTGCCTATGCCAGTAGACAATTGAATGCAGCTGAACGAAATTATACTACTACAGAGAGAGAAGGCTTAGGCATGGTATATGCAGTCAAGAAATTCAGACACTATTTGCTTGCAAATAAGTTTAAATTTTTTACTGATCACCAAGCATTGTTATATCTTGTGAACAAGCCATGCAATACAGGAAGATTAGTAAGATGGTTTCTCTTACTAATGGAATATGATTTCGAGGTTGTGGTAAGGAAAGGGAGGACTCATTTGAGAGCTGATCATCTTTCTAGGCTCACATCTGGAGAAGCCCCACAAGGAGTATCAGATGACCTTCCTGATGCTTACTTGTTTAACTTGGAAGTGGTACCGCAGTGGGCTAAGCCATTAGTGCCAGTATTGACATACGGGCCTAACCATCCAGTAGTAAACACACAGAATAGAGAGGTTGTGAAAGCCCAAAAGTACCAGATCAAGGCAAGAAGCATGTACAAGCACACGGATCAAGGAATCTTGGCTTGTTGTGTGGAAGAGGACGAGTATGCGAAGTGGTTGCAATTAGCACATGTAGGTGCATTAGAGCAACACTACTCAAAACAACAAACCCTACAGACACTAAGGAGACTCGGAGTGCATTGGCCAACCATGGAAGCTGATGTCCAAAAGTTGTGCAAGGAATGCCCAATCTGTTGCACTAAACCACCTGTGGAACATGCCACTCTTTATCAAGTGTCCATAGTGCCGGATTGGAGTGAACCACTAGTATCCTTTCTGAGGACGAAAACATTCCCTCCAGACATGACTCTTGCTAGGAGAAGGAGTTTAGAACAAGAAGCCCAGGATTACTCACTCATTGGTGATAATCTCTACAAGCGTGGTAAGGATGGTTACCTGAGACTATATGTCCATGAGAGTGAGTATCTCAAGATCTTGGACACTGCTCACCAAGGTGTAGCAGGAGGACACTTTGGACCAGATCGGGTGATCAAGGCAATACTATTTGCGGGCTTCTGGTGGCCGACCCTTCACATGGATGCACATACCTATGTGAAACGATGTGATGTCTGTCAGAGAACTCAGTATCCTATACGTAAAGATGAGATGCCACTGAAACCTATGATGGGTGGACGTGCATTCTCTAAGTGGGGAATAGACTTCGTAGGTCCTATTAATCCCCCCGCTAAGGGTTCTCATGCAGAATATATCATTGTTGCAACAGACTATCTAACTAAGTGGGTAGAGGTAAAAGCCACAACGAAGAACGATGCTCAAACAACAGCTTTTTTATTTGAGAATGTGTTCACTAGATACGGGCTACCTATAGAGCTAGTTAGTGATAGAGGCACTTACTTCTTGAATGAAGTGATTGAAAATCTACTCCAAGAATTCTTGGTAATACATAAGAAGTCTGCCCCCTATCACCCTCAAGCAAATGGCCAAGCCGAAAGCAGAAACAAGATTCTATGTAATGTGTTGACCAAGTTAGTGAATAATAAACGCTCTGATTGGGACAAAAAGCTACACCATGCTGTTTGGGCATACCGAGTTGCCTACAAAACGGTACTCCAAGCCACTCCCTTTCAAATGGTGTTTGGTCAAAATGCTGTGCTACCTTTAGACTTTTTGATACCTACATTGAAAGTGGCACAAGAGCATGAATGGACGGGTCATGAACTCTCCTCTAGACTTTTGACCTTGAACGATTAGGAGAAACAAGACTGAGAGCAGCTGCAGGGATATATGCAGCAAAGAAACGACAGAAGGCCTACTTTGATGCCCACGTTAAGGATAAAGGTTTAAAGGAAGGCGACTTAGTTTTAGTCTACACATTGAAGCAACATGCGAGGAAACTGGAGAAGAGAGGCTACGGACCCATGATCATTAACAGAATCTCAACAAATGGAGCAGTGCAACTAGCCACATTAGAAGGCGATGTTCTTCCAAGTTACATTAGTGGGTGCAGAGTCAAGTTGTATCAGGAACCTCTCACAGAGGAAATGCTAAGTCGACTCAATACTGCTAAGAAACGCAAAGAGGAAGAAAAGCGAATTCGAGAAGAAGCTCAAGCAGAAGCCCTAGAGCGCATACGGAGAATGAAATTAAGAAGACAAGGTAGAGAGCACCCTAGGCAAGATGCATATGCAGATCAAGGATATGGCGTGGCTATGTGTGAAGTTTCAGGTGTTAGCTCTCATAGGATAACTGATCGACGTCCTTTCATAACCTTAGATATAGGACAAGGAAAGAGTGCAAGGACTGTAAGAGCCTTGATTGACTCAGGTGCAGCCACTAGTGCTGTTAAATTGTCTTACTGTCAAGAGTTGCAATTAACTGTCAATCCTGTGGAAGCATATCTCATAGGATTGGGAGGCGTGGAAACCCCTTGCATGGGCAAGGTGGAACTTCCCCTCTATATTCATGATGAGGCAATGACAGTTAAAGTACTAGTGTGTCAAGATGAGGACCTCACTGAACCCCTTGTCTTGGGTCAAGATTGGATCTATGACCAAGCAGTCAACTTAAACCTAAGAAGTGGACTTCTTCAGGTATGGGTGAATCAGACTAGAATTACAATGGAGTTAAATAATGGAGCACTCAAGGAACTAGGAAAGGCACAGACTCCTGGTCCCTCCAGGGGTACACATGAAGTTGACCATGCTGTTCTTGTCCAAGGCTATGTGATACAGAAGAACGAAGATCTCAAAGAAGGAGCCAGAACCACAATGGAACTCCCTTCTTTTCCAAAGGCCAGAAGGAGGCAGCAACTAAGGGCAGATCAATCACTGAAGACTCTCCAGGCGAGAGACCAAAAGAACGCGCGAAGCAGAACAACTCAGCCGATGAAACAAATGTGGGTGCGGAAAGACGAGCTGCCGGCCATAACTAAGTCGCAACAACGGTCTCAACTTCCTATTAGTAATTGACGACTTGATGCTAATACGAGGACTCCTAAAACCTCTGTTGAGAAAGTGAAATCCATTTGGGTACCCAAGAAGTCGATGAAGGCCGACCCACAATCAAGACAAATTTGGGTGCCTAAGGCTTGCTTGCGGGCTCAACTAACCCCACACAATTCACATCATACACGACAGGGTTCACGCGCTCAAGCAGCCGCCACCCACTCTTGTTTGATACACTCGAACACACTGCCACTTAGAAGCACGCACAGACTCACTCGTAAATGGGTCCCAATGACACAACAACTCCCAGCAGAATTACTCATGCAACCCTCCCGAATCTCCACAAAACCAACACCAAAAGCCATTCATGGCGTTTGGCAACCCAAGACTTGTAATAAACCCCCCGACCCCAATCTGTGAATTCATCTCCACTTACTAACTGCATTAGTCAGATAGTGCATCTTTCCATCTAGCTCCTAGGACTATCCAGATATTAACTACACACACTGTCATCGTGCACTCACTAACCACTGACTCATCATCTACCTCTTGTTAATGTTGTAACGGGGACAACAACGGGCTTATTCTGTCCATTACGATGTTAACACCTGGTTCTATCTTCTCACAGAACCAACAAGCAAGCAGGGCCATGGCAGAAGCCGCAGGTGCCAGTTCTCACGCTGGATCCAGCGCACAGATTGTGGATATAGAAACACTCCTCCTCGAACCACATCTCACCGAAAGACCGCAAGAACTTCAAGCTGTGCATGTACTCCCAGTTCAGGATCCTCCCCAGGGGCACACCTCTCAAGTGGGCAAACACGCTCATTGGTTCAGTGATGTTGCAGGACCATTGGGTGATGGAACCTATTTTTGGGAAGTTGAATTGGAGTTTAATGGTAAATGGGGACGCTACCATTTTTTCACGCGCGAATTTGAGAGCTATCAGAATGCCGAAGTAATGCGTTCAGTATGGACCAAAGCTGGCCTGGACAGTTATTTCAGGGCCCACTTACCGAAGCCAGATTTCTTACGTTGTTCTTATCTTATCAGTACCATCACTCCTAGCAGGGCCAAGGGAGGCGACAGCACTTTTGTGTTACCCTCACTATTGCCGGGCCACGAACTTAAAAGATTCAAACTGACCCTCAATCTGGTACGAGAAGCATTGGGCATGTATGGTATGCACATTCCTACTGAAAAGGAAACAATGGTTCCAGGCAGAATGAAACATAAAGATCTCAACAAGCTGAAGGATATGGTAGCAATGACACCGACCATCGCTCTTCACCTACGGACCGTCATGCAGCATTTTGCTTTCCCCGCCCAGGAAAGATTCACCATGCCCCCAAAGAAGATATGGTTTAGCTTGTATTTGGCAGAGACAGAAAACCTCCCTATCAACGTACCACATTGGATCATAGATCAGATTCACCTAGCCCATCAACGGTGGAACAAGAAGCAGAAAAATGTGCTTCACAGATGTTGTGCTCTAACCAAGATAATCTATCGATGTCTAGCCTATGATGTGCCTATTCAGCGGGCACTCGTATGGTCCCGGGCCCAGGAATTCCAGAGAAGGCTATCAGCGGCAGGTCCTCCATCAAAGAAGATGAGAGGGGGAGTCGAATTACCCTGCGCTCAACCAAGGGGAGCCACCACTACACCAGAAATTACCCCTCCCCAGACACGACGCATTAGACCATTCACCATTCGGCTACCAAGACCAAGTACAGAGGGACCCAATCTGGTGTTTCCACCCGTCCCATCGGACTTGGAATTTCCACAGGGCTTTACTCTCAATGATCTCACTGATGAAGAAGTGGCTAGACTAATCTACGACTCTAATCTCGAAACGGAAACAGAGCGAGCTCAGGAACCACAAACCCATACAACAACGTCAGCCCCCACCCAACCGCAAGTTGTAGAAGTCGACGTAGATGAACAAGAGACCGAACAAGAGGAAGAAGCCTACGAAGAACAAGAGTATGATGAACTTTCAGAGTTAGCAAGTGCCCCCGCGTATTCGGCACAAATAAAAAGACTATATCGAACCATGCAGCTAGTTCAAGAATAGCATAAAATGTCACTTGAAGCAGGCAAGAAACTCATGAACCAATTGCTGGCAGAGGAAGGCGTGGATGATATGTTCATCGAGTCCATAAACCTACACGCCGATGCAGTAGGATTGGATGAGGCCATTCATGAGGCAATGGCCTACATTCACCGATTTGAGAAAAGAGTTCCCGCCCGTCCCATGAGGTCCGGGAAACAAATTCATATCAACGTATCAGCACCAGGAGATACAACGCAAGCAGACGAACATCAGGAAGCACCACTGTCACCACCCTCCCCACCTCTCACTACACAACTCGCTCCACCACATGACACTATCACCACCACGTCCACTACCACCACAATCATCATGGGAATTCCACTCTCTCCGGGAATCCAATTCGGGGGAGTCACCATGCCCACTTTCACCACTCTCTTCACTAATGTCACTTCCACCCCACCCACGATCCCCATTTACACGGTCACTCAAACATTTGACACTATGGAAACATCTCCTGCCACTGCACCGCTCCCTCCCCCCATGCAACCTCCGTCTCCCATACCCCCTCCACCCACATCTCCACTTGCATCCACATCATTCACAACTCCCTTTCCCGCCCCCATTCCCCCTGCATCTTCACCTCTCCCTTCATCATTTAATGTAAATAGTATATTTCTAGCATTAAATCAATGTGTATATCAGCTTCAGAATGAGTACAGAGCTCTTGACGACCGGTATCAACAACTGACAACAAATCACCAGAACTTACAAAGGCAACTTACAATTCTTGAAGAGGAAAATGCAGATGTGAATCAACGTTATACAACGCTTGAGCAGGCTCACCAAACACTACTGGAGGCACCCCAACCATCAAAAGAATCAGGCGTTAAACAACTAGAAGCCTTGCTCGAAGTATACCAGGCCGATAACCTACGAGTCAGACGTAACTTGGCGCTACTCAGGAAACATATGGCCACAGCACTTGAAGAGAACAAGAGATTGCAGAAACAAAATGAAGAGAATCTGGAAGCGGCAATGGAAGGCTCTCCCCACGAAATTGATCCAGAGCAGTTCAAAGCCGTACCTTCAGAGACAATGAAGACCATCTTAGAAAGCTATGCAGATCTATTAGATGCTCATGATGAGTTGGAAAGGGAACCTGATGAGCTGCGTGGCCAACTCAAGGAACAGGAGGCTCCAACCAAAGTAATAGAGTCGGCCTCGACTTCAGAGGAAGCGAAGGCATTGACAGAGCAGGTGGTTGAGCTCCAGAAAAAGTTACTAGAGTATGAAAGAAAACCCTCTCCAGTTATTGAACCTGAGCCAGAAGACTTGGTTCCCATTGAGGTAGATGATTCGTACGAGGAACCATACGTTCCTATGCCAATGCCACGAGGGCAACGAACCTCAGAGGGACTAGACACCTTGGAAGTGGAAGCACCCGAGTGGCTTCAGACACTGGAAAAGACAACGAACACCCACGAAGAACGGGTGGCCATTCAGATCCAATCACTAGCAAACCTAGAAGAAACTGTCATAAAGTCAGAATATTTCAGAAGCATGTCTCATCATAGATGGATCGGCACCAATAATGACCAATATGTGCCATACTGCATACTTTTGGCCGATTACAACGCCGAGATTCAACGACAATGTGGCAAGCCTCCCACATTTGCTACACAATTTGGTCCAGACGATATACCGGAAAGTGCTAAGCGTGGGTCCATCCATCAACCCACCTGGAGGATCAGGCTTTTGGAAACATATCCTGAAATGGTCCGAACCTGGAATAATATGCCGTTGTTTATTAAATATAATCCTTGTTACGTTCCAGTTCTTCGAAGACGCACCTGGCCTGAATTCACTATTGCCGTCAGAGACATCAAAGCCTGCGCAAAATGGTTAAATTACGTTTATCTAGCACCTCCACGAGGACCCCCCACGGTGAACTACATGATTTCTACAATCCGTCACTGGAGCATTCGGCTATGCAATAATCCCGATGTCATGGCCCAGATGTGTATGAAAATATTTGAATTAATGCTGATCACTTTCAGGACGTTTAGGAATATTAAGGACCCCCACTTCTCAGGAGCAGGCTTCGTGACAGGAAACCAGGATCTGGTGTACGATATGAGTACCACCCCATCAATTGAAGTAATATATGCTTGGCACGCCAGAATCAAGTACCTCCCAGCCTGCTTTAAACAGACATTTGAGGAGATGTTCATCACAGGATTCTGGGAATATCACTCCGAAATCTTTATACCCAGACCATCACATCTCCTCCAATTATTTGCTGTGGAGAGAACTATTCACTCAGAACAATTGAGGGTGCCTCATCCAGATGTTCCCGGACTTGTGAATTGGGATGATTTGCTCACAGATCTAGCACGCGGCTTACGACTAGAAGAACACCACCTAGCCTCCGATGTCGTCCAATATTATGTTCAAAAACCCTCTAGACAAGGGTTTGTCAGGGGCGACAGATGCGAGAGTGGGGGGGGGGTGTTGGCAGCAGTCAGGGAACCGAAGGAGCCACAAGACGAAGAGAGTCGGAGCGAAGGGACAACACAAGCAGACATGGCAGTCAAAGAAGATCTGGCAAGTAGGCCATCTAAATTTTTCAGACATCAAGGAGTTGAGCACACGAGAAGACAGAGCAAGTAGGGAGCTCAAAGGTATGTATGACAAATCAATAGAGGAAATCCCTACACAAATAGTGATTTTCATCACTAAAAACCATTGTAAATATCATTTCGTATTTTTGTAGCTCCATTTTGTGCAAGCCAAGGAGTCCTTGAGCTTGAGGAGCTTTAGAAGTATCTACCTGCCAATTTTCATATTTTTTAGATCTCGTTTGAGCCCTCTAATAAACCCTGGAACCTAATTTTTAACTAGGCCGGACACTAGGTCTGAACAGGGCCAAAGCTAGTCAAAAACTATAAAAGGAGCTAGAGAGCTCATTTTTGAGGTTGGATTGTAATTGAAATGAACTTGTAAGAGCTTTTTGAAAGTAATCTAAGAACTCCATTGCTTCTCACTCTTTGTCTTGTCGTGTGTGCGCGTGTGTGTGTATGTGTGTGCATGTTAGTGTGCTTCTCACTCACGCACTTGTGCCTCCACTTGCTCGAGGTCTTCATACCATCCTCACGTCTTCCCGGATTGACATTAAAGGAGGTGCTACTCATCACTTAGCTACACACCCTAAGAGCAATTAAAAAAGAACAAGTGACTGATACCAAAGAACTCAGCAACGCAAAGTGTACTTGGGAAAAATTGGGATTATTCAATTGGGCTTATGAACCTTAGATCAGGTCGACACCTAGGGAGAGATAGACAAAGTCTTAGATCGTCAGAGGCTAGCACCAATCATACTGCTAGGTCTTGGGCCCAGTAGTTGAGCCACCACTTGCATTCCCCTAGCTCTGAGACAAGTGAATTAGAGATATCTCAAGGCATGGATAGACCCACAGGAAGTTCAGGAGTGCCATATCTGTATAGGGTGGAAGGCCCCTACAAGACACAGCTGGAATACCTTAGAACCAACCGACTAGGTGCTAGCATCTATGAGGACGGCCTAGGAAGATCAGTGGTCCAGATTAAAAACCCTGACCAATCCATAGGACTAGAGCACCCAGCTGTCAAGTTTGAAAACGGAGCATACCTAGACAAGGAAGGGACAATATATGTAGTCACTAGTCACCCAGATAGGACAGATGAATTTGGGAATGTGATCTCAGAAGCGGATTTAGGTGATCTGGAGCAAGAAAACATGGGTGTAGAACCTAGAACCCCCCGAGGCAAATCTGTTCTCACTAGGATTATCACACCAGAGTGGATTCCCCAAGACAATAAGAGCATAGATCTATTCCTGAACCGAGAGACTGATGAAGCCTTTTGGAGATATAGACCTAATCAGCCGAGCGAGGTAGGAACAATCATGATATATGAGTTCAAAGATACTGATATTCCAGGTAGAGTGACCTACTTAGATCACTCTTCAGAGAGGATCTTTGGGGTTACAAAAAATGATAGGCATGCTTACACTTGGAAAGGTGAATTTATTTTCCCCCAACCAAGATCGAATGTGTCCTTTGGTCACCCAGGAGCTGGAACATCCCAAGCTCATGGAACTCAAAGAGACAGACATAGAGATAGGCTGGAGGTAAGCTTTGCCAACCCAGTGGGAAGAGACAGAACGAGAACGGAAACAAATAGAGTGGAACCTGAGGTACTTAGAGCTCCAAGGAATCAAAGAAATACGGATGAGTTCCCTCTACCAAGACCTAGGGAGCACGCAAGGACTTTGAGACCGACTCAGCTAGTTAAGTCCATGAACAACTACTTCGATGGCATTGGAGATCCATATGATCATGGGGCGGAGTTTAGGCAAGTCTTGAGAGCTGAACAAGTTGAAGATGTGTTCACGTAGTACAATGCCTTTGGTCTAACCCTTAGGAACACTGCCCTAACATGGTTTCAGCCACTAAACGAGAGGCAGTTCAGGAGCATAGACCAACTTCTAGAGGCATTCATTATCGAATTTTCTAAAAGTGGCATAAGACATAACACTTCCTCGCTGATTTACAGCTTCAAGCAAACCCCTCAAGAAACCGTGAGACTTGCTGGAAGAAGATTTAGGCAATACTTGGAGAGATGCCCTGTCCCTGAGTTACCCACACCAGCTAAGCAAGTGGCTTTATTCTTGGATGGATTGCTAAGTACCGAATTGAGATCATATGTGTACTTGAAGGACCCTAGGACCATAGAAGAGTGTGTACGCATGTGCATTGACATTGAGGACAACCTAGGGGAGGAACTAGAGCTTTCAAAAATTTACAAAGATTCCGATAGTGCTTCTAGCCTCTCTTCCTCGCAATCCACATCAATTGAGGAATTAGCAGAGAAAGTAGTTCAAAAACTAGGTGTCTCTAGTAAACAAATTCCTAGATTTTCCCCAGTAAAGAGGTGCTATACTTGCGGTGGTGACCATATGGCGAACGTATGTCCCATCATGTCTCAACCCCAAGTGAATCCTAGCAGCCAATATTGCACCATAGAACGGAGATACACAAATCACATAGCACAAGATTGCCTGTACAATAAGCAAGCAGTTAGAAAAACCTACCCTCAGCCCTATCCACAACAGGGAAGATACCAGAACCAGTACCCCCCACAACAATATGGTAGACCGCAGCAACCCTATCAACAACCCTACCAGAACCAACAAAGGCCACAGACTGTGTTAGCTCAACAACCCCCAACCCCAGCTAATGTGATTTCTGTAAAGTATGCGGTAGCCGAAGAAAATTTGAATAGAGCTATAGTGCCAGTAACACCACTGCTTTCAGAAAGTGACTCGAGCGATCATAGCTTTGACTCCACACATATTGATAGTCCCCAGGCTTACTACATGCAATCTCCTTAACATGGTGAGTCCTACTACAGTGAAGAACCAGGTGAACCTAGTTGGGAGCCAGAGTACACAAATGTAATGTACACAAACCCTAACTCTAGGCCCGAACCTAGGCAGGTGAGACCCCCATTCCCTAGAGGACCATGCTATAGATGTCAGGGAGATCACCTCATCCGTGATTGCCCCTTACCCCCACCTACACAACCCCAGTCAGTGACGATTCAAGGCTTTTGCCAAGACTGCGGGAAGGAGCATCTCTTACGAGACTGCCCTAAGAATCCTAATAATATGCCAAAAATAACTCCAATTAATGTTATTGGCTTAGTTGTAGACTCAACAGGAAGTGTCACTTCCACTGCACCAGTGCAAGTGGTCACTAGGGCCCAGGCTTTGCAACAGAACCCAGGGATAGGTCAAGAGAAGAGTGCAGAGGTTAGTGAAACCGAGAGTATAGCCAAGAAGCGGTCCAGAGCCTGGAGGGATAGTCGAGAAAGAATGAAAAGACAATGGTCTAAAAAGATGAGCGACTTAGAAGAAAGCATAAGAGAAACAAAAGCCAAAATTGTTGAACTCACCTCTCAAACAAACTCTCACATACCACCACCACCCTCACTTCCATCACCATCTAACCCACCATCTGTCCACCTACCTCAGACCATACCACCACCCCCTAGAGTAGGATCAGTGTTAGCTGACCCCACTCCTGAAGACATAGACATGATGCTTAAGGCATATCAGGCCAGAATCCAAGAAGGGCCAAATGTGACGGATCATGACAAGTGCTACCCTAGAGCTGACCTAGAGATAGAGAGAACCAAGAAGCTGTGTGCGAAAATGGTCGCATTGGCTCAGACCATGTTTGAAGCCAGCCGCCTTTTCAACTACTCAGGCTCAGCTAAGACACAATTGCACTTGGATGGACTCCTAGAGAAGTTAGAGAGTATAATTGCAAGATCTGCCAAGGAAGAAAAAAATCAAGAAAGAGAAGAGGCAAGCAAAAACATAAGCCGTCCCCCACAGGAAGCTTATGTGCCCAATTCCACTAAACTAGACACCTCCTCTTCTATGAATAGGTTCACTCCAGAATTCCTACGAGAGATTCAGGAAGACAAATGGGCTAAATAAAGTAAAGTCCCTCCTCCCATTGAACTTGTGGATGACACGCAGGATCAATTCCCACAAGATATCCCATCCATTTATGGAGAGCAGGAGAGTACCCAGTCTCAAGAGAGATTAGACTTTGAGTCTAATTCTTTACAGGAATTACCCCATTTCACAGGCCCATGGGAAGCCAAGTCAACCTGTATGAGAGCACCCACCGTCATGGTAAGAAACGAAGACTCAGTCATACCTAGGAATACGAAAGTAGTGAAAAACACTAAAGTGCAGTGCAACCTCACTTTAGAAGAGCTACTCAAAGTTGGGCCAGAGTTATGGAAACATGTAGCCAAACAAGTACCAGAGATAGCAAAACCTCGTTCCCAGGTAGGTTCTCAGGGACAGTGCCAGAAATTCGTCTAGACAAGATAGGAGATATGAGTGAAGGTGAAGAAGGAAACACCTATCTTCCCATCACCCATCAGGGGTACACAACCAAGGCAATTCTAGACTCAGGTGCAGGAGTTGCTATTGCTACCACTTCCCTATGGAAGCGGTGGGGCAAGCCAGCACTCAGGCCCACGAGGATGAAATTGCAAATGGCCGATGGCCATATAGAAAGACCCTTAGGACTACTTGAAGGAATAACTCTCACAACATGTGGTGTAGAGTTTGAGCACACGTTTGCTATCTGTGATTTTAGTAAGAATCATGCATACGAGATGATTTTGGGAAGACCATTTATGCGACAGTTGCAAGTGGTCCAGGATTGGGGAACCAATTCCTTGTATTTGCAACACTTAGGTGTTACGACCAAAGTCAATCTCAAAGATTACTCTCATTGAGATGTCCCTCCTATCCAATGGAATCCCATCCATAGAGCTAAAGATGATACAGAGTCGGTGCACTCCATAGGATCATGATCATCATGGATGCATGAAGACACTCACTTATGGATGTGCAAAGTGGCAGTAGAAGAGGAGAAGAGAGAAAAAGCCAGAGAGATAGGTGCAAACGAAACACATAGATCCATTCAAGACCCAGCCTATGCACTTGTAGTATTTCCTTATAAAGAATTTGAACCCCACATCTGGGCAGAAATTTTAGCAACCATGGATGTAGCCATCAATGAAGAACAATGGACACCCCACTGTGATGAGGATGGCTATGACATTTCAGTCTTCTCCATAGAGCCAATCATGGGAGAGGAAGTGTTAGAAGAGTGCGAACCTAGCCCTGATGCATTTGAGGATGCAAGTGACTCCGATCTAGAGTCAATCATTATGGAACCACCTTTTGCATCAGATGAAGAATACTTCTATGAAGTAGAATTTCAACCCCAGAGGCATGGAGAGCTAACAAATGATGTAAGGCTAGCCACACATGTGACCCCGAAGGAAGAAGGAAAGAAAAGAAAGAAGAGAGAAGTCACACCAGAAGAAGAAGAATCCTTGTTTGAGGTCCCTGAAAACTTTAAAAGTATGATATAGATGACAGGAGAGTCATGATAAGAATGCCTAAACGAGAGGCACAATCAGGGGAAGCCTATGATAACAAAGAAACCACCAAGAAAATAGTAGTGGCCCTAGAAGAAGGAGAGGAGAGATGCACATACATAGGCCATGACCTAACAGAGGAAGAAGAGCATGCGTTAATAGCCTTGCTAAGAGAATACAGAGATGTATTCGCTTGGAGTTACAAGGATTTGAAGGGAGTTGACCCAGACATATGCTCACACACAATTCCCATGACCTCAAATGCAAAACCCTCTAAGGAAAAGCCATACACATATAATGATAATTATGCGGCCAAGATCAAAGAAGAGATAGATCGTTTGGTAGAAGCTGCATTCATCTATGAAATTGAGCACACTGAATGGGTATCCCCCATTGTAGTAGTGCCCAAGAAGAATGGCAAACTACATGTGTGCATTAACTTGAAGAAGGTTAATGCAGCCACAATTCGAGATAACTATCTGCTTCCTATCACTGAGCATCTCTTAGAAAGAGTAGCAGGCAAGGAAGTGTACAGCTTCCTTGATGGATTTTCGGGCTACAATCAAGTAGCCATAGCTCCAGAAGATCAGCATAAGACAGCTTTTGCCACTGAATGGGGCATTTTTGCCTTTAGAATAATGCCATTTGGGCTTACCAATGCTCCTGCAACCTTTCAGAGACTGATGTGCCACGTGTTTAAAGAGTTCTTGAGGAAGAATTTGGAAGTCTATGTTGATGACCTCTGTGCTCATTCCAACATTAGACAGACACATATACCAGAACTCAGACAAATCTTTGACAAATGTAGAGAATATCAAGTCTGCTTGAACCCAGAAAAATGTGTTTTCATGGTCAGGCAAGGAAAGATTTTAGGACACATAGTGTCAAAGAATGGCATATCCACTGATGAAGAGAAAGTAAGAGCCATAGCAGAGTTACCTAGGCCAAAGAATGTCAAGGAAGTACAAGCTTTCATGGGGCATTGTGGTTATTACTGACGGTTTATACACATGTATGCCATCATAGCAAAGCCTCTGTATGGACTTTTGACTAACTTCGAGTGGACTATTGAATGTGAAAACTCCTTCAATGAGCTTAAAAGAAGATTGTGTTCAACACCAATCTTGACCACACCAGATTGGAATAAGCCCTTCCATGTTCATGTGGATGCATCCAATTATGCTATTGGATGTGTACTTGCACAACCTATGGGCGAAGGCAATATGGATCTTCCAATTGCCTATGCTAGTAGACAGTTGAATGCGGCTAAACAAAACTATACAACCACTGAACGAGAAGGGTTAGGCATGGTATATGTAGTTAAAAAGTTTAGACATTATTTGCTTGCAAATAAGTTTAAATTTTTTACTGACCATCAGGCACTGCTATATCTCGTAAACAAGCCATGCAATACAGGAAGATTAGTAAGATGGTTTCTCTTGCTAATGGAATATGATTTCGAGGTTGTGGTAAGGAAAGGGAAGACTCACCTGAGAGCAGACCATCTCTCTAGGCTCATATCTGGAGATGCCCCACAAGGAGTGTCAGATGACCTTCCTGATGCTTACCTGTTTAATTTGGAAGTGGTGCCACAGTGGGCTAAGCCATTAGTGCCAGTATTGACGTACGGACCTAACAACCCAGTAATAAACACACAGGATAAAGAGGTAGTAAAAGCCCAAAAGTATCACATCATGGCAGGAAGTATGTACAAGCACACACATCAAGGGATCTTGGCTTGTTGTGTGGAAGAGGACGAGTACGCTAAATGGTTGCAATTAGCACATGTAGGTGCATTAGAGCAACACTACTCAAAACAACGAACCCTACAGACACTAAGGAGACTCGGAGTGCATTGGCCTACTATGGAGGCTGATGTCCAAAGTTCTGCAAGGAATGCCCAATCTGTTGCACTAAACCACCAGTGGAACATGCCACTCTTTATCAAGTGTCCATAGTGCCAGATTGGAGTGAACCATTAGTAGCCTTCTTGAGGACGAAAACATTCCCTCACGATATGACCCTGACGAGACAAAGAAGTCTAGAACAAGAAGCCCTAGATTACTCACTCATTGGTGATAATCTATACAAGCGTGGTAAAGATGGTTACCTGAGACTATGTGTCGATGAGAGTGAATATCTCAAGATATTGGAAACTGCTCACCAAGGTGTAGCAGGAGGACACTTTGGACCAGACCGGGTGATCAAGGCAATACTATTTGCGGGCTTCTGGTGGCCAACCCTTCACATGGATGCACATACCTATGTGAAGAGGTGTGATGTCTGTCAGAGAACTCAGTATCCTATACGCAAAGATGAGATGCCACTAAAACCTATGATGGGTGGACGTGCATTCTCTAAGTGGGGAATAGACTTTGTAGGTCCTATTAATCCCCCAGCCAAGGGTTCACATGCTGAATACATCATTGTTGCCACAGACTATCTAACAAAATGGGTTGAGGTAAAAGCTACGACAAAGAACGATGCTCAAACAACTGCTAAGTTCCTATTTGAGAATGTGTTCACTAGATACGGGCTACCTATAGAGCTGGTAAGCGATAGAGGCACTCACTTCTTGAATGAAGTGATTGAAAATCTGCTCCAAGAGTTCTTGGTAGTACATAAGAAGTCTCCCCCCTATCACCCACAAGCTAATGGCCAGGCCGAAAGCACAAACAAGATTCTATGCAATGTGCTTACCAAATTGGTGAATAATAAATGCTCTGATTGGGACAAACAGCTACACCATGCTGTTTGGGCATACCGAGTGGCCTATAAAACGGTACTCCAAGCCACACCCTTTCAGATGGTATTTGGTCAAAATGCGGTGCTACCTTTGGACTTCTTGATTCCCACATTGAGAGTAGCACAGGAGCATGAGTGGATGGGTCATGAACTCTCTTCGAGAATTTTTGACCTTGAACGATTAGGTGAAACCAGACTAAGAGCTGCAGCAGGAATATATGCAGCTAAGAAACGACAGAAGGCGTACTTTGATGCCCATGTTAAGGATAAAGGATTAAAGGCCGGAGACTTAGTGCTGGTATATACTCTGAAACAACATGCGAGGAAGCTAGAAAAACGTGGCTATGGCCGTATGATCATAAATAGGATCTCAACGAGTGGAGCAGTACAACTGGTCACTTTAGAAGGCGATATTCTCCCTAGCTACATTAGTGGGTGCAGAGTCAAGCTGTATCAGGAACCCCTCACAGAAGAAATGCTCAGTCGACTCAACACTGCTAAGAAACGCAAAGAAGAAGAAAAACGAATTCGAGAAGAAGCTCAAGCAGAAGCCTTAGAACGCATCAGAAGGATGAAGTTGAGATGGCAGGGTAGGGATCAACCTAGGACAGGTGCCTATGAAGGTCCAGGATATCATGTGGCAATGTGTGAAGTCTCAGGAATAAGTCCCCAAAGAATAATAGATCGACGTCCTTTTGTGACCTTAGAGATAGGACGAGGAGTTAGTGCAAAAACAGTGCGAGCATTAATTGACTCAGGTGCATCCACTAGTGCGGTGAGACTTTCTTACTGTCGAGAATTGAAATTAAAAGTCCATCCTATAGAAGCATATCTCATAGGATTGGGAGGAGTGGAAACCCCTTGCATGGGCGAGGTGGAACTTCCCCTCTCCATTCAAGATGTTCCAATGACAGTTAAGGTACTAGTGTGTCAAGATGAGGATCTCATTGAGCCTCTGGTCTTGGGTCAAGACTGGATCTATGACCATGCAGTCAACTTAAACCTAAGAAGTGGAATTCTTCAGGTATGGGTGAATCAAAATCGAATTACAGTTGAGTTAGATAATGGAGCACTCAAGGAACTAGAAAAGGCACAGACTCCTGGTCCTTCCAGGGGTACACATGAAGTTGACCATGCTGCTCTTGTCCAAAGCTATGTGATGCAGAGGAATGGAGATCTCAATAAAGAAGTCAAGGCCTCGACCGAACTTCCTTCTTTTCCAAAGGCTAGAGGGAGGCAGCAACCAAAGGTAGATCAATCACTGAAGACTACCTATGCGGGAGGCCAAAAGAACGTGCGAGGCAGAACGACTCAGCCACTGAAACAATTGTGGGTGCGAAAAGGAGAGCGGCCTATGACCGTCAAGCGACAACAATCATCTCAACTTCCTATTAGTAATCAGCGACATGATACTAATAAGAAGACTTCCAAAACTTCTTTTGAAAAAGTGAAAACTATCTTGGTACCCAAGAAGTCGATGAAGTCTGGCCCACAATCAAGACAAATTTGGGTGCCTAAGGCTTGCTTGCGGGCTCAACTAGTCCCGTACGAATCGCATCATACACGACAGAGTTCACTCACTCAAGGAGCCGTTACCCACTCTTGTTTAATACACACGAACACACAATCGCCCAGAAGCACGTACAGACTCACTTGTAAATGGGTCCCAAAAACGCATCATCCCCAAGCAGAATTACTCATAAAACCCTCCAGAGTCTCCACAAAACCAAAACTGAAAGTCATCCATTGTGTTTGGCAACCTAAGACTTGTAATAAACCCCCCGACCCCCATTTGTAAACTCATCTCCACTTGCTAACTACATCACTCATACACTGCATCTTTCCATCTAGCTCCTAGGACTATCCATTCATTAACTACACACACAGTCATCGAGCACTCACTGACCCACTAACCCATTACTTACCCCATGATAATGTTATAACGGGGACAAAAAGTGTTCTATCTTGTCCATTACAATATTAACGCATGAGTCTATATTCTCACAGAACCAGCAAGAAAGCAAATAACAATGGCAGAAGCAGGAGGCACCAGTTCCCAGGTAGGGTCTAGCGCATAGATTGTGGACATTGAAACCCTCCTCCTGGAACCACCACTCACCGAAAGGCCTCAAGAACTTCAAGCTGTGCATGTTCTCCCGATTCAAGATCCTCCTCAGGGACACACTTCTCAAGTGGGGAAACACGCTCATTGGTTTAGTGATGTCGCAGGGCCATTGGGTGATGGCACCTACTTCTGGGAAGCAGAAATTGAGTTCAATGGCAAATGGGGACGTTACCATTTCTTCACTCGCGAATTTGAAAACTATCAGAATGCAGAAGTAATGTGATCGGTTTGGACCAAAGCGGGGTTGGATAGCTACTTTAGAGCACATTTGCCTAAGCCAGATTTCCTTCACTGCTCCTACTTTATCAGTACCATCACATGGCAGTAGTCAAGGAACCGAAGGAGTCACAAGACAAGGAAGCCTACGAAGGGAGTCAGAGCGAAGAGACAGCACAAGCAGGCACGGTAGTCAAAGAAGATCTGGCAAGTAGGCCACTTAAATTTTTCAGGCATCAAAGAGTTGGGCACACAAGAAGAAGGAGCAAGTAGGGAGCTCCAGGAAATGTATGTCAAAATGTTAGAAGAAATCCCCACAAAAATAGTGATTTTCATCACTAAAAACCATTGTAAATACCATTTCATATTTTTCTAGCTCCATTTTGTGCAAGCCAAGGAGTCCTTGAGCTTGAGGAGCTTTAGAAGTACCCACCTATCAGTTTTCACATTTTTTAGACTCCGTTTGAACCTCCAAATAGGGTAGAGAACTTAATTTTTAACTAGGCCGGACACTAGGTCTGGACATGGCCAAAACCTAGTCAAAAACTATAAATAGAGCTAGAGAGCTCATTTTTTAGGTTAGCTTGTAATTGATTTGAACTTGTAAGAGCTTTTTGAAAGTAATCTAAGAACTCCATTGCTTCTCACCCTTTATCTTACCGTGTATGCGCGTGTGTGTGTATGTGCGTGCATGTTAGTGTGCTTCTCACTCACGCACTTGTGCCTTCACTTGCTCGGGGTCTTCATACCATCCTCACGTCTTCCCGGATTGACATTAAAGGAGGTGCTACTCATCACTGAGCTACATGTAGTTACGCTCAATACGTTTGCTGAGGGATTCCGCCTCCCTCAGGAAGGATTGGAGCATGGACCGCTCCTTCCTCTTGCCACCATGAAGGAACTATTTCCCCGGCACTCATCTAATGAGTTTTCCATCCTTTGTCGGCCCGAACCAGAGCCCACTGCTCTACAATTCCTTGTCACCGTGCTGAATTTGCAAAAACGTACCTATGGTATATCCCAACCATTTTATTCCATGATAGATATGGCTTCGGGTGAACCTGTAAATATTGCAGCCTTTTTCTTCCGGCGTATTCATCGTGAATGTGTGAAGGTTACAAAGCAAATCGCAAAGCACGACATCCCTCGCACCTGCTTACCCCATATTCTAACTTTCCTTTTTCCGGTGATCCAAGCCGCACAACCACCTCCGCCTACTATGTTGCGACATGAAGAAGCCTCCCAGATGATTGAAGATGATGACGATGAGGATTTGCTTCAACTGTTTCACCGTAAATGCAGATGTGTTAGCCCCTCCAAAAGCCAGGTGCAGGGCTCCACTGCCGGACATGAAGCTGACGTCTTCCACGACACCGCCACCTCCCTCCAGGTCGAATCCTTCGTCCCATCTTCTCCTATCAAGCAGCTAGAACAAGATGCACACATGAAGGATGTCAAGGAAGTCTCTTCAAGGGAAGAATCTCATCAGCCGGATAAGGATGCTGTCGGAAGGATTTCCTCACTCGAATTGTCATATGGAAAAATAAAAATAATTTGCTTTAGAGTTGGTTAAATGATATCTCTCTCTCGTATATCTTTTAATGTTTTAATTTAAATTGACTAATTTTTCCTTGAAGTACCTGCAGGCAAAAGATGGACAATATATATTCAGAACTCAGAACAATGGAAAAAGATATTCGGCTGAACCCTTGAAGTTATCTTTAAATTTATCTTTATTTATACCCTCTATAGTCTTAATCTTCTTAATTTCATGAATGACTTTACTTA
This sequence comes from Ceratopteris richardii, assembly GCA_020310875.1. NCBI lineage: Eukaryota > Viridiplantae > Streptophyta > Polypodiopsida > Polypodiales > Pteridaceae > Ceratopteris > Ceratopteris richardii. The sequence goes on along the minus strand of CM035422.1, from coordinate 6,532,089 downwards.
TGTACTATAAAGATAAGTGTTATGTAGACAATTCAGTGCGAGTATGCATTTGTGTTTATGTGTATGCATTGACCTAAGAGTCTATATATATTAATGTACCTATGATTGTTTATTTATTTTTGGTTTGGTTAGAACATATTATAATTTTAGTATTTCATGTGATTGCGGGTAACTATATGGTTAGTATGTTACCTTATATGGTTATTGTACAGATGATTTACCTTAATAAAATGAACTAGTGTTTCCTATGAGCTTAGACTATGTTAATTATGATATTTATTTAATTTAAATCATATTATAAGTAAAACCTTATAATTATAAGTTTCAATAGATTTAAATCATAATCTTAATATATGTCAATTATAAGAAATGAATTTATTAATAATTGATGAATTTATTTAAATATTAATATCATTATTTGATAGGTCATATGATACTTTATGTATCTCGTTATTATATTTCCGTTATATTGTATAATAGGTAATAGAAAATTTAATTAATAAATTAAAGGAATTAATGAAAAACAAAAGGGAGGATTTTTTTTACATAGGCAATTTAGAGTCTAAGTTAGTTTTAGTTTAACTCTTCAATGTGTGTTAGTTTATGTTAGGATGCATGAAAACTAAACTAGTTAAACTAGTTAGTTATCTACTTAAACTATTTAGTTAACTAACACTAACTAATATCTAGACATGCTCACGTATTGTTTTTAGCTTCTATATATATTAAAAATCTTTTCTAATCGGGCTGAATGTCTTCCTGCAGGTACGGCGAAGCTCTATCGAGAGAGAGAGAGAGAGAGAGAGAGAGAGAGAGAGAGAGAGTAAGGGAGAGAGAGATTGTGCTTCTTTTCCCCTAGCAACTTCAGCATGCAACGCGCATGAGTGAGAGAGATAATTGGCCTCTATAGCTGAACGGAGAAACGTAGAGAGAGAGCATGCTCCTGTGCACCTAGTGATCGGACAAAGAGATAGAGAGTGAGAGAGATAGAGAGAAAGGGTTCTGTATTTAATGCCGTCCTCGAGGAGCTGTTGTTTGCATTTGGGCAGTTGTGCGTGCGTTTTTTCTTCTTGCATGAAGTTTTGTTCATTCTGGCCATCTTGTTCATATAGAGACGTTTAACTTCTCTGAAGGATTTCTCTTCCATCTTGTGTTGGATCAAAATCATCCTTCAGTACTCCATTCTTTGCAGATTGAATATGAGACGACTGCATGTCTGAGAAATCCATATTTGGCTGCACTTACGTGGAGAGAGAGTCCCAGCTATCCCGTAGAGGATAAGTATTTTTTTTCCTCATTTTATTTTCAGTCGTGAAGATATCGCAGAGAAGTTAGAAGGCATTCTATATATATATTTATAATGCGAGCAAGAAATTGAGCGAGCTTCCTCATTTCTGATGCCAAAAATCGGACGTTGATAGGTTTTTTCTATTTCTGGATGAAAAACATTGCCATTCTATGTTTCAGAGAGAGAGAGTGTGTGTTCTTCAATTGCGCTGCTATGTGTGTTTCTGTGCAATTGGAGAGTCAGCGCAAATATGAATTCCGTAGAGGGAGAGAGAGAGAATCGCATCTGCTATGTCCAGTACATTCAACGTAGTTTGTAATTTCTAATACTTCTTGAGCATGTGTAAAATATCCTTGAGCAGAAGCATTTGCAACATGCAGGTTTTGGTTCCTGAGGGCGTTCCAAAAGTTGAATGGAAAATAATGTAGTTGATTTCTGTGATTACTTTGGTAAAATCTATAAGAATTGATCTTATCTCACAGATATATTGCAGCCACATGATCTGAGCATAGAAGTGTGAGGGAAAGATTTTGATAGTCTTATTGTCATAATGAAACTGTGGTAGAAGAAACACAAAAGAAAAGGTGACGGTGTCAGAGGCGAAGAGAGAGAGAGATGGAGAGTTCTCTGATGATTTTCATAGTCATGCTTATTAGAAGCCAAGAGAGCTTGGAGAAATGTTTAATATCACAGTAAAAGCTCCAAAGCTAATGCTGTTTGGGCCATTCACAGAGGTGCTGCATGTCTTGGCTCCTTGAAAGGGTCTTCTTCAAATCTTGAGCTGCTCACTGACCCTTTGTAGGAGTACCGAGACATTGTCTGTAGCTCCATTACCGCAAACCGCTTCTAATGATGATCAAAATCCGGGAGAAGGACTCATGTGCTTATTCAAGTGTCCCGCTTTGTGCTCTCTTCCTTTATCCACCTCTCATAGAGGCACGCATGTGCTGTAGATTTCCCAATGAGAGGGTATCTCAGCAAGATTTGTTGATCACCATAGATGAAACGAATCCCCTTCTCGAGTATTTCACACATAAGAGAGAAACAAATGTGGACGTCTACAACGACTATTGTGCGCAAAGAGAAGACGCAAGAGGAGATAGTTGCCGCAGAGAGAGAGAGAGAAAGAGAGAGAGAGAGAGAGAGAGAGAGAGAGAGAGAGAGAGACTAGAAATGCATGTGTATGCATAAATATGTTCATGCATGTATGCATGTGTATGCATTTGCATGTAAGATTGATGCATGAATGCATAAATAAATGTATGCATGAGCAATGTTAAATAGTTATATGATGAATGCTTGTAAGTGTAGGTATGCATGTGCATATGAGTATGCATATATGCATGAGAGTTATTGAAGTGTTGTATGATGCATGTTTGTATGTAAACAAATGTGTGTTTGCATGAAAAGTAAATGGTTTACATATGCATGAAAGTTAGAAAGTTAGAAGTTTACATATACATATATTAGTATAGGTTTAAGTTAAGTATTTAATGCTAAATGAGTGTTTTATATTTATTAAAAACATACTTATGTTTTTTCTTTTTCTTCTGAATGTCTTCCTACAGATTATTGAAGAGATTACAAAGGAGAATACGAGAAAACAAGCATACGAGATTTCAAGATCACGAAATTAAGATATTTTTGAAGATTGTTTATTAAGTTGTATAGGATTATCTATTAAGAGAATTGTATTAGCACTTATGATAAAACTTTGTATAGGCTTATTGTACAGGCTTAAATAAGATTGATTTTGAAATTCTTCATACTCTTTCTCTAAAAATTGATTGAGATCTACTTTTTTATTTCATATGTCTAAAGAATCAGGATCTACAAGTAGTTCTAAACTAGTATCTTCAAACGATTCTGATATTAAGAATCAAGAATTAGAAAACTTAATAATAGGAACATTGCTTCCGTCTTCAATTGATAGTTCAAATAATAACGAAAATATAGAAGTTGAAATTATTAAAAATAAAGTAGTTAATGAAACTTTACACACGTTAGATTACGATCGTCTTCTTTCTAGAATTTTACCTTTAATTACCATAGTTTTGCCAGAACCGGAGGACAAGAAAGACTTATTCCCACCTAATTTAGTTAGAAAACCTAACTCAAAGCAAATTGAGAACGAAGAAGTTGACTTTGTTAAAGATAAAATTACAAACGAGAACTTAGTTTTGTCTTATCAATTAGAAGCTATAGAAAATTATAGAAACGCGTGTCCTTATGGTCCTTAGTCTAAATAATTAGCTCTTAATTTGCACTCCCATATATTAGAAACATATAGGTTTTTATCACACCTAAACTGAAAAATCAACCGAAGGCCCTAGGCATCCTTAGAAGCACCCTACGTGCAGTCACATGGTTAGGTTAGCGTGATTCTTTTAGATGAACGTCAGCCTCCCTTCACACCCCTCTTCGACAGCTTTGGTGAACCCGACGTGAAACGTGACGATAATGTGCCTAGGACTTACGTTACATTTTCAGTTTTGATTTAAATCTCTAATTTCATTTTCTTCTTGTATGCACAAAAATTGAAGATTGAAGCTGTGACAAAACCGTGGAAGAAGGATTTCCAACTGGTGGAGCTTCGTCGTTTCAAACCCCCCCCCTCAACATTCAAGAGAATCAAGACATAGTCATAGTCATTTTAGTTTTGTGTTTAAGATTGTTTTAACGTTCACTTTCGAACCTCTTCAGCAAAAATATCATCAAGTAAGGTGTTTATTTTAAGTTCTTTATTTTTAGTTTACACACATCACTTAAAAAGAAAAGTTGTTTTTATCTACACTAGGATGTAAGCACTTTCATATTAGCATTTAAAGAATATTTGAATCTTTCTTTTGTATCTAGGAAATATAATTTTTGCTTAAAGCATTTAAACATCTGCATTTTAGGAAAAGCCATTATTTTTGCATCATTAAAAAGAAAAGATTTTAAGTTTTGAAAAAGAAAGATTGTTTGTTTTATTGCATAAAAAGAAAGCTTATAGCATAAAAATAGTTTAAATTTAGGTTTCTTTTTAACTTATAGTTAATCCTTTATTTTTTTCAAAGAAATTAATTTTAAAGAAATTAATAGTAAACTAAAAGACTTAAATCAAGAAAAACTATTTTATAAAAATTACCTTATTAAAAACCCTTTAAAATTGAAAAAGAGTAAATATAAGAGATAAGACATAATTTAGGATTTAGAAATCAAAAAGATTTTAGAAAAGAAGATTAGAATTAGTAAAAGACTAGGACTAGGGTAAAGCTATCCCTGGCTTTATCAACTAGTGATAGATTTAGGCAATTTAGAGAGCAATTAGATCCGGCTATTAGGAAACTCCTCTATTCGAAACCTTATCAAGAATGCAAAATGGAGGAGATGTTTAGGAACATGATGATAGAAAAGCAAGGGACACGTACATTCCAAGCTATTCTAAAAGAAAAAGGAAAATTTACCGGATTAAACATTACAGAATACCTGGATGCATTTGAGGAGCAAGTGCAAATCTAGGGATTACCTGAAGATGTGCTAGTTAAATACTTTGGACGTGTTGTTTCTAGTTCAATTCTCGAATCTATTCAAGAACACGCTGAAAAAACTTGGGAAGAATTTATAAAGGAACTTCATAAAATGTTCTACCTCGAAGATTTTAGCCAGCACAGTCGTGAAGGATTTCTGCGTTGATTAAACACTGCTAAGAGCAATGAGTCTTTAACTCATCTTCACGGTGAGTTTATGAGGCGTCTGGCTCAACTTCTCGAAGATGATAGAAATGCTATAAATTCATATGTAATTATATATTTTCTTAAGATACTTAATCCAAAAGATAGGGCTGAAATTGAAAGACGAATAGAAGAGCTAGGAAAAAGGTATGGGCTAACTGATGACTGGGAGAAAGTCAAAAAAGAGATAGAGGTTGTTGCTCAAATGAAGCAAAGGCAAACGATTTTATATTCTAGACCTAATGCTTCTCAACCAAGGGAAACTCCTGCTATAAGGCAAGTTGACATGCCAATGCCTGCTACTATGGCTACGGCTAATAATTCAGCTATCACTAAAGCTCCCATAGAATTTCAACTGGATATTCTATGTAAACAGATGGAGAATGTCATGAACATGCAAGCATCTCTTTCAAAAGAGGTTGCTAACTTAAATAAACAAGTTTACTCCATGAGCTTTAATGATCCAGGGGCTAGCAGTAGTGGTGCAGGACAAGCTCTGACTAATCAACAAGTTATGCCTCAGTATGTTCCACCTCAAACAGTCTTTCAGCCAGTACCACAACAAGCTCCTCAGTTTGCTTCTCAACAAGCTCCTCAGTTTGTTGTACAGCCACCCTTTCAAAGAAATAATGAGAGAAGATGGACTGGTGTGAAGCGTTGTGTTTGGTGCGATAGTCACGAGCACACATCAATTGCTTGTGAAGAATTCAAAAGTGCTAAGGCGAATCAATTAGTTGTGGAAATAGATAGACGATTATGTGACTTTAGGTCACGTCTTCCTTTGTCCGTCAATTGGGGCAAAGGCGGAATGAAAAAGCTTTACGAAAATTTAACAGTCTCATATGCAACTGCCAGTACTTCGGCTGCAAGACTAGAGTCGGTCGAGGATAGGCCTTTTTCAATGCCTAGCCAAAATCCATATTCAATAGAGGCACTTGTATGAGCTAGAGACGAGATAATGTACAAGACCGCATGGAAATCTCCTGTAGATCAATCTTCTGTATTTTCTCAAATTGCTAATGTTGAGGAAAAACGGAGACGAGAAGATCAACAAGATGATGTAGAAGAAGGTGATAGGAGGATAACTAGGAGACAAACGAGAGAAGATGAAAAGAAAATTGATAAAAAAGTTCAGTTTAATGAATCAAATTTATCTCAAGAAGAGAAGAGGAAAATGATAAAGGAAGGCAAAAAACCGACCGATGAAAATGTTCAACCCCAAGAAGAACAGAAGAAAGTGGAAAAAGAAACCTCTAAACCTGAAAATAAAGAGGATCAAAAGCAAAATGAAGAGAAAGGGAAGAAAAAGGGTAGAAGAGCTCCACATGCTATTATGATTTCTGAGCTTGAAAAGAAAAACGATGCTAGGGAGATTTTAAATGACATTCTTCTGAAAAGTCAAGTAACGATGTCACTTGAGCAAGTGTTTTCCATAGCAAAACCAGAGTTCAAGGACAGTTTTATTCGACTTATTAGAAGAAGACTCTTTCCTTTGCCACAAGTTGAAGACATGCAAGACGTGGCAGAAGAAACCCTAGCTATGAATGATGCAGTTACATTGAGTGAAAGTGACTATGAGGATGATGAAGAATTTACAACGGGTAGTGTAAATAGAAATTTTCTAGGACCTATACAACCTGATGAAGAAATGTTAAAAAGTGAAAGTAAATACAATTCTACCTTCTAGCCATGAGGCACACCGGAAGTGAAGATTAGAATTGGAGATGAGAAAGATTCTTGTTTAGCTTTGGCTCTCATTGACTCGGGGTCAGAGATAAACGTGATTTCAAAAAAAAATTTTGACAAATTTAGATGGCCAATTGATAAAGAGCACGGTTGGCGGATGAGAACAGCTGACAATGGCTCTGGCATTTTGTTGGGTGCATGTGCGAATGTGCCTATTATGATAGGTGGTGTTCGAGAAGAGTTTCACTTCTTTGGATAATTGCTCATATGAAGTGATTCTTGGACAGCCATTTATAGCTGAAATGAGAATGGAAACAAAAGCAATGAATGACGGATCAGCGTATGCAAGAATTCGATCCAAATCAGGGATGGATTCTTTGCAAGTTATGATGGTTTGCCCAAACCACACTAGAAATAGAAAGAGCTTAAGAAGAAATCCCATTGACTCGATCAGTCATGTTTGTGATGATCCATTGGCTGTAAGAGAATATGGAGCGTACTATGATCAAAATTTCTGCTAGACTCCACTATTGAGCGAGACAATAGTGGACGTTGTTTTGATGTCTCGCCTATCAATGAACATAAATTTGAAAATTATCTAATTTGTACTCCTAAAACTAGTTTGCATTATATTACTAAAGAAAACCTTACAAAAACATTTAAAAAACAAACTGAAAAATATTTCAGACAAACCGGATTAATTTCAAGTGACGAGAAAATTGAGAGTATAATTGAATTATCAAAAAGTTCTACTTTATTAGAAGAGCTAGAAAGTGTTTCTCATGAAAATTTTGAATCAAATCTGATAATTCTTAACTCTATTCAAGAGTATGAGATTATTAGTGAATTTATCCTAGAACATGAAGTTAGCATAGAAACTAAATACAAAACTGTAGAAAAGAAAATAAAGCCTGTAGCTCAACCCTTACCCAAAGATAGTCATGACATACTTCGTCGAGTATCAAATGATCCTATTCTTAGAGATCGATCTAAGATAGGTCATATATTTACTGATGAGAGCAAGAAGTTTATTAAATTTGGAGATGAATTTCTTTCTCAAATTGAAAAAGAGCAGTTTACCAAAATGATTGTTCATCATGGTAAAGTTTTTTCTTTGTTCCCTCATGAGATAGGATGTGCAGACCCAAAGTTAGTAGCTCCAATGATTATTTTTACAGTACCACATATTCCTTGGAATCTTCGTCCGATTCCAGTCCCAAAGGCTCATTTACCTGAGCTAATGAGACTGTTAAAGGAGAAGATAGCCATGAGAATCTTGGAACCATCCTCAGCACCATACTCTAATAGGTGGTTCACAGTACCGAAAAAGAGTGGGAAGCTACGCTTTATTCAGGATTTACAGCCTGTGAATAAAGTCACTATTAGGAATGTAGGAACGGGACCCATTGTAGATGAGTTTGCTGAGGCATTTACCGGTCACTCCATCTATTCAATGGGAGACCTATATTCAGGGTATGATCAGTTTCAATTAGCAATTGAGAGTCGAGATGTGACCACGATGAAGACTCCTTTGGGTTTAGTACGTATGTGTACTTTACCACAAGGAGCCACGAATTCTGTGGCACACATGATGAATGCTATGAATCTGGTCCTACATGACTTTATCCCAAAAGTGACGATGCCTTTTATTGATGATATTCCAATAAAGGGGTGTGTGGAAAAAGAAAAGGATGAAAGTTTAGATTCATCTAGTTGCAGAAAGTTTGTTTCTAACCATATTTCAGATTGTGAAAAGATATTTGAAAGATTTGAAGAGGTTGGACTAACTTTTTCCCTAGTGAAATCAACTTTTGGTGTTAATGAAGTGCTAATAGTTGGGCATTTATGTGGCCATTATGGTCGTAGACCCTATCCAGCAAAAGTTGATGCCATTAGTAGGATTTCTGAGAGATGTCGCAATGTAAGTGAAGTAAGGAGATTCCTAGGTGCATGTGTTTTCTATGTCATCTTGATCCCTCACTTTGCTCATGTAGCGAATCCGCTTTATGATTTATTGAGAAAAAGAAAGAAATTCTTTTGGACTAATGAGCATTCTAGAACTATGAGACATCTAAAGCAATTGCTTATCAATGCTCCTGTTTTGAAATGTATTGAGTATACAAGAAATAAGCCTGTAATCCTAACCGTTGACACTAGTCCTATTGGTATAGGCTGGGTCATTGGGCAGGATGATGAAAAGGAACAAAGGTATGCAGTTCGCTCTGGAGTGAAGATTCTTCATGATACTCAAAAGAATTACCCGCAAATTAAGAGAGAATTATGGGGATTAGTTACAGCTTTAAAAATCGATAAAGAGTACTTTATAGGCGCTAATGTAATAGTAGAGACCGATTGTCTTCCGTTAATAGGTTTAATAGCTAATTGTTCGTCTCTGGACATAGCTATGTTACGATGGATAGCCTATATTAAATTCATTAATCCTGCTTTTGTTCATATAGCCGGTAAACATAACACTCTTGTTGATATGCTTTCAAGAGCAAAATTCGATAATAATAATGAAGCATTAAATAATCATATTAATTTAATAATATATGAAACATCTACCTATACGTATGAAAGATTTATAGAAAACGATTATGAAGGAGAGTGGCGAGATATAGGAAACTATCTGAGTTCATTTCAGCCTTCCCCAAGCTGGTCTTCAAATCGATTCCGAAACATCAGGAAGAAGTCTTTCAACTTCTTCTTGAAAGATGGATATCTTTGGAGACATGCTAGAGGAAAGGTTCGAAACCCTCAAAGAGTACTAGGTTTGAAAGTTTTTCAAGTGCAAGTTATGCAAGAGATGCACCAGAGCCTTTGGGCTGGTCATAAAGGCTTTGTAGCTACATATGAAAAGATTAGGGAAAGCTACTTGTGGTCGAGAATGTATGTAACTGTTAAAGAATTTGTGAGCACTTGTAGTACGTGCCAGTTACACTCCTCTGTCAAGCAAAGAGATCCCCTTCACCGGACCTATCCACCTTGTATTCATTACAAGTGGGTAGTTGACCTTGTGACCATGCCTAAAAGCAATGATGGTATGAGATACATCGTTCTTGCGCGAGAGGATTTGACAAACTACGTCGAAGGTAGAGCGCTTCGTTCCAATACTACTTATAATGTATGTGTATTCCTTTTGGAAGAAGTATTATCCAGATTTGGATATATAGAAAAAGTAGTAGCGGATAGAGGTGAGTTAGATGCGAGAGAGGCGAGAGAATTCTTTGCACAACATGGGATTCGATTGTCTCTTACGACTGCCTATAACCCAGAAGCGAATGGAAAAATTGAACGAGGGCATCCTTCTATAGTGAAGGCTATTTCAAAAGCTTGCCACGGACATATTGGTCAATGGCCAAAATATCTCCCATTTGCTCTTTGGGCTGATCGCATGACGTACACGAGAACAACTGGTTTTATGCCGGCTGAACTCATGTATTGTCAGAAACCATTATTTCCCATTTATACTCAGATAATTAATTGGATGAATTTAGGTTGGGAAGATAACATTTCAAGAGAGGACTTATTAGCATTTAGAATTAAGCAATTAAAACAAGGAAATGAAAATCTTAAAGAAGCAATCAAAAAATTAAAAACATCTAGATTGAAAAATAAATTATATTTTGATAAGAAACATAGATTAAGACCGCAACCAATAGAGAGTGGTGACTGGGTGCTTGTATATGATAGTACTTTTGATACTCAATACGATGCACGTTGGAAACTAACTAAACGTTGGTTCGGACCTTATGTTGTTGTTTCAGTTTATGAAACAGGTACATATAAATTACGTGAATTTGATGGTTCTATGCTAAAGAATTTGATTGCAGGGAAAAGAATCAAGCTCTTTAGAAGAAGAGAAAGCAGTAAATTTGAATTGGAAGAAGACTTCTTGGAGGACAACGATGAAGAAGAATAAAATTGATCAGGTGAAAGAGTTCTAAACTTTACTTATTTTCTAGTAGCTAATATGATTTTTTTATTGATGCATTTCATATGTAGATATGTACATCCTTTTGATAGGAAAGGAAGATTTTTAAAATTATGAAACAATGAATTTAAAACTGAAGTAGGGATGTGTATGAAGAGAAGATGAGAATTAGAGACCCTATGGCTTTCATAAGGATAGGAGAGGGAACACTTGACTTGCGACTCCTAGTAGAAGTAAGTTTATTTTATATAGGTAGGCTACCTTAACTTCCAACCCATGTCGCTAATGAGATCCTAGTTCCCAATATAGCATTCCTCTAGAACCTTTGCTCTGATTAGGGGTTAAGCCTTTCCCCTTAAACAAAAAAGTTGCGAAGAAAAATTAAGAAAAGAGAAAAATGAGAACATCAAGCAGTATATTAATGGCTACTGCAAGATGAGAAAAAAGAAAATTAAAAAAGAAAAAGAAAAAGAAAGAAAAGAAAAGAAAAAAAAATTATCATGTTCAGTTGTGGTCTCGAAACCACTTCTGAAATTCTATACGGGCAATATGAGGCGGATTTATGCTATAGAGGAATTAGTTAGATGCATCTTATGGCGAGTGGCTACAGAGTGAGGGATAGACCATTTATATAAAATATTTATTACTTTTGAACGGGTTAATAGAAGAGCAAGTACCATAACTGTCTGATTGATTTCTATGGGACTTTCTAAAACTTGTTTTCAACTTCATGCCTTAAACAAAAACATTTAAGATTCAAGTTTGCATAATTTTAAAACGTTTTTCTTAACTATCAGAAGACGTACTTACCTTTAGGAGCATATTTCATATAATTTTGAAGAAAATAGTTCAAGAAATATTTTTCAAAAGGATTTGATCCTGCTTTCCTATTAAACTACAGGTTGGCCCATCGAGGGCGATGTGCAGCTTTGGTGGGGGCAGATGTCGGAAGGATTTCCTCACTCGAATTGTCATATGGAAAAATAAAAATAATTTGCTTTAGAGTCGGTTAAATGATATCTCTCTCTCGTATATCTTTTAATGTTTTAATTTAAATTGACTAATTTTTCCTTGAAGTACCTGCAGGCAAAAGATGGACAATATATATTCAGAACTCAGAACAATGGAAAAAGATATTCGGCTGAACCCTTGAAGTTATCTTTAAATTTATCTTTATTTATACCCTCTATAGTCTTAATCTTCTTAATTTCATGAATGACTTTACTTATGTACTATAAAGATAAGTGTTATGTAGACAATTCAGTGCGAGTATGCATTTGTGCTTATGTGTATGCATTGACCTAAGAGTCTATATATATTAATGTACCTATGATTGTTTATTTATTTTTGGTTTGGTTAGAACATATTATAATTTTAGTATTTCATGTGATTGCGGGTAACTATATGGTTAGTATGTTACCTTATATGGTTATTGTACAGATGATTTACCTTAATAAAATGAACTAGTGTTTCTCATGAGCTTAGACTATGTTAATTATGATAATTATTTAATTTAAATCATATTATAAGTAAAACCTTATAATTCTAAGTTTCAATAGATTTAAATCATAATCCTAATATATGTCAAATATAAGAAATGAATTTATTAATAATTGATGAATTTATTTAAATATTAATATCATTATTTGATAGGTCATATGATACTTTATGTATCTCGTTATTATATTTTCGTTATATTGTATAATAGGTAATAGAAAATTTAATTAATAAATTAAAGGAATTAATGAAAAACAAAAGGGAGGATTTTTTTTACATAGGCAATTTAGAGTCTAAGTTAGTTTTAGTTTAACTCTTCAATGTTACCGTTAGTGTCCATGTGAAAGGCCAAATGGCCACCGGACACTTCTTTGTATATGTTCTTTAATAAAACATATAGTGGCCTGGTCAGTCACAGACTGTAAGTTCGACCACATTTGTAAGACCTAAGAAGTCTGTCTTCGTGCTCCCTGTGTACTGTGTTTTTTGCGTATGTGCGGAGTACTGTGTGCAGCGTCAGGAGCTCGGTTTTCTACTCCGAGTATATCGTCGTGGAGCTCTCGAGAAGGAGAGTGCAGTGCGGTGCATCACCATCGAAATACTTCACTGGTATCAGAGCAGTTCGAGGCAAAAAGCTTTGTTCCTTTTGTGCGAGCGAAGCGAGAACCCCCCCCAGTCTTTCTCCAAGGCTTACGACTAAGGCGGCGACTAAGGCGGCGACCAAGGCATAGACCTTGGCATACCTTGTCATCCGAGTCACCGTTGGCGCCGTTGGCTGTGCACGAGGGAGGACCTCAACGATCAAGGAATATAGAGGTTCTCGGCACTTCCCGGGAGGTCACCCATCCCAGTACTGTTCCCCCTAGAGCTCGCTTAACCGTGGCAATCTCTTTCCACTAAGCTACACCCTTGTGGTGTTTGAAGAAGGGGAAAGACTAAGGTTGACATTACCTTGAACAAGTTTTGGTCCCTCAAAGCTTCATTTTTTGCTTTCAAAGCCTATTTCTGAAGCAATTTTGGGGTGGTTTTTGGAGCCATTTCGGAGTACTTTTACACATAGCTCTCTTCGCACAGGTCCAAGAACATCAAGAAGAGTGTTCCTTGTACTTCTCAGACTGTATCACAGAAAGAACACTTGTTAGCTGTTACTGAACAGCCTATGGCTTGTATTTGGCATGGTCGTTTGGGCCATATATCTCGTAGTGGAATGGAAAATCTTTCTCGTTCTGGCTACTTACTTGTGTTATCTTTATCTGATTTTTCATTTTGTGAGCATTGCCAATATGGAAAGCAAACCAGAAATGTGCATAAAACGCACATTGACTCTTCAATTCAGCCTTTAGATCTTGTTCATACAGATGTGTGTGGTCCTATGCCCACTAGGTCCTTAGGTGGTTCTCTTTACTTTGTCACTTTCATAGATGATGCTACTAGAAAAGTCTGGGTATATCCTATCAAATCAAAGGATGATGTATTCCCTACTTTCAGAAAATGGCTTGCTTTAGTTGAGACTGAAAAAGGAACTAAGCTTAAGGCTTTACGTTCAGATAATGGGGGTGAGTATACCTCACATGAATTCACCCTTTTCTGTCAGTGTAGAGGGATTCGTAGAGAGTTTACAGCTCCTTATACCCCAGTACAGAATGGTGTAGCTGAGAGGATGAATAGAACTATTCAAGATAGAGTAGTCTCTATGTTGCATCATGCAAACCTCTCACAAGGTTTTTGGGCAGAAGCAGTATTGACTGCAGTTCATGTGATTAACCTTTCACCTAGTACTGCCAAAGGTCTGAAAGTGGCACAAGAGTTATGGACAGGGAAACCACCATATTATGATCATCTTCGAGTTTTTGGGTGTGAAGCATATGTTCATATACCCAAGAATCTTAGACAGAAGTTGGACCATAAGTCAAAGAAATGCATTTTTTTTGGATATGGTCGAGAAGGACAACTTGGATATCGCTTATGGGATCCTGAAACACGGTCAGTGATCAGAAGTAGTGATGTCATTTTTAATGAGTCTAAGATGCATAAACAGCCGATTAAGGAGGTTGAAGTGAGAAGAGTGGTGTTTGAGGATACTAGTCCTCCGGTTAGCATGCATAAAAATGTTGCACATAGGGATGTTCAAGAGAATGTCCATTCAGATCAGTCTGCACATGTTCCTGTTCAGCAACCATTGAAACGTTCTGCACGTGTCTCATATCCACCTGATAGATATGTTCCAGGTTTAGATTTTGTTATGCTAACAGATGCCGGTGAGCCCTCTTGCTACAAAGAGGCTATGCAGACAGAGGATCATGTCAAGTTGGAGCGTGCCATGAAGAGTGGATTGGATTCTATTCACAAGAATGGTACTTGGGACTTAGTACCTTTGCCAAAGGGCAGGAAAGCTTTACCATGTAAATGGGTATATAAGTTGAAATTCACATCAGATAGTGCTTCTCCAAAATATAAAGCACGACTTGTTGCAAAGGGTTTTAAGCAACAACATGGTGTTGATTTTGAGGAAATCTTCTCTCCAGTGGTCAAGATGACTACTTTGCACATGTTGCTTGGATTCGTTGCAATGGAGGACTTAGAGCTAGTCCAAATGGATGTGAAAACAGCTTTCTTGCATGGAGATCTTACAGATGAGATCTATATGGAACAACCAGAGGGTTATGTAGTTCCTGACAAGGAAAGTCTAGTTTGTAAGCTCAAGAAGAGCTTGTATGGACTTAAACAGTCTCCTAGACAATGGTACCAAAAGTTTGATGCTTTTATGAAGTCCCAAGGCTGTTCTCGGAGCAACGAGGATCATTGTCTCTACACAAAGAGATGTTCTGATGGCAGCTTGATATGCTTGATACTTTACGTCGATGATATGTTGATTGCTGGGAAGTCCTCTTATGATTTGTCACTTCTCAAAAAGAAGTTGAGTCAAACATTTGATATGAAGGATTTGGGGGATGCCAAACATATTCTTGGCATGCGCATTACTCGTGATAGGAGTAAAAGATGCATATACTTGTCTCAAAGTGAGTACATATCCAAAGTACTTCACCGATTCAATATGCAGGGTGGAAAGGCATTGAGTACACCTTTACCCACATATGTGAAATTGAGCAAGGATGACTGCCCCAAATCAGATGAGGAAAAGGAATTCATGACCAAAATTCCCTATCAGTCTGCTGTTGGTAGTCTCATGTATGCTATGGTAGCTACGAGACTAGACATTGCATTTGCAGTGGGAGTTGTGAGCAGATATATGTCTAATCCTGGCAAGAAACATTGGGAAGCGGTCAAAATGATTTTGAGATATCTGAGTGGCACTAAGGACAAGTGTCTATGCTTAGGTAGAGGGAAAGCATCCATTATTGGTTACACAGATTCTGACTATGCTGGTTGTGTAGACAATCGTAAGTCTACATCAGGGTATATTTTTCATTTTGCTGGAGGTGCTATCTCTTGGAGATCTCGTCTTCAAGAATGTACAGCTGTTTCCACCACAGAAGCAGAGTATGTTGCAGCAAGTGAGGCATGTAAGGAAGCATTGTGGCTTTCTCGTCTTGCTTGTGATATGGGTTTACCTCAGCATGTACCTCACTTGCTCAGTGATAGTCAGAGTGCCATTGCTTTGGCTAGGAATCCGATCTATCATGCAAAGACCAAGCACATTGAGGTGAGGTATCACTTCATTAGAGATTGCTTAGCCACTGAGAGCATTATTCTTGAGAAGGTTCACACTCGAGATAATGTTGCAGATGCTTTGACTAAAGCTCTACCACAGGATAGCTTTCGACACTATTGTCACTTGATGGGGGTTACTTGATTCTTGATCTTACGCAGTCACTTGTATACTGTGTAACATGCCCATCAGGTGGGAGGTATAGTTTGTATACTTACACTCAGGTATTCTTTATCATTCTTTCTTTTTTCTCCCATAGTTACTCTGGCCATATTGGCCTTTAGTGGGAGATTGTTACCGTTAGTGTCCATGTGAAAGGCCAAATGGCCACCGGACACTTCTTTGTATATGTTCTCTAATAAAACATATAGTGGCCTGGTCAGTCACAGACTATAAGTTCGACCACATTTGTAAGACCTAAGAAGTCTTTCTTCGTGCTCCCTATGTACTGTGTTTTCTGCGTATTCTACAGCCTCTGTGCGGAGTACTGTGTGCGGCGTCAAGAGCTCGGTTTTCTACTCCGAGC
Organism: Ceratopteris richardii; assembly: GCA_020310875.1. Taxonomy (NCBI): domain Eukaryota; kingdom Viridiplantae; phylum Streptophyta; class Polypodiopsida; order Polypodiales; family Pteridaceae; genus Ceratopteris; species Ceratopteris richardii. Next base: position 6,515,772 of record CM035422.1, on the reverse strand, counting down.
ATATCGTCCTGGAGCTCTCGAGAAGGAGAGTGCAGTGTGGTGCATCACCATCGAAATACTTCATTCAATGTGTGTTAGTTGATGTTAGTATGCATGAAAACTTAACTAGTTAAACTAGTTAGTTATCTACTTACACTATTTAGTTAACTAACACTAACTAATATCTAGACATGCTCACGTATTGTTTTTAGCTTCTATATATATTAAAAACCTTTTCTAATCGGGCTGAATGTCTTCCTGCAGGTACGGTGAAGCTCTGTCGAGAGAGAGAGAGAGAGTAAGGGAGAGAGAGATTGTGCTTCTTTTCCCCTAGCAACTTCAGCATGCAACGCGCATGAGTGAGAGAGATAATTGGCCTCTGTAGCTGAACGGAGAAACGTAGAGAGAGAGCATGCTCCTGTGCACCTAGTGATCAAACAAAGAGATAGAGAGTGAGAGAGATAGAGAGAAAGGGTTCTGTATTTAATGCCGTCCCCGAGGAGCTGTTGTTTGCATTTGGGCAGTTGTGCGTGCGTTTTTTCTTCTTGCATGAAGTTTTGTTCATTCTGGCCATCTTGTTCATATAGAGACTTTTAACTTCTCTGAAGGATTTCTCTTCCATCTTGTGTTGGATCAAAATCATCCTTTAGTACTCCATTCTTTGCAGATTGAATATGAGACGACTGCATGTCTGAGAAATCCATATCTGGCTGCACTTACGTGGAGAGAGAGTCCCAGCTATCCCGTAGAGGATAAGTATTTTTTTTCCTCATTTTATTTTCAGTCGTGAAGATATCGCAGAGAAGTTAGAAGGCATTCTATATATATATTTATATTGCGAGCAAGAAATTGAGCGAGCTTCCTCATTTCTGATGCCAAAAATCAGACGTTGATAGGTTTTTTCTGTTTCTGGATGAAAAACATTGACATTCTATGTTTCAGAGAGAGAGAGTGTGTGTTCTTCAATTGCGCTGCTATGTGTGTTTCTGTGCAATTGGAGAGTCAGCGCAAATATGAATTCGGTAGAGGGAGAGAGAGAATCGCATCTGCTATGTCCAGTACATTGAGCGTAGTTTGTAATTTCTAATTCTTCTTGAGCATGTGTAAAATATCCTTGAGCAGAAGCATTTGCAGCATGCACGTTTTGGTTCCTGAGGGCATTCCAAAAGTTGAATGGAAAAATAATGTAGTTGATTTCTATGATTACTTTGGTAAAATCTATAAGTATTGATCTTATCTCACAGATATATTGCAGCAGCATGATCTGAGCATAGAAGTGTGAGGGAAAGATTTTGATAGTCTTATTGTCATAATGAAACTGTGGCAGAAGAAACACAAAAGAAAAGGTGATGGTGTCAGAGGCAAAGAGAGAGAGAGATGGAGAGTTATCTGATGATTTTCATAGTCATGCTTATTAGAAGCCAAGAGAGCTTGGAGAAATGTTTAATATCACAGTAAAAGCTCCAAAGCTAATGCTGTTTGGGCCATTCACAGAGGTGCTGCATGTCTTGGCTCCTTGAAAGGGTCTTCTTCAAATCTTGAGCTGCTCACTAACCCTTTGTAGGAGTACCGAGACATTGTCTGTAGCTCCATTACTGCAAACCGCTTCTAATGATGATCAAAATCCGGGAGAAGGACTCATGTGCTTATTCAATTGTCCCGCTTTGTGTTCTCTTCCTTTATCCACCTCTCACAGAGGCACGCATGCTCTATAGATTTCCCAATGAGAGGGTATCTCAGCAAGATTTGTTGATCACCATGGATGAAACGAATCCCCTTCTCGAGTATTTCACACACAAGAGAGAAACAAATGTGGACGTCTACAACGACTATTATGCGCAAAGAGAAGACGCAAGAGGAGATAGTTGCCACAGAGAGAGAGAGAGAGAGAGAGAGAGAGAGAAAGAGAGAGAGAGAGAGAGAGAGAGAGAGAGAGAGAGAGAGAGAGAGAGAGAGACTAGAAATGCATGTGTATGCATAAATATGTTCATGCATGTATGAATAATGCATGTATGCATGTGTATGCATTTGCATGTAAGAATGATGCATGAATGCATAGATAAATGTATGCATGAGCAATGTTAAATAGTTATATGATGAATGCTTGTAAGTGTAGGTATGCATGTGCATATGAGTATGCATATATGCATGAGAGTTATTGAAGTGTTGTATGATGCATGTTTGTATGTAAACAACTGTGTGTTTGCATGAAAAGTAAATGGTTTACATATGCATGAAAGTTAGAAATTTAGAAGTTTACATATACATATATTAGTATAGGTTTAAGTTAAGTATTTAATGCTAAATGAGTGTTTTATATTTATTAAAAACATACTTATGTTTTTTTTTTCTTCTGAATGTCTTCCTGCAGATTATTGAAGAGATTACAAAGGAGAATACGAGAAAACAAGCATACTAGATTTCAAGATCACGAAATTACGATATTTTTTAAGATTGTTTATTAAGTTGTATAGGATTATCTATTAAGAGAATTGTATTAGCACTTATGAAAAAACTTTGTATAGGCTTATTGTATAGGCTTAAATAAGATTGATTTTGAAATTCTTCATACTGTTTTCTCTAGAAATTAATTGAGATCTTTACTTTTTTATTTCATATGTCTAAAGAATCAGGATCTACAAGTAGTTATAAACTAGTATCTTCAAACGATTCTGATATTAAGAATCAAGAATTAGAAAACTTAATAATAGGAACATTGCTTCCGTCTTCAATTGATAGTTCAAATAATAACGAAAATATAGAAGTTGAAATTATTAAAAATAAAGTAGTTAACGAAACTTTACACACGTTAGATTACGATCGTCTTCTTTCTAGAATTTTACCTTTAATTACCATAGTTTTGCCAGAACTGGACGACAAGAAAGACTTATTCCCACCTAATTAGTTAGAAAACCTAACTCAAATCAAATTGAGAACGAAGAAGTTGACTTTGTTAAAGATAAAATTACAAACGAGAACTTAGTTTTGTCTTATCAATTAGAAGCTATAGAAAATTATAGAAACGCTCGTCCTTATGGTCCTTAGTCTAAATAATTAGTTCTTAATTTGCACTCCCATATATTAAAAACATATAGGTTTTTATCACACCTAAACTGAAAAATCAACCGAAGGCCCTAGGCATACTTAGAAGCACCCTGCGTGCAGTCACATGGTTAGGTTAGCGTGATTCTTTTAGATGAACGTTAGCCTCCCTTCACACCCCTCTTCGACAACGCTGTGAAGGAGATCGTAGACGATATCATCAAGGACGTGATTGCCACTATTGAGGCTGTGATCAAAACTACTGAGGCTACAAATTCGAATGAGACCTGAATTGTGTTGGTACCAAACGTTCTTCTCCCTTCTCCCCCTATCATTCCCGATGCTACTAAAATTCTTTCTGGTGGCCCTTCAACTGGTGTTCGCGAGGCCTCAACCCTTCCATTATCCTCTCCAGATTACTCGCCGCCATCCTCCCCTCATTTGTTGACGACCTCGTCCTTACAATTTCCCCCTTCCCTTCCTCCTCCGCTAATAATGTTCACCGAATTGGAATCTATGGGTCTCCTCCTTATACAGTTTTCCCAGCAATTACCCCTCCAGATGAAGCTGGCAACTGAGAATATTCGGCAAGAATTGCAAGGCAGAGTGGATTTGCTAGAAGCGGATATTGCCCCACTACAGGAAGAAGCAAATGTAGTCAAAGCAGAGAACCATGCCCTGCACATTCAGATTCAGCAACTCCAAGCACGGTTAGCAGAGGAAGATAATCTGATTGCCCAACGTGATCACGCACTAGCTGAGTTGAAGGAAAAAACCGTTCTCCTCGCATCTCGCGATGAAGAAATAAAGCTATTGGAACAAATGGTGCAGGATAAAGACAATGCTCGGGTTGCTCTCGGAAATCTATTGGAAGAAACTCGTGCAGATCTTGAGCTAGTGACACAGAAGGGACAAGAAATGGCTAACTTGGCCATTCATAACATTGAAGAGCTCAAGACAGTGACTGCCGAACTCTTTCAGAAGAGTTGTGAATTGGAAGCATAGACGGGCCGGACGCTTCAGATAAAGAAGGAGATGGAAGGCATTATGAAAGAAAGAGATGCCTATTATAAAACCATCCAGTATCAAGCTCACGAACTGGAACAAAGAGAAAAATAGTTGGGATTTCAAGCCGAGAGATTGTCCAGAATTGATGCAGAAATTGCCAAAATAAAGCTGAGGAGAGATGCGGCCATCGCCAACGATTCTTATCTTCAAGAAGCATTTTTGCAGATGCATACCAAATTGGTGATGAGTCAGGTAGTTGCTGCTTGTTCGGTTCGAACTAATGCACAACAGGTCGAGCCAGACATTTTGAAAGCTATGCTCGACTCATTGAAGCAGAAAATTACTCGCACTTTCAAATTAGCTAGAACCCTGTATATACAAGGCATTATTGATGAGCCTTGACTGTATTTTCCTTTTTGGGTTCGAGTCCACCGTGCGTGCCAGTGTTAGGCTGCCGGATTGGAATATGTAATTTTATTTTTAAAAGTTGCACACACTGAAAAGGCATAGCGAACAGATGTACCTTTTTATTCATTAATGTAAAGGCAATCAAAGTGTTCGATAGAGAGAGACGAGAATCGCCACACTGTCTGTCTGGACGACTGCGTCGGATGTTGTGGTATTGCAGATTTGTCCAGATCCTAAGTGTTGTGTCTTATTCTTAAAGTTCTAGTGGTTGATTATTAACACAGTAATGTTACAATAACATTAATAAGTCTGTGCGAATTCGTAGTTGATAATTCGTATGATAGACATACTGCACAGTGATAAATATTGAACTAGGCATAGTTAAGTGTTAATTAAATGTTAAACTGGGAAAATTAAACAAAAGGCTTCTGCACTGTCAGACCCCTATCCATTCCCAAGAACCCAGAAACGAGATTAAAAGTGGCTTAACGGGAAGCGCTTTTAACAACGGTCATTCCTATGGCAATAGAATCTAAGACATATTCCAATGATGGAAATGTGCACCACTAGTATTTTTGAAGAGACAATGTGCGGAATGCATGGCCTTGTAATGTGGCCTTGCCATGCATACTCTATGTGCAATGGGCTCTTCATGAGTGTGAGTAGAATCTTGTTGAGTTTGTTGTTCTTGTCCTTGCTGTCTTTTTTGTCTCCATATCCACTTTGTAGTTGGTGTGTGAGGCTTTTGTTTCTATCGAGTCTCTCATTCTCTATTTCTTGTATCCTTCCTACTTGAAGTCTGAGTTTTTGATGTCGTGTTCATTTGGTACCCTTGATGAGTCTTTCTAGACCTCTTTGCTTCACTTTTTCGGCATGATATCTTGTTAAGCTTTTCTAGTTCTTGATTTGCAATTGTGCCTTCTCGGCCTCAACCAATGACTTTGGAAGCAATACACAAAGAAGTCTTGGCGGCTCTGATTGCGATGGTGAGTAATGGTTGTCTCTTCTTGTCTTCACTAAGTGGATGATCTGCTTTTGATGATGTTCGAATAGTAGACGTCCATGTGGGTTTTCTTCTTATAATGTAGATAGATTTAGAGGTAATGTCCTCACACTATCTCTAGGACCCCTTTTAAATTCAACTATTGACATTTCAATTATTCTTTCACACACCTCCTAATATCATATTTCATATGTGGCCAATAATATGAAGCACAAATTCTGAAGAAATACATAAACAAGAATAACCATACAAATCATTATTTTTCAAATGAAATTTTCCTTGAAATATAAAACCTGGATTTTTGTCCAAAAATTTCAAGATTGTTGCATAAAATAAATCTTCTTTTAATTCATCTTCAGTATCAAAATTAGAGGATAAAATAGAAAATGAATTGCATAAAGGTTTACGACTCAAAGCATCCGTCACTTTGTTTTCTTTTCCTGCTAAGTATTTAATATCAAAATCATATTCACTTAGCAATTAGATCCATTATTTTTTCTATTGCTAAGTAAAGGTTGAATAAATATATACTTAAGGCTCTGATGATCTGTTCTTAATTCAAACTTTACTCAAAGCAATAAGTGTCTTCAATGTTTAAGTGTATGAACAACTGCAAGCATTTCCAAGTCATGTGTTGTATAATTTAATTCATGTTTCTCTAGTTTCCTTGACTCATAAGCCACTACTCTTCCTTCTTGTGAAAGTACACATCCCATTTGACTTCCACTCGCATCACATGCACCAATAAATGGCTTCCCTAACTCACGTATCTTTATCACACAATTTCTGATAATTATCTATTTTAATTCGTCAAATGCATTTTGACACTCATGGCTCCATGTGAAGTCTCTATTTTTCTTTTTCAATTCTTTAAGAGGATTTGCAATTCAAGAAAACTCCCTACTGTGTGCCCTCTCATATTGTTTCAAACCAAGGAAGCTTCTCATATCTCTCACACATTTGGCTGTAGGCCAGTCAACTATGCTTTTACCTTTCTCAGGATCTATGTGAATCCCTGTTGCAGAGCTAAAAGAGAGCACAAAGCAGAGAAAAAGACGGGCCCCAAAAATTTTCTGATTTGGACATCATATTTTTGTATCATAACCATTCTTGTAATATATTTTCCGTTGTAAATGCACTAGAGGAGTCCTCTAGATGCATCCCCATAGAAGATTAGAAGCTTACTCATGTAAAATAGTAGGGAATTAGTCTTTAGTGAATAAAGTGCCGATCTCTTGGGTGAAAGGACCATTTTTAGGGCACAAGTATATAAGTCAAATGTGACTCTTTGTAAAGAACTTTTTGCCATTGTGAGAATAGAGAGCACAGAAATTCGAATTTGTGTCTTCTTCACTTTGTATCTTCTTCTTGGTGAGCTTGTATGCATGTGTATTGCTTGTAAAGAGTGTGAGGGAGTGTTGTCTATCCATGAAAGTGTTTATTTGCTGTAGTTACGGTGCGTGCGAAGTGTAGGAAGTGCTGAAGTGTAGTAAAGATTTCCCACGACTCAGTATTTTGCTCATAACTTGAAGTACGAGCGTCAGAATTGAGTGAGACTACTGCCATTGGATGCGTTTTCTCGAGAGATTTGAAACGCATATGCTATTTGCTATATTTGGAGTTTGGAGCTGAGAGAAAAATCCAAATTACTGACGGTTGCTGCACCAAGTATCGTGACACCATGACCAACAGTTGAAGCTTGTTTGGATTAGTCTTTACCTTGATTGCACTCTTTGAGTAGTTCATTTGCATTGATCATCACATGATTGCATGTCCTCATACACTCGGCTAGGTTTGTATACTCATCGGATTGATATTTAAAAGCGTAAATCCCCACTATATGCACTTGAGAGGGGATTGAGGTATAGTCTCTTTCTCCGCAAGTCCCTAAGTTGGTACTTAGGTCAACACACTTTTTGGCGCCGTTGCCGGGGAGTGACGAATCAAACCGAGGCATTCATGTGATGGTAAGTAGCTTTTTGCATTGAAGCAAGAGGAGGAGTGGTGATTTTCTCTTCTTTGGTAAATCATTTTCAACCGCACTTGCTACTTCTCATTCTTGGAGTGTGTGTAGTGAGTTGTTAGCCTAGAATAGGAAGAGTGAGGGAGTAGAGTAGGTAGCTAGAGTAGTGTTCAGTCTTTGTTTAGTTGAGTTCTTCTTTTGAAGTAGAAAAAAATCCCAAGTATAAAAGCCCAAAAAGTATCATTTTGCAAGTTATTTGTGTTCTTGAGCAAGTATCGTGAGAGAAACTGTCGAGTATCGTGAGCTGTAGTCCGAGTCGTTGGAGCTGCGCAGAGCGATTGGGGTGTGATTAAAGTGTTGAGAGAGAGAGCTTGAGGTAAGCACATTCACATATGCTCATATTTATCATTTGAATTCAGTTGTTAGAGCCAAACGATCTGCGTCAGGTATCGTTTAGAACTTTCAGGGGTTAAAAAGTGTGTTTTGGGTGATGTAGAGAGTGAGGAAGGGGTAGTAGAGCATATAAAACATCTGTGTGTAATCAACACTTGGAAAATCTTAGCAAAAATTTTGAAAAAGGGTCAAGTATCGTTTCTCCCACGGTCGAGTATCACGATAGTTAGCAAGTATCATGATCTCTTGTGGTTGAGTATCGCGATATTTTCCTCCGATCGTGTATCGTTTCATACCGATCGCGATACTTGGTAAGTATCGTGTATCGTGTATCGTTTGGCGGGCCAAGTATCGTGTATCGTTTCTCTAAAGATCGCGATACTTGTTGCCGATCGTGTATCGTCTTTATCGAAGATCGTGTATCGCGTGTGCCAAGTATCGTTTGTGTGGAGTATCGTGTTAGTCAAGTATCGTGTATCGCCTTAGCCAGAGATCGTGTATCGTTTCGGCTAGAGATCGTGTATCGTGTATCGTTTCATACCGATCGCGATACTTGATCAAGATCGTGTATCGTTGTCTAGGAGATCGTGTATCCTTTGGGGACAAAGATCGAGTATCGTCTAGAGAAGTATCGTGTATCGTGGCTTTCAGAGATCATGTATCGTCTGTGTTCAAGTATCGAATATCGTTTGGGATCAAATATCGTGTATCGTTTGGGTCTAAAGATCGTGTGTCGTGTGCCTTAGCAGTCAAGTATCGTGACTTGAAAATTTCAAGTTCAGTCAAATCCCAGTCAGAATTTTTCTGGAATTTTGACCCATAGTGAAGAGTGCCAGCAAGCTAGAGGTTAGCAAGGACTGACCAGGGCTGTGAAGTGGATGAACCTGAGATCCGGAAGAACCCTAGGAAGCCGAAGAAGTGTAATCTCTTCTGTAGGTAGTGTAGCAGAGCTAAGTAGCTGTTCACATTACTCGGAGACCTCGAGTGAGTTAGAGGAAGAAATTCCCATGGCTTCAGAGGATATGCAGAACACAGTACCCATGATTGGAATGATGTCAATCATTGAGGGAGAGTACAGGACCTCCTTGGAGTATGTGAACACCAACCAAAATGAGATCCCTATTTATTTGGATGGTCTAAACAGATCAGTGGCCAGGTTAAAGAAAGCGTCAGAGGCTTACATAGTGCCTAGACCAGCAGTCAAGTATGTAGGAGGTTTTTACATGGACAAAAGAGATATCCAATAGGTTGTCACGGAGCACCCGGAAAACATTAATGAACATGGTGAAGAAAATAATGCTTCAAACCTAAATGGAGGTGGGAATGAAGAACAAGTAACTACACCTAGAGGGAGATCTACTGTAGCTAGGATATGGAGAGGAGACCTGATTCCCCAAGACGACTCCCTAATGGATGTGTATTTGATCAATGGGATAGAGCATCTTCTTAGGGCACATTCCTCAATATGGGAAGCTGCTCCTAATCCAGTTACCATCTATGAGTTACAAGATCCTGATTTCCCCACCATCATCACCTATCTGGATAAGAATCAGAGAAGATATTGGCCCTTAACAGAATTAGAAAGGGCTGAGTTGAAATATCAGAGTATTCCAGTGTTTCCCCCTAGGGACCAAGCCACTACTTCAAGAAACCCACTTGGAACATCCCAGAATGATTCGTATCAGCAGTCGGGCCAAACACAACAAACACAACAAACTCAAATCCCAGTCAGACCACATGTGCAGTTTGCAATGCCTGCAAATAACCCTAATTACCGACCTCAACCAACTATTGACCCACAACATGGAATTCCTACTCCAGTCAGACCACTTGTAGCCAGAGGACCAGGCATACCCATAGGAAGACCAATTTTCCCAGTAATGCCTAGAACACCTGAAGCAGGAAGAAGATTAAGGCCAATTCAAGTTGCCAAATGCATGAGAAATCACTATGATGGCTCTAGTGAACCTTACAATCATATAGCTGAATTCAAACAAGTAATCAGAGCCGAACAAGTAGAGGACTTTTTGATCCAATATGAGTCCTTTGGTCTTACATTGTCAGACAACGCCTTAGCATGGTTCCAGCCATTGGACCCTAATAATTTTCAAAACATGGAACAAGTCTACCAAGAAATGATCGAGGAATTCACTAAGTCAGGAATTAAAAACAATTCTTCATCATTGATCCATAGCTTTAAGCAAGCCCCTACCGAATCAGTGAGATTGGCTGCAAGAAGATTGAAGCAGTATGTGGATAGATGCCCAGTAGAAGAGAGACCTACCCAAAATAAAATGGTGTCATTATTTTTGGAAGGATTGTTGAACGGATCTTTGAGGTCATTGGTATATGTAAAGAGAGTTTAGACTTTGCAAGAATGCATGAAGGAATGTATAGACCTGGAAGACAACCTAGCAGAAGATTTGAAAATACCTCAAGGTAGTTTGAAAAGTGAAGATTCGGCCAGTAGCACATCAATCCCTAAAAAAAATGTAGAGGAAATAGCCGATTTGGTAGCAAAGAAGTTGAACGTTCAAGGACAGAGGAACTACCCCAATAACCCTATGAGAGTGCCCATGCTCAGAAGATGTATGCAGTGCGGAGGTGATCATTCTTCTCACTTGTGTACTAGGGGAGTAGCCCCACCACCTGCATATGCTTATAATAGACCCACCGTCCCAGGACCTCTACAATATTGTAGTGTAGAACAAAAATATACAAATCACAACATAGAAAACTGCCCTTACAATAGGCAAGCTAGACCAACACAGCCATACATGAGACCGTATGGATACCCTCAGAGAGATCAAGGAGGTAAAGCCTTTAGATATCCCACTTATCAGCCGCAGGCACTAGTGCCACGACCATATGCGTATCAAGGATACACCCAACCACAACCAGTACTAGGACAACAACTGCCCCATCCTCAGAACGTCGTCCCAGTCAAGATAGCTCACCCTGAAGAAAACCCAGAGAGAGCTATAGTCCCAGCCACACCTTTGGCTAGTAATGAACCATATGACTCATCTTACGACCATAGTCAAGGAGCATATCCCAATTATGAAAGCTCTGTGATAGAATATGGACAACTATACGAACCATATGCCTATGGCATGGAGGTATCAGATAGTTCATACGGATACGAGCAGGACTATGTGTCACTAATGTACACAGCTCCTAGAGCAACCATACCACCACGACCCATGAACAGACCGCCTGTGCCCAGAGGACCATGCTATAGATGTGGAGGTGATCACTATATCAGAGAATGTACATGGCCAAACCCACCACCACCACAACGCGTCTGGGAAGGCTACTGTAGTGATTGTGGTAAGGAACATCTTTTCAGAGATTGTCCCAAGAATCCCAACAAGGTTACATCCAACGTGCAAATCAATGTGATAGAAGTAATCGAGTCATCAGGGAGCGATAAGGAATATACTGTACCATTGAAGGCAATAACAAGAGCCAAAGTTAGAGAGACACCAGAAAAACCTAAAAAACACAATCAAAGTAGCCCAGAAATGAATACACCCACACCACAGAGAGTGGAAGACTCGGAAGAGCCTGAAAAAAGTGTTGTAAGTAAAAGAACCCAAAGATGGAAGAACCGTAGAGATAGGATGAAAGAAAAGAAGTTACTGCGGTTAAAGGAAAATGAGAAGAACGAACATAATCCAAAAGAGGAACAGAAAAACGAAGAAGAAAATAAAGAAGAAAAACATAAAAGAGAAGAGGTTGGATCCGTCTTAGCGGATCCCATGCCTGAAGAATTAGCTATGTGGATTCAGGCAAACAAGGCACGAATAAGAGCCGGACCGACCATCGAACAACATGAAAGAGAATACCCTAGAGGTGACCTAGAGAAAGAGAGGTTGGAGATCTGCAAAAAATTGATAGAAGTTGCTCAACAGACCTTAGAAAAACCTGTATCGCCATTGCCCAAGACCCGAATTCCTGAAAGAGAATTCCAGGAATGCATCATCACCAATGACCACGAAAAACCTGAAGTAAGTAATACACAGAATGGCAATTATTGTGAGGAGAAAAGGGAAGGATCCAGTGTTCCCGAAGTAGAAGCAGAATGGCCTAAAGATTTGTGAGCCAGAGTCCAAGAAGACAGATGGAAGAAAGTAGAAGGAATTGAACCACCCTTTGAAGAACTAGAAGCAGAAAACGACATAGAGGATTCAATACCTGAATTAAATTCAGAAGAAATTTTACCAATGGATCCTAGTGACAAAGGAGATGATGGAATAAAGGATTCGCCCAATTACACAGGAGAGTATGAACATAATTCAGAATTATATTGTATTCCCTCAATAAGGAAAAAAGAACCGAACCCATCAATCCAAACATCGGACATCATACAACACCTTAAAAAGGTAAAAATCCCTTGTACACTAACATTGGAAGAACTGTTGAAGGTTAAACCACATTTGAAGGAGAAATTAGCTAGTCAATTGGAGATCAAGACAGAGGACAAAGAGATATCTGACGAAGTAAACACAGTAAAGATCCCGGTGGATAAGGTAGGAGATTTTAGTGAGGGAGATGAAGGAAACACTTGCCTTCCAATTACTTATAAGGGTTATACTAGCAAAGCCATCTTAGATTCAGGCTGGTGTAGGCATTGCTACTAGAGAAATCTGGGAGAAATGGGGAAAACCAGCTTTAAGACCAACGTGTATGAAAATACAAATGGCTGATGGACACACAGATAGACCCTTGGGATTATTGGAACGAGTAGTTTTCACCACATGCAGAGTTGAATTTGAACACACCTTAGCAATTTGTCAATTTGAAAGGGCGAGAAACTATGAAATGATACTTGGAAGACCTTTCATGAGACAGTTAAAGGTTGTGCAAGATTGGGGAAAAGATGCAGTATACCTACAACATGAAGGAACAACCACAAGAATAAATCTTCACACTTATACATATCAAGATGTTCCTCCCTTACAATGGAATCAAATTCACAAGGAGGAAGACGATCAGTCAATTCACAGCATAGGTTCTAGTGACCAATCTTGGATGAACGAGGACACTCATCTATGGATATGCCAAACTGCCAAAAAGGAAGAGGATAGGAGAAAGGGATGGCAGCAAGGGCAAGGAGTAGCTAGGTCTGTACAAGATCTAGCATACATGCCTCAAGTCTTTTTAGATGAAGAGTTTGAACCTCATGGTTGGATGGAGATTTTAGCGACCCTCGATGTATGCGTGAATGAAGAAGTAATAACTATGAATGAATGCATTGATGAGGAAGGATACGATGTTAGTCTCTATGTAGTAGTTCTTCAGGAGGCTGAAGAAGGAGAAGTGATAGAGAAAGAATGGAAGGAGGACTATGAGAGCATTGAAATGGAGCCAGAACCAATGGAACCTGAGGATGAAGATAAAAAAATAAGCATCACAGCTAATGAAAACAACCAGGAGCTTACACAGAAAGAAGAGCTGGAGTTAGATAAGGAGCCAAAAGGTGAAGAAAACAAGCCACAAGATCAGTTTGAAGTGCCCGCTCACTTCAAGAAATATGAAGTAGAAGAGAGAAAAATTGCTATTCAAATGCCTAAAAGAGAGGCACAGCCGGGAATAGCATATGACAATAAAGAACAAACCAAGAAGATAGTAGTAATGTTAGAAGAAGGAGAAGAACGATGTACTTTCATAGGACAGGATGTCTCAATGGAGGAAGAACAAGAGTTAATACGCCTCATAAGGGAATATCGGGATGTCTTTGCCTGGACCTATAAGGACTTGAAAGGAGTAGATCCATCTATATGTGCTCATAGAATTCCCATGACATCCGAAGCCAAACCTTCTAAACAAAGACCATATACATACAATGATGTGTATTCAGCAAAGATTAAGGAGGAGATAGACAAGTTGTTAGATGTTGGATTCATATACGAGATTGAACACACGGAATGGGTGTCACCTTTGGTGGTTGTACCGAAGAAGAATGGAAAGTTAAGAGTATGCATCAATTTGAAGAAAGTAAATGCTGCGACCATAAGAGATAGTTACCCATTACCAATTACGGATCATCTGTTGGAAAGAGTGGCAGAGAAGGAAGTTTATAGCTTCTTGGATGGCTTTTCAGGGTATAATCAGGTAGCCATTGCTCCTGAGGACCAACACAAAACTTCCTTCGCAACTGAATGGGGTGTATACGCCTTTAGAGTCATGCCTTTTGGCCTAACCAATGCCCCAGCCACCTTCCAAAGATTGATGTGCCATATATTCAAAGAATTCCTAAGAAAAAGTATGGAGGTATACGTGGATGATCTTTGTACTTATTCAGCCATACGATCAGAGCATATCCCGGAGCTAGGAAAGATCTTCGCCAAATGTCGACAGTATAGAGTATGCCTCAACCCAAAAAAATGTGTCTTCATGGTTCGACAAGGAAAAATATTAGGACATATTGTCTCTAAAAATGGAATCTCAACTGATGAAGACAAAATCAAAGTAATTCTGGATTTACCAAGACCAAAGACTGCTAAGGAAGTTCAAGCATTTATGGGACAGTGTGGATACTATCGAAGATTTATACATATGTACGCCATAATTGCTAGACCTCTTTATGCATTATTGACTCAATTTAATTGGACCGAGGAATGTGAGAGAGCCTTCAATGAGTTAAAGAATCGATTAAGTTCAGCACCAATCCTTCGAGTACCTAACTGGAATAAGCCATTTCACATTCATGTGGATGCTTCCAAGTATGCCATTGGTTGCATCTTAGCTCAACCTGCAGATACAGGAAAACTATACCACCCTATAGGCTATGCTAGTAGACAATTAAATCAAGCAGAACGCAATTATGCTACCACTGAGAGAGAAGGCCTAGGGATGGTGTACGCAGTGAAGAAGTTCAGACATTACGTGTTGGCAAACAAATTCAAATTTTTCATTGATCATCAAGCCCTACTGTACCTGGTCAATAAACCTTGCAATACAAGAAGACTAGTACGATGGTTTTTATTGCTAATGGAATTTGATTTTGAGGTTGTAGTCAAGAAAGGAAATACCCACATAAGAGCAGATCACTTATCCAGAATGACCCATGGAGAACCACCCATAGGAGTACCAGAGGAAGAGGAACAAGAAATGTGGCTTCAGAAAGCACATGTAAACCAATGGAAAACTCATTTGAATGCAAATGGAACATGGCAAACTATGAAGAGGTTAGGCATATATTGGCCAACCATGCAGAGAGACGCACATAACTATGTGTCAGCTTGCCAAATTTGTCAAGAACACAATCTAGAAGAGAACTCAACTCTATGCTATTCCATAGTAGCACCGAGATGGAGCATGCCTCTGGTAAAGTTCTTAAAGACTCAAGAATACCCAGAAGGAGCCACTTCAGCAAGGAAACGTGCACTTGTAGAACAAAGTAAGGATTATGCCATTATACGAAAACAACTTTTTAAACGAGGGAGAGATAACCAATTACGAGTGTGCATTCACGAAGATGAATATCTTTCTATTTTAGAGATGGCACATACAGGAGCTGCAGGAGGGCACTTCTCTGCATATAAAACTGCAAAGATGATCCTCTTTGCGGGAATGTGGTGGCCAACTCTACATCAAGATGCTGTAACATATGTGCAACGTTGTGATACCTGTCAGCGAACCAATGAGATGCCACTGAGACCCATGATGAGTGCCAGAGCTTTCACCAAATGGGGAATAGACTTCATAGGACCTATTAGCCCACCAGCGAAAGGATCCCATGCCGAGTATATAACTGTAGCCACAAACTATCTGATCAAATGGGTAGAAGCCAAAGCAACCAAGAAAAATGACGCGAGAACTACAGCCAAGTTTCTCTTTGAGAACGTTTTCACTAGATTTGGACTACCAATAGAAATTGTGAGTGATAGAGGTACGCACTTTGTGAATGAAGTCATAGAAGCCTTACTGAATGAATTCCTGGTAATTCATAAGAAATCAGCTCCTTATCAGCCACAAGCCAATGGACAAGCCGAAAGTTCGAATAAAATCTTGTGTACAGTTCTCACAAAAATTGTTGACAATGGTAGATCGGATTGGGATAAACAATTACATCATGCTTTATGGGCATTTCGAGTAGCCTACAAAACCGCCATAGGCACTACCCCATTTAACTTGGTGTATGGACAAAATGCCATTCTGCTAATTGATTTCTTAATTCCCACTCTGAGAGTAGCAACTACTTACGAGTGGACGGGACATGAACTATCAACTCAATTGAACCAAATAGAAAAGCTTCACGAAACTAGATTACAAGCTGTAGTAGGCATTTATGCTGCTAAACGGCGACAGAAAGCCTACTTTGATGCTCACATTAAGGACAAAAATTTGAAGGAAGGAGATTTAGTTTTGGTATATACCTTGAAACAACATGCAAAGAAGTTGCAGAAGAGAGGATATGGCCCATTAATCATCAATCGCATATCAACAAGTGGAGCCATCAACTTAGCAACCATAGATGGAGATGTATTACCAAACTACATCAGTGGATGTCGAGTAAAAAAATATCTAGAACCATTAACCGAAGAAACAATGTCTCGATTAATCAAGGGCAAGAATAGACGCATTGAGGAGGAAAGGATACGAGAAGAAGCGAGACAGGAAGCCCTAGAACGGATTAAGAAACGGAAAGAGTGGATGAGAGAGAGAGATGAGAGATATCGACTAGGAGAAGAACTCATCCCAATGGCTAATTTTAGAGCCAGTCAAAGCTTAGGCTCACAGAGAACGCAACCATATATAAATTTGGGAGCAGGTAAAATGGAGTACCATTTGGTGGATGCTCTCATTGACACAGGAGCCGCCATCAGCTGCATCAAACTTTCTTTGACCCAGAAACTGAAGGAGGAAGTACGCCCATTGATGGCACAGTTGATAGGAATAGGGGGGATGATTACTCAATGCATAGGTGAAATCACCTTACCTCTGCATCTTGGCAACAACACTATGGAACAAAAGCTATTAGTGTGTCATGATCAGGATTTACTTGAAGAGGTAGTGTTAGGTCAAGACTGGATTTACGAATACGAGGTAACCATTCAATTGGCTTTAGGATACATCTCTGCCAGGATAGGACATCGTGAAGTATTCAGTTTGCTAGACGAACGATCAATCAAATCTGTAAGCATAGATCCAAAAGTTCATCCCAATGAACAAAGTCAGGAGTGTATGTTCATTAGCACGATAGAAACCTCATCGTCAAGTACTTCATGTGAGGATACATTGAATTCTGCTTGCATACCATCTTCTAGTCTAGCAAGTCACGAGAGTGTCAATCAATCTGAAACCAACCTCAGTGAAGCACCATGCATAAGAGAGACCAGTACTCTGAGTGATTCAAAATATGTACCTATTAAAATATACCCTATTCCGTACACTCAACAAGCTTGGATAAGGAAAGATCAAGTAAAGGAATATCTTCAACAACAGAAGCACTATCAACATCGGAGCAACCAATCAAGTAACAAAGCAAATCATTCTGAGCACCAAAGTCAACAACGAAGGACTACAATATGGATTCCAAAGAAAGTAATAGCCGCTCAACCGGATCGGTCGCAAATATGGATTCCTAAATCTTGTGCTCCAAAGAAGCTAAACCGAAACGAGGAACCTCAGCATAAGAAGAACCAACAGGGTCTACACACAAAACAGCCACAGAAGAATAGCTACAGGAAAATAAAGAAGTCTACAGTTGCTACACAAGCCAATCTGAGATTCAAAAATCAGAGAGAGCAGACATACAACACGAGAAGAACCACATTCATCAAAAAGGTGGAGAATACACTACATCCCACCAGAATGAAGCAGATTTGGGTGCCGAAGATAAGATAGACGGCATGCATCAAACAACTACTTCCAGTTGCACACATATGGAGTTATCAGTATTCAAAGTATGCATGATAGGGCCACATTACAAGGCCAAGCGTTCGGCACATATTCCTTCTATTTCAGGATAGTCAAGCACATTTTCCTCTTGGGAAATAGGAGAGCACTTGTACATACACTAAGAAAATTACTCCAAAAGTAATAACCGCTTCGGCTATGACCTCACTTTTCTGTTTTCCTTTTCAGATGAAAACATAGAAATATCTAAAATTGAGAAAAATCCAGGTATTACCTTTCTCACACCCACGGGAAAGGGACGACACTACTCACTCGGAGCAATATCAAGCTTATGACAAACAAATAAAGAAGGATTTCTGATAATATAAATCCACTAATTCATACTCTATATTGAGTGCAGATGGCATCTACTAATTCCGAAGCTACACAAGTGGAAGAGGCCCAGCTTCTTCCATTGGAATCAGTAACAAAAGTCAGAGGCCATTGGTTTCGTGATGACCAACCAGTCTCGAAACTCATTTTCATGGCAACTATCAAGATTATGGATAGGGATCACTACTTCCCTATTATGTCACAAGACTTCAAGACCATAATCCAAGGATTACCGCATATAGAGGATGTATGGACACAAGCAGGGATAGACGCGTTCCTTAGAATACCAATTTATCTACCTGATTTTCAGAGATGCACTCAAGTGATGAACACTCTTGAGCTTGCATCTAATAAGATATCAGTTCCAGAACCACGAGTATTGGATAAAGTAGGGACATGGAAGACAATTCAATTCACATATGAATTGATCAACAAAGCTTTTGGATGGAATCAAGAAGGAATTACTAATATTAAGGAGGAATGTCATGACCCTAAGAAAAGATCCTTTGTGGATATTAACAGAATAGACATCGAAGATGCTGTCCGTCTGGTACATCAACATTTCTGTTTCCCTAGTATGCACAGATACACGGCACCACAAAAGATTGTAGTACAACTATTATCTCATGCCATGAGACAAATTGGGAACAAAGTGAATCTGACAGGTTATGTCCAAGAAAGACTATTTGAAGCCCAGAAGAAGTGGGGACAGAAGAAGTTCCTGAATGGGAGTTCAGCTTTAACGTTACTCATATATGAGGCTCTCGACATGAAAAATTGCTTACGTGAGATGCCAACATCACAAGGGCTAGCCAAATACGCAAAATCCGCTACGGTCCCTAAGAAAAAGAAAGCAGTTGTTATGGTTGAAGAAGCAGGAACCAGCTCACAAAAACCCATGAGGGGTACGAAGCGTCTACGAGAGGAGGAAGCTCAAGTAATACCTCAATCAAAGAGGACACATGTATTACCGACGATCACAATGGCTCAAATGCCTATTACAAAGAGAGATCTCTCAGCTGCACTCGAAGAGACACACCAGTACATGCAAGGGCAGGTAAATCTGAATATTCAAGGTCATCATTATAGACAGGCAAGCCAAGAGAAACAACAACGAAGTACAGAGAAGACTCTGAAACAGCCTGGGAGATACAAAGAACTGGGGATAGATGATTCTAGTTCCAATACGGAATCCAGCCCTGAAAAAGACACTCTGGACACTGATATAAGAACAGAGACTCAAGAAGAAGAATGGAATGAAATTATTGAATGATACTACAAAGATAAGCGTCAAGCAAGCTCCAACCAATGTTACACATGTAAAACCACCTATCAAAGAGGAAATCCAAACTCCAGTGAACAAGGATTCGGAGGTACTACAAAATAAAGAACAAATTGTGATCGAGGTACCAGATGACACACCTCAAGGGACCAAAGAAAACATGGTGGCTGAGCCAAGGATCCAACTTCAGATTAGGCAGCCCCATGACACTACATTACATGTGGCACAGGGCAAAGATATCACAACCGGTGAAGAACCGAGTATACCAAAAACATGGCTCAATGTGGGTGTCTCTCAACTGAAACCTGTAGTAAAACAAATGATTCAGACAGCCATGGACACACAACAGCAAATGATGGACATAGATGCAGACTATGATAAGGCCATGAGAGAAAAAAATCAATTCCACATAATGAGTGAACAACTGTCATCACAACTCCTCCAAGCACAAAAGGAGATAACCACCAAAAGCACTGAGTTGCTCGAAACAAAAAAGCAATATGAATCATTAATCACTCAGCATCACCAACTCCAAGAACAACTCGCAAATTTACAGAGATTATATGATGCAAGCGAAGCTGACAAAGAAAGAATTAGAGCTAGAAGCACTCTACTGGAGACACAGCTCAAGTTGTATATGGAAGAAAATGACACCTTGCGAAGCAGAAATAAAGAATTAATGAAATCACTATTATATGATCAACCTATTGAACAGCAGGCAATATCAGAAATAAAAGAAAAAGAATTGAGGGATCAGATAGCACAACATGCAGAATTATTGAGACAAGAGTGCGAAGTGAGAGAAGAATTGGAACGGAAGTACAATCAAGAAGTAAATGAACTAAAAAAGCAGTTGAATACAACACATAGTAAGCTTGCAGCAAGCTAGAGTGAAAACATGGACAATGTGGCCGAAATTGGTAATGAATTGCTAGCAGCAAAGGAAGCACTCAGCACAGCCATACAGGAAAATAAAGAAAAGACTGAACGAATCAAGCAATTAGAAATTCAAACCAATCAGAACGCAGTGATCGGGACACCAGTAGTGCCAGCTAAGGAAAATCCTACTAACGAGGTAGAGGTAAGTCCTCTATCTCACCCGATCTATAATTCTCCAATTCATGAGCAGATGGCGGATATACATGATGATCATCCAATGCCATACACTGCAGAAATAAGTCAGAAGGAACGGGCACTAGTGGTGTCTCGATTGACGGAGAATTTTGAAAATGAAGTCATTAAGGTCATGAAAGAGGCCAAGATCAAAGGTAAAGACCTAGACACAATAATGAAGCCTTTCAATATTCCGTACGGACTATTGAAAGAGAAAACAAGACGATATATAAAGAAGATTACACAGAAAAGTCCAGATGAGCAGCTCAATTTTAAACATGATACATTCGATTACAATCAAGAAGAGTTCGAAGCTGCACAACCAATTTGGAGAAGAAAATTTTTGGAGAAACATCCCACACTTCGGGTGCATTGGCAAGCACCACCATATTTATTACAGGTAAACCCTTCATTTTGTCCTATACCACGCAGAAGGGATACCAGAGAATTTTTGGACTTGCAAAAAAGCGGAGCTATAAATAAACAGTGGCTGAATTATCCTATGCTTCCGAGCCCGCCACATAACTACTTGCCAACGGAAGAGTATATGATCAAAACCATAGAATTTTGGCTGCAAAATATGCGACAGTACCCGACTTAACTGTCAAAATGACTAATAAAATACTTAGCATGATACTTACAGTTTTGAAGGTCTTCAAGCATGCGGCCTACACTTTTTTGAATTTCACCGGCATTAACCAGGGCACTGAAATCCTCATTTTTGATCTATCGGTAATGCCTAGCCGACCAACAATCATGGCTTATTATTCCAGATTAATGTTCTTGCCAAGTGTATATATGCAAGCTTTTGAAGAAGCATTCTTTATAGAATTTTTTGAAATTGATTCAGAAATATTTTTGAAAATGTCGTCTAATCTAAATGCCAGATTAGTGGCATATGAACTTAGCTTCTTCGCAGATCATAGACAGCCACCCAATGATGGTGTGAAGGCAAAACAATGGAAACAACTAATGATACGTGAAGCCAATCTGCTAAATAACACAGAGCAAAAAATATATAGAACATATGCCCGTCGCTTATCAAAGCCTGTCGGGGACGAGAGAGTCCAGGAAGGGGGCAGTGTTGAAAGAAGAAGACAACGAAAGAAGCAGCTTCACTAAAAAGAAATATCTGAAGATGTATCTTTGCAAGAAGCCCCGCAGGGGCGCAACACCCATCTCTGCACAGAGCCCCGCAGGGGCACGCATCAGACAACAACGCGAATCATCCAGGTCTTGCACGGTGGAAGAAAGTAAACAGGCTCAAAGCAATACAACGGGGTCACATGTTTGCAACCAGGACAAATCAGAGTACCACAAGCAAGACATAGGTCACTGGTGGCGTGCGAGGCAACCCAACTGAATACAGCAACCCAGATATGTGATATACGGAATACCAAGGGGCAAAACAGAAGGAAAGGACATAGATCAGACAAAATAACAAATTCTCTAACGGTCCTTATTGCTTCTTCGACCACTGGGTGCGTGTATTTAGAACTCTTAAAGTAAGCCAAAAACAGAAGCAAAGGACAAACCTCGGATAAGATACCCAATTGTCTGACGGTCCTTATTGCTTCTCCGACCACTGGATGCGTGCAAACAACAAACTAAAGACAAGAAGCAAAGCTTGTCAAGGGACGACAGAGAGGAAGAGGGGGAGAGTGTTGTAGAGCTAAAAGAGAGCACAAAGCAGAGAAAAAGACGGGCCCCAAAATTTTTCCGATTTGGACATCATATTTTTGTATCATAACCATTCTTGTAATATATTTTCCGTTGTAAATGCACTAGAGGAGTCCTCTAGATGCATCCCCATAGAAGATTAGAAGCTTACTCATGTAAAATAGTAGGGAATTAGTCTTTAGTGAATAAAGTGCCGGTCTCTTGGGTGAAAGGACCATTTTTAGGGCACAAGTATATAAGTCAAATGTGACTCTTTGTAAAGAACTTTTTGCCATTGTGAGAATAGAGAGCACAGAAATTCGAATTTGTGTCTTCTTCACTCTGTATCTTCTTCTTGGTGAGCTTGTATGCATGTGTATTGCTTGTAAAGAGTGTGAGGGAGTGTTGTCTATCCATGAAAGTGTTACGGTGCGTGCGAAGTGTAGGAAGTGCTGAAGTGTAGTAAAGATTTCCTGCAACTCAGTATTTTGCTCATAACTTGAAGTAGGAGCGTCAGAATTGAGTGAAACCACTGCCATTGGATGCGTTTTCTCAAGAGATTTGAAATGCATATTCTATTCGCTATATTTGGAGTTCAAAGCTGAGAGAAAAGTCCAAATTACTGACGGCTGCTGCACCAAGTATCGTGACACCATGACCAACAGTTGAAGCTTGTTTGGATTAGTCTTTACCTTGATTGCACTCTTTGAGTAGTTCATTTGCATTGATCATCACATGATTGCATGTCCTCATACACTCGGCTAGGTTTGTATACTCATCGGATTGATATTTAAAAGCGTGAATCCCCACTATATGCACTTGAGAGGGGATTGAGGTATAGTCTCTTTCCCCGCAAGTCCCTAAGTTGGTACTTAGGTCAACACAATCCCTTCCTTAGAAACAAATCTCCCCAAACAAGTCACTTCCCCCTAGAAGATCGGGCAAGTAGGCCATTATTTTTTCAAGAAGCTAAAGCATATCAAAGAGGTGGACACATAAGGAGAAGGAGCAAGTAGGGAGCTCAAAGATGTGTATGTCAAATCGTTAGAGGAAATCCCTACAAAAATAGTGATTTTCATCACTAAAAGCCATTGTAAATACCATTTCATATTTTTGTAGCTTCATTTTGTGCAAGCCAAGGAGTCCTTGAGCTTGAGGAGCATTAGAAGTAGCTACCTACCAGTTTTCATAATTTTTAGACTCCATTTGAGCCTTCAAATGGGACATAGAAACTAATTTTTAACTAGGTCGGACACTAGGTCTGGACACGGCCAAAACCTAGTCAAAAACTATAAATAGAGCTAGAGAGCTCATTTTTGGGGTTAGCTTGTAATTGATTTGAACTTGTATGAGCTTTTTGAAAGTAATCTAAAGAACTCCATTGCTTCTCACTCTTTGTCTTGCCTTGTGTGCGCGTGTGTGTATATGTGTGTGCATGTTAGTGTGCTTCACACTCACGCACTTGTGCCTTCACTTGCTCGAGGTCATCATACCATCCTCACGTCTTCCCGGATTGACATTAAAGGAGGTGCTACTCATCACTGAGCTACACCAAATTTTGGCACCGTTGCCAGGGATCGAGCTTTGAGGACGAGCGTGTGATGGTAAGACGTAGATTTGAGACGTTGGCGTTGTAGGTAATTTCTTTACTTTTCTTATTTTTCTCTTTCTTACCTCACCATCATCATCTTCACCATATCCGATCTCCATCTCCATCATCGCGAAAAATTTCAGTTTTTTGATCATATCACCTTCTCCCTTCCATTTCCTTCATTCCACTTGTGAGAGAGAGCAAGAGAGAGAATTGTGTGCATTGTTTTTTTGTCTGTTTTGTGAGTGATCTTGCAGGTACAGCTGTATCATCCCCTCTAGCACGCTCCGCAGGTACGGACAAGCTCGAAACTGTCTCTGTGTCGTAGACCTCTGTCGATCGCGATTGACAGAAAAATCGCTCATTTGGTAAAACAAAGCACACCACAATGACATGCACAAGGAGCACATTCCAAATCACTAGAAAAAACTAAAAAATTCCGTGTTTTTCTGTCAGTCGCGATTGACACCATCGATCGCGACCGACAGCCACGATCGACAGATTCTGTCGATCGCGACCAACAGAGACGACCGAATGACCCTGTCAATCGCGATTGACACCATCGATCGCGATCGACAACCACGACCGACACCTCTGTCAGTCGCGATTGACACCGTCGATCGCGACCGACTGAATTTTGATGATTGACTGAATTTCTCACGTTGCCACGTGTCCATCGCGACGGACACATCCCCGATCGGCTGAAATTACGGCAAAAATCCCAGAAAAAGTGTCGATCGCGATTGAAACCATCGATCGTAATTGACAGGACCCACGACCGACTCTGTCGATCGCGATTGACACTGTCAATCGTGACTGACGTGTCGATCGCGACCGACAGGCCCGACGGACACCTCTGTCAATCGCGATTGATAGACCTGTCGATCGCGATTGACAGGCTTTTTCGGCCAAAAAAAAAAATAGGGTTTTTATTCCAAGTTTTGGGGATAGTTTTTGGGCATGTTGGTCTAGCAATTAGTGATTTGTGAGGCCCCTACACATGTATTTTTGAGAAAAATCATGTGATCTGTTAGTCTGTTTGAACCTGTTTTAGCACCAGAACCCTGAACTGACATAACTGTCTCATACGAAATCCGTTTGCTGTGATTCTTGTTTTGTTGGAAAGCTCGTGGGTAGTACAACCAAAACTTCCATGGTTATGGTAAATTTAATATCAAGATTATTAGATATACTATTTTGAAGTAACCATACCTAGGGGGAACAAAACCAAGGGATCTCTAGAATTGCTTGCAATAAAGACGGGGGACAAAATTGATATCCAAATTGCATGAATGGAAGTGATTTATTATGTCATTTGAATCTAATTCTTGAGCTAATCTTGGGACTTTTACAGGTCCATTGAGAGCACTTGGGAGCATCCAAAGCAAGAACTTTTTGCAAGCTTGAGAACCGGGTTCTCGAGCACCAAAGGGCAAGGAATCGGCAAGCGAGGTTGGAATACTCTCAACTCCCTCTATCAATTCCTAGCTTAGGCTAAGTACGAATAGTGCTAGAAGTAAGTCAGGGTGACGATAGGCATTTATCAAGTTGAAGACTACCTAAATACTCAAGTTCAAGCTGACAACATAATCTGTGTAGGGTCGATAACTTTAAAGGAAAAGACTTAACGTGGAACGATCAACTTCAAGTGCAGAAATTAACTCAAGTATTCCTGACGACATGGTATCAGACAAGATCCTAAACACGATAATCGACTAAAAAGAATCAAGTGACTGATATAAAAGAACTCAGCAACGAGGTTGTACCTTGGGTAAAAATTGGGATAGCTCAGCTAAGCATATGAACCTTAGATCAGGGAGACACGTAGGAAGAGATAAACAAAGTCTTAGATCTTCAGAGGCTAGTGTTAATCATACTGCTAGGTCTTGGGCCCAGCAGTTGAGCCAATATTCGCACTACCCTAGCTCTGAAACTAGTGAGTCAGAGATGTCCCACGGTATGGAGAGGCCTACAGGAAGTTCAGGTGTGCCATACTTACATAGGGTAGAAGGCCCCTACAGACGCAGCTGGAATACCTTAGGACCAACCGACTAGGTGCTAGCATCTATGAGGACGGCCTAGGAAGATCTGTGGTCCAGATTAAAAACCCTGACCAATCCATTGGACTAGAGCACCCAGCTGTCAAGTTTGAAAACGGAGCATACCTAGACAAGGAAGGAACCATATATGTAGTCACCAGTCACCCAGACAGGACCGATGAATTCGGGAATGTGATCCCAAAAACGGACTTAGGTGACCTGGAGCAAGGAAACATGGGTGTAGAACCTAGAACCCCCCGAGGCAAATCTGTTCTCACCAGGATTATCACACCAGAGTGGATTCCCCAGGACAATAAGAGCATAGATCTACTCCTGAACCGAGAGACTGATGAAGCCGTTTGGAGGTATAGATCTGATCAGCCAAATGAGGTAGGAACAACCATGATATATGAGTTCAAAGATCCTGATAGCCCAGGCAGAGTGACCTACTTAGATCATGCTTCAGAGAGGATCTTTGTGGTTACAGAAAATGATAGGCATGCTTACACTTGGAAAGGTGGATTTATTTTCCCCCAACCAAGATCGAATGTGTCCTTTGGTCACCCAGGAGCTGGAACATCCCAAGCTCATGGAGCTCAAAGAGATAGACATAGAGATAGACCTGAGGTAAGCTTTGCCAATCGAGTGGGAAGAGAAAGAACGAGAACGGAAACAAATAGAGTGGAACCTGAAGGACTTAGAGCCCCAAGGAACCAAAGGAATGTTGATGATTTCCCTCCGCCAAGGCCTAGGGAACACACCAGAACATTGAGACCTACACAACTGGTTAAGTCTATGAAGAACTACTTCGATGGCACAGGATACCCATATGATCATGTGGCCGAGTTTAGGCAAGTCTTGAGAGTTGAACAAGTTGAGTACCTATTCACGCAGTATAATGCCTTTGGTCTAACCTTTAGGAACACAACCCTTACATGGTTTCAACCATTGAATGAGAGACAGTTCAGGAGCATAGACCAAATCTTAGAGGCTTTCATCACTGAATTCTCTAAAAGTGGCATAAGGCATAATACTTCCTCATTGATACATAGCTTCAAGCACACCCCTCAAGAGACCGTGAGACTTGCAGGAAGAAGGTTTAGGCAATATCTTGAGAGATGCCCTGTTCGTGAGTTGCCCACACCAGCCAAACAAGTGGCTTTATTCTTGGATGGATTGCTAAGTACCAAATTGAGGTCATATGTGTACTTGAAGGACCCTAGGACCATAGAAGAGTGTGTATGCATGTGCATCGACATAGAGGATAACCTAGGGGAAGAGTTAGAGCTTTCCAAAATCTATAAAGATTCAGATAGTGCTTCTAGCCTCTCGTCCACACAATCCACATCTATTGAGGAATTAGCAGAGAAGGTAGCTCAGAAATTAGGTGTCTTGAGCAAACAAACCCCAAGATTTGCCCCTGTGAAAAGATGTTACACTTGTGGAGGTGACCATATGGCGAATGTGTCCCATTATGGCTCAACCTCAAGTAAATCCTAGTAGCCAATACTGCACCATAGAACGGAGATACACTAATCACACTGCGCAAGATTGCCCATACAATAAGCAAACGGTTAGGCAAACCTACCCTCAACCCTATCCACAGCAGGGAAGATACCAGAACCAGTACCCTCCACAACAATATGGTAGACACAACAATCCTATCAACAACCCTACCAAAACCAACAAAGGCCTCAACCTGTGTTAGCCCAACAACCTCCTGCTCCAGCCAATGTGATCCCTGTAAAGTACGCAGCTGCAGAAGAGAACCTGAATAGAGCCATAGTGCCAGTAACACCATTGCTGTCAGAAAGTGACCCGAGCGATCATACCTTTGATTCCACTCACATAGATAGTCCAGAGGCTTACTACATGCAGTCTCCTGAACATGGTGAGTCCTACTATAGTGAAGAACCAAGTGAACCTAGTTGGGAACCAGATTACACAAACGTCATGTACGCAAACCCCAACTCTAGACCTCAACTTAGGCAGGTAAGACCCCCATTCCCTAGAGGACCATGCTACAGATGTCAGGGAGATCACCTCATTCGTGACTGCCCCTTACCTCCATCTACCCAACCCCAGTCAGTGACAATCCAAGGCTTTTGCCAAGATTGTGGAAAGGAGCATCTCTTACGAGATTGTCCAAAGAACCCCAATAATATGCCAAAGATTACTCCTATCAATGTTATTGGGTTACTAGTAGACTCTACAGGAAGTGTGACGTCCACTGCACCAGTACAGGTAGTCACTAGAGCTCAAGCGTTGCAGCAAAACCAAGGGGTAAGCCAGGAAAAGAGCTCAGATGTTAGTGAGACAGAGAGCATGACCAAGAAACGGACTAGAGCTTGGAGAGATAGTCGAGAAAGGATGAAAAGGCAGTGGGCTAAGAAGATGAGCGAACTGGAGGAAAGCCTAAGAGAAACAAAAGCCATGATAGTTGAACTTACATCACAAACTCCCTCTCACACTACCCCACCTCCACCATTCCCATCTCCATCCGACCCACCACCTTCCAACCCGCCTCATGCTACTCCACCACCTCCTAGAGTAGGATCAGTCCTAGCATATCCCACTCTTCAGGACCTAAATATGATGCTCAAAGCATATTAGGCCAGAATCCAAGAAGTGCCAAATGTAACCGATCATGAAAAGTGTTACTCTAGGGCAGAACTAGAGCTTGAACGAACCAAAATTTGTGCTAAGATGGTGGAATTGGCTCAAAGCATGTTTGAAGCCAGTCGCCTCTTCAACATCTCTAGTTCAGCTAAGACGCAGTTGCACTTTGATGGACTACTAGAAAGATTGGAGAGGTTAATTGCACAATCAGAATAGGAACCCACCCCTCCAAGTAAGGGCAAGGCAAGTATGAGGGCAAGCCTTCCCGCCCAGGAAGCCTATGTGCCTAACTCTACGGAGCCAGACACATCTTCTTCTATGAATCAGTTCACACCAAAATTCCTTCGAGAGATTCAAGAAGACAAATGGGCTAAAGAAAGTGAAGTCCCTCCTCCTATTGAACTTGTGGATGATGCACATGACCAATTCCCACAAGACATCCCATCCATTTATGAAGAGCAGGAGAGCACCCAGTCTCAAGAGAGATTAGACTTTGAGTCTAATTCTTTACATGAATTACCCCACTTCACAGGCCCATGGGAAGCTAAGTCCACTTGTATGAGAGCACCCACAGTCATGGTCAGAAACGAAGACTCGATAATACCTAGGAATATGGAGGTAGTGAAAAACACTAAAGTGCAGTGTAACCTCACTTTAGAAGAGCTACTCAAAGTAAGGCCAGAGCTATGGAAACATGTAGCCAAACAAGTACCAGAGATAGCAAAACCTCGTTCCCAGGTTGGATCTCATCGCACAGTGCCAGAGATACCTTTGGACAAGATAGGAGACATGAGTGAAGGGGAAGAAGGAAACACTTATCTTCCCATCACCCATCAAGGATACATAACCAAGGAAATTCTGGACTCTTGTGTAGGAGTTGCAATTGCTACCACTTCCCTATGGAAACGTTGGGGCAAGCCAGCACTCAGGCCTATGAGGATGAAATTGCAGATGGCTGATGGTCACATAGAGAGACCCCTAGGTTTACTAGAAGGAATAACTCTCACTACATGTGGTGTAGAGTTTGAGCACACGTTTGCTATCTGTGATTTTAGCAAGAACCATGCCTATGAGATGATTTTTGGAAGACCATTTATGCACCAGTTGCAAGTGGTACAAGATTGGGGAACCAATTCCTTGTATTTGCAACACCTAGGTGTCACGACCAAGGTTAATCTCAAAGATTACTCTCATAGAGATGTCCCTCCTATCCAATGGAACCCCATCCATAGAGCCAAAGATGATACAGAGTCTGTTCATTCCATGGGATCAGGATCCTCATGGATGCATGAAGACACTCACCTATGGATGTGTAAAGTGGCAGTGGAAGAAGAGAAGAGAGAAAAGGCCAGAGAGATAGGTGCAAAAGAAACCCATAGATCCATTCAAGACCCAGCCTATGCACCTGTAGTATTTCCTGATGAAGAATTTGAACCCCACGGCTGGGCAGAGATCCTAGCAACCATGGATGTAGCCATCAATGAAGAACAATGGACACCACAATGTGATAAGGATGGCTATGACATATCAGTTTTCTCCATAAATCCAATCATGGGAGACGCAGTTTTAGAAGAGTGCAAACCTAGCCCTGATGCATTTGAGGATGCAAGTGACTCCGATCTAGGCTCAATCATTATGGACCCACCTTTTGCATCAGATGAAGAATACTTCTATGAAGTAGAATTTCAGCCCCAGGGACATGGAGAGCTTACAAATGATGTGAGATTAGCCACACAAGTGACCCCTAAGGATCAGGGAAAGAAAAGAAAGAAGAGAGAAGTCACACCAGAAGAGGAAGAATCTTTGTTTGAGGTCTTGGAAAATTTTAAAAAGTATGAGATAGATGATAGGAGAGTCATGATCAGAATGCCTAAACGAGAGGCACAATCAGGAGAGGCCTATGATAACAAAGAAACCACCAAAAAAATAGTGGTAGCCCTAGAAGAAGGAGAGGAGAGATGCACTTACATAGGACATGACCTAACAAAGGAAGAAGAGCATGCGCTAATAGCCTTGCTTAGAGAATACAGAGATGTATTCGCTTGGAGTTACAAGGATTTGAAAGGTGTAGACCCGGACATATGCTCACACACAATCCCCATGACCTCAGATGCTAAACCTTCTAAGCAAAAGCCATACACATACAACGATAATTATGCTGCCAAGGTCAAAGAGGAGACAGATAGACTGGTAGAAGCTGGATTTATTTATGAAATTGAGCACACTGAGTGGGTATCCCCCATTGTAGTGGTGCCCAAGAAGAATGGAAAGCTACGTGTGTGCATTAACTTGAAGAAGGTTAATGCAGCCACTATTCGGGACAACTATCCGCTTCCTATCACTGAGCATCTGTTAGAAAGAGCAGTAGGCAAGGAATTGTACAACTTCCTTGATGGATTTTCTGGCTACAATCAGGTAGCCATTGCTCCCGAGGACCAGCATAAGACTGCTTTTGCCACAGAATGGGGCATATTTGCCTTTAGGGTAATGCCATTTGGGCTTACCAATGCTCCTGCAACCTTCCAAAGATTGATGTGTCATATGTTCAAAGAGTTCTTGAGGAAGAATTTAGAGGTCTATGTTGATGACCTCTGTGCTCATTCCAACATTAGACAAACCCATATCCATGAACTCAGAAAAATCTTTGACAAATGTCGAGAGTATCAAGTCTGCATGAACCCAAAAAAGTGTGTTTTCATGGTCAGGCAAGGCAAGATCCTAGGGCACATAGTGTCAAAGAATGGCATATCCATTGATGAAGAGAAATTGAGAGCCATAGCAGAGCTACGTAGGCCAAAGAATGTCAAGGAAGTACAAGCTTTCATGGGGCATTGTGGTTATTACCGATGGTTTATACACATGTATGCCATCATAGCAAAGCCTCTGTACGGACTTTTGACCAACTTTGAGTGGACTGATGAATGTGAGAATTCCTTCAATGAGCTTAAACGGCGATTATGTTCAGCACCAATCTTGACCACACCAGATTGGAATAAACCTTTTCATGTTCATGTAGATGCATCCAATTATGCTTATGGGTGTGTACTCGCGCAACCTACGGGCGAAGGTAATATGGATGTTCCAATTGCCTATGCTAGTAGACAGTTGAATGCAGCTGAACGAAATTATACCACCACTGAACGAGAGGGATTAGGCATGGTATATGCAGTTAAAACGTTTAGACACTATTTGCTTGCAAACAAGTTTAAATTTTTTACCGATCATCAGGCATTATTGTACTTGGTAAACAAACCATGAAATACAAGCCGATTAGTAAGATGGTTTCTCTTACTAATGGAATATGATTTTGAAGTTGTGGTAAGGAAAGAAAGGACTCACTTGAGAGCAGACCATCTCTCTAGGCTCACTTCTGGAGAAGCCCCACAGGGAGTATCAGATGACCTCCCTGACGCTTACTTGTTTAACTTAGAAGCTGTGCCTCAGTGGGCTAAGCCATTAGTGCCAATATTGACATATGGGCCTAATCACCCAGTCATAAACACTAAAGATAGAGAGGTATTAAAGGCCCAAAAGTACCACATCATGGCAGGAAGCATGTACAAACAAACAGATCAAGGGATCCTAGCTTGTTGTGTGGAAGAGGATGAGTACGCTAAATGGTTGCAATTGGCACATGTAGGTGCATTAGAGCAACACTACTCAAAACAACGAACCCTACACACACTAAGGAGACTTGGAGTGCATTGGCCTACTATGGAAGCTGATGTACATAAGCTGTGTAAAGAATGCCTAATCTGTTGCACTAAACCACCTGTGGAGCATGCCACTCTTTATCAAGTGTCCATAGTGCCAGATTGGAGTGAACCATTAGTAGATTTCCTAAGGACGAGAACATTCCCTCAAGGTATGACATTGGCCAGACAAAGAAGTCTAGAACAAGAAGCCCTAGATTACTCACTCATTGGTGATAATCTATACAAGCGTGGTAAAGATGGTTACCTGAGACTATGTGTCCATGAGAGTGAATATCTCAAGATCTTGGGAACTGCTCACCAAGGTGTAGCAAGAGGACATTTTGGGCGAGACCGGGTGATCAAGGCAATACTATTTGCGGGCCTCTGGTGGCCAACCCTTCACATGGATGCACATACCTATGTGAAGAGGTGTGATGTCTCTCAGAGAACTCAGTACCCTATACGCAAGGATGAGATGCCACTGAAACCTATGATGGGTGGAGGAGCATTTTCTAAGTGGGGAATAGACTTCATAGGTCCTATTAATCCCCCAGCAAAGGGTTCACATGTTGAATACATCATTGTTTCCACAGACTATCTAACAAAGTGGGTAGAGGTAAAAGCTACGGCTAAGAACGATGCTCAGCCGACTGCTAAGTTCTTATTTGACAATGTGTTCACTAGATACGGGCTACCCATAGAGCTAGTCAGTGATAGAGGCACACACTTCTTGAATGAAGTTATTGAAAATCTTCTCCAAGAGTGCTTGGTAGTGCACAAGAAGTTTGCTCCCTATCACTCACAAGCTAATGGGCAAGCTGAAAGCACAAATAAGATTTTGTGCAATGTGCTGACCAAATTAGTGAATAATAAACTCTCTGATTGGGACAAACAACTACACCATGTTGTTTGGGCATACAGAGTTGCCTATAAAACGGTACTCCAAGCCACTCCCTTTTAGATGGTATTCGGTCAAAATGCAGTGCTACCATTGGACTTCTCTATACCTACACTAGAAGTAGCACATGAGCATGAATGGATGGGTCATGATCTCTCTTCAAGGATTCTTGATCTGGAACGACTAGGTGAAACCAGACTAAGAGCGACAACGGGAATATATGCAGCTAAGAAAAGACAAAAGGCATACTTTGATGCCCATGTTAAGGATAAAGGCTTGAAGGCAAGAGATTTAGTTTTAGTCTACACCTTGAAGCAACATGCAAGAAAATTAGAGAAACGTGGCTATGGACCTATGATCATAAATAGGATCTCAACCAGTGGAGCAGTTCAACTCGCTACACTGGAAGGTGATGTTCTCCCTAGCTATATAAGCGGATGCAGAGTCAAGTTATATCAAGAACCTCTGACAGAGGAGATGCTAAATCGACTCAACACTGCCAAAAAACGCAAAGAAGAAGAAAAACGACTTCGAGAAGAGGCACAGGCAGAAGCATTGGAATGCATCCGAAGGATGAGGTTGCGAAGATTGGGTAGAGATCAGGCCAGGGTAGATGACTATGCGGACGCAGGTTATCATATGGCAATGTGTGAAGTCTCAGGAATAAGTTCTCATAGAATAATTGATAGACGACCTTTTGTAACCTTAGAGATAGGACAAGGAAAGGGTGCAAGGACTGTAAGAGCCTTGATTGACTCAGGTGCAGCCACTAGTGTTGTTAAATTTTCTTACTGTCAAAAGTTGAAATTAACTGCCAATCTTATAGAGGCATATCTCATAGGATTGGGAGGTGTGGAAACCCCTTGCATGGGCGAGGTGGAACTTCCCCTCTACATTCAAGACGAAGTAATGACAGTTAAAGTGCTAGTGTGTCAAGATGAGGACCTCACGGAGCCTCTTGTCTTGGGTCAAGACTGGATCTATGATCATGCAGTCAACCTAAACCTACGAAGTGGACTCCTTCAGGTCTAGGTAAATCAGAATCGCATTACAATTGAGTTAGAAAATGAAGCACTCAAGAAATTAGACAAGGCACACACCCTTGGTCCTTCCAGGGATACACATGAAGATGACCATGTTGTTCTTGTCCAAAAGTGTGTGATGCAAAGGAATGATGATTTCAATCAAGAAGTTAGGGGCACAATGGAACTCCCTTCTTTTCCAGAGACCAGAGGGATGCAACAACCAAAAACGGATGGAGCAGAGTAATACCTATGCTGGAGGTCAAAAGAACGTGCGAAACAGAATGTCTCAACCATTGAAACAATTGTGGGTGCAGAAAGGCGAACACACTGTTGCGATCAAGCCAACCACACGGGCAAAACTTCTTATTAATAATCAACAACACGACACTAATAAGAAGTCTTTCAAAAATTCTTCTGCGAAAGTAAAGTCTATTTGGGTACCCAAGAAGTCAATGAAGGCCATCCCACAAGCACGACAAATTTGGGTGCCTAAGGCTTGCTTGCGAGCTCAAATAGTTACACCGAGGCCACACCATGTACAACATGGTTCACTAACTCAAACATCTGATACCCTTTCTTATACAACATGCACGGACACACATTGTTCCATGAGCACAATCAGAATCACTTGTAAATGGGTCCTTAAAAAGCCTCATTTCCAAGTAGACACTCCTGAAAAGCCCTCCAGAGTCTCCACAAAATCAAGACCAACAGCAAATCAGTTTGTTTGGAAGCCCAAAACGTGTAATAAACCCCCCGACCCTCATTTGTAAATTCATAACCACATACTCACTACATCACTCATACACCACATCTTTCCATTTAGCTCTTAGGAATATCCATTCACTAACTACACACACGATCCCCAAGCACTTATTGACCTACAAACCTCTCACTAAAATCATGTTAATGTTGTAATGGGGACGCATGAACGCTTGGTGTCCATTGGCAATGTTAACATTCATTTGTCTATTCTCACAGAACCGGTGACCAGTCTCTTCACCATGGCCGAGGCAGGAACTAGCTCCCAGGCAGGCACCAGCCCCCAAATCGTGGACATTGAAAGTCTTCCCATTGAAGAGGAATTGAAGGAACGCCCTGTGGCATTGAGGGCATTACACGCCATACCAATTCAGAATCCTCCACAGGGGCACACAATGCCGGTCAGCAAAAACTCACATTGGTTCAGTGATGTGGCCGGATCTCTGGGTGAAGGCACTTACATGTGGGAGGCTGAGATAGAGTTCAACGGGCGATGGGGCAGATATCATTTTTTCACCAGGGAATTTGAGAGGCTTCAGAATGATGAAGGTTTGAAACCCATCTGGAAGAAGGCTGGACTCTACGACTATTTCAAGGCTCAGTTACCCAAGCCAGATTTTCTACGATGTTCGTACTTAGTTAGCACTCTGACCCCTAGTAAAGAGAAAAAGGGATATAGTACCTTCGTTCTACCATCACTTACCAGAGGTAATGAATTAAAGTGTTTCAAATTGACGAACAACTTGGTGAGGGAAGCTCTTGACATGAAAGGCATGCATATCCCCACCGAAAAAGAGACGATGGTCCCGGATAACATGAAAAACAGGAACCTGACTAAGCTCAAAGACATGGTAGCAATGACACCCACAATCACCATCCACTTGCGAATGGTCATGCAACATTTCGCGTTCCCAGCTCAAGAGCGGTTCACCATGCCACCCAAGAAGATATGGTTCAGTCTGTATTTGGCAAATGCCTTTAACTTGACAATCAACATGCCGCATTGGATTATCGACCAAATCCACTTGGCACATCAACGGTGGTATAAAAAGCAAAAGTCGGTACTGTATGGATGTTGTGCCCTCACCAGGATTGTGTATAGATGTTTGGCTTATGATGTGCCGGTTCAAAGGGCATTAATTTGGACCAGGGTACACGAATTTCAACGTAGACTATCAACCGCAGGGCCGCCATCAAAGAAAATGAGAGGCGCAGTTCAGATGCCATGTGCACAAGCCCGCGGTGCGACACTGATACCTGAGACAACTCCATGACTTCCGAGGCGTGTACAACCCTTCACTATCAGATTACCAAGACACAGCACTGATGGACCGAATCTGGTGTTTCCACCTGTACCAACCAACCTAGAGTTTCCTCACGGATTCACATTAGAAGACCTAACTGATGAGGAGGTAGCCAAGATAATCGAGGCGGTTAACGCGGAAGTCGAGGCAGAACAGGCAAGCGACCAGCAGACAGTCGCAGACCAACCCCATCCAGTCCAACCAAGAGTAGTTGAAGTGGAGGATGAAGAAGAAGAAGAGCAGGAGGAGGAACGAGGAGGACAAACAGAGGAAGAAGAGCAGGAATATGAACAAGAAGTTCTACAGGAACTTGAGGGTGCCCCGGCTTATACGAAGGAATTGAAAAAACTGTATGATACCATCAACAGAGTTCAAGAATAGCACAAACTGTCCCTGGCAGCAGGAAAAGCCCTCATGAACCAAATCCTTGAAGAGGAAGGTGTGGATGAGCAATACCGAGCAACCCTGGATATGATTTTTGATGCGTTGGGGGTACCTGAGATGGTGCATACAGCTCTTGCACACTCGAGAAGATTGGAGCGACGATATGGCAGACGCCCCCCTCGATCAGGAAAACAAATGAATATCTTAGTATCAGAACCATAGGGCACCACATCCACAACCACGGGCACAGCTCATATCATTTAGGAAACTGAGGAAGCCCATACAACCAGTGCACCCCCATCACCCCCTTTACCACCTCTACCTCCAACTCCACCAACTTCACCTCCCACCACCATTGTAACCACTACTGTCAGCGCCACAGAGTCCACTGCCCATACCGAAGCACAGACTGTCAGTCAATCCACACAACCCACACAGCCTATCACCACCTCACTTGTATACACTACCACTGACACTGTAATTCTAACTGCAGCCACGGAAAACCCCCTTCCCCCGATCACACTTCCTGGCGGTTCATATTCACAACTACACACACCACTTTACACTTTCACCACCATCACCGCACCCACAGTTCCCATGTTCACAATCACCCCCACGACTACATCCACTTTTGACCTCATGGACATATCACCCACCTCTGCACCTCTCCCTCCCCCCATACGTTCACAATCTCCCATTCCCCCACCACCAACTTCACCCTTTTCGAGCACAGCATACACGCTCCCATTCCCCTTTACCTTCCCTTCTGCATTCAACACCTTTCCCGCATCCACTCCTATTAATAATGTATTTAATAACATGTACCAGTGTATGTCTCAGCTGCAACAACATTATCAGCACCTAGATGCTTAGCATACAAGTCTGTTCAGAAGCCATGAAACATTACAAGGATGATTCATTGACTTAGAGAGGGAAAAGCGGCTACTACAACAACAGTATGTCACTTTACAAGAACAACATGAGCAGTTAGTGGCCAATCCACCCCAGTCAGATGCGGAAGAAAAACAACAACTTGATGAGCTGCTACACTCCCAGATAACAAAGAACCTCAAGCTTCGATGCAACCTGGCCTTATTACGGAAACACATGTCTACAGCACTTGAGGAAAATAAACGACTACAGAGACAGAACGAAGAAAACGTGGAAGCAGCAATGGAGGGTTCACCACAGGAAATCGACCCAGAGAAATTCAAGGCTATCCCATCTAGAAATATGCAAATCGTCTTGGAAACCCACGCCGACCTCCTGGAAGCCCATGCAACATTAGAAAGAGAAAGAGATGACTTATTAAAGCAACTGGCAACCCAGCAGGAGTCACCAAGCAAAGTCACAACTGAAGCCGACACATCTGAAGAAGTCGCAAAACTCAGAGCAGAATTAGAAGAACTGCGAAATAGAGTTCTACAATACGAGCATCAACCCTCTCCCCTAGTGGAACCAGAACCTGAAGACTTAGTGCCAATTCAAGTGGAGGAGATCTTTGAAGACCCATACGTTCCCATGCCAACACCCGGAGGTAAGCAAATAGAAGAAGGAATGGACACGATTGAGATCGAAGCGCCTGAATGGATGCAAAGGTTGGAAAAGGTTGCTACAACCCATGATGAGAGAGTTGCAGTTCAGATAGCGTCTATGTCACGACTGGAAGAAGTCGTCATAAAATCAGATTACTTTAGAAACCTCTCCCATCATAGGTGGATTGGCACGTTTGATGATCTGTATGTTCCATTCTGTGTATTAATGGCAGATTACAATGCTGAAATCAAGCAACGCACAATAAAAGAACCAACCTCGGCGACACAGTTTGCACCGGATGATATCCCTGCAAGTGCCAAGCAAGGGAATATACATCAACCTACTTGGAGGATCTTCCTGCTTGAAACCTACCCTGAGATGAATCGCACATGGAATAACATGCCTCTATATATCAAGTATAATCCCTGCTACTGCCCTGTCTTTCGAAGAAGGTCTTGGCCAGAGTACACAAAAACAGTTTTGACGGTTAAAGGATGTGAAAAGTGGTTAAATTATGTGTACCTAGCACCTCCTAATGGCCAACCCACAGTCAACTACATGATTTCAACCATCCGACACTGGGCAGTCCGGTTCAAGAATGTCCCAAATGTCATGGCACATATGTGCCTAAAAATTTTTGAGCTCATGCTGATTACATTCAGGACATTTAAGAACATCAAAGAACCTCATCTTTCAGCTATTGGATTTAATGAAGGGAATCAGGACCTTGTCTATGACATGAGCACCACGCCCTCCATTAACGTCGTCTATGCTCGGCATGCCCGTATAAAGTATCTACCTGCTTGCTTCAAACAGGCGTTTGAAGAAATGTTTATCACGGGGTTCTGGGAATATCATTCAGAGATATTCATTCCCAGACCACCTCATTTATTACAGTTATTTGCCGTGGAACAAGCTCTCCATTCAGAAAAGCTACGTATACCACATCCAGATGTTCCCGGGCCTATAGATTGGGATGCCCTACTCACTGACTTGGCCAAAGGATTGAGAATTGCGGAACATCACTTAGCACAAGACGTTGTGGAGTACTACATCCAACGACCCACTCAACAAGGGTCTGTCAGAGACGACAGACGCAAGAGAGGGGGGGGGTGTTAGCAGTAGTCAAGGAACTGAAGGACTAACAAGACAAGGAAGCGTACGAAGGGAGTCAAAGCGAAGAGAAGGTACAAGGAGACAGAGTAGTCAAAGAAGATCGGGCAAGTAGGCCATTATTTTTTCAAGAAGCTAAAGCATATCAAAGAGGTGGACACATAAGGAGAAGGAGCAAGTAGGGAGCTCAAAGATGTGTATGTCAAATCGTTAGAGGAAATCCCTACAAAAATAGTGATTTTCATCACTAAAAGCCATTGTAAATACCATTTCATATTTTTGTAGCTCCATTTTGTGCAAGCCAAGGAGTCCTTGAGCTTGAGGAGCATTAGAAGTAGCTACCTACGAGTTTTCATAATTTTTAGACTCCATTTGAGCCTTCAAATGGGACCTAGAACCTAATTTTTAACTAGGCCGGATGCTAGGTCTGGACACGGCCAAAACCTAGTCAAAAACTATAAATAGAGCTAGAGAGCTCATTTTTGGGGTAAGCTTGTAATTGATTTGAACTTGTATGAGCTTTTTGAAAGTAATCTAAAGAACTCCATTGCTTCTCACTCTTTGTCTTGCCTTGTGTGCGTGTGTGTGTGTATGTGTGTGCATGTTAGTGTGCTTCGCACTCACGCACTTGTGCCTTCACTTGCTCGAGGTCATCATACCATCCTCATGTCTTCTCGGATTGACATTAAAGGAGGTGCTACTCATCACTGAGCTACAATATAGGTTATGCTCTCTAAGTTTCTGTAAAGTCTTTCTGAGATGCAATGCATGTTCGTCATCATCCTTAGAATACACAAAAATATCCTCAAGAAAGACTAATATAAATTCATCGAGATATTCATGAAACACATTATTCATCAAAAAAATAAATGTTGCAGGAGCATTTTTCAATCCAAGAGGCAAAACTGTAAACTCATAATGACCATATCGTGTTCTAAAAGTGGTTTTAGGTATGTCCTAAGACTTTACTCTAGTTTGATGATACCCTGATCTTAAGTCAATTTTAGTGAATACAGTGGCACCACTCAATTGACTCAACAATTCATCTATGTGTGGAAGTGGATACTTGTTCTTAACAGTTTTCTTAATCAATCCCCTATAGTCCATACAAAGTCTCTATGAGCCATCTTTCTTTTTCTGAAACAAAATAGGTGCTCCCCAAGCTGAAGCACTAGGTCCTATCAACCCCTTCTTCAATAGATCATCCAGTTTGAGCTTCAACTCTTTCAATTTATCAATACTAAACCTATAAGGTGCTCTAGCATAAGGCTCACTTCCTGGATAGAGGTCTATGGCATGGCCAATTTTTCTTTGAGGAGGCATGCCTGACAGATTATCAAGAAATACATATGCGTACTCATCTAAATGTTTTCTAACATATTCAGGTATTTCTTCTTCTTTCTTCTTCTCTTCAAGGTCATTCACATAAACCAAATATGTCTCACAACCGTATCAAATACCCTAATCAACTTTATAGCAAAAACAAGAGGAAAACTTGAATTACACTTGCCTACTAGATGATGTTCCTTCCCCTCTATTTTCAAAGTAAGGATCCCACTTTCACAATCATTCACGACACTGTTATGATTTAACAAGTCGATTCCAATGATTACATCACATTCTCTCATTTCAATCACATGGAAGGTACCTTAAAACTTATGTTCACCTAAAATAAAATCAAGATTCTCAATACAACCTCGTGTATAGTGTATCCTACCATTAGCCATCTATACAGGTCTTTTGGTCTACATCTCAATATGCAATCCTAAAGCCTCTACCAACTTAAGTGAAAGGAAACAATTTGCACTACCCGAATTAATCAAGAAACTAATCTTACATGAGGATATGTCCCCCATACTCCTAATCACTGATGCCCTTGAATAAGAAGAAGTTGTCATTCATTGAAGTCTAGGGTTAGAACACTTACCTTGATCATCCGCTTCCTCAATCATTATGTTTTCTTCTTGTAAATGAGCTATCTTTGCTTGTATAGAATGGTTGATGGCCTTGTTTAGACATTGAAAAGTGTGATGTCCAAGTTCTCCACATCAAAAGCAAAGTCCCAATCTTTTAGCCCGCTCCAAGAAATCAGAATCATGTTGCCAATGCACAGGTTCTCTCTTCTTAGGTGTAGCCATCTGCTTTGGCTTAGTTTCTTGTCCTTGACCATTAATAGAGTTAGTCAATTTTTGTCCATTCTGATTTACTGAAATAGGTCTTGGGGGTCGATGTCCTATTGAGATAAGCCTTGATTTGGATGCCTTTTTCATAGTAGACTTCTCCATCTTCTCAAAGTTTTCTCCTCTTGCAACTGCATCAAAACAATCTACACATCCGGACCGCTTTACTTGATAGTGAAGCTCTTCTTGCAAACCCTCAATAAATTTTCTCTTCAAGGCATCTCCAGAAACTTCTAGTGCATACTTATGTAAGCGTAAAAATTTCTTCTTATATTCTTCAATAGACAAGTTATGTATATCATCCTCATGTTGCTTAAAGGAGTAGAATTCTATTTTCTTTTCCATTCGATAATGTGGACAACAATAACGATTATGTGCTTGCTCTCGAAAATCTGTCTAGAGGATCGGACCTTCACGTGTTCTTATCTGCATATATGATTTCCACCATAGTTTGGTGACTCCTCCTAGATCTAGAATTACCACCTTTGCTTTTGATTCCTCATTAAACACGTGCAGATCAAAGAAATCTTTGAGTTCCTCAATCCATGCTTCAAGATCCTCTCCAATTTTCTTCTCACCATAATATTCATTTATTTTCGCTCTTTTAAACACTTGCTTAAGTGCATATTCTCCTGCATCATCATCATCTTCAGGTCCATGTTGTCATCTAGATCTACATGTATTTGATGTTCCTGCACCATCATCACTTTCATCATTGAGGTCCATGAAAGCATTTGCAGTACCCTCTTTTTGCTTGTTGGATCTTTATTTATGTAATTCTACATTCAATCTTGGGATAAGCTCCTCTTGTTCTTCTATCTTCTTCTTCAAAGCTTGCATCTTGTCCCAGAATCCAACTCCGCTCTGATACCACTTGTAACAAGTCTCATAATCTTCAATCACAATCCCACATAGAATAATAGAATTTGGCCCAAAAAGATATAAAGAGGAAAA
This sequence comes from Ceratopteris richardii, assembly GCA_020310875.1. Taxonomy (NCBI): domain Eukaryota; kingdom Viridiplantae; phylum Streptophyta; class Polypodiopsida; order Polypodiales; family Pteridaceae; genus Ceratopteris; species Ceratopteris richardii. The sequence continues at coordinate 6,473,583 of CM035422.1, read as the reverse complement.
ACAGACTATACATAGAACAAGAAGAGAGAGAACTTTATTATCTATGCAGATTTACAAGTAGGTTAGATCTGCATTACAAAATCTATCAAACAGCTTTAATGTGAAGCCTCATCCACGCGAACACCCCCAAGCTGATCTCAATCCCAATCCCAATCATAATCACAATCTCAATCCGAATCTCAATCTCAATCACAATCTCAGAAGCTGAAAACGATCATGATCAATGTACGACCATCCTCCTTCCCTATCTCTCAGTCTTCGTCTTTTTGGACCTCCACCTTTCACTAGTGCACGACTAATCATGCCTTCCTGGACATGCACTCTCAGAATCTGCATGCTCCAAGATAGCATCTTTTCGCATATCTCATGCAAGACTTCCAGACCACCCATGCATCTACTTTTCATATCCACCTCAAGAATTGTACCTGCAAAAATAGAGATGATCCGTGCAACACACTCACACACATGTCAATCACCCATAATAACCCATATACCCATGTGTGTTTTCTAAATTGAAGAACATGAATAAGATGAATCAAGGCTCCTCTTTTTTTTTAGTGTCAAAAAATGGCACTTTTCCAATCCCTATAAATCAAAAACGATGAGGAATTAGTTTAATCTTATGGGACATAGAAATATTCAATTCTTCAATCTGTACAATAGTGTTAGAGATGCCTTAGGTCCAAATCTGCTTCAAGATATCACTTTTGGGCCTTGCAAAATGGGAAATTCTAGAGAGATGAAAAAACATGAAAAATCTCTTCATCAAACAATCTTCATGCGACCAAATGAGACATATAACATAGCAACTACAAAAAATTCAATTAGGTAAAGTTTTTCTACTAAGAGTACTCTACCTTTCTCTCATACAACACTTTTTCAAATTCCTTCATCTTCATGCTCATATTTAACACACAACTTTCATGCAACAACTTTCTAGAGAGAGAATGTAAAATCTTATTGCTAGAAAATTTTGTAGACATGATTAGAATATCCTAAACATAAAATTTCATTATTACTTACACATCTTTTTTTTTTGGGGAGGGGGGGGGGATCAATGTGGCATCTTACAATTCTCCCCCTCTTTTAAGAACTCTGTCCTTAGAGTTGGAAAGAAGGATCATGTTCCATAAACTCATCTAAACCAACCCATGTTGAATGTTCAATAGGATATGCAAACCACTTAACTAAAATTTCCACTTTTTCACGATTCTTAAGATGTCTAATTCTCCAATCCATTACAACTTCTGGTTCCAGCTCAAAAGCGGCATCTTCCTTCAACTTAGATTTTTTGTGCAAAACGTGATCAACATCAAGAATATACTTTTTAAGTAACCCAACATGGAAAATTGAATGAATTTTCAAAGTGTTAGGAGGTCAAGTAAATATGCAACAAGACCAATTTTCGCTAAGATTTTAAAAGGACCAGCATAACGTGGAGACAATCGAAAATCTTTGCCTAAAATCAAATTTGATTTAGAAGGATTCACTTTCAAAAAAACAAGATAATTTGTTCTAAATTCCAAGGGTCTCTTTTTGAGATCATGATATAATTTTTGACATTTCTGTGCATCTTTCATGTTCTTCCTTACCTTATTTAGCTCCAAACCCATGTTTTCAAGCATCTGTTTGGATACCTCAACCTTATTTTGTGAATTAAAAAGTGAATGAGGCAGCAAACAATTATAGCCATACATTGCTTCAAAAGGTTTCATCTTAATAGATGAATGTCATGCACTATTATATGCATACTCAACCAAAGGCAAATACTCACTCCAATTGTTCTGCTTATCAGTTACATACATACGTAACATATCCTCAAGTAATTCTGAGTCCTAAACCTTTATGCAATTCAATTTCTGTTTTATCCATTGATTTTGATATTTGAAAAGAATTAAAAGAAGATTTATTTTATGCCACAATCTTGAAATTTTTGGATAAAAATTCCAGGTTCTATGTTTCAAGGAAAATTTCATTTGAAAAATAATGATTTGTAGTGTAATTCTCGTTTATGTATTTCTTCTGAATCTATTTTGAAAGAAAAGATTCTGCATGATTGTCATGATGCACCTTTCTCTGCACACCATCTTTTCTACGACATGCAAAACTAAGAGCTTCATATTACTAGCCACATATGAAATATGTTATTAAGAGGTATGTGAAAGAATGTTTGAAGTGTCAACATGTTAAGGCTAAATTTAAAAGGAGTCCTCGCGTGTTACAACCATTAGATATGCCTAATAAAAAATGGGAATCCATCTCTATGGATTTCATAACAAAGTTGCCTGTGACTAGAAGTGGCCATGATACCATCTTTGTTGCCATGGACCATCTTACAAAGATGGGACATCTTCTTCCCATGAAGAAAACTGATAAAGCTTTGCATGTTGCTAAACTTTTCATAAAAGAAATTTTAATGTTACATGGTATACCTAAAAGTATAATTTATGATAGGGATGCAAGGTTTACAAATAATTTTCGGAAAGAAACATTTCAATCCACAAGAACAGAATTATGCGTGAGTATTGCATTTTATCCTCAAACTGATGGTGAGATCGAGAGGGTTAATAGGGTGCTTGAGGATATGTTACATATGTATGTGAATGATAAGTAGAACAATTGGACTGAGTATTTGCCTTTGGTTGAGTATGCATATAATAGTGCATGGCATTCATCTATTGAGATGACACCTTTTGAAGCAATGTATGGATATAATTGTTCGCTGCCTCATTCACTTTTAATTCACAAAATCAAGTTGAGCTATCCAACAAATGCTTGAAAACATGGATTTGGAGATAAATAAGGTAAGGAAGAACATGAAAGATGCATAGAAACATCAAAAATTATATCATGATCTCAAAAAGAGACCCTTGGAATTTAGAACAAATGATCTGGTTTTTTTTTAAGTTAATCCTTCCAAATCAAATCTGGTTTTAGGCAAAGATCGCCAATTGTCTCCATGTTATGCTGGTCCTTTTAAAATCTTAAAGAAAGTTGGTTGTGTTGCACATTTACTTGACCTACCTAACACTTTGAAAATTCATCCAGTTTTCCATGTTGGATTACTTAAAAAGTATGTTCCTAATGTTGATCACATTTTGCAGGACAAATCTAAGTTGAAGGAAGATGCCACCTTTGAGCTTGAACTAGAAGTTGTAATGGATAAGAGAATTAGACATCTTAGGATTCGTGAAATAGTGGAAATTTTAGTTAAGTGGTTTGCATATCCTATTGAGGATTCAACATGGGTTGGTTAAGATGTGTTTATGGAACATTATCCTTCTTTCCAACTCTGAGGATAGAGTTTTTAAAAGAGGGGGAGAATTGTAAGATGCCACATTGATTTTCCCCAAAAAAAGATGTGTAGGTAATAATGAAATTTTATGTTTAGGATATTCTGATCATGTCTGAAAAATTTTGTAGAAATAAGTTTTTACATTCTCTCTCTAGAAAGTTGTTGCATGAAAGTTGTGTATTAAATTTGAGCATGAAGATGAAGGAATCTGAAGAAGTGTTGTATGAGAGAAAGGTAGAGTACTCTTAGTAGAAAAACCTTACTTGATTGAAACTTTTGTAGTTCCTATGTTGTATATGTCTCATTTGGTCGCATGAAGATAGATTAATGAAGAGATTTTTCATGTTTTTTCATCTCTCTCTAGAATTTCCTATTTTGCAGGGCCCAAAAGTGTTATCTTGAAGTGGGTTTGAACCTAAGGCATCTCTAACACTATTGTACAGATTGAAGAACTAAATATTTTTGTGTCTCACAAGATTAAGCTAATTCCTCGCCGTTTTTGAGTTATAGGGCTTGGAAAAGTGCCATTTTTCGACACCTAAAAAAAAGAGGAGCCTTGATTCATCTTATACATGTTCTCGGATTTAGAAAATGCACATGGGTATATGGGTTATTTTAGGTGATTGACGTGTGTGTGACTGTGTTGCAGGGATCGCCTCTATTTTTGCAAGTACAATTCTTGAGGTGGACATGAAAAGTAGATGCATGGGTGGTCAGGAAGTTTTGCATGAGACATAAAAAAAAATTCTATCTTGGAGCATGTAGATTCTGAGAGTGCATGTCTTGGAAGGCGTGATTGGTTGTGTCCTAGAAAAAGGTGAAGATCAAAAATGACAAAGACGGAGAGATAGTGAACGAGGATGGTCATACATCAATCACAATCCTTTTCAACTTTTGAGATTGAGATTGGGATTGAGATTGTGATTGTGATTCGGATTGGGATTGATATCAGCTCGGGGGTGGTCCAATGGATGAGGATTTACATTGAAGGTATTTGATAGACTTTGTAATGCTGATCAAAACTACTTGTAAATCTACACATATAATAGAGTTCTCTCTCTTCTTGTTCTACGTATATTGTGTTTTTCCTCTTTATATCTTGTTGTGCCAAAGTCTATTATTCTGTGTTGGATTGTGATTGAAGATTAGGAGACTTGTTACAAGACACAAGACCTCCTCCTTGATTCCTAGTTTGAAGCAAATACATCAAGAAATAGTTAGGTTAGCAAGAAGAAGATCTGGACAATATTTGGAAAGATGCCCTATCCTAGAACTTTCCTCACCATCCAAACAAGCGGAATTATTCTTGGCTATCTTGTTAAGTGCAAAGTTATGATCCTATGTCTACTTAAAGGAGTCGAGGAACATAGAGCAATGCATACACATGTACATAGATATTGAGGACAACTTACGCAATGAGATAGAAGTTTTGAAGAGATATAAAGATCAAGATAGTTCAACCAATTCTACTTCAAGACCATCGACTTCCATTGATGAATTGGTTGAGAAAGTAGCCCAGAAGTTAGGAGTCTTGAGCAAACACACCCCGAAGATGGTCTCTATGAAAGGATGTTACAACTATGGAGGACCACATGGCAAATTTTCTCCCAATCATGGCTCAACCCCAAGGAAACCCTAATAGCCAATACTGCAGCATTAAGAGACGATACACTAACCACACTGCACAAGATTGCCCTTACAATAAACAAGTGGTTAGATAGAAATACCAACATCCATATCAACAGTTAAGGAGGTACTAGATTCCATACCAACAACCACCATACTTTAGTCCCCTAAAACCTTATCAACCTCCATACCAAGCTCAACAAAGACCTCAACCAGTGCTAGGGAGACAAAAGCCAAACTGATAGAAATTGCATCTCACACATACTTTCAAACCCCACCACCCACGTCACACCTGAACCATCCTTCTGTACTACCTCCACCGAGAGTAGCATTAGTCCTAGCATGACCTACTCTAGAAGATTTAGAAATGATGTTCAAGGCATATCAGGCCAAAATCTAAGAAGGTCCAAAATGTGGTAGAGCTAGAAAAGTGTTACTCTAGAGCCAACTTAGAAATTGAAAGGACTGAACTCTATGCAAAAATGATGAAACTACCTCAGACCATGTTTCAGGCTAGTCATCTTTTTAATTGCACTAACTCAGTCGAGACATAGTTGCATTTTGATGGATTGCTAGAGAGATTGGAAAGGATGATAGCCAAACCTAGGAAGTTAGCTACATCAAGGGTAAGTAATAGTGGAAGTGAAAGGCTAAGCTTACCCCCCAAGGAAGCTTTTACCCACAACTCCATGGATGAGGGAGTCTCTCCCTCACTGAGTCAGTATTCCCAAGAATTATTGAGAGAGATTCAAGAGAAGACATGGGCCAAGGAGAGCAAGAATCCTCCTTCCATTGAGATAGTGGATGATCTCCATGATCAATTCCCATAGGACATTCCCTCTATCTATGGAGAGCAGGAAGATGCACAATATTCCTACGAGCGATTAGACTTCAAATCTAATTCCCTGCATAAACTACCTCAATTCACAAGCCCATGGGAGTCTGAGTCTATTCACCTAAGAGCACCTATTGTCATAGTAAGAAATAAGGAACCGGTTATACCTAGGAACATAGACCTAGTAAAGAACACCAAGGTACAATGTCACCTCACCTTAGAGGAGTTATTGAAAGTGAAAGCTCAACTATGGAAGCATATGGAAAAACAAGTGTCAGAAGTAGCTAAACCACCCCCTCAAGTAGGGACACATAAGATAATGTGTGAGACACCCCTCTACAAGATTGGAGATATGAGTGAAGGAGAAGAAGGCAATACCTATCTCCTGATTACCTATCACGGCTATACCACCAAGAAAATTTCTGATTCAGGTGCAAGAGTTGCCATTGCTACCACCTCCTTATGGAAGCATTGGGGAAAGCAACCATGGAACCAACCAGGATGAAATTGCAAATGGCACATGATCACATTGAGAAGTCTCTAGGGCTACTTGAAGGCATAACTCTCACCACTTTTGATGTAGAGTTTGAGGACACATTTAACATACGTGATTTTAGCAAAAACCATGTCTATTAGATGATTTTAGGTAGACCGTTCATGCAGCAGTTGCAGATAGTGCAAGATTGGGGAACCAATTCCTTATACTTACAACACTTAGGTGTCACAAATAAAGTCAATCTCAAGGACTACTCACATAGATATGTAGCCCCTTTGCAATGGAACTCAGTCCATAGAACACCGGATGACATGGAGTCAGTAGATTCCATAGGATCAGGATCATCATGGATGCACGAGGACAACCATTTATGGATGTGTAAAGTTGCATTGGAGAAAGATAAAAAGGAAGTTCCTATAGATGTAGGTGCTAAGGAGAACCCTCGACTAGCTCAAATCCCATCCTATGCACCCATGGTGTTTCCATATGAAGAATTTGAACCCCATTGATGTGAAAAAATTCTAGCCACAATGGACATAGTTGTTAATGAAGAGCAGTGGACTCCCCATTACGATGAGCATGGCTATGACATTTTAGTTTTTACCATGGTACCAATCATGTGTAATTTGATTATTAAAGAATATGAACCGAGTGTGAGTAAACTCAAGGAGGATAGTGATAAGGATGAAGATTCCATACTCATGGAGCCTTTCTATGCTTCTGAGGAAGAGTACCTCTACTTAATAGATGCTAGGACTATGAAGCAGGAAGACAAAAAGGGGAATAGAAATTGAAAGAGACAAGAGATGATCAAACTAAGAGCAAAAAGAAAAAGAGACATCCCACCTCACACGTAGAAGAAGAAACGACCTTTGAAGTTCCAAAAAACTTCAAAAAATATGAGATAGAAGATTAAAAAGTCATGATACAAATGCCTAACAAAGAAGCACTCACAGGTGTAGCCTATGACAACAAAGAGAAAACCAAGAAAATCGTTGTGACCATAGAAAATGGTGAAGCAAAATGTACATACATAGGACATGATTTGATCAAAGAAGAAGATAAAGAGTTGATTGCATTACTAAGAGAATATAGAGATGTGTTTGTGTGGAGCTATAAGGACTTGAAAGGAATAGACCCAGACATCTACTCCCATAGAATTCCCATGTCTTTAGAATCCAAGCCCTCTAAACAAAAACCTTACACTTATAATGATAATTAGGTAGGAAAAATCAAAGAGGAAATTGATCACTTAATAGAAGCCGGATTTATTTAATTGAGCATACAAAATGGGTGTCCCATATTGTGGTCATGCCCAAAAAGAATGGAAAGTTACATGTGTGCATTAACTTAAGAAAATTTAACACCACCAGCAATAGAGATAGCTATCCAATTCCTATCACCGAACACTTACTAGAATGTGTAGCAAGCAAGGAAGTATACAGCTTCCTTGATGGATTCACTGGCTACAACCAAATGAGCATTGCCTCACAAGACCGACTGTAGCTCAGTGATGAGTAGCACCTCCTTTAATGTCAATCTGGGAAGACGTGAGGATGGTATGATGACCTCGAGCAAGTGAAGGCACAAGTGCGCGAGTGAGAAGCACACTAACATGCACACACACGCGCACACAAGGCAAGACAAAGAGAGAGAAGCAATGGAGTTCTTTAGATTACTTTCAAAAAGCTCATACAAGTTCAAATCAATTACAAGCTAACCCCAAAAATGAGCTCTCTAGCTCTATTTATAGTTTTTGACTAGGTTTTGGCTTTGTCCAGACCTAGTGTCCGGCCTAGTTAAAAATTAGGTTCTCTACCCTATTTGGAGGTTCAAACGGAGTCTAAAAAATGTGAAAACTGATAGGTAGGTACTTCTAAAGCTCCTCAAGTTCAAGGACTCCTTGGCTTGCACAAAATGGAGCTACAAAAATATGAAATGGTATTTACAATGGTTTTTAGTGATGAAAATCACTATTTTTGTAGGGATTTCTTCTAACATTTTGACATACATTTCCTGGAGCTCCCTACTTGCTCCTTCTTCTTGTGTGCCCAACTCTTTGATGCCTGAAAAATTTAAATGGCCTACTTGCCAGATCTTCTTTGACTACTGTGTCTGCTTGTGCTTTCTCTTCGTTCCGACTCCCTACGTAGGCTTCCTTGTCTTGTGAATCCTTCAGTTCCTTGACTACTGCCAACACCCCCCCCCCTCTCTCGCATGTGTCGTCTCTGACAGACCCTTGTCTAGCTGTGCGTTGGACATAATATTGAACAACATCGGCAGCGAGGTGGTGTTCTTCCAATCGTAGCCCCCGTGCTAGGTCTGTTAACAATGCATCCCAATTCACTGGTCCTGGGACGTCCGGATGTGGCACCCGCAATTGTTCTGAATGGATGGTTCTTTCCATAGCAAATAAGTGGAGGAGATGTGAGGGCCTGGGTACAAATATTTCTGAGTGATATTCCCAGAATCGTGTTACGAACATCTCCTCAAATGTCTGTTTAAAGCAAGTTGGGAGGTACTTGATTCTGGCGTGCCAAGCATATATTACCTCTATTGATGGGGTGGTGCTCATGTCATATACCAGATCTTGGTTGCCTGTAAGAAAGCCAACTCCTGAGAAGTGGGCGTCTTTAATATTCTTGAATGTCCTGAATGTGATCAGCATTAATTCAAAGATTTTCATGCACATTTGGGCCATCACATCGGGGGTATCCCGTAGTCGAATGCTCCAGTGATGGATGGTAGAAATCATATAATTCACAGTGGGAGGTCCTTGTGGAGGTGCTAGATAAACATAATTTAACCACTTTGCACAGCCTTTGATGTTCTTGACAGCAATGGTAAACTCTAGCCAGGTGCATCTGCGAAAGATTGGAACATAACAGGGATTGTATTTAATAAAGAGTGGCATATTAGTCCAAGTACGAACCATCTCTGGGTAGGTCTCGAGAAGACGGATCCTCCAGGTGGGTTGATGAATGGATCCTTTTTTAGCACTCTCTGGGATATCATTGGACCCAAATTGTGTGGCGAAAGTTGGAGGTTTGCCACATCGACGTTGGATCTCTATGTTGTAATCTGCCAGGAGTACACAGTATGGCACATACTGATCGTCGTTGGTGCCGATCCATGTATGATGAGACATACTGCGGAAATATTCTAACTTTATGATGGCGTCTTCTAATTTGGCCATTGATTGGATTTGGATTGCCACTCGATCTTCATGGGTTGTAGCTGTTTTTTCTAATGTCTGGAGCCATTCGGGTACTTTGACTTCCAAGGTGTCCATTCCTTCTGAGGTTTGCTGACCACCTGGCATCAGCATAGGAACATATGGTTCCTCATACGTTTCGTCCACCTCAATGGGTACCAATTCATCTGGCTCTGGTTCTACAACTAGAGAGGGCTGCCTTTCATATTCCAGTAACTTCTTCTGCAGTTCCGCCACCTGCTCTGTTAATGCCTTTACTTCCACTGAAGTCGAGGTCGTTTCTATGACTTTGGGTTGTGCCTCCTGTTCCCTGAGCTGGCGACGTAGTTCATCCCGTTCCCTTTCCAAATCTTCATGTGCTTCTAATAAATCGGCATAGCTTTCCAAGATTGTTTTCATTGTTTCTGAGGGAACTGCTTTGAATTGTTCTGGGTCGATTTCATGGGGAGAGCCTTCCATGGCAGCTTCCAGGTTTTCTTCGTTTTGCTTCTGCAGACGCTTGTTTTCTTCAAGGGCTGTAGCCATGTGTTTTTTGAGTAGAGTCAAATTTCGTCGGACTCTCAGATTATCTGTTTGGTAAACCTCCAGTAAGGCTTCAAGTTGTTTGGCACCTGACTCTTGTGATGGTTGGGGTGTCTCCAGAAGGGTTTGATGAGCTTGCTCGAGAGTGGTGTGACATTGATTGAGGTCTGCATTTTCTTCTTCTATAAAGCCGTCTCTGTAGTTGTTGATGATTCGTAGTCATTTGATGATGAAGATCTTCGAGAGCCTGATACTCACTCTAAAGTTGATACATGCATTGATGTAATGCCATGAATATACTATTTACATTAAACGATGCAGGGAACGATGAAGATGCAGGGGGAATGGGGAAGGGGAAGGGAGTTGTGAATGCTATGGAGTGAAGTTGTGAGGTAGGTGGAGGGGGTATGGGAGATTGAGGTTGCGTGGGGGGTGGGATTGGTGCTGTGGCTGGTGATGTTTCCATTGTGTCGAACGTGTGTGTGACTGTGTAGATGGGAACAGTGGGTGGGGTGGATGTGATATATTTGTGAAGAGTGTTGTGAAGGTGGGCATGGTAACTCCTCCGAATTGGATGCCGGGAGAGAGAGGAATTCCCATGACGACTGTGGTAATGGCAGAAATAGGTGTGGTAGTGCCAAGTGGTGAGGTGACTTGTGTAGTGAGAGGTGAGGTGGGTGGTGAGAGTGGTTCCTCCTGATGTTCTTCTGTTTGTGTGTTACCTCCTGGTTCTGATACATTGATGTGGATTTGTTTGTCAGATCGCATGGGACGGGTAGGCACTCGTTTCTCAAATCGATGAATATACGTCATGGCTGCATGAACAGCCTCATCTAAGCCTACTACGTCAGTGTGCAGGTTCATTGATTCGATAAACATGTCATCCACACCTTCCTCGGCTAACATTTGGCTCATGATCATCTTTCCTGTCTCGAGCGACAGTTTGTGTTGCTCTTGGACCCACTTCATGGTTTCATATAATCTTTTTATTTGGGCCCAGTATGCCAGGGCACTTGCTAGTTCTGAAAGTTCTTCATATTCTTGATCATACTCCTCGTTTGCTTGTTGTTCTTCTGTCTCTTCTTCATCCTCTTCTACCTCTACTACTCCCGATTGGGTCGGGGCTGAAGTTGTAGTAGTGGGTTGTTGTCCTTGGGTCTGCTCTGCTTCTGTCTCCAGGTTAGACTCATTGATCAAACGGGCAATTTCTTCATCTGTCAAATCAGCAAGGGTGTAACCTTGAGGGAACTCCAAGTCTGATGGAATCGGAGGGAACACCAGGTTGGGTCCTTCTGCACTTGGTATGGGTAGGTGAATGGTAAATGGTCGGACACGCCTCGTTTGTGGAGGGGTCACCTCTGGTGTGGTAGTGGCTCCCCTTGGTTGAGCGCATGGTAATTGAACTCCCCCTCTCATCTTCTTCGATGGAGGGCCCGCCGTTGATAGTCGTCTTTGGAACTCTTGGGCCCTGGACCATACTAGTGCTCTTTGAATGGGCACGTCGTACACTAAGCACCTGTAAATTATTCTTGTGAGAGCACAACATCCATGAAGTACATTTTTCTGTTTCTTATTCCACGTTGATGGGCTAGGTGTATTTGATCGATGATCCAGTGCAGTATGTTGATGGTGAGTATCTTTTTTGGTGGCATAGTGAATCGTTCTTGAGTGGGAAAAGCAAAATGTTGCATAATAGTTCGTAGGTGGAGAGCAATGGTAGCTGTCATTGCTACCATGTCCTTCAATTTGTTGAGATCCTTATGCTTCATCCTGCCTGGAACCATCATTTCTTTCTCAGTGGGAATATGCATTCCTTGCATGTTCAATGCTGCCCGTACCAAATTGAGGGTCAGTTTGAATCTCTTGAGTTCGTGGCCTGGCAATAGTGAGGGTAGCACAAAAGTACTATCGCCTCCCTTGGCCCTGCTAGGAGTGATGGTACTGATAAAATAGGAGCAGCGTAGGAAATCTGGCTTAGGCAAATGTGCTCTGAAATAGCTATCCAATCCGGCTTTGGTCCAAAACGATCGCATTACTTCTGCATTCTGATAGTTCTCAAATTCGCGAGTGAAGAAATGGTAGCGTCCCCATTTGCCATTGAACTCAATTTCTGCTTCCCAGAAGTAGGTGCCATCACCCAATGGCCCTGCGACATCACTAAACCAATGAGCGTGTTTCCCCACTTGAGAAGTGTGTCCCTTAGGAGGGTCCTGAATAGGGAGAACATGCACCGCTTGAAGTTCTTGAGGCCTCTTGGTGAGTGGTGGTTCCAGGAGGAGGGTTTCAATGTCCACAATCTGTGCGCTAGACCCTGCCTAGAAACAGGTGCCTCTTGCTTCTGCCATTGTTATTGCCTGCTTGCTGGTTCTGTGAGAATATAGATCATGCGTTAATATTGTAATCGACAAGATAGAACACTTTTTGTCCCCGTTACAACATTATCATGAGGTGAGTAATGGGTTAGTGGGTCAGTGAGTGCTCGATGATTGTGTGTGTAGTTAATGAATGGATAGTTCTACTAGCTAGATGGAAAGATGCAGTGTATGAGTGATGTAGTTAGCAAGTGAGGATGAATTTACACATGGGGTTTGGGGGTTTTATTACAAGTTTTAGGCTGCCAAACACAATGGATGGCTTTCGGTTTTGGTTTAGTGGAGACTCTGGAGGGCTTTATGAGTATGTCTGCTTGGGAATGAGGCGTTTTTGGGACCCATTTACAAGTGAGTCTGTGCGTGCTTCTGGGCGACTGTGTGTTCGTGCGTATTAAACAAGAGTGGGTAACAGCTCCTTGAGTGAGTGAACCATGTCGTGTATGATGTGATTCGTGCGTGACTAGTTGAGCCCGCAAGCAAGCCTTAGGCACCCAAATTTGTCTTGATTGTGGGCCAGCCTTCATCGACTTCATGGGCACCCAAATAGATTTCACTTTCTCAAAAGAAATTTTGGAAGTCTTCTTATTAGTATCATGTCGTTGATTACTAATAGGAAGTTGAGATGATTGTTGTCGCTTGACTGTAATAGGCCGCTCACCTTTTCGCACCCACAATTGCTTCAATGGCTGCATCATTCTGCTTCGCACGTTCTTTTGGCCTCCAGCATAGGTAGTCTTCAGTAATTGATCTGCCTTTGGTTGCTACCTCCCTCTGGCCTTTGGAAAAGAAGGGAGTTCCGTTGAGGCCTTGACTTCTTTATCGAGATCACCATTCCTCTGCATCACATAGCCTTGGACAAGAACATCATGGTCAACTTCATGTGTACCCCTGGAAGGACCAGGAGTCTGTGCCTTTTCTAGTTCCTTGAGTGCTCCTTTATCTAACTCAACTATAATTCGACTCTGATTTACCCATACCTGAAGAAGTCCACTTCTTAGGTTTAAGTCGACTGCATGGTCATAGATCCAGTCTTGACCCAAGACCAGAGGCTCAGTGAGATCCTCATCTTGACACACTAGTACCTTAACTGTCATTGGAACATCTTGAATGGAGAGGGGAAGTTCCACCTCGCCCATGCAAGGGGTTTCCACAGCTCCCAATCCTATGATATATGCTTCTATATGATTGACTTTTAATTTCAATTCTCGATAGTAGGAAAATCTCACCGCACTAGTGGCTGCACCTGAGTCAATCAATGCTCGCACAATTTTTGCATTAACTCCTTGTCCTATCTCTAAGGTCACAAAAGGACGTTGATCTATTATTCTTTGGGGACTTATTCCTGAGACTTCACACATTTCCACATGATATCCTAGATCCTCATAGGCACATGTCCTAGGTTGATCCCTACCCTGCCGTCTCAACTTCATCCTTCTGATGCGTTCTAAAGCTTCTGCTTGAGCTTCTTCTCGAACTCGTTTTTCTTCTTCTTTGCGTTTCTTAGCAGTGTTGAGTCAACTGAGCATTTCTTCTGTGAGAGGTTCCTGATACAACTTGACTCTGCATCCGCTGATGTAGCTCGGAAGAATATCACCTTCTAAGGTGGCTAGTTGTACTGCTCCACTCGTTGAGATCCTATTTATGATCATAGGTCCATAGCCACGTTTCTCTAATTTTCTTGCATGTTGCTTCAAAGTGTAGACTAAAACTAGGTCCCCTGCTTTCAATCCTTTATCCTTCACATGGGCATCAAAGTACGCCTTCTGTCGTTTCTTAGTTGCATATATTCCTGCTGTAGCTCTTAGTCTGGTTTCACCTAATCGTTCAAGTTCAAAAATCCTCGAAGAGAGTTCATGGCCCGTCCACTCATGCTCCTGTGCTATTCTCAATGTGGGAATCAAGAAGTCCAGAGGTAGCACCGCATTTTGGTCGAATACCATCTGAAATGGTGTGGCTTGGAGTACCGTTTTATAGGCCACTCGGTATGCCCAAACAGCATGGTGTAGCTGTTTGTCCCAATCAGAGCGTTTATTATTCACCAATTTAGTCAACACATTGCATAGGATCTTATTTGTGCTCTCAGCCTGGCCATTAGCTTGTGGGTGATAGGGGGCAGACTTCTTATGTACTACCAAGAATTCTTGGAGAAGATTTTCAATAACTTCATTCAAGAAGTGAGTCCCTCTATCACTGGCTAGCTCTATAGGTAACCTGTACCTTGTGAACACATTCTCAAATAGGAACTTAGCAGTTGTCTGAGCATCGTTCTTTGTCGTGGCTTTTACCTCTACCCACTTGGTTAAATAGTCCATGGCCACAATGATATATATCTCATCCTTGCGTATAGGGTACTGAGTTCTCGGACAAACATCACACCGTTTCACATAGGTATGTGCATCCATGTGAAGGGTCGGCCACCAGAAGCCCACAAATAGTATTGCCTTGATCACCCGATCTGGTCCAAAGTGTCCTCCTGCTACACCTTGGTGAGCAGTTTCCAAGATCTTGAGATATTCATTCTCATGGACACATAGTCTCAGGTAACCATCTTTACCATGCTTGTATAGATTATCACCAATGAGTGAGTAACCTAGGGCTTCTTGTTCTAGACTTCTTTGTCTCGTCAGGGTCATATCTTGAGGGAATGTTTTCGTCCTCAAGAAGGCTACTAATGGTTCACTCCAATCTGGCACTATGGACACTTGATAAAGAGTGGCATGTTCCACAGGTGGTTTAGTGCAACAGATTGGGCATTCGTTACACATCTTATGTACATCAGCTTCCATAGTAGGCCAATGCACTCCAAGTCTCCTTAGTGTCTGTAGGGTTCGTTGTTTTGAGTAGTGTTGCTCTAATGCACCTACATGTGCCAATTGCAACCATTTAGCGTACTCATCCTCTTCCACACAACAAGCTAGGATCCCTTGATCTATTTGTTTGTACATGCTTCCTACCATGATATAGTACTTCTGGGCTTTTACTACTTCTCTACCTTGAGTGTTTATGACTGGGTGATTAGGCCCGTAGGTCAGTACTGGCACTAATGGCTTAGCCCACTATGGTACAACTTCTAGATTAAACAAGTAAGCATCAGGAAGGTCATCTGATACTCCTTGTGGGGCTTCTCCCGATGTGAGCCTAGAGAGATGGTCTTCTCTCAAGTGGGTCTTCCCTTTCCTCACCACAACCTCGAAGTCGTATTCCACTAGTAAGAGAAACCATCTTACTAATCTACCTGTATTGCATGGCTTATTTACCAAGTACAACAGTGCTTGATGATTAGTAAAAAATTTAAACTTATTTGCAAGCAAATAGTGTCTAAACTTTTTAACTGCATATACCATGCCTAATCCCTCTCGTTCAGTGGTTGTATAGTTTTGTTCAGCCGCATTCAACTGTTTACTAGCATAGGCAATCGGAAGATCCATATTGCCTTCGTCTGTAGGTTGTGCAAGTACACATCCAATAGCATAATTGGATGCATCCACATGAACATGGAAGGGCTTATTCCAATCTGGTGTGGTCAAGATTGGTGCTGAACACAATCTTCTTTTGAGCTCATTGAAGGAGTTTTCACATTCATCAGTCCACTCGAAGTTACTCAAAAGTCCATACAGAGGCTTTGTGTTGAAGCTCAAAGTCAAGGACAAAGCATGGAAGCACATCAAAAGGTGGACACACAAGGAAAGGGAGCAAGTAGGGAGCTCCAAGAAGTGTATGTCAAATTTTCAGAAGAATCCCCTACAAAAATAGTGATTTTCATCACTAAAAACCATTGTAAATACCATTATCTATTTTTAGTAACTCCATTTTGTTCAAGCCAAGGAGTCCTCGAGCTTGAGGAGTATTAGAAGTACCATCGTACCAATTTTCATAATTTTTAGACTTCGTTTGAGCCCTCAAATAAGCCCTAGAACCTAATTTTTAACTAGGCCGGACACTAGGTCTGGACAGGGCCAAAACTAGTCAAAAAACTATAAAAAGAGCTAGAGAGCTCATTTTTGGGGTTAGCTTGTTAGAGAATAGAACTTTGGTAAGAGAACTCTTTTGCAATCTAAGCTTTCCATTGTTCCTCTCTTTGATCTTCCTTTGTGCGCGTGTGCGTGTTTGTGTGTGCATGTTTGTGTGCTTTCACTCACACACTTGTGCCTTCACTTGCTCGTGGTCTTCATACCGGTCCTCACGTCTCCGCGGATTGACAAGTAAAGGAGGTGGTGCTTATACTTGAGCTACACCAAATTTTGGCGCCGTTGCCGGGGAGAGAGCTTCGAGGACGAGCGTTGTGATGGTAAGATCGTAGATTTGCGACGTTGGAAGGTAAAAAAACTGTCATTTCAGTTCATTTTCTGTTTTTTCCTCTTCATCTTCATCATCATCATCATCTCCACCTTCTTCCATCTTCTTCTTCATAGAAAATTCTTGTTTTTTAGTGCATTTTCACCATCTTCATACCATTTTTCATGCATTATTGTGTGGGAAGGAGTTAGGAGAAGCAAGGGAGAGCAAGCGCTGTGTTTTTTTCATGATTTTCTGTTCATACGGAGCTCGCCATAGCCGGCGCTCAGAAATTTGAATTTCCCGCCAAAAAACACGATTCTGTGATGAAAATCGCGATTCTGTGAAAATTCAAAATTTTTTGAAAAATCACGATTTTCTGTTTTCCCGCCTAAAAGTTGGCTGAAAAAATCACGATTCTGTGGTCATTCTCAGAATCACGATTCTGTGATTGTGCTCAAAATCGCGATTCTCACAAATCACGATTTTCATGTCAAAAAACACGATTCTCTAAAACACGATTCTGAGTCAAAATCGCGATTTTCATAAACACGATTTTGTGCTCAACATCGCGATTTTCATGTCAAAAAACACGATTCTCTAAAACACGATTCTGTGCTCAAAATCGCGATTTTCATAAACACGATTTTGTGCTCAACATCGCGATTTTCATGTCAAAAAACACGATTTTTAGAAACACGATTTTGTGATCAACATCGCGATTTTCAGAAACACGATTTTCTACTCAAAATCGCGATTTTCTTGAAAACACGATTTTGTGAACACGATTCTCAAGGTACAAAATCGCGATTTTTTCAAAAGGTCCTGTTTGCCTGTTTTGACCCCAGGAGCCTGATTTGACATAACTTTTTCATCCAAAGTCCATTTTTTGAGCTCTATAGCTCGTTGGAAAGCTCGTTTCGAATCCTACATGACCTCAACTGTTTTTTATAAGAATAATGCGTTGATTTTCAGATAGGATAATTTGAAGTTGGGCATCAAGTGGGACTAGGAAACCAAGGGGGCTCCAAATAATTTTGAACCATACCAAGGGGAAAATTTGGACTCTTGACTAAAGCTTATGAACCTGAGATCTGGTAGACACTTAGGCAAGGATAAACAAAGCATTAGATCTTCTGAGGCTAGTGTCAACCATACATCCAAGTCTTGGGCACAACAACTAAGTGGTCATCTTTTACTAAGTTCAGACACAAGTGATTTAGAAATGTCTTTTAGTATGGGAAAACCTGCAGGTGGCTCAGGGACTGCCCATCTACAAACACCAGAAGGTCCCTATAAGACACAGTTGGAATATATTCGGACCAACCAATTAGTTGCTCGCATCTATGAGGATGGTCTGAGGCGATCAGTGGTCCAACTCAAAAATCCAGATCAATCCTTTGGACTTGAACACCCGGTGGTCAAGTTCGAAGAGGGTTCATACATTGATAAGGAAGGAACCATGTATGTGGTCACCAACCTACCAGATAGGACTGATGAGTTTGGAAATGTCATTCCTGAGAATGAAATAGGAGACCTAGAACAAGGAAATGTAGGACAAGGACCCCAGACTCCTAGAGGTAAGTCAGTTTTGACCCAAGTGATCACTCCAGACTGGATCCCTCAAGATAACAAAAGCATAGAACTATTTTTGAATAGAGAAACAGAGGAAGCCTTTTGGAGATTCAAGCCAGATCAACCTAGCCAATTGGGCATAGTCATCATCTACGAGTTCAAGGATCCAGAGATACCAGGCAAAGTTGTTGTAGCTCAAGCGTAAGCACCACCTCCTTTACTTGTCAATCCGCGGAGACGTGAGGACCGGTATGAAGACCACGAGCAAGTGAAGGCACAAGTGCGTGAGTGAAAGCACACAAACATGCACACACATACACACACACGCGCACAAAGTAAGATCAAAGAGAGGAACAATGGAAAGCTTAGATTGCAAAAGAGTTCTCTTACAAAAGTTCTATTCTCTAACAAGCTAGCCTCAAAAATGAGCTCTCTAGCTCTTTTTATAGTTTTTTGACTAGTTTTGGCCCTGTCCAGACCTAGTGTCCGGCCTAGTTAAAAATTAGGTTCCAGGGCTTATTTGAGGGCTCAAACGAAGTCTAAAAATTATGAAAATTGGTACGATGGTACTTCTAATACTCCTCAAGCTCGAGGACTCCTCGGCTTGAACAAAATGGAGTTACTAAAAATAGATAATGGTATTTACAATGGTTTCTAGTGATGAAAATCACTATTTTTGTAGGGGATTCTTCTGAAAATTTGACATACACTTCTTGGAGCTCCCTACTTGCTCTCTCTTCTTCTATGTCCACTTCTTTGATGTGCTTCCATGCTTTGTCCTTGACCTTGAGCTTCAACACTCCCCCCCCTCTCGAGTCTGTCGTCCCTGACAGACCCTTGTTGTAGTGATTGTTCCAAGTAGTGCCTTGAGAGGGAGTGTCCCTTCTGTATGAACACAAGTCGTCCGACGTTCTTCATCTATCACTGTGAGTCTTTGCAGGTTGTAGTCTCTTGGTATGTGCTTCTGCCTTGTATTCCAGCATGACTGTGTCGTTGTGAGTCTCCGTTGATGTTTTCTAGATCTTCCAAAGTTGATCTTCATAGTAGTCAAGCCAAGTACTCATAACCCATAGTGAGTGATGGGTAAGTGTGTTCGTGCATAGGTTGAAAAAAGTATGTGCCTTGTGCACGGCCTTGTAATGTAGCCCTACGCATGCTTACTTGGAAAATGCATTGGAAGAAGTATGGTGCAAAAATTGTGGGTCTTGAGCTAAGTGCTCAAGGGTATGCTGACGAAGAGGTTTCCTAAACTATCATGGTTATGGTGTTTCCAGAGTAAAGATACTTACCATGGCGAAGGTTGATGGATGTTTGCCTCTTCGTGTTGTACACTCGGCCTTTGGGATGGAACCTTGTTGATGAATGTCCATGTTGATTGTCCACTGATGAGATCTTTTTGAGTGGTGGGTCCCCTCTCCTCTTTTCAAAGCAACATTTGTCACTAACAATGTGCATTTCTGAGCTTGGGCTCATGCACGTTCACTTCCTTATATTGACACTCAGAGGAATATTGGACACGTGCCGGTTTCTAAGAGATTACCATGCTGATTGACATAGACCATTCACCAGTGCTACTGTTCCATACTGGTTCAGGAAATACTGAGAATTGAATTGCTTTATATTCCTTGGCAAGCAACATCGGATAACTACACCAAGCTGTGTTTCACATATACTCTTTAGCTCACCATATGCAGGAGTCTTCTCCTCCAGAACTACCTTTTGCAGATATCTCCTTGGATGCTCTGGTACATGAAGTAGTTAAGCGTCACGCAAGTTGCAGACCTTCAAGCTCTTCATTCCTACCATGGTAAGAGGAAATCATAGCTGTAGATGCCATGTTCATGCCAAATGCTTGTCCTCTACCAGATAAGGCAGCAATAATCTCACTGCTGGCCGAGACACACTGGGAACAAGCTCTCTCCCACTTCTCTCTCTCTTTTTTTTTTTTTTTTTTTTTTTTTTTTTTTTTTGGAACAGGATATCACAAAATAAGAACACAAAAGTTAGTATCAATAGAAATGTTCGACATATGTCACTGTGCTCTTGTGCATGGGAATCTCAAGTGTGTCTATGCACGGCCGTGTAATGTGGCCCTATATTAATGCATACTTTGGAAATGCATGACCTAAATGGTGCAAAAGACAGGGTTGTGCAAGGAGCACATGGTTGTTGCTCGTTCGAGGCTTTCAATGTTATTTGTGGAGGTTGATGCCGGCCTTAGTGGAGGTATCCATTGAGTCTCGAACTGATGTAATCCTCCTTATTGGAGTCCATTTTAGAACATCATTTGGCACTGTAGAGGTCACTTCAGGCGTCTTTCTCTTTGGATGCTTTCTGAACTGTGGTATCCAGTGTGGTTGATGCTTTGGTTCGGTGGAGGCTACTTGCACTTTTGGCTTCCAAACCCATATCCTTTTTACATGTCTTCCTACTAATGTTGAGGAGCTGATTTGATCTTCCTTTGGTCTCTGTACGTGGTTCTTACCCTTTTCTCTTTTTGGCTTCTTTGTTGAAACCTTTTGCATGTGGGAGAACAAAGGTTGTTGTGGGTGTAGGATCTTCTTAGGTACCCACATCTGTAATTGCCCTTGTTGAGCTGCAGCTAACTTCTTAGGCACCCAAACTTGTTGGATATCTTGTGACGGAGCTTGTCTGAGCTGCTTCCTTCGTCTTCTGGCTTGGTTAGTGTGCATGGATGGGATTTGTGGGGGTAAGGCTGGTGGTTGCTCTCCTTTGCGTACCCAGATCTGCTTCATGCCCGGAATCGCTTTTTTATCGAATGGTGTCTTTCTATTTGATGTAGCAGTTGTCATGAATGGTTGTGTTTGCTTGTGTGGTGGGCTCACTACTGTGGCTACTTGAGTCTTTGGAGAAGAAGAAAGATCCACCCGCCTTCGAACCTGGTCTTCCACGATTGACTCCTTCTGCATCATAGAGCTTTTGACACATACAACATCTTCTTTCATATGATTAGTCTTGGAAGAACTAAGAGAGTGTGTGGTGCCATGATCTAGGAGCATGCAGTTCTCTAATTCTAATGTAATGCATTGTTCATGTACCCAAACTTGAAGAATTTGACTTCTTAGGTTTAAGTTAACTGCATGGTCATAGATCCAATCTTGACCCAAGACAAGTGGTTCTGTAAGGTTCTCATCTTGACATACTAGCGCTTTGACTTTCATTGGAACATCTTGAAGGTAGATGGGAAGTTCCACCTCGCCCAAACAAGGGGTTTCCACACCTCCCAATCCTATGAGATAAGCTTCTATGGGATTGATGTTCAACCCCAAGTCTTGGCAGTAGGAAAGTTTAACTGCACTACTTGCTGCACCTGAGTCAATCAATGCTTTCACCGTCCTTGCACCCTTCCCTTGTCCTATCTCTATGGTCACAAAGGGTCTTCGGTCAATGACCTGAGAAGTCGCAATGCCTGACTTTTGACACATATCCATGTGATATTTTGGGGCTTTTGAGTTGACATCTAGGCCTAATCGCCTTAACTTATTTTGCCTAATACGCTCTCTGGCCTCTTCCTGTGCTTCTTCTCTCACTCTTAACTCTTCTTCTTTTCGCTTCTTCGCAGTGTTGAGTCTCATTAGCATATCCTCAGTAAGAGGTTCTTGATATAGCTTGACTCTACAGCCACTAATATAGTTTGGCAAGATATCTCCTTCTAGAGTGGCCAACTGAACTGCACCACTAGTGGAAATTCTATTAATGATCATGGGTCCATAACCTCTTTTTTCCAACTTACGGGCATGTTGTTTTAGTGTGTATACCAACACTAGATCTCCCTCTTTCAATCCCTTATCCTTGATGTGTGCATCAAAGTATGCCTTTTGCCTCTTCTTTGCAGCGTAGATGCCTGCTGCCGCTCGTAGCCTCGTTTCACCCAAGCGTTCGAGATCAAAGATCCTAGAGGACAATTCATGCCCATTCCACTCATACTCTTGTGCTGCTTTTAAGGCAGGGATTAAGAAATCTAATGGTAGCACAGCGTTCTGTCCGAAGACCATCTGAAATGGGGTGGCGTTGAGTACCGTTTTGTAGGCAACTCGATAAGCCCAAACAGCATGATGAAGTTGTTTGTCCCAATCAGAGCGTTTATTATTCACCAGTTTTGTCAATACGTTACAGAGGATCTTATTGGTACTCTCTGCTTGTCCGTTGGCTTGTGGATGATAGGGGGCGGATTTCTTATGTATCACCAAGAATTCTTGGAGAAGATTTTCAATGACTTCATTCAAGAAGTGTGTGCCTCTATCGCTCACCAACTCTATTGGTAGTCCATATCTCGTGAACACATTCTCGAATAAGAACTTAGCCGTAGTCTGAGCATCATTCTTTGTTGTGGCTTTGACTTCTACCCACTTTGTAAGGTAATCTGTGGCTACAATGATGTACTCTGCATGGGAGTTTCTAGCTGGGGGGTTAATAGGACCTATGAAGTCTATGCCCCACTTCGAAAATGCACGTCCTCCCATCATTGGCCTCAAGGGCATCTCGTCTTTTCTCACTGGATATTGTGCACGTTGGCAAGTGTCACATTTCTTCACATAGGTATGTGCATCCATATGAAGAGTGGGCCACCAAAGTCCTGAGAATAGAATGGTTTTAATCACTCGGTCAGGGCCAAAATGTCCACCTGCAACACCACTGTGTGCAGTCTCTAAGACCCTTAAATAGTCTGATTCATGAACGCACAGTCTTAAGTAACCATCTTTACCTCTTCGGTATAGGTTTTCTCCTACTAAGGCATAGCCTTGAGCCTCTTGCTCCATATTTCGTCTTCTTGCTAGACTGGCCTCTTTGGGTAATCTTCCCGATCTCATAAACTCTACCAATGGAGCACTCCAATCTGGAATTAATGATACTTGATAAAGGGTCGCATGCTCCACTGGTGGTCTCTCTTTGCACATTGGACAATTCTTGATCCACTCATGTATTTCTTTGTCCATGCTAGGCCAATACACTCCTAAACGTTTCAAATTCTTCAATGTTCGTTGTTTAGAATAGTGATTTCCTAGCAATCCCTCATGAGCTTGCTGCAACCAACTACTATGTTCATCATCCTCGACACAACAAGCTAATACACCCTCAGTATCTTGTTTGTACATGCTGCCTGCCAGTATGTGATATTTTTGTGATTTTACAATTTCTTCTTGTGATGTTTTCACATTCTTATTTGCAGGGCCGAAGGTTAGGACTGGTACCAACTTATTTGCCCATTTAGGAACAACTTCCAAATTGAACAGATAAGCATCAGGTAGTTCATCAGACACTCCTTGTGGTGACTCTCCTGAAGTAATGCGAGAAAGGTGATCTGCCCGAAGGTGGGTTCTACCTTTCCTGACAACAACTTCAAAGTCATACTCCATTAGTAAGAGGAACCATCTTACTAAGCGTCCAGTGTTGCAAGGTTTATTGACCAAATATAACAAAGCTTGATGATCAGTGAAGAACTTGAACTTGTTGGCCAATAAATAGTGTCTAAACTTCTTTACAGCATATACCATGCCTAACCCTTCTCGCTCGGTTGTGGTATAATTTCTTTCGGCTGGGTTTAGTTGTCTACTAGCATATGCTATGGGCAAATCTAAATTCCCTTCACCTGTGGGTTGTGCCAGCACACATCCTATGGCATGATTGGATGCATCCACATGGACATGGAATGGTTTATTCCAATCAGGAGTGGTCAGTATTGGTGCTGTGCACAAACGTTTTTTTCAGTTCATTGAAAGAATTCTCGCATTCGTCGTTCCACTCAAAATTAGACAACAAGGCATAAAGGGGTCTAGCTATGATCGCGTACATGTGGATAAACCTACGGTAATATCCACAATGGCCCATAAAGGCTTGTACCTCCTTAACATTCCTTGGCCTTGGCAGCTCCGCTATGGCTCGTACCTTATCTTCATCCGTTGAGATTCCATTCTTAGAAACAATATGACCGAGGATTTTACCTTGACGCACCATGAACACACACTTTTCTGGGTTCAGACACACTCGATATTCTCTACACTTGTTGAAGATTTGTCTGAGTTCAGGGATGTGAACCCGTCTTTCTTGGGAATGAGCACATAAATCATCCACATACACTTCTAAACTCTTTCGCAAGAACTCTTTGAAGACATGACACATGAGCCTTTGGAATGTTGCAGGTGCATTGGTGAGCCCAAATGGCATCACCCGAAATGCAAAGATTCCCCACTCTGTAGCAAAAGCTGTTTTGTGTTGATCTTCTGGGGCAATGGCTACTTGATTGTAACCTGAAAACCCATCAAGGAAGCTGTAAACTTCCTTGCCTGCAACACGCTCCAAAAGGTGTTCTGTGATTGGAAGTGGATAACTATCTCTAATCGTAGCGGCATTAACTTTTTTAAGGTTAATACACACTCGCAACTTCCCGTTCTTCTTGGGTACCACAACAATGGGGGACACCCATTCGGTATGCTCAATCTCATAGATGAATCCAGCCTCAATCAACCTATCAATTTCTTCTTTGATTTTGGCTGCATAGGTATCATTATATGTGTAGGGCTTCTGTTTGGTGGGCTTAGCATCAGCAGTCATGGGGATAGTATGAGAACAAATTCTTGGATCTACCCCTTTCAAGTCTCTATAGTGCCATGCAAACACATCCCTATATTCCCTTAATAGAGCTATGAGCTCCATTTCTTCTCTTGCACTTAGATCATCTCCTATATATGTGCATCTCTCTTCGTTCTCTTCAATGGTCACTACAATCTTCTTGGTCTTTTCTTTATTATCATATGATTCTCCTATGATGGCCTCTCTCTTAGGCATTCGTACCAGAATTTTGCGGTCGTCAACTTCATATTTCTTGAAGTTTTCTGGTACTTCAAACAATGATTCCTCCTTTTCTTGTTTCACTGCTTTTCTTTTCTTTTTCTTTTGACTACTCTCACTTCCATCCTTTGAGCTTACTGTTTTAATACTTGTGAGAGGTTCTTCTTCTTTCTGGGTGAACACTCCTATATCTTCTAGATAGTGCTGCTCTGAGTTAAAGCAACTATCCATCACAATAGACTCCAAATCATCGTCATTCTCTTCTTCTTCTATGACATCACTAGGGTCACATTCTTCTAGCAGGGGTTGACACATGAACACTGAGATATCATAACCCTCCTCATCACAATGAGGTGTCCATTGTTCCTCATTGACAGCAATGTCCATGGTGGCTAAGATTTCTGGCCAGCCATGAGGCTCAAACTCCTCATCTGGAAAGATCATCGGTGTGTAGGCTGGGTCCCTAACTGGTCTATCTCCTAGCGAAGTTCCTTCTTCTCTTGCCTTTAAACGTTTTTCCTCTTCCTTTGCGACCTTGCACATCCACAAATGAGTATCTTCATGCAGCCATGATGGATCAAGTGAACTTTCAGAATGCACAGAGATGGAATCTTCTTTCGCTTTGTGGATAGAATTCCACTGTAGGGGTGGTACATCTCTGAAGGTGTAATCCTTCAAATTGACCTTAGTGGTGACCCCTAAGTGCTGTAAGTACAAGGAGTTAGTTCCCCAATCCTGTACTATTTGCAATTGTCGTAGGAAGGGTCTTCCTAGGATCATCTCAAAGACATTATTTTTCTCAAAGTCACATATAGCAAATGTGTGCTCAAACTCTACACCACAAGTGGTTAGAGTGATCCCTTCTAGCAATCCTAGAGGTCTTTCAAAATGACCATCAGCCATTTGAAGCTTCATTCTAGTTGGTCTTAATGTGGGCTTGCCCCATTGCTTCCACAAGGAGGTGGTCGCAATAGCAACACCAGCACCTGAATCTATGATTGCTTTGGTTGTGTAACCTTGGTAGGTGATCGGAAGATAAGTATTACCTTCTTCACCCTCACACATGTCCCCTATTTTGTCTAGAGGTATCTCTGGTACCCTTTGCTTGGAGCCTGCTTTTGGCATGTTGGAATCAAGTTCTGGAACCTGATCCTTCACATGATTCCAGAGCTCAGGTTTTGCTTTGAGCAGCTCTTCTACAGTGAGATGACACTGAACCTTAGTGTTCTTCACGACATCAGTGTTCCTTGGAACCACCGAATCTTCATTTCTTACCAGTATTGTGGGAGCTCTAATCTGAAGTGATTCAGATTCCCATGGGCCTGGAAATTGAGGCAGTTCTTCTAAGGTATTAGATTCAAAATCTAACCTTTCGTCCTCTTGTTGTTCTGCTTCATCTTCGTAAATAGATGGGATGTCTTGGGGAAATTGATCATGAAGATCATCAATCTCAGGAATAGGAGGGGAATTACCCTTCTCCTTGGCCCATTTCTCTTCTTGTATTTCCCGCAAGAATTCTTGAGAGTACTGTTGAATAGAAGGAGGTATTCCAGCATCCGTGGAATTAGGAACATAAGCTCCCCTGGGTGGTGAGCTTCCTCTTTCAATAACTGGTTGAGCCTGTGGAGGTAAAGAAACTTGTGGTTTGTTTACCAACTGCTCTAATCGTTCTAGTAAGCCCTGGAAATGCAAATCCGATTTGATAGAGTTTGTCTGATTGAACTTTTGACTAGTCTCAAGTATGGCTTGAGCTTGTTCTACCATTTTCATGCACATTTTCATCCGTTCAATCTCTAAATCTGCTCTAGGGTAACTCTTGTCTAGGTTTGCCGCTGTAGGCCCTTCTTGAAGTCGAGCCTGGTAGGCCTTGAACATCATGTCCAAGCCTTCTGGGGTTGGATCTGCAAGAACAGACCCTGGTTGCGGTCTATTTACAATGGGTGGTGGGGTGGGATGAGGTGGAGTGGATGGAGTTTCGGCATGCGAGGGGCTTTGAGATGCAATGTCTTCTATTTTTGTTTTCGCTTCTTTTAAGCTTTCTTCTAGTTCCGATAACTTTTTATTCCACTTGCGATTGGCCTTCTCTCTGGTATCCTTCCATGTTCTTGTTTTCCTCTTACTAGGCTCTCCCGATTCACTCGACTCTGATTGTTCTACTGGTTTATCCTGTTTTAAGGCTTGTGCTCTAGTGACAGCTTGTATAGGAGCCACATTGCTACTACTTGAACTTGGATCTGCCACTAAGCCTACCACATTAATGGGTGTAATCTTGGGTGCACTAGAGGGGTTTCTTGGACAATCTCTGGGGAGATGGTCTTTGCCACAATCAGGACAAAAAGCCTGTATTGTGATAGCCTGTCCTTGACTCGGAGATGGTGGGTGGGGACAGTCACGAATGAAATGGTCACCCTGACATCTGAAACAAGATCCTCTAGGGGCTTGTGGTCTCATTTGTCTCAACTGGGGCCTAGGGTTAGGATTTGTGTACATGACATTGGAGTATTCTGGCTCCCAATTTTGCTCCATAGGCGGTGCCTCATATTGATACGAGTAAATCTCACTATGTTCAGGTGACTCTGTGTAATAAGCATGTGGACTACCTTCATGGGAGTAGTCTGAACTATGAGCATGA
This sequence comes from Ceratopteris richardii, assembly GCA_020310875.1. Classification (NCBI taxonomy): domain Eukaryota; kingdom Viridiplantae; phylum Streptophyta; class Polypodiopsida; order Polypodiales; family Pteridaceae; genus Ceratopteris; species Ceratopteris richardii. The sequence continues at coordinate 6,445,931 of CM035422.1, read as the reverse complement.
GAGTCATTATCTGGTATCAATGGGGTTAGTGGCACCAAAGCTCTATTTGGATTTTCCTCTCCCACAGCATACTTGACTGGAATCACGTTGGCTGGAGCTGGTGGTTGGTTTACCAAGACAGGTTGTGGCCTATATGGTACCTGATATTGCTGTTGAGGTCTGTAATATGGCTGTTGGTATTGATTCTGATACCTACCTTGTGGGTAAGGTTGCTGATAATTTTGTCTAACAGGCTGCCTATTGTAGGGACAATCTTGAGCCGTGTGGTTTGTGTATTTTCTCTCAATAGTGCAATATGGAGCATTCCTTTCTCTAATATTTTGGTTTTGCATTGGGCATACGTTAGCCATGTGGTCACCTCCGCAAGTATAGCACCGATTCAATGAAGTGACTCTCTGTGTTTGTTTATTTTGGACTCCCAGCTTCTTGGCAACTTGCTCAGCTATCTCTTCTATTTCTGTGGAGGTCTTTGAAGTATGACTAGTAGAACTATCCGAATCTTTGTAGAGTTTGGACAATCCTAACTCCTCACCCAAGTTATCTTCTATGTCTATGCACGTCCGCACACACTCTTCAATGGATCTAGGATCTTTCAAGTATACATAGGATCTTAACTTTGTGCTCAATAAGCCATCTAAAAACAAAGCCACTTGTTTGGCTGGTGTGGGTAGCTCTGGAGCAGGGCATCTTTCTAGGTACTGTCTGAACCTTCTACCTGCTAGTCGCACTGTTTCTTGGGGTGTCTGCTTGAAACTATGGATCAGGGACGATGTGTTATGCCTGATACCACTCTTGGAAAATTCTACAATGAATTCGTCTAGCAGTTGACCTATGTCGCGATAGCTGCTTCTACTCAATGGTTGAAACCAAGCTAAGGCCGTGCCTTTAAGGGTCAAACCAAATGCCTCGTACTGGGTGAACCAGTCCTCAATTTGTTCGGCTCTCAGCACTTGTTTGTACTCGGCCACATGATCATAAGGATCCCCTGTCCCATCGAAATAGTTCTTCATTGCCTTGATCACGTGACTGGGTTTAAGGGTTCTTGGGTACTCCCGGGGTTTAGGCAATGGAAAATCCTGTTCATCTCTTTGTTGCCTATGTGCTTGATGTCTCTCTCTTTCAGGTCTTTCATTTTCAAATCCTGACCTATTCCTGCCCACGGTGTGTGCAAAACTTACCTCAGGTCTCTCTCTAGTTCTTTCTCTCTGGGCTTCATGAGCCTGGGATGATCCTACCCCTTGGAGGCCATGGGAAACATTGGATCTTGATGGGGGGAAAATCATTTCATTCTTCCAAGTATATGCATGTCTATCATGTTCTGTTACCAAGAAAATTTTCTCTGATGTGTTATCCAGGTAGACAACTTTACCTGGTATCTCAGGATCTTTGAATTCATAGATGATCACTATGCCCAATTGGCTAGGTTGATCTGGCTTGAACCTCCAAAAGGCTTCCTCTGTTTCTCTATTCAAAAATAGTTCTATGCTTTTGTTGTCTTGAGGGATCCAGTCCGGAGTGATCACTCGGGTCAAAACTGACTTACCTCTAGGAGTCTGGGGTCCTTGTCCTACGTTTCCTTGTTCTAGGTCTCCTATCTCATTCTCATGAATGATATTTCCAAACTCATCGGTCCTATCTGGTTGGTTGGTAACCACATACATGGTTCCTTCCTTATCAATGTATGAACCCTCTTCGAACTTGACCACCGGGTGTTCAAGTCCAAAGGATTGATCTGGATTTCTGAGTTGGACCACTGATCGCCTCAGACCATCCTCATAGATGCGAGCACCTAATTGGTTGGTCCGTATATATTCCAACTGTGTCTTATAGGGACCTTCCGGTGTTTGTAGATGGGCAGTCCCTGAGCCACCTGCAGGTTTTCCCATACTAAAAGACATTTCTGAATCACTTGTGTCTGATCTGAGTAAAAGATGACCACTTAGTTGTTGTGCCCAAGACTTGGATGTATGGTTGACACTAGCCTCAGAAGATCTAATGCTTTGTTTATCCTTGCCTAAGTGTCTACCAGATCTCAGGTTCATAAGCTTTAGTCAAGAGTTCAAATTTTCCCTTTGGTATGGTTCACAATTCTTTAGAGCCCCCTTGGTCCCCTAGTCCCACCTGAGGGTCAACTTCAAATTATCCTATCTCAAAATCAACGCATTATTCTTGAAAAAAACAGTTGAGATCGTGTAGGATTTGAAACGAGCTTTCCAACAAGCTATAGAGCTCAAAAAATGGACTTTGGATGAGAAAGTTACGTCAAATCAGGCTCCTGGGGGTCAAAACAGGCAAACAGGACCTTTGGAGAAAATCGCGATTTTGTGAACTTTTTGAAAATCGCGATGCTGTGCAATCAAAAAAATCGCGATGTTGAGCACAAAATCGTGTTTTTGAAAATCGCGATGTTGATCACAAAATCGTGTTTCTGAAAATCGCGATGTTGATCACAACATCGTGTTTTTGAAAATCGCGATGTTGATCACAAAATCGTGTTTCTGAAAATTGCGATGTTGATCACAACATCGTGTTTTTGAAAATTGCGATGTTGATCACAAAATCGTGTTTCTGAAAATCGCGATTTTGATCACAAAATCGTGTTTCTGAAAATCGCGATTTTGATCACAAAATCGTGTTTCAGAGAATCGCGATGTTGATCACAAAATCGTGTTTCTGAAAATCGCGATTTTGATCACAAAATCGTGTTTTTGAAAATCGCGATGTTGATCACAAAATCGTGTTTCTGAAAATCGCGATGTTGATCACAAAATCGTGTTTCTGAAAATCGCGATTTTGATCACAAAATCGTGTTTCAGAGAATCGCGATGTTGATCACAAAATCGTGTTTCTGAAAATCGCGATTTTGATCACAAAATCGTGTTTCTGAAAATCGCGATTTTGATCACAAAATCGTGTTTCTGAAAATCGCGATTTTGACTCAGAGAATCGTGATTCACAAAGTCGTGTTTTTCACAAAATCGTGTTTTTTTTTTTTTTTTTTTTTGCTGAAAATCGTGATTGGTGAGAATCGCGATTTTGAGCAGAGAATCGTGTTTTTTGAAAATCGTATTTTTCACATGAAAATCGCGATGTTGAGCACAAAATCGTGTTTTTGAAAATCGCGATTTTGAGCAAAAAATCGTGTTTTCACAGAATCGCCTTTTTCACAAAATCGTGTTTTTGCTGAAAATCGTGATTGGTGAGAATCGCGATTTTGAGCAGAGAATCGTGTTTTTTGAAAATCGTATTTTTCACATGAAAATCGCGATGTTGAGCACAAAATCGTGTTTTTGAAAATCGTGATTTTGAGCAAAAAATCGTGTTTTCACAGAATCGCCTTTTTCACAAAATCGTGTTTTTGCTGAAAATCGTGATTGGTGAGAATCGCGATTTTGAGCAGAGAATCGTGTTTTTCAGAGAATCGCGATTTTGAGCAGAGACTCGTGTTTTTTTTTGAGAAAAACACAGAATCGCGATTTTTTTCAACCAACTTTTAGGCGGGAAAACTGAAAATCGTGATTTTTCAAAAAATTTTGAATTTTCACAGAATCGCGATTTTCATCACAGAATCGCGTTTTTTGGCGGGAAATTCAAATTTCTGAGCGCCGGCTATGGCGAGCTCCGTATGAGCAGAAAATCATGAAAAAAATACAGCGCTTGCTCTCCCTTGCACCTCCTAACTCCTTCCCACACAATAATGCATGAAAAATGGTATGAAGATGGTGAAAATGCACTAAAAAACAAGAATTTTCTATGAAGAAGAAGATGGAAGAAGGTGGAGAGGATGATGATGATGAAGATGAAGAGGAAAAAACAGAAAATGAACTGAAATGACAGTTTTTTTACCTTCCAACGTCGCAAATCTACGATCTTACCATCACAACGCTCGTCCTCGAAGCTCTCTCCCCGGCAACGGCGCCAAAATTTGGTGTAGCTCAAGCGTAAGCACCACCTCCTTTACTTGTCAATCCGCGGAGACGTGAGGACCGGTATGAAGACCACGAGCAAGTGAAGGCACAAGTGCGTGAGTGAAAGCACACAAACATGCACACACATACACACACACGCGCACAAAGTAAGATCAAAGAGAGGAACAATGGAAAGCTTAGATTGCAAAAGAGTTCTCTTACAAAAGTTCTATTCTCTAACAAGCTAGCCTCAAAAATGAGCTCTCTAGCTCTTTTTATAGTTTTTTGACTAGTTTTGGCCCTGTCCAGACCTAGTGTCCGGCCTAGTTAAAAATTAGGTTCCAGGGCTTATTTGAGGGCTCAAACGAAGTCTAAAAATTATGAAAATTGGTACGATGGTACTTCTAATACTCCTCAAGCTCGAGGACTCCTCGGCTTGAACAAAATGGAGTTACTAAAAATAGATAATGGTATTTACAATGGTTTCTAGTGATGAAAATCACTATTTTTGTAGGGGATTCTTCTGAAAATTTGACATACACTTCTTGGAGCTCCCTACTTGCTCTCTCTTCTTCTATGTCCACTTCTTTGATGTGCTTCCATGCTTTGTCCTTGACCTTGAGCTTCAACAGTTGTCTACCTGGATAACACATCAGAGAAAATTTTCTTGGTAACAGAACATGATAGACATGCATATACTTGGAAGAATGAATTGATTTTCCCCCCACCAAGATCCAATGTTTCCCATGGCCTCCAAGGAGTAGGATCATCCCACGCTCATGAAGCCCAAAGAGAAAGAACTAGAGAGAGACCTGAGGTAAGTTTTGCACACACCGTGGGCAGGAATAGATCAGGATTTGAAAATGAAAGACCTGAAAGAGAGAGACATCAAGCACATAGGCAAAAAAGAGATGAACATGATTTTCCATTGCCTAGACCCCGAGAGCACCCAAGAACCCTTAGACCCACTCAAGTGATCAAGGCAATGAAGAATTATTTTGACGGGTCAGGAGATCCTTATGATCATGTGGCCGAGTTCAAACAAGTGTTAAGAGCTGAACAAGTTGAGGATTTATTCACCCAATACGAGGCATTTGGTTTGACTCTTAAGGGCATTGCCTTGGCTTGGTTTCAACCATTGAGTAGTCGCAACTATCGTGATATAGGTCAACTGCTAGACGAATTCATTGTAGAATTTTCCAAGAGTGGTATCAGGCATAACACATCATCCTTGATCCACAGTTTCAAGCAGACACCCCAAGAAACAGTGCGACTAGCAGGTAGAAGGTTCAGACAGTACCTAGAAAGATGCCCTGCTCCCGAGTTACCCACACCAGCCAAACAAGTGGCTTTGTTCTTAGATGGCTTACTAAGCACAAAGTTAAGATCATATGTATATTTGAAAGAGCCTAGATCCATAGAAGAGTGCGTGCGGACATGCATTGACATAGAAGATAACTTGGGTGAGGAGTTAGGATTATCCAAACTCTATAAGGATTCAGATAGTTCTACTAGTCATACTTCAAAAATCTCCACGGAAATAGAGGACATAGCTGAGCAAGTTGCCAAGAAGCTGGGAGTCCAAAATAAACAAACACACAGTGTCACTCCAGTGAATCGGTGTTATACTTGTGGGGGCGACCACATGGCTAATGTATGCCCAATGCAAAACCAAAACATTAGAGAAAGGAATGCTCCATATTGCACTATTGAGAGAAAATACACAAACCACACGGCTCAAGATTGTCCCTACAATAGGCAGGCTGTTAGACAAAATTATCAGCAACCTTACCCACAAGGTAGGTATCAGAACCAATACCAACAGCCATATTATAGACCACAACAGCAATATCAGGTACCATATAGGCCACAACCTATCTTGGGAAACCAACCACCAGCTCCAGCCAACGTGATTCCAGTCAAATATGCTGTGGGAGAGGAAAATCCAAATAGAGCATTGGTGCCCCTAACCCCATTGATACCAGATAATGATTCTCATGCTCATAGTTCAAACTACTCCCATGAAGGTAGTCCACATGCGTATTACACAGAGTCACCTGAACATAATGAGATTTACTCGTATCAATATGAGGCACCACCTAGGGAGCAAAATGGGGAGCCAGAATACTCCAATGTCATGTACACAAATCCTAACCCTAGGCCCCAATTGAGACAAATGAGACCACAAGCCCCTAGAGGATCTTGTTTTATATGTCAAGGTGATCATTTCATTCGTGACTGTCCCCACCCATCATCTCCGAGTCAAGGACAGGCTATCACAATACAGGCTTTTTGCCCTGATTGTGGCAAAGACCATTGTTGGAAGGTGTATTTTTGGAAAAGCATTTTTGATGTAAAAAAATTAGTAAAAAGTCAAAAAACTTGTAAAATATTTATGCAATGGTTGTAAAAATAAGGAAGAGTCTTCCTTATGTGGTTGAGGATCTCATGTAAATTTTGTAGAATTTTTAGAAACTCTTAGATAGCATTCTTTAGAAAATTAGAGAAAAAGACCTAATTTCAAGTGTGAAAAGGGACACTTGAAAATGTATATAAGTCAATTTTCTCTATTTTGGAGAGGTTGGTTAGTCATTTGCTCAAGCTATCAATAGAGAAGAAAGAGTTTCTGCAAAATCGTGTTTTCTCCTGTTGAGTGTATTTCCTTTGATGTGTGAGCTTGTCTCTTGCTTAATCATGGAGATTTGTGAGTCACATTTGTGTATTACTGAGTAAGTTGTATGAAGAGAGAGACCTATTGCTGTAAATGAGTGGAAAGGACTGAAGGAAGTTCCAAAATTGTGAAAATCGTCTGTTGGTACAGAATCGCGATTGTCTCGTCTTTGTGATACAGGTGATATTTTTCAATTTTGAGTTCATATTTGTATTCTGCTAATGAAATGGCATGGTTTTGACATAAAGAACATAGAAAATGATGGAGATTTGCCTTAGTTATGGTAAATTCAAGATTTTCTCTTCATCTTCAATTTCTCTCAGCAATCCAGCCATCAATCTCTTATTTCCTTGAATCTATTATCTTGAAGGGGCTGTGGTCTTATGGATATTCCTAGGATTGACAAAATAAAGATGATTTGTTGATTCTTTGTTACTTCATGATTGGAGAGGACAACTTGGAGTCCAAAACAAAACATTTTTTGGCGCCGTTGCCGGGGAACATTCCAAGAACTTCTTGAAGTTGGACCTTTGCTGGATCTTCAGTTGATGATGGTGAACAAGGTAAAGCTCATCAATTAGGAAAAGTGCACATGAATAGGTAGATATCATTGTTTGTCTTTAGGGAAGAAGAAAGCAATGGATGTCTTGTAGAAGTGGAAGTGCTGAAATCTTTGTAAATTGATAGTTGCTCATCATTTTGGTGAAGTAAAAGTGCAGGAGTGTGGAGGATTTGAGCCAAGAAGCTGAAGATGGAGGTAACTTGAATCTATTCTTGCATTTCTAGATTTCTTTTTGCCCAAGTACTAGACACCATGGGTGATCTTGGGAAGATAACATGGTGATATTAAGGAAAGGACAGTTAAAGTAGCTAGATGTAAGAATGAGGGATTCAGTTGTTGACCAAGTCTGAGCATTAAGTCTTGAGTTGTGCTGCATTTTGAAAAAAATCATATGATTGAGTTTATCTTTACAAAATTTGATTGCCTTTCATAACACTTTTTCATTGGAGAACCTTTCTTTGGTACTTTAGTGATAGCTAAAGACATAGAAACTCATAACCAATCAAGAATTATAGGATCAGTTGATTTCCAAAACCAGAAACCCTAAGTAAAGTGTTCACCTTTATTTTTAGGGCAAAAATACCAAACAAATTCACAAAACTCATCAAAAACAATCAAACAAATTTCCTTTCTTGATAAGAAGTTGAAGTGAGGTGTTGTGGTTAGGAGTGATTGTGAAAAACTGGAAAAGAAAGCAAAAAATGATCAAAAAACCAGAAAATTGAAAAACACGATTCTCTGCACAGAATCGCGACTTTCTGAAAAAAGTGATTGATTTTGAAATAACATTTTAAGTGAAAGTTGAATTGAATTTGTGGAAGGGTTTTGAAGGTAATCAAGAAGAAAAAAACTACTCAAAGTGGCATAAAATCAAAAATAGAGAAAAACACGATTTTCTGCACAAAGTCGCGATTCTCTGAGGAAGATTGTGATTTTGGTGCAAAAATTCAGGAGCAGAGTTAATTACAAAGAAAAGAAGGAATTGAAGCAAAACAAAGAGAAAGAAAGTTTAAAAAATAAAAAAATTATCAAAAAACCCAGAAAATTAGAAAACACGATTCTCTGAACAGAATCGCGATTTTCTGTAAAAAGTGTTGTTTTGAAATAACTTTTCAGGTGACTCATGTATTGAAGTTGTGAAGGATATTGAGAGAAGGCAAGGACATAGAATACTCAAAATTTGCACAAGAAAAGATCTGCAGAAAAAACACGATTCTCTACACAAAATCGCGATTTTCTGTAAAGAAAGTTTTTTGGAATATGTGGTAAATTTGGGTACTTGACATAAGAAAGTGTAGAGGGAGTCATTAAGATTGAGTAAGTGAAGTTGAACAAGTGAAAGAGTGAGGAAAAGTAGAAATCATATAAAATCGCGATTTTCTGAACACTATAAAAACCTGAAATTCAAAGAAAAATTCATTTGAGTGAGAGTGAGGGAGAGAGAGAGTGTGCAGAGTCGAACAAAATCGCGATTTTCTGCTACAAGCAAGCTTTGGAGATATTTTCAACTTGGCAAGCAAGGTAAAAAGTCTAGCAGCATTTTGAGTACATATTTTTTTGCATTAAAGTGATAAAATAACACAAAAAAGTAGGAAAATAGTAAAATCACGAAATCGTGATTTCCTGTTTTTTGTTGGTTTTCAGTAAGAAAAAATGTTTTTCAAGAAATTTCTTCATTGCATGTTAAAATTTTGATAAGGCGATTCTATAGGTGAAAAAATATTGAAAAAGGCAATAAGTTGAAAATCTGCCAAATTTTGGACAAAATCGCGATTCTGTGAAAAGTGCCATCAACTTCGCGATTCCCAGAACGCGATTTTCATAAGAAAATCGTGTTTTTTACAATCTGTGAGCAATCACGATTGTCTGGGAACAAAATCGTGGAAAACACGATTTTGTGAACAAAATCGCAAAAAACACGATTTTGTGAACAAAATCGCAAAAAACACGATTTTGACACAAAATCGTGAAAAACACGATTTTGACACAAAATCGTGAAAAACACGATTTTCACACAAAATCGTGAAAAACACGATTTTCACACAAAATCGTGAAAAACACGATTTTGAACACAAAATCGTGAAAAACACGATTTTCACACAAAATCGTGAAAAACACGATTTTCACACAAAATCGTGAAAAACACTATTTTCAACACAAAATCGTGAAAAACACGATTTTCAACAGAAAATCGTGAAAAACTCATAAGTAGGTACAAAATCGTGAAAAACACGATTTTCAGCAGAAAATCGTGAAAAACTCACAGGTTGACACAAAATCGTGAAAAACACGATTTTTTACACAAAATCGTGAAAAACACGATTTTCACACAAAATCGTGAAAAACACGATTTTCACACAAAATCGTGAAAAACACGATTTTGAACAGAAAATCGTGAAAAACTCACAAGTAAGTAGAAAATCGTGAAAAACACGATTTTCACACAAAATCGTGAAAAACACGATTTTCAACAGAAAATCGTGAAAAACTCGATTTTCACACAAAATCGTGAAAAACACGATTTTCAATAGAAAATCGTGAAAAACACGATTTTCAACAGAAAATCGTGAAAAACTCACAAGTAGGTACAAAATCGTGAAAAATACGATTTTCAACAGAAAATCGTGAAAAACTCACAAGTAGGTACAAAATCGTGAAAAATACGATTTTCAACAGAAAATCGTGAAAAACTCACAAGTAGGCACAAAATCGTGAAAAACACGATTTTCAACAGAAAATCGTGAAAAACCCCAAATCCATCAGAAAATCGTGGAAAAGTCTAATTGCATCATAAAATCGGGAAAAAACACGATTTTTATCTGAAAATCGTGAAAAAACACTACTGGCAGTAGAAAATCGTGAAAAAACCCTAAATTCATTAAGAAGTTGTGAAAAGCACAAAACATAGAAAGAAAATTAAAACACACACAATTTTGGACAGAAAATTGTGGAAAACCAATATATTGGTTAGGAAACTGTGACAAACACTCTTTTGAGTATTAGAAATTTGTCAAAAATAGTTGAATGATACTAAGGTCTGGAAATAAAATAAATTCTCTTCCTAAACAAGACCTAACAAGGAGGGAAAAAGAGCCAGGAAGTAGTAAAAGATCAGAAAGAAGTTTAGGCCAAGAAAATAACATGGAAAACCTAAATGAAACAAATGAGTCAATAGAAACTGGGGATTTTAGAAACATCCTTAAATACATGTATACAAATAGGTTTGGAACCTATGTATACCAGGATGGAATGCATAAATTCCTCATTAGACTGAGAAATTTAGAAGTTCCCCTGAATATAACCCCAGTAGCCCAATTCAAAGATGGAAGATATGAAGACAGGCAAGGATGTGTATACATCTTCTCTCAAGATCCAGAAAATTCAAATGATCTAGGGCAATGTGCTGACAAAGGACCTTGGGAACATAACATGGGACAACCAGATATACCTAGACCAAATGAAAACTACACTAATAATGAGCAACATCATGGGAGAAGGACACATGCTTCACCAAATCCCTTTGACAGAGAACCAGAAGGATACAATGACTTCCCACTCAGAAGAAGACCTCATTGGCAACCTCAGGGTAGGATGCTTAGACCATACCAAGTAGCCAAATGCATGAAGAACCAATATGAAGGGTATTCAGATCCTCATGCTCATGCTGCAGAATTTAGACAACTGATTAGAGCAGAGGAAGTAGAAGATTACAAGGTACAATTTGAGGCATTTGGTCTAACCCTAACAGGGCCAGCCTTATCATGGTTCATTCCTTTGAGAAAAGAAATGTACCTAGACATTGAATCTTTCTTAGAAGCTTTCATTGGTGAATTCTCTAAGACTGGAATTAAACATAGTACAGGCACATTGATACACAGCTTCAAACAACAAAAGGAGGAAAATGTTAGAGAAGCAGCCAGAAGGTTTAAACAGTACATTGATAGATGCCCAAGAGAAGAAGTACCTTCCATGGCAAAACAATTATCCTTATTCATTGAGGGATTGAGAAGTGCCCAATTAAGGACCCTAGTGTACTATAGGAGATGTCCTGATTTAGCAGCCTGTGTTAAGGAAGCAATAGATTTGGAGGACAACAGAGGTCAAGATTTGTTAGCATTTGATCAACCCAGATCTTATGAAGACAAAATTCCTCCAGCAGAAGAGTTGGCTCAGGCTATTGCTAAAGCCCTAGAGGTAAGCACTAAAACTAATCTGATAAACTCTAGGATAAACACAAACAAGAAATGTTATATTTGTGGAGAAAATCATCTGGCACAACAATGCCCTTATCAGAAACCACAACACTTACAAGATAGGAAGACACTCAAGTATTGTACACTAGAGAGAAAATGGACAAACCATACCAGGGAGGAATGCTTCTATAACAAACAACCTGTCAAGGAAAGAGACTATATGGCTCAGAGGGAATCAGGTTATACTGAGCAACCAAGACCTGTATTGGGACAACAACCTCCCATTCCAACCAATGTGGTACCAGTCAAATATACACCCATTGACGAAGGAAATTCAAGATTCAGATCACCTTATAAGGAAGAGTATCAATGGAGTGAGGGACATCAGGAAGAATGGGAAGATTATGAAATAAGGGAACCTGAGCTTAAAGCCCTAGATTTGGGAAATGGAAAAATTGAAATGGACACAGCAACATTCATGTACATTACCAACAACTACATGTCCAATCAAAAACCTCAATTCAAAGGGGGACCAAAGATAACATGTTATAGGTGTGGGGGAGAGCATTTCATTAGAGATTGTCCACAACCTCCAACATTCAGGATAGAGGGAGCATACTGTAAGGATTGTGGTAGAGAACATCTGATCAAGGACTGTCCAAAAAATCCCCAAAAACAACAGAACACACCTAATAACATACCTTTAAAAACAGTCAAAATTATGGAACAAGAGGAATTGAGTGACAATGATCAAATTGAACTTAATGTTATAACAAGGGCACAAGCCAAACAACAAGGAACAATTAAAGAACAAAATGAGGGTTCCACATCAAAAGGGAAGAAAAATAGACAAAAAGGGAAATGGGAAAAGAAAAGGAAAGTGGGCAAAAGTCTGGAAGAAGACAATCAGGAACAAACAAATTCAAAACATACTTCTCCTCAAAAGACCCAGAATCTGTCTGAATTAGGAAATTCTCAGAGCCTAGACACTCTAATCAAAGCCTATAAAGGAAGGATTCAAGAGGGACCAAACCCTGCAGATCATGCAATGGCTTATCCCATACCGGATTTAGAGCATGAAAGGATGCTAAAATGCAAACAAATTATCCAGGAAACACAACTCAGATTAGGGGAAGAAGACAGCTCTCGGAGAACATTTGATCAGGATGAGAAAACAAAAACCAAGGAAGATGATAAAGAAGGAAATCCACAAATAACATTCCAAATGATCTTAGATGAACATTGTAGTATTACATGTCATACAACATGGGAAAATTTGTTGAAACAAAATCCTCACCTACAAAACAAGATGAACAAAGAAGAAACAATATCTGGAAACCTTCATTCACCAACACAAGAATTAGAGGAACTATGGTATATTCCTATTGACAAAATAGGAGGATATTGTGAAGGAGAAGAAGGGAATTCAACCTTAAAATTACAATATGGAAAACATTCAGCAAAAGCCATTTTGGATAGTGGATCAGGAGTGGCTATAATGACTAAACAAACCTGGGAGAAATGGGGAAGAAATGAATTACTACCCACTAAAATGAGATTACAACTTGCAGATGGACATATAGAAAAACCCCTAGGAATTTGGGAGAAAGTGATTGTGGACATATGCGGCATAGAAATAGAGCATACCTTTGCTATAGTAGAATTTCCACAATCCACATCTTATGAAATTATCTTAGGAAGACCCTTCATGAGACAAATGCAAATTGTACAAGATTGGGGTAATGATTGTTTGTATCTTCAGAACCAGGGGAGAATAACAAGAGTAAACTTAAGAAATGGCCACTATTGTGACATATCTCCTAGAGAATGGTATAAAATACATCAAAATCAACAAGAAAGTGAAGAATCAGAGAGGGAGGATCAGGAAGAAGGTGAACCAGCAGTTTGGAAGTGTAACATATTAAGAAATATCACAAATAGGAAAAGGAAGTTAAGAAGAGAAGATTGTGTGGAAGAAAGAGAAATACAAGATGAAAGTTATGTGCCTCAACAATTCAAAGATGAAGAGTTTGAGCCTTATGGATGGAATCAAATCTTAGCTACCATGGATTTGGCCAGTGAGGAATATGTGGGAGTGGAATTCCAAAATGAGGAAGGATTTGATATTTTCCACATTGGCATACACATGATAGGAGTATCAAAAACAGAAGAGGATCAAAATCAAGAAATGATATTAAAAGAAGGAAAATCACAATATTTGGAAACAGTAAAAGCTGAGGATGCAATCAAAGACAAAATCTCAGGCAAATACAAGGAACATAAACACAAAGAAATAGAAAGAGACCAGGAGAAAGAAAAGAAAGAGAAAAAGATAAACAGAGATCAATACTTTGATGTACCACCAAACTTTAAAACTTATGAAGTAGAAGACAGACTACTTCTAAAAATGAAACCAAAAAGAGAGAAGAAGAAAGGGGAAGCATATGATAATGAAGAACAAACAAAGAAAATTGTAATTACACAGGAAGAAGGAGAAGAGAGACAAATAGTAATAGCTGATGACATGACATCACAAGAAGAAGAAGCATTAAGGAACCTGGCAAAGAACTATAGGGATGTATTTGCTTACAGTTATAAAGATTTGAAAGGAATTGATCCAAAAATTTGTGAGCATAAGATTCCTATGACACCTGATGCAAAACCAAGCAAACAGAGACATTATACATTTAATGATAAGTATTCTGCCAAAATAAAGGAAGAAATTGACAAGTTATTGGCTGCTAATTTCATTTATGAAATAGAGTACACTGAATGGATATCACCTATAGTTGTGGTGCCAAAAAAGAACGGGAAACTTAGGGTATGCATTAACTTGAAGAAAGTAAATGCAGCAACTATAAGGGATAGTTATCCACTGCCAATAACAGATCATCTTCTTGAGAGAGTTGCAGGAAAGGAAGTCTATAGTTTTCTAGATGGCTTCTCAGGATACAATCAAGTACCTATAGCTTTAGAGGACCAACATAAGACTGCCTTTTCTACAGAATGGGGGGTTTATGCTTTTAGGGTTATGCCCTTTGGATTGACCAATGCCCCAGCAACTTTTCAAAGGTTGATGTGTCATATTTTCAAAGAATTCCTGAGAAATGTGATGGAAATCTATGTAGATGATTTATGCACTTTTTCTTTAAAAAGACAAGATCATTTACAAGATTTGGAAAGAATATTCAGGAAGTGCAGGACATATAGAGTATGCTTAAACCCTGAAAAGTGTGTGTTCTATGTCAGACAAGGAAGAATGTTGGGTCACATAGTGTCAAAAAATGGAATTTCTACTGATGAGAAGAAAATAAAAGCCATAATAGAGCTTGCTAGACCTACAAATGTGAAGGAACTCCAAACTTTTATGGGACATTGTGGGTACTACAGAAAATTTGTATACAAATTTGCTGATATAGCCAAGCCCTTATATGCCCTCATCACAAAGTTTGAGTGGAATGAAGAATGTGACCAAGCATTTGAAACATTAAAAACTTGTTTGGTGACAGCACCAATTTTAAAAACACCTCAGTGGGATAAAATCTTTCATGTACATGTCGATGCTTCAAATTATGCTCTGGGTTGTGTGTTAGCACAACCTATAGAGGGAAGCAAATTAGATTTCCCAGTAGCATATGCAAGTAGACAATTAAACATTGCAGAAAAAAATTACACAACCACTGAGAGAGAAGGATTGGGAATGATCTTTGCTGTCAAAAAATACAGACATTATCTATTGGCCAACAAGTTTAAATTCTTTGTGGATCACCAAGCTCTACTCTATTTAGTAAATAAACCATGTCATACAGGAAGAATAGTAAGATGGTTTCTTTTACTAATGGAATTTGAATTTGAGGTGGTGGTTAGACAAGGAAAAACACACTTGAGAGCAGATCATTTATCAAGAATCCAGTCAAAAGAACCTAGTTCACCTATAGATGATGATTTGCCAGATACATACTTATTCAAGGTGGAAAGTGTTCCTGAATGGGCGATGTCATTAATTCCTTTGCTAACCATGGGACCTTGTAGGTCATTAGCAAATAACACACATCTGGTGCTACAAAGCAGGAATTTCATGTTGTTAGCTGGACATTTGTATCACCTCAATCAGTCAGGTATACTAGAATATTGTACTCCAGAAGAGGAGCAACATGAATATGTAAGAAAAGCTCATTGCTGGAATCCATGTACTCATGCTTCTACGATTGTCACTCTAAGTAACCTTAATAGGATGGGAGTACATTGGCCAAATAAGATTCAAGATGTGGAGAGATATATTGATAATTGTCAAAAATGTCAAACATGGCAGAAATCAGAATTAATAACTCTATATTGGTTTCAGAAAAACCCTGAATGGAGTGAAAATATTGTTGAGAAGTTGAAGAGAAAGGAGAAAGGGAAACAAGTAATAGCTGGTGCTGATTCAAGAAATCTACAAGTGATCTCAGAGGAATATCAACTCATAGGAGAACAATTATACAAGAGAGGAATGGATGGATATCTGAGAATTTGTGTTCCAGAAGAAAGGTATTTAGAGATGTTGGAAATGGCACACTCGGGAGTAGCTGGAGGACATTTCTCAAGTGATAGAACAGCCAAACTCATCCTATATTCTGGCTTTTGGTGGCCAACCCTATTTCCCGATGCTAGAACTTATGTAAAAAGATGTGATGTCTGTCAAAGGGTAAGTCAACCAAACAAAAGAGATAACATGCCATTAATTCCTTTAATTTCAGCCAGAGCTTTTAGTAAATGGGGATTGGACTTTATTGGACCCATACATCCTCCAGCCAGACAATCTCATGCAGAATACATACTAGTAGCTACAGATTATTTGACAAAATGGGCTGAGGCCAAAGCTACTAAAAGAAATGATGCGCACACCACTGCTAGATTTTTGTATGAAAACATAATCACTAGATTTGGACTACCAATTGAATTGGTAAGTGATAGGGGGACTCATTTTTTGAATCAGATCATAGAAAACATGACTAATTATTTCATGATTAGTCACAATAAGTCAGCCCCATATCACCCACAAGCCAATGGGTTAGCAGAAAGTACTAATAAAGTACTTTGCAATGTATTGTCCAAATTAGTCAACACAAACAGAAATGACTGGGATTCTCAACTTAATCATGTTCTTTGGGCTTATAGAGTGGCATATAAAACGGCTTTAGGGACTACACCATTTAATTTGGTATATGGCCAGAATGCAGTTTTACCCATGGAATTTCTTATTCCAACATTGAAGGTGGGTAGCCAATACAATTGGACAGGACATGAATTATCTGAGAGAGTCATAGATTTGGAAAAACTGGGAGCATCGAGACTCCAAGCAGTGATGAGTATATACACAAATAAGAAAAGACAAAAAGCTTATCATGATGTTCACATAAAAGACAAAGATCTACAAGAAGGAGACCTGGTCTTAGCTTACACAATCAAGGAACATCAGAAAAAGTTTCAGAAAAAAGGTCATGGGCCATATATCATACATCAGATAAGCAAGAGTGGAGCTATTCAATTAGTCAATATTGATGGGGAAATCATGCCAAATTTCATAAGTGGATGTAGAGTGAAGAGGTATGAGTGCCCATTAACTACTGAGGAATGGAGAAGATTGCAAAAGGCCCAAAATAGGAAAAAAGAAGAAGAAAGTATTAGAAAGGAGGCTCAACTAGAAGCCAAAGAGAGAATTAGAAAATTGAAACAAGTGTGCTTATGTGAAAACACTCTAAAGCAAAAAGAACATTTGCCTTTGATTATGATGAATTATTAGAATGAAAACATAAGGGTTTTGATAGATTCGGGAGCTCAAGTGAATCTAATTAGCTCAGCCTTGATCAATAAGTTTAACCTTAAGAGAGCTGAAAGCAGAATTTTGATCAAAACCCTGGGAGGGAAAAGAATTCAGAGCATATCTTCACTTTCTATTAAAGTTAAATTTAATAATGAATATATGGAGATAGATTGTGAAGAGTGGCCAGACCATTTAATGGCTGAAAAGCTGATTTTAGGGCAACCATGGCTCAAACAAGGTAAAGTCATCTTAAATTTTGAAAAAATGAAGCTTAATTTGACCATCAAGGACAAAAAGTTTTTAATGTTCTTTCTGAGTAATGAAGAGCAGGTAGTTCATATGGATGTTCATGACCCAGATCTCGAAGGATTTACTTTCTCAATGGAGGACAGGAACATTTTGACAATACAAAGTGATCAAGCTTCATACACTCAAGACCAGCAAAAGACTGAAGAGGTAAAGGTGGATGAGGAGACAAAACAAAGAAGACTATTATTGCCAAAGTTGCAATATCAACAAAACAGAACAAAAGGAATATGGAAACAGGTCATGCACAGTTATTGCTCACCAAAACAGGAAATTAGAACAAAATGGATATGGAAGCCAAAAAATGTCACAAAATGTTCATCCACAGAGCATGGATATTTCCATAACAGAAGGACAAATGGAGTAAAACATTACTGGGTGAAAAAATCAGAATTGGGTCAATGGAAGAGGGATAATCCACAGTGGACCTATTTTTGGAATTTTGAAAATGACAAAAAAATATTTCCTTCTTTCCCCTTAGAAGAAAATTAGGAGGGGAAGGAAAGAAGACAGAAAAAAAAAAATAATAATAATAAAATAAAATTTATTTTCTTGATTTTCTTTCTAAAATTAAAAAACACAAAGCAAGATATAGGGAGGGAAAGAGTAACTTATTATGGAAAAAAGTTGTTTTGTCTTATTGTTGTTTAATTTTTTGTGATCATTTTTTTTTTTTTTTTTTTTGACCACTACTTTTTCAAGTTTCTTCATTAATCATCTTTTCTAGCATCATCTTTCTATGCACGAATTTGTTTTCTGAGCAAGGAAGTGACAATTGGAGAGAGCACATTAGATGTCTTGCTACACCTGTGTTGCTCACTTAAAATTGAGTCTCTTGGAAAAAAGCAAAAATTGCTTGGAACTTGTCTTTCTTATTTTTTATATATGTCAGTAACATTCCAGAATAATATAGTATTTTCCTGTGAAATCTTGTGACTCATGTGGGTGGAGTATTTTCTTTTCTGTTATATATAAATACAGGATGGTGAATGCAAAGGAGTTGACAATCCATGACTTCAAAGCTGATTCAGTGACTTTGTCCAGAGGACATTGGTTTTTGGATAGTGATGCAGCTGAAGAACAAGTGGACTTAGAATCAGATGAAGACCAAGAAATCCCAGAAGCTGAAAAAATAGCAAAAGAACTTAAAGAAATTCTGGGAGTGATAGGACAGCATATCTTCACAGTAGTAGTGGGAGGATATAAGTACACTATGCTGTGCCAGGAATTTTACAGGTTTCAGAAAACTTCTGTCAACCTCAAGAGATGGAAAGCTGTGGGATTGCACAAGCTCTTGGAAGAACCTATTTTTTTTATTGACTTTGAAAGAGTAGCACAAGTGATGGGAAGTTTGGAGGAAGTGGGAAAAGGTAATGATGCCTACTTCAGATGCAAAGTGAAGAACAAGGACAATCAGGAGGTACGGATAACTATCAAAGCAGAACATATCAGAGCCGCCTTACAGTTCTATCCAATGGGCACTAAACTGGACCAAAGTTTTGTCAAGAAGAATAAGGAGACTTACACTGGATATGTAAAGTTCACTGACTTCAAGGGAAGAGAAAATGAAGAATATGCTATAAGAATGTTCTTGCAGTTCTTTTGTTTTCCGAAATTACCAAGGTACACCATGCCTCATAAGTCAGTAACTCTATTGATGTTCAATAACAAAGATAGAACCAAGCCATTTGGGGTGATGGATGTCTCACCATACATCCATGAACAGCTGAAGGAAGCAGCAAAACACTGGGAGCAGAAGAAATTCATGAATGGAGCCCAGTTTTTGACAAAAATCATTTATCATGTTCTAGGAATGGAAGAACAGTTAAAGTTGGCTCCTGAAGCACAGTACTTCAGAAATTTGATGTCAGGAATCAAAAGTCCCCCAAGAAAAGCACTTGGAAAAGAATCAGAAGGACAAACTCGCATGAGGGGAACAGGAATGAAGAGAAAAGTAATATCTGAGGAAGTGATTCCAGTAAAGAAAAGAAAGTTGGACCCCAGAAAAGTAGAATTAGAACAGGCAGAAGAAACAAGAGAGGAACAGGTGGCAGCACAGAAAAAGGTACAATCCTCCAGTGAACCTCATCCTCCGCAGACAAGTAAAGAACAGCTTTATACTTATCTCACTCAAGGAAACAGCAAAAGAGCCATATATGAGGCACAATATCAAAAAATGTTGGAAGATTTTTCATGCAAAGCTACAGATTGGATCCAAGAAGAGGTGGAGCACTATGAAGCATTACATGAAGAAATGATGGCAGCCGAAACTGAAGAGATATTTGTGAAGAAGGAGGTAGAATTGCTGGCATACTTCAAGGAGTTGCAAGGACCTCCAGAGGCCAGGACTACTGTGATAGTGAAAAAGAAGATGCCAAGGAAACCTGTTCAAAAGAAGAAGATGATAAAGAAAGGGAAAGGAAAAATGGCAGATGAACCTGTGATGAAAGAAATGGAACAAGTAATTACAAAAGAAACACAGAAGCTAACCTCAGTGATGGAAGTATCAAAGCCTACAGAACAGGAAGTGGGAGGATCTTCACGATTCTCATCTGATTCAGATAGCGACATTGAGAGTTTTCTGTTAAAAAGTTTAAACTTGTCAATACCCAACACTCCCAATGTAGCTGTACAGGCTGTGGAAAAAGTGAAGACACCTGAGGATTCAAGTAAGAAATCTCAAGAGAAGCAGACACAGGAGGAAATAGTTCCACAGATGGGTGCTGAAGAAAAAAGAAGGCTGTTAAAAGGAAAGGCAAGAATGACAGAAGAGGAAAACCAGAAGAGAGATGAAGATAGCTCTGGAATAATGAATGTTGATGAAAATTCAATATGGACCAAACCTTCACAGACACAATTCCAATTAAATGCAAGGTTGACTGCAAGTTTAGAGGAACTAGCAAAGAAGGTATTCGGCAGTTCAAATAATCAGCAGAAGGATGCATCCGAAGAACAGGAAAGCAAGGAGTTAGAACCAGAAAAGAATGCTCAAGAGGTCTTGGGACAAGTAATAGAGGAAGGAATTGTTCAAAGTATAAAGGATGTGCTGCAGGATATAACCAGCAGTGAGGAATTTATATCTAAAAATGATCAAGAACAAGAGGTAGAAGAAGATTTTATGGACATTGAGGAGCAAGATCAAGAATACACAAATGAGAAAAGTAATGACCAGGTTGCTTGTACAAAAGAAATTGAATCAGTTGAAGTTCAGGAAAAGCAGGAACAGGAAGAGCAACTCAGGAAAGTTCAACAAACTCTTGTTGGAAAGGACTCAAACAGAAGTCAGGAAACCCTAACACAAGAGAAGGAGATACTAATTAAGGGAGACCAGCTCTTTACAGAGAAGCAACAAGTATTGGAAGAAAAGAAGTCATTAGAAAAGAAGAGGGCTTCAGATTTTTCAGAGCAGAAGAGTGCAAATGACAGAGCACTAGTTTATGAAGAGGATGATACCAATCAGGATACAAAGAACGATGATCACAGTTATGAAGAACAAGACATGCAGGACATAGAAGATGAAACAACAGCAGAAGAAGATGATGTGGATAAAGAAGATAAGCAAATTGAAGTTAGACAGACAGAAATAGAAGTAGGGTTGGAAAGAATACCCAAAAATATAAGATCAGCTTGTCAAATGATTATGAGCAACATTGAACAGTTCAGACCATCTAGTAGAAATATGATCATATCAGGAATGGTGGCTGAATCAGAATTTGAAAAAGGAAGTTTAATTATCAAAGAACACAGGAGGGAAAAAGATCAGATGACGGAGCAATTAAGGGTGATGAAGGAAAGGAATGAAGAATATATCAATAGAATCATTGCTTTGGAAGAAGCTGAGGTTCAGAAGCAGAACAGGATCCAATATTTGGAAGAAAAGAGTGTAAAGTTATTAGAGCAGAATGCCAAAATGGAAATGGAACTAAAAGCCATAGGAGGAAGATACAGAACTTTACAAACATCTTATCAAATTCTGACTAGAGCACATGAAGAGATTAATAAAGTGTTGTTAGAAGAAGGTCAACTACAAGATGGAGGTAAACCTGTTCAATTGACAGAGGAAGAAAAGGAGGAGCTGCATAAAGAAATTCAAAGACTTCAAATAGAATTAAAAGAGGCCAAAGAAATGGAGAAACAGGCAAACACTCATGCTGCTACATCAATGAGAGGGTATCATCAATTACATTTGGAGGTAGAGAAGGAAAGAAGTGAATGGCAAGCAAAGATGGAGAAAGAAAGAAATGAGTGGAGGAAGGAAAAGGAGTTATGGGCAGCTCAGAACAAAAGTTCAATGATGACTATAGAAGAATTACAGAAACAGTTGGAGAAATCAAAAGTTCCAGAAGAAATTCAAGATCAAGTACAAGCAGAAGATACAGATAACAGGGAATATGAATCAGGGGATTTTGACAGGGAACAAGAGAACAAGGAACCAGCAGCCAAAGAAACAGAGGAAGAGTATTCTGAAGATTTTGTACAGAAATTATTGACCAATAGAGAGTCAAGAATGGAATTTATCAGAAAAATGCATGATGAGTATGAAGATCAAATAGTTACCTTTGCTCTGAATAAAGGCATTAATCCAGATCAGCATCATTGGGCTGCAGATGGATTGGGAATACCTTTCTGTATGATTTTGGAGAGTATAAAGAATTATCAATTGGCCAGAGTAGGGCTATCTCCGAACAAATACCTTGAGTATGAAGAAGATATTAATGTCACGAAGGAGTTATTTGAAAGAGCAAATCCTAAATGGAGAAATAGGTGGTTGGATGCCAATAAGGAATGTAGGAAAATCTGGAAAGAGGCACCTTTGCATTTAAAGATCAACCCAGCTTATTGTCCAGTTGCCAGAAGAAGAGAATGGACTGTTTTTTGGGAAAGGAGAAAAACAGGGCAGATTCCAGCAAAATGGCTGAACTTTCCAAAAATAGCAGGTCCAAAGGCAGGAACTTGGCCTACAAAAAGTTACATGGTGAACACTGCTGAGTTAGTTTTAACAACATATAAAGATGTTAATGATCCGGCTTGTATATTACTTGTCAGAATAATGAGGTTGATTCTAGCCTGTATAGAGACCTACACTGATATAGATGTCAGAATTTTGAACTACATAGGTTTTAATTCGCCAACAGATGCTCTTTTGTTTGATTTGAGTGAGACACCAGACAGGATTTGTTTGATGGCCTACTACAGTAGAATAATATTTTTGGGCAGTCATTTTTTGCAAATATTTGAAGATGCTTTTGATTATGGATTCTTTGAAAGGGAGTCAGAAATTTTTGGAAACTTATCTGTGGTTACAAAAGCAAGACTTACTGCCTATGAAGTTGCTTACACAGAATACTTGAAGAAGGATGTCATAGATAAGCCTGAAGCTGCAGTACAATGGAGGAAAGCCTTATTTGAAATGGTCAAGAACTTGAATGTCACAGAAAGGAAGAGCCATGATTTGGTGTCACAAGTGTATCAAAGGAAGAAGAAATAAAGCTGAGCTCACATAAGAAAATCTTTCGTCAGGAGCCGAAAGGCTTAGGAGGGGAAGGATGTTGGAAGGTGTATTTTTGGAAAAGCATTTTTGATGTAAAAAAATTAGTAAAAAGTCAAAAAACTTGTAAAATATTTATGCAATGGTTGTAAAAATAAGGAAGAGTCTTCCTTATGTGGTTGAGGATCTCATGTAAATTTTGTAGAATTTTTAGAAACTCTTAGATAGCATTCTTTAGAAAATTAGAGAAAAAGACCTAATTTCAAGTGTGAAAAGGGACACTTGAAAATGTATATAAGTCAATTTTCTCTATTTTGGAGAGGTTGGTTAGTCATTTGCTCAAGCTATCAATAGAGAAGAAAGAGTTTCTGCAAAATCGTGTTTTCTCCTGTTGAGTGTATTTCCTTTGATGTGTGAGCTTGTCTCTTGCTTAATCATGGAGATTTGTGAGTCACATTTGTGTATTACTGAGTAAGTTGTATGAAGAGAGAGACCTATTGTTGTAAATGAGTGGAAAGGACTGAAG
Source organism: Ceratopteris richardii (assembly GCA_020310875.1). Lineage (NCBI taxonomy): Eukaryota > Viridiplantae > Streptophyta > Polypodiopsida > Polypodiales > Pteridaceae > Ceratopteris > Ceratopteris richardii. The sequence continues at coordinate 6,422,471 of CM035422.1, read as the reverse complement.
GAAGTTCCAAAATTGTGAAAATCGTCTGTTGGTACAGAATCGCGATTGTCTCGTCTTTGTGATACAGGTGATATTTTTCAATTTTGAGTTCATATTTGTATTCTGCTAATGAAATGGCATGGTTTTGACATAAAGAACATAGAAAATGATGGAGATTTGCCTTAGTTATGGTAAATTCAAGATTTTCTCTTCATCTTCAATTTCTCTCAGCAATCCAGCCATCAATCTCTTATTTCCTTGAATCTATTATCTTGAAGGGGCTGTGGTCTTATGGATATTCCTAGGATTGACAAAATAAAGATGATTTGTTGATTCTTTGTTACTTCATGATTGGAGAGGACAACTTGGAGTCCAAAACAAATCAACCATCTCCCTAGAGATTGTCCAAGAAACCCCTCCAGTGCACCCAAGATTACACCCATTAATGTGGTAGGCTTAGTGGCGGATTCAAGTTCAAGTAGCAGTAATGTGGCACCTATACAGGCAGTTACTAGGGCACAAGCATTAAAACAAGATAAACCAGTAGAACAATCAGAGTCGAGTGAATCGGGAGAGCCTAGTAAGAGGAAAACAAGAACATGGAAGGATACCAGAGAGAAGGCCAATCGCAAGTGGAATAAAAAGTTATTGGAACTAGAAGAAAGCTTAAAAGAAGCGAAAACAAAAATAGAAGACATTGCATCTCAAAGCCCCTTGCATGCCGAAACTCCATCCACTCCACCTCATCCCACCCCACCACCCATTGTAAATAGACCACAACCAGGGTCTGTTCTTGCAGATCCAATACCAGAAGGCTTGGACATGATGTTCAAGGCCTACCAGGCTCGACTTCAAGAAGGGCCTACAGCTGCAAACCTAGACAAGAGTTACCCTAGAGCGGACTTAGAGATTGAACGGATGAAAATGTGCATGAAAATGGTAGAACAAGCTCAAGCTATACTTGAGACTAGTCAAAAGTTCAATCAAACAAACTCTGTCACAGGGGATTTGCATTTCCAGGGCTTACTAGAACGATTAGAGCAGTTGGTAAACAAACCACAAGTTTCTTTACCTCCACAGGCTCAACTAGTTATTGAAAGAGGAAGCTCACCACCAATGGGAGCTTATGTTCCTAATTCCACGGATCCAGGAATACCTCCTTCAATTCAACAGTACTCTCAAGAATTCTTGCGGGAAATACAAGAAGAGAAATGGGCCAAGGAGAAGGGTAATTCCCCTCCTATTCCTGAGATTGATGATCTTCATGATCAATTTCCCCAAGACATTCCATCTATTTACGGAGATGAAGCAGAACAACAAGAAGACGAAAGGTTAGATTTTGAATCTAATACCTTAGAAGAACTGCCTCAATTTCCAGGCCCATGGGAATCTGAATCTCTCCATATTAGAGCTCCCACAATACTAGTAAGAAATGAAGACTCAGTGGTTCCCAGGAACACGGATGTCGTGAAGAACACTAAGGTTCAGTGTCATCTCACTGTAGAAGAGCTGCTCAAAGCAAAACCTGAGCTTTGGAATCATGTGAAGGATCAGGTTCCAGAACTTGATTCCAATATGCCAAAAGCGGGCTCCAAGCAAAGGGTACCAGAGATACCTCTAGACAAAATAGGGGACATGTGTGAGGGTGAAGAAGGTAATACTTATCTTCCAATCACCTACCAAGGTTACACAACCAAAGCAAGCATAGATTCAGGTGCTGGTGTTGCTATTGCGACCACCTCCTTGTGGAAGCAATGGGGCAAGCCCACATTAAGACCAACTAGAATGAAGCTTCAAATGGCTGATGGTCATTTTGAAAGACCTCTAGGATTGCTAGAAGGGATCACTCTAACCACTTGTGGTGTAGAGTTTGAGCACACATTTGCTATATGTGACTTTGAGAAAAATAATGTCTATGAGATGATCTTAGGAAGACCCTTCCTACGACAATTGCAAATAGTACACGATTGGGGAACTAACTCCTTGTACTTACAGCACTTAGGGGTCACCACCAAGGTCAATTTGAAGGATTACACCTTCAGAGATGTACCACCCTACAGTGGAATTCTATCCACAAAGCGAAAGAAGATTCCATCTCTGTGCATTCTGAAAGTTCACCTGATCCATCATGGCTGCATGAAGATACTCATTTGTGGATGTGCAAGGTCACAAAGGAAGAGGAAAAACGTTTAAAGGCAAGAGAAGAAGGAACTTCGCTAGGAGATAGACCAGTTAGAGACCCAGCCTACACACCGATGATCTTTCCAGATGAGGAGTTTGAGCCTCATGGCTGGCCAGAAATCTTAGCCACCATGGACATTGTTGTCAATGAGGAACAGTGGACACCTCATTGTGATGAGGAGGGTTATGATATCTCAGTGTTCATGTGTCAACCCTTGCTAGAAGAATGTGACCCTAGTGATGTCATAGAAGAAGAAGAGAATGACGATGATCTGGAGTCTATTGTGATGGATAGTTGCTTTAACTCAGAGCAGCACTATCTAGAAGATATAGGAGTGTTCACCCAGAAAGAAGAAGAACCTCTCACAAGTATTAAAACAGTAAACTCAAAGGATGGAAGTGAGAGTAGTCAAAAGAAAAAGAAAAGAAAAGCAGTGAAACAAGAAGAAGAGGAATCATTGTTTGAAGTACCAGAAAACTTCAAGAAATATGAAGTTGACGACCGCAAAATTTTGGTACGAATGCCTAAGAGAGAGGCCATCATAGGAGAATCATATGATAAAGAAAAGACCAAGAAGATTGTAGTGACCATTGAAGAGAACGAAGAGAGATGCACATATATAGGAGATGACCTAAGTGCAAGAGAAGAAATGGAGCTCATAGCTCTATTAAGGGAATATAGGGATGTGTTTGCATGGCACTATAGAGACTTGAAAGGGGTAGATCCAAGAATTTGCTCTCATACTATCCCCATGACTGCTGATGCTAAGCCCACCAAACAGAAGCCCTACACATATAATGATACCTATGCAGCCAAAATAAAAGAAGAAATTGATAGGTTGGTTGAAGCTGGATTCATCTATGAGATTGAGCATACCGAATGGGTGTCCCCCATTGTTGTGGTACCCAAGAAGAACGGGAAGTTGCGAGTGTGTATTAACCTTAAAAAAGTTAATGCCGCTACGATTAGAGATAGTTATCCACTTCCAATCACAGAACACCTATTGGAGCGTGTTGCAGGCAAGGAAGTTTATAGCTTCCTTGATGGATTTTCAGGTTACAATCAAGTAGCCATTGCCCCAGAACATCAACACAAAACAGCTTTTGCTACAGAGTGGGGAATCTTTGCATTTCGTGTGATGCCATTTGGGCTCACCAATGCACCTGCAACATTCCAAAGGCTCATGTGTCATGTCTTCAAAGAGTTCTTGCGAAAGAGCTTAGAAGTGTATGTGGATGATTTATGTGCTCATTCCCAAGAAAGAAGGTTTCACATCCCTGAGCTCAGACAAATCTTCAACAAGTGTAGAGAATATCGAGTGTGTCTGAACCCAGAAAAGTGTGTGTTTATGGTGCGTCAAGGTAAAATCTTAGGTCATATTGTTTCTAAGAATGGAATCTCAACAGATGAAGATAAGGTACGAGCCATAGCGGAGCTACCAAGGCCAAGGAATATTAAAGAGGTACAAGCCTTTATGGGCCATTGTGGATACTACCGTAGGTTTATCCACATGTACGCGATCATAGCTAGACCCCTTTATGCCTTGTTGTCTAATTTTGAGTGGAACGACGAATGCGAGAATTCTTTCAACGAACTGAAGAAACGTTTGTGCACGGCACCAATACTCACCACTCCTGATTGGAATAAACCATTCCATGTCCATGTGGATGCATCCAATCATGCCATAGGATGTGTGCTAGCACAACCCACAAGTGAAGGAAACTTAGATTTGCCCATAGCATATGCTAGTAGACAGCTCACTGCAGCTGAACGGAACTATACCACAACTGAGCGAGAGGGCTTAGGCATGGTATATGCTGTGAAGAAGTTTAGACACTATTTATTGGCCAACAAGTTCAAGTTTTTCACTGATCATCAAGCTTTGTTATATTTGGTCAATAAACCTTGCAATACTGGACGCTTAGTAAGATGGTTCCTCTTACTAATGGAATATGACTTTGAAGTTGTCGTCAGGAAAGGTAGAACCCACCTTCAGGCAGATCACCTTTCTCGCATCACTTCAGGAGAGTCACCGCAAGGAGTGTCTGACGAATTACCCGATGCTTATCTGTTCAATTTAGAAGTTGTTCCTAAATGGGCAAATAAGTTGGTACCAGTCCTAACCTTTGGCCCTGCAAATAAGAATGTGAAAACATCACAAGAAGAAATTGTAAAATCACAAAAATATCACATATTAGCAGGAAGCATGTACAAACAAGATATTGAGGGTGTATTAGCTTGTTGTGTGGAGGATGATGAACATAGTAGTTGGTTGCAACAAGCCCATGAAGGAATGCTAGGAAATCATTATTCTAAACAACGAACATTGCAGAATCTAAAGCGTTTAGGAGTGTATTGGCCTAGCATGGACAAAGAAATACATGAGTGGATTAAGAATTGTCCAAGGTGCAGAGAGAGACCCCCAGTGGAGCATGCGACCCTTTATCAAGTGTCATTAATTCCAGATTGGAGTGCTCCATTGGTAGAGTTTATGAGATCGGGAAGATTACCCAAAGAGGCTAGTCTAGCAAGAAGAAGAAGCATGGAGCAAGAGGCTCAAGGCTATGCCCTAGTAGGAGACAACCTATACCGAAGAGGCAAAGATGGTTACTTAAGACTGTGCGTTCACGAATCAGATTATTTGAAAGTCTTAGAAACTGCACACAACGGTGTTGCAGGTGGACATTTTGGTCCTGACCGAGTGATCAAGACCATTCTATTCTCAAGACTTTGGTGGCCCACTCTTCATATGGATGCACATACCTATGTGAAGAAATGTGACACATGCCAACGTGCACAATATCCAGTTAGAAAAGACGAGATGCCCTTGAGGCCAATGATGGGAGGACGTGCATTTTCGAAGTGGGGCATAGACTTCATAGGTCCTATTAACCCCCCCCCCCCCATCTAGAAACTCCCATGCAGAGTACATCATTGTAGCCACAGATTACCTTACAAAGTGGGTAGAAGTCAAGGCCACAACAAAGAATGATGCTCAGACTACGGCTAAGTTCTTATTCGAGAATGTGTTCACGAGATATGGACTACCAATAGAGTTGGTGAGCGATAGAGGCACACACTTCTTGAATGAAGTCATTGAAAATCTTCTCCAAGAATTCTTGGTGATACATAAGAAATCTGCCCCCTATCACCCACAAGCTAACGGACAAGCCGAGAGTACCAATAAGATCCTCTGTAACGTATTGACAAAACTGGTAAATAATAAACGCTCTGATTGGGACAAACAACTTCATCATGCTGTTTGGGCTTATCGAGTTGCCTACAAAACGGTACTCAACGCCACCCCATTTCAGATGGTCTTCAGACAGAACGCTATGCTACCATTAGATTTCTTAATCCCTGCCTTAAAAGTAGCACAAGAGTATGAGTGGAATGGGCATGAATTGTCCTCTAGGATCTTTGATCTCGAGCTTGGGTGAGACGAGGCTACGAGCGGCAGCAGGCATCTACGCTGCAAAGAAGAGGCAAAAGGCATACTTTGATGCACACATCAAGGATAAGGGATTGAAAGAGGGAGATCTAGTGTTGGTATACACACTAAAACAACATGCCCGTAAGTTGGAAAAAAGAGGATACGGACCCATGATCATTAATAGAATTTCCACTAGTGGTGCAGTTCAGTTGGCCACTCTAGAAGGAGATATCTTGCCAAACTATATTAGTGGCTGTAGAGTCAAGCTATATCAAGAACCTCTTACTGAGGATATGCTAATGAGACTCAACACTGCTAAGAAGCGAAAAGATGAAGAGTTAAGAGTGAGAGAAGAAGCACAGGTAGAGGCCAGAGAGCGTATTAGGCGAAATAAGTTAAGGCGATTAGGCCTAGAAGTCAACTCAAAAGCCCCAAAATATCACATGGATATGTGTCAAAAGTCAGGCATAGCGACTTCTCAGGTCATTGACCGAAGACCCTTTGTGACCATAGAGATAGGACAAGGGAAGGGTGCAAGGACGGTGAAAGCATTGATTGACTCAGGTGCAGCAAGTAGTGCAGTTAGACTTTCCTACTGCCAAGACTTGGGGTTGAACATCAATCCCATAGAAGCTTATCTCATAGGATTGGGAGGTGTGGAAACCCCTTGTTTGGGCGAGGTGGAACTTCCCATCTACCTTCAAGATGTTCCAATGAAAGTCAAAGCGCTAGTATGTCAAGATGAGAACCTTACAGAACCACTTGTCTTGGGTCAAGATTGGATCTATGACCATGCAGTTAACTTAAACCTAAGAAGTCAAATTCTTCAAGTTTGGGTACATGAACAATGCATTACATTAGAATTAGAGAACTGCATGCTCCTAAATCATGGCACCACACACTCTCTTAGTTCTTCCAAGACTAATCATATGAAAGAAGATGTTGTATGTGTCAAAAGCTCTATGATGCAGAAGGAGTCAATCGTGGAAGACCAGGTTCGAAGGCGGGTGGATCTTTCTTCTTCTCCAAAGAATCAAGTAGCCAGAGTAGTGAGTCCACCACACAAGCAAACACAACCGTTCACGACAACTGCTACATCAAATAGAAAGACACCATTCGATAAAAAAGCAGTTCCGAGCATGAAGCAGATATGGGTATGCAAAGGAGAGCAACCACCAACCTTGCCCCCACAAATTCCATCCATGCAAACCAACCAGGCCAGAAGACGAAGGAAGCAGCTCAGACAAGCTCAATCACAAGGTATCCAACAAGTTTGGGTGCCTAAGAAGTTAGCTGCAGCTCAACAAGGGCAATTACAGATGTGGGTACCTAAGAAGCTCCTACATCCACAACAACCTTTGTTCTCCCACATGCAAAAGGTTTCAACAAAGAAGCCAAAAAGAGAAAAGGGTAAGAACCACGTACAGAGACCAAAGGAAGATCAAATCAGCTCTTCAACATTAGTAGGAAGACATGCAAAAAGGATATGGGTTTGGAAGCCAAAGGTGCAAGTAGTCTCCACCGAACCAAAGCGTCAACCACACTGGATAGCACAGTTCAGAAAGCATCCAAAGAGAAAGACGCCTGAAGTGACCTCTACAGTGCCAAATGATGTTCTAAAATGGACTCCAATAAGGAGGATTACATCAGTTCGAGACTCAATGGATACCTCCACCAAGGTCGGCATCAACCTCCGCAAATAACATCAAAAGCCTCGAACGAGCAACAACCATGTGCTCCTTGCACAACCCTGTCTTTTGCACCATTCAGGTCATGCATTTCCAAAGTATGCATTAATATAGGGCCACATTACACGGCCGTGCATAGACACACTTGAGAATCCCATGCACAAGAGCACAGTGACATATGTCAAACATTTCTATTGATACTAACTTTTGTGTTCTTGTTTTGTGATATCCTTTTCCTTAAAAAAAAAAAAAAAAAAAAAAGAAGGGAGAAAGAAAAGTGGGAGAGAGCTTGTTTCCAGGTTTGGCTTATGAAACATGAATGAGTCATGCTTAGTTGAAGGTGGAACTGTTGATTACTAGGCATTTATCAATTTGGATAGAAGTGTGTATCGGCCAGCAGTGAGATTATTGCTGCCTTATCTGGTAGATGACAAGCATTTGGCATGAACATGGCATCTACAACTATGATTTTCTCTTACCATGGTAGGAATGAAGAGCTTGAAGGCCCGCAACTTGAGTGATGCTTACCTACTTCATGTACTAGAGCATCCAAGGAGATATCTGCAAAAGGTAGTTCTGGAGGAGAAGACTCCTGCATATGGTGAGCTAAAGAGAATATGTGAAACTCAGCTTGGTGTAGTTACCCGATGTTGCTTGCCAAGGAATATAAAGCACTTCAATTCTCAGTATTTGACAAATGTTGCTTTGAAAAGAGGAGAGAGGATCCACCACTCAAAAGATCTCATCAGTGGACAATCAACATGGACATTCATCAACAATGTTCCATCCCAAAGGCCGAGTGTACAACACGAAGAGACAAACATCCATCAACCTTCTCCATGGTAAGTATCTTTACTCTGGAAACACCATAACCATGATAGTTTAAGAAACCTCTTCGTCAGCATACCCTTGAACACTTAGCTCAAGACCCGCAATTTTTGCACCATACTTCTTCCAATGCATTTTCCAAGTAAGCATGCGTAGGGCTACATTACAAGGCCATGCACAAGGCACATACTTTTTTCAACCCAGGCACGAACACACTTACCCATCATTCATTATGGGTTATGAGTAGTTGGCATGACTGCTCTCAACATCATCTTTGGAAGAGCTAGCGGACGTTAGGGGAACAACATCCATATCTCGGAAGCAAATTGAAGCCAGTAGTTGCTCTAAATCACTCTTGAGCAACTTGCAGTTTTGAAGGCTCACAACGACACATTCTTGCTGGAATCCAAGGAACCAGCTCATACAACGGATGGACACCACCTCTCAAAGCACTACATGGAACAACCCTTCCAACAAGGGTCTGTCAGGGACGACAGACTCGAGAGGGGGGGGAGTATTGAAGCTCAAAGTCAAGGACAAAGCATGGAAGCACATCAAAAGGTGGACACACAAGGAAAGGGAGCAAGTAGGGAGCTCCAAGAAGTGTATGTCAAATTTTCAGAAGAATCCCCTACAAAAATAGTGATTTTCATCACTAAAAACCATTGTAAATACCATTATCTATTTTTAGTAACTCCATTTTGTTCAAGCCAAGGAGTCCTCGAGCTTGAGGAGTATTAGAAGTACCATCGTACCAATTTTCATAATTTTTAGACTTCGTTTGAGCCCTCAAATAAGCCCTGGAACCTAATTTTTAACTAGGCCGGACACTAGGTCTGGACAGGGCCAAAACTAGTCAAAAAACTATAAAAAGAGCTAGAGAGCTCATTTTTGGGGTTAGCTTGTTAGAGAATAGAACTTTGGTAAGAGAACTCTTTTGCAATCTAAGCTTTCCATTGTTCCTCTCTTTGATCTTCCTTTGTGCACGTGTGCGTGTGTGTGCATGTTTGTGTGCTTTCACTCACGCACTTGTGCCTTCACTTGCTCGTGGTCTTCATACCGGTCCTCACGTCTCCGCGGATTGACAAGTAAAGGAGGTGGTGCTTACACTTGAGCTACACTTTGCTATGATGGCATACATGTGTATAAACCGTCGGTAATAACCACAATGCCCCATGAATGCTTGTACTTCCTTGACATTCTTTGGCCTAGGTAACTCGGCTATGGCTCGTACTTTCTCTTCATCGGTGGATATGCCATTCTTTGACACTATGCATCCTAGAATCTTGCCTTGCCTGACCATGAAAACACACTTTTCTGGGTTCAAGCAGACTTGATACTCTCTACATTTGTCAAAGATTTGCCTGAGTTCTGGTATATGTGTTTGTCTAATGTTGGAATGAGCACAGAGGTCATCAACATAGACTTCCAAAATCTTCCTCAAGAACTCTTTAAACACGTGGCACATCAATCTTTGAAAGGTTGTAGGGGCATTGGTCAGCCCGAATGGCATTACCCGAAAAGCAAATATGCCCCACTCTGTGGCAAAAGCTGTTTTATGCTGATCTTCTAGAGCTATGGCTACTTGATTGTAGCTCGAAAATCCATCAAGGAAGCTGTACACTTCCTTGCTTGCTACTCTTTCTAAGAGATGCTCTGTGATAGGGAGCGGATAGTTATCTCCAATTGTGGCTGCATTAACCTTCTTCAAGTTAATGCATACACGCAGCTTTCCATTCTTCTTGGGCACCACTACAATGGGGGATACCCACTCAGTGTGCTCAATTTCATAGATGAATCCAGCTTCTACCAGACGATCTATCTCTTTCTTTGATCTTAACAACATAATTATCATTGTATGTGTATGGCTTTTGCTTGGAGGGTTTGGCATCTGAGGTCATGGGGATAGTGTGTGAGCATATGTCTGGATCAACACCCTTCAAATCCTTGTAACTCCAAGTGAATACATCTCTATATTCTCTTAACAAGGCTATCAATTCGTGCTCTTCTTCTTCTGTCAAGTCATGTCCTATATAAGTACATCTCTCCTCTCCTTCTTCTAGGGCTACCACTATTTTCTTGGTGGTTTCTTTGTTATCATAGGCCTCTCCTGATTGTGCCTCTCGTTTAGGCATCCTTATCATGACTCTCCTATCGTCTATCTCATACTTTTTAAAGTTTTTCGGGACCTCAAACAAAGATTCTTCCTCTTCTGGTGTGACTTCTCTCTTCTTTCTTTTCTTTCCTTCATCCTTAGGGGTTACTTGTGTGGCTAGCCTTACATCATTTGTTATCTCTCCGTGTCTCTGGGGTTGAAATTCTACTTCATAGAAGTACTCTTCATCTGATGCAAAAGGTGGGTCCATAATGATTGACTCTAGATCGGAGTCGCTCGCATCCTCAAATGCATCAGGGCTAGGTTCACATTCTTCTAAAACTGCATCTCCCATGATTGGCTTTATGGAGAAAACTGAAATGTCATAGCCATCCTCATCATAGTGTGGTGTCCATTGGTCTTCATTGATGGCTACATCCATGGTTGCTAAGATTTCTGCCCAGCCGTGGGGTTCAAATTCTTCATCAGGAAATACTACAGGTGCATAGGCTGGGTCTTGAATGGATCTATGTGTTTCTTTTGCACCTATCTCTCTAGCTTTTTCTCTCTTCTCCTCTTCTACTACCACTTTACACATCCATAAGTGAGTGTCTTCATGCATCCATGAGGATCCTGATCCCATGGAGTGCAGGGACTCTGTATCATCTTTGGCTCTATGGATAGGATTCCATTGGATAGGAGGGACATCTCTATGAGAGTAATCTTTGAGATTAACCTTGGTCGTGACACCTAGGTGTTGCAAATACAAGGAATTGGTTCCCCAATCTTGTACCACTTGCAATTGTCGCATAAATGGTCTTCCTAAAATCATCTCATAGGCATGGTTCTTGCTAAAATCACAGATAGCAAACGTGTGCTCAAACTCTACACCACATGTAGTGAGAGTTATTCCCTCCACCAAGCCTAAGGGTCTTTCTATGTGACCGTCAGCCATCTGCAGTTTCATCCTTGTGGGCCTGAGTGCTAGCTTGCCCCAACGCTTCCATAGGGAAGTGGTGGCAATAGCAACTCCTGCACCTGAGTCTAGAATTGCCTTGGTTGTGTAACCCTGATGGGTAATGGGAAGATAGGTGTTTCCTTCTTCACCTTCACTCATATCTCCTATCTTGTCTAGAGGAATTTCTGGCACTGTCCTATGAGAACCTACCTGAGAACGAGGTTTTGCTATCTCTGGTACTTGTTTGGCTACATGTTTCCATAACTCTGGCCTAACTTTGAGTAGATCTTCTAAAGTGAGGTTGCACTGCACTTTAGTGTTTTTCACTACCTCCGTATTCCTAGGTATGACTGAGTCTTCGTTTCTTACCATGACTGTGGGTGCTCTCATACAGGTCGACTTGGCTTCCCATGGGCCTGTGAAGTGGGGTAATTCATGTAAAGAATTAGACTCAAAGTCTAATCTCTCTTGAGACTAGGTGCTCTCCTGCTCTCCATAAATAGAGGGAATATCTTGTGGGAATTGATCATGTGCGTCATCCACAAGTTCAATGGGAGGAGGGACTTCACTTTCTTTAGCCCATTTGTCTTCTTGAATCTCTCATAGGAATTCTGGTGTGTACCTATTCATGGAAGAGGAGGTCTCTGGTTCAATGGAATTGGGCACAAAAGCTTCCTGTGGGGGAAGGCTTATTCTTTTGCTGGCCTCATCTCTTCCTTGATTTTTTTCTTCCTTGGCAGATCTTGCAATTATGCTCTCTAACTTCTCTAGGAGTCCATCCAAGTGCAATTGTGTCTTAGCTGAGCTAGAGTAGTTGAAGAGACGACTGGCTTCAAACATAGTTTGAGCCAATGCGACCATTTTCATGCAAAGCTTGGTTCTTTCTATCTCTAGGTCAGCTCTGGGGTAGCACTTGTCATGCTCCGTCACATTTGGCCCTTCTTGGATTCTGGCCTCATATGCCTTAAGCATCATGTCTATGTCTTCAGAAGTGGGGTCAGCTAATACTGATCCTACTCTAGGGGTTGGTGGGATGGTCTTAGGTAGATGGACAATTGGTGGGTTAGATGGTGATGGAAGTGAGGGTGGTGGTGGTATGTGAGAGTTCGTTTGAGAGGTGAGTTCAACAATTTTGGCTTTTGTTTCTCTTATGCTTTCTTCTAAGTCACTCATCTTTTTAGACCATTGTCTTTTCATTCTCTCTCGACTATCCCTCCAGGCTCTCGACCGTTTTCTTGGCTATGCTCTCGGTTTCACTACCTTCTGCACTCTTCTCTTGACCTATTCTTGGGTTCTGTTGCAAAGCCTGGGCTCTAGTGACCACTTGCACTGGTGCAATGGAAGTGACACTTCCTGTTGAGTCTACAACTAACCCAATAACATTAATTGGAGTTATTTTTGGCATATTATTGGGATTCTTTGGGCAGTCTCGTAAGAGATGCTCCGTCCCACAATCTTGGCAAAAGCCTTGAATTGTCACTGACTGGGGTTGTGTAGGTGCAGGCATGGGGCAATCATGAATGAGGTGATCTCCCTGACATCTGTAGCATGGCCCCCTAGGGAATGAGGGTCTTAACTGCCTAGGTTGAGGTCTAGAGTTGGGGTTTGCGTACATGACGTTTGTGTAATCTGGCTCCCAACTAGGTTCATTTGGTTCTTCACTATAGTAAGACTCACCATGTTCAGGAGACTGCATATAGTAAGCTTGGGGACTATCAATATGTGTAGAATCAAAGCTATGGTCACTAGGATCACTTTCTGAAAGCAATGGTGTTACTGGCACTATAGCTCTATTCAAATTTTCCTCAGCTGCTGCATACTTTACAGGAATCACATTAGTTGGGGTTGGGGGTTGTTGAGCTAGCACAGGTTGTGGCCTTTGTTGGTTTTGGTAGGGTTGTTGATAGGGTTGCTACGGTCTACCATATTGTTGTGGAGGGTACTAGTTCTGGTATCTTCCCTGTTGTGGATAGGGCTGAGGGTAGGTTTGTCTAACTACTTGCTTATTGTATGGGCAATCTTGTGCTGTGTGATTTTTGTATCTCTGTTCTATGGTGCAATATTGGCTGCTAGGGTTCACTTGGGGTTGAGCCATGATGGGACATACGTTCGCCATGTGGTCACCACCGCAAGTATAGCACCTCTTTACTGGGGCAAATCTAGGAATTTGTTTACTAGAAACACCTAGTTTTTGAGCTACTTTCTTCGCAAGTTCCTCAATTGATGTGGATTGCGAGGACGAGAGACTAGAGGCACTATCTGAATCTTTGTAGATTTTGGAAAGCTCTAACTCCTCCCCTAGGTTATCCTCAATGTCAATGCACATGCGTACACACTCTTCTATGGTCCTAGGGTCCTTCAAGTACACATAGGACCTCAATTTGGTACTTAGCAATCCATCCAAGAATAAAGCCACTTGTTTGGCTGGTGTTGGTAGCTCAGGAACAGGGCATCTCTCAAGATATTGCCTAAATCTTCTTCCTACAAGTCTCACGGTCTCTTGAGGGGTCTGCTTGAAGCTATGTATCAAAGAGGAAATATTATGCCTTATGCCACTTTTAGAGAATTCGATGATGAAAGCCTCTAAAAGTTGGTCTATGCTCCTGAACTGTCTCTCATTCAATGGTTGAAACCATGTAAGGGTTGTGTTCCTAAGTGTTAGACCAAAGGCATTATAGTGCGTGAACAGGTCCTCAACTTGTTCAGCTCTCAAGACTTGCCTAAACTCGGCCACATGATCATATGGGTCTCCTGTGCCATCGAAGTAATTCTTCATGGACTTAACTAACTGAGTCGGTCTCAAAATCCTGGTGTGTTCCCTAGGCCTTGGCAGAGGGAAATCATCAGCATTCCTCTGGTTCCTTGGGGCTCTAAGTCCCTCAGGTTCCACTCTATTTGTTTCAGTTCTCGTTCTTTCTCTTCCCACTGGGTTGGCAAAGCTTACCTCCGGTCTATCTCTATGTCTGTCTCTTTGAGTTCCATGAACATGGGATGTTCTAGCTCCTTGGTGACCAAAGGACACATTCGATCTTGGTTGGGGGAAAATAAATTCACCTTTCCAAGTGTAAGCATGCCTATCATTTTCTATAACCCCAAAGACCCTCTCTGAAGCGTGATCTAAGTAGGTCACTCTCCCTGGGCTATCAGGATCTTTGAACTCATATATCATGATTGTTCCTACCTCATTCGGCTGATCAGATCTATACCTCCAAAAGGCTTCATCAGTCTCTCGGTTTAGGAGTAGATCTATGCTTTTATTGTCTTGGGGAATCCACTCTGGCGTGACAATCCTAGTGAGAATAGATTTGCCTCGGGGGGTTCTAGGTTCTACACCCATGTTTCCTTGCTCTAGGTCACCTAAGTCTGTTTCTGGGATCACATTCTCCAATTCATATGTCCTATCTGGGTGACTAGTGACTACATATATTGTCCCTTCTTTGTCCAAGTACGCTCCATTTTCAAACTTGACAGTTGCGTGCCCTAGTCCAATGGATTGGTCAGGGATTTTGATCTGGACCACAGATCTTCCTAGGCCGTCCTCATAGGTGCTAGCACCTAGTCGGTTGGTCCTAAGGTATTCGAATTGCATCTTGTAAGGGCCTTCTACCCTATGTAAATATGGCACTCCGGAGCTTCCTGTAGGTCTCTCTATACCGTGGGACATCTCAGACTCACTAGTCTCAGAGCTAGGGTAATACGAATGATGGCTCAACTGCTGGGCCCAAGACCTAGAAGTATGATTGAGACTAGCCTCTGAAGATCTAAGACTTTGTCTATCTCTCCTTAGGTGTCGACCTGATCTAAGGTTCATAAGCCCAATTGAATAATCCCAAATTTTCCCAAGTACACATTGCGTTGTTGAGTTCTTTTGTATCAGTCACTTGTTCTTTTTTAATTTCTCTTAGGGTGTCACTTCTTGTCCAATTGATCTTCGTCGCAAGGAACACTTAAGTTTTTATCGTACTTTGAGTGCGGTCGCTCAATTTAATTTCTTTTCCCTTAGGTTGTTTCGCAATTGTAATCTCCTAGCACTTGCACTTGAGTGATTAGAGTTCTTGGACTTGGTCGTTCTTAACGTGTTCCTAATTAATCAAAACCTCTATCCGTACTTAGCCTATGCTAGGGATTGACAGAGGGTGTTGAGAATTTCCAACCTTAAGTTTCTTCCCTTGGTTGCCCTTGTATGCCCAGGAAGCATGTTCCCAAACTCGCACTTACTCTTGCTTCGAGTACCCTCCGATGCTCTCAAAGAACCTGAAAAAGTCCACAATTAGCTCAAGACTTGAATTCAGTTGATAGACAGATCACTTTCATGCATGTAATTCACAGACCCAATTGCCTTTTGTCTTTATGAAAAACAATCCCAAGGGAAACTTAGTTTTCCTACCCTAGGATATGGTCACTTCAAATCACCCTATCTAATAATCCTGAGCTTTCCAACAAAACAGAAATCACCGCAATCGGATTTCGTATGAGGAGGTTATGTCCATTCAGGGTTTTGGGCCAAACCAGGATTTTAAACAGGTTAGCAGGCAGACAAGACTTCTCGCAATGCTTTGGGTTATCGGCCTCACAAGCAATGATGAACCCTAGTATTTGTTCCACAATTTGTCAAAAATAGACTACTCTTTTTTGCCCTAAAATATTAGCCAAATTTGCCCATCTATCGCGTTCACAAGCTCTCTCAGTCGCGATTGATTGGTCAATCGCGATAGACGTGTCAGTCGTGATTGACAGGTCCGTCGTGGCTGTCAGCCACGATTGATGGGTCAATCGTGGCTGTCAGTCACGATTGATGGGTCAATCGCGATCGACACGTGGCCCGGATTTTCAGTCAATCATGGTCAAAGGGTCGTTGACTCTATCGATCGCGATTGATGGGTCGATCGCGATTGACAGGTCCGTCGCAAAGGTCTGTCGATCGTGGTCAAGCAATCATTGACTGGGTCGGTCGCAATTGACAGGTCCGTCGAGGCTGTCAGTCGCGATTGACTGGTCGATTGCGATTGATGGCTCAATCGCGATTGACACGTGTCACGCGTAGGTTCTGTCAGTCGTGGTCAGTCGGTCGTTGACTCTGTCGATCGCGATTGATGTGTCGGTCACGATTGACAGAGCCGTCGGCATGTGTCCGTCGTGGTTTGTCGATCACGATTGACAGGGCGATCGCGATTGACAGAAATCTGAGGAATTTTAAAATTTTAAACACACATTTGGGAAGCTCTAGGCCTGTAGATTATGGTTATGTACTTTGTTTAGCAAAAAGATCATTTTTTCTGTCGGTCACAATTGACAGAGATCAACGCCTTGGGACCTGCACAGTCAAATTTTTTACCTACTAGAGCTGGTGCAGCTGCTGGGGATGCTGATTCCTGCAAAAAATCTCAAAAAACACAGAAAATCACAAGCACACAAATGCTCTCTCGCTCTCTCTCACAAGTGAAATGAGGGGAATGGTATGGGTGGGGTGATATGACCAAAAACTGAAATTTTTCGCGATGATGGAGATGGATGTGGGAGATGGTGAGGATGATGATGGTGATGAGAAAACAAGAGAAAATAGGAAAAAGGTGAGGAAAATATCTATAACTCCAACGCGTCAACTCTACGTCTTACCATCACACGCTCGTCCTCAAAGCTCGTTCCCCGGCAACGGCGCCAAAATTTGGTGTAGCTCAGTGATGAGTAGCACCTCCTTTAATGTCAATTCGGGAAGACGTGAGGATGGTATGATGACCTCGAGCAAGTGAAGGAACAAGTGCGTGAGTGAGAAGCACACTAACATGCACACACATACACACACGCGCACACAAGGCAAGACAAAGAGAGAGAAGCAATGGAGTTCTTTAGATTACTTTCAAAAAGCTCATACAAGTTCAAATCAATTACAAGCTAGCCCCAAAAATGAGCTCTCTAGCTCTATTTATAGTTTTTGACTAGGTTTTGGCCATGTCCAGACCTAGTGTCCGGCCTAGTTAAAAATTAGGTTCTCTACCCTATTTGGAGGTTCAAACGGAGTCTAAAAAATGTGAAAATGGATAGGTAGGTACTTCTAAAGCTCCTCAAGCTCAAGGACTCCTTGGCTTGCACAAAATGGAGCTACAAAAATATGAAATGGTATTTACACTGGTTTTTAGTGATGAAAATCACTATTTTTGTAGGGATTTCTTCTAACATTTTGACATACATTTCCTGGAGCTCCCTACTTGCTCCTTCTTCTTGTGTGCCCAACTCTTTGATGCCTGAAAACTTTAAATGGCCTACTTGCCAGATCTTCTTTGACTACTATGTCTGCTTGTGCTTTCTCTTCGTTCCGACTCCCTACGTAGGCTTCCTTGTCTTGTGACTCCTTCAGTTCCTTGACTCCTGCCAACACCGACATAAGACAGTTTTTGCCATAGAGTGGGGTATTTTTGCATTTCATGTGATGCCATTTGGGCTTAGTAATGCCCCTACTACATAACAAAGACTAATGTGTCATGTTTTGAAGGACTTTATTTGCAAGAACTTAGAGATCTATGTTGATTATTTGTGCACTCATTCCTACTGGAACATCAAGCTTACACTATGCTTAAGGTGGATTTGATCTACATCAAAGGCTATCGCCTCCAAAGAATATCTGTTGGAGAGTTCTTTTTCTTATGCTCATTTATTGTATTTTTTGAGAGATTTTTTTATGGTTCATTTACCATTGTAAAAGCCTTGAGCTTTACACATGTGAAGGTAGAAAGATATAGCCCAAATCCCATGAATTTGTGGTGGTTGAAGTTGCATTCAATCAACCAATCAATCACCTAAAAGTAGATCAAACTAGATCTTCACTTTTCCTAGATTGTAGCAAAGTGAATTGATTCCCTCCAACAACCATTCCCACATTCATTTGAATTCAAATTCCACTTGTAGAAGTCTTGGAACAATCCTACAGTCTATATAAAGACTTGAAATCACTTGTACAATACATGGAAGCAATATACATACACTTGTGACCATCATTGTCTTGCTCCTTCAATTCTCTGCATGATCTTCTTTGCCAACAGTAATCTTGCAGAGGCTCCTTCTCTCTCTCCAAAGCTCCAAATTGAGTGCAAGATGGCTCATTGGAAATTATTAGTGTCTATTTTTTGGATATAAATTCTCATAGCATTTAGTTCAATAAATTGGGAGAAATCTGAGTTTTTCTATCTCGAGGTCAATCTCTGCATATTCCTGAAAAATAGGAAGTACCACCGCTGAATGCCTCATTCATTCCTATAGCATATTTTTCTTATTCCTTATACTTTTGTACATTCTATAAACTCAAACTCATGTGTATCACTCCCATAAAAGTATTTTCTCTAATTGTAATCACGCTAGTTGCTATGGGCATTTGAATTTCATTGTCTCTTCCATAGATAGTAAGTTTTTTGAGCTAGTCGACCCGCGAACCTATCTGTCTTGTATCGACTCATTCTCCTTGATGCTCCAAAGTACATAGTGTGTTTCTTTGCACTTATCACATGCTTATAGGGTCTATTTGAGTCTCCATAAGCTCAAGGGCTGGTCTTGTGCCGGTTGGCTAGACCAAACTTCGTCGCTTCGAAACGCATTTTTCTACCTTCTACAAGCTTCTCCAAGTTTCTTTCAATGGTATCAGAGCTAGACCAAGATGGTGATGGCTTTCCCTCAATGATCAAAAAGCTTGATCGACACAACTACACGGCTTGGAAAATCAGAATGGAGGCCTATTTGCAAGGTAGAAATTTTTATGGAATTGTAGCAGGTGATGAATCTATGCCTATTCCAAGATCCAAAGGAGGACCTACACAAGAGGAGACAGATAAACTCACACTTTGGTGCGCAAGGGATTCTCAAGCAAGTTCCTACATACTAAACTCTATCTCTGACTTTCTATTACCACATATTAGAGGATGCAAGACATCTCAAGAGACTCGGGATGCCCTCGAGACTTTCTTTTCTGCTACTATCAAAGCAAGAAAGAATCATCTTTGGAACGAGTTCAACCAAATGAAGAAGACACCTAAACAAACCATCACAGAGTTTTTTACCAAGGTCAAGGAGGTTGCGGATCAGCTAGCATCCATTGGATAACTGATTGAAGAAGAGGTCATCATGAGGCAGCAATGGCAATCCTTCATGATGATTATGATCTCATCATGGATGTGCAAACTCCATACTTCAACATCTTTCTTGGACATTGGTAATTCAAATAGTGCTCTGTATGCAGATAAGAAGGATAAGAAGCAGAAAGGCAAGAAGAAGGAAGAAGATGAGGAAGAGACCTCCCAAGCCAACTTCGCAAGCAAGAGCAAGTGGAAAGGGAAGAAGAAAGGACCAAAGCAAGACCAAACCAAAGGTCAAAATGTTCAACCTTGTGCCATATGCGATAATACCAACCACACCACTCAGAATTGCTAGTTTAATGGGAAGACCCAGAAAGGAAGTGGAAGAGCTTGATATGATAGCAATAGAGGCAGAGGTGGACACAACTTCAACAGTAACAATAGAAGCTATAATAGAAGGGACTACAACAATTATTTAGAAGATCAACCACATGAAGACTCATTCCTTCTTATGAATCTAAGGCATAAAGAAGGTAAAGAAGATGATCATTTGTTCTACATAGATTGAGGATGTTTGAATCATGTTGCAGGCAACATTTCCCTTCTATCTGATTTGGAAAGCCCAAAGCATAGACATGAAGTCCAAACAGGGAATGACACAAAGCACAATGTGGAGAAGATTGGTAATGTCAAAGCTTCCAATGGCAGGACAAACATTCTAAGTAAGGTTCTCTATGTACCCACTATCACTAAAAATTTAATAAGTGTAGGCTAAATAGTTGAAAAAGGCTTGCAAGTTAGGTTCATCCAACATGGAGCTTTTGTGGAAGATCCATGCCAAGGCTTCAAAAAGATAGCCCAAGGTGAGAAGCATGGTAGGCTCTTTACTTTTGAAGTAGGAGAAACCAAGAACATAGCTCTATTCAACTTTGGGTCTCAAACCCGAAGTGAGCTTGAAGCGTGGCATAAGAGACTTGCTCATGTGAATGAAAAAATCTTGAAGGATATATGCAGGGATCAAAGTGTTCTAGGACTGCCGAACATATCAAAGCAACACATGATCAATAGGTGTGATGATGTGAGATTGGGAAGGAACAAAGACAACCATTCAACCACAAAGGCTACATCCACAACAACTTATTGGACTTAGTACATATAGATGTATGGGGACCAAGTCAAGAACCTTCATTGGCAGGATCAAGGTATTATGTCTCATTTATTGACAAGCATAGTAGATGGACTGTTCTATACTTTATCAAGAGTAAGAATGAAGTGTTTGATTGCTTCAAGAAGTATCTTGCACATGTGGAGAATCATATAGGTAGATCACTAAAGAAGCTTAGATCTGATGGAGGGGGAGAATACTTCTCCAAAGAGTCTGATGAGTTCTTGCAAGACAAAGGTATCAAAAGGGAAGTGACTACTAGGTACTCTCCTCAACTAAATGGAATTGCAGAGAGGAAAAACAAGACACTAGTTGGATCAGCCCAAACAATTCTTGAAGAGAAGAAGTTGGCAATTTATCTATGGGCAGAAGCTATTTCAATTGTTTTATCAATAGACTACCACCCAAATCACTTCAAGGTATGACTCCTTATGAAGCTGGCATGGAAGAAAACCTAGTCTTGGACATTGCAAGGTTTTTGGTTGTTTAGCTTATGTTCATGTACGATCACAAATAAGAGGTAAGCTAGATGAAAGGGCAACAAAGGCAATGTTTATTGGATATGATTCAACTCAGATGGGTTACAGTTTCTTCAATCCTTCAACCAAGCAATTCACTACAAGTAGAGATTTGTGTTTGAAAAACACAGGTCTTGGTATGATGAAGACAAACAAAAGGTAACACTACCATATGATCTTGATTCTGACTCTTATCAATTAGGAAGCAAGCATGATACACAGGTCCAGGATCCAAGAAGTGATACAGATGATGACCAAGATGAAAGGGAAAGGGATTACAAGCTATGGAAGTCAAGAGGCAAAGCAAAAATCCAAGAGGTTGGAGAATGCTCCAAACAAGCACCTAGAAGATCAGCAAGAGAGAAGAAACAACCAAAAAGGTATGGATATGATTCCATATTTGTTATCAAGCATTCAATATACTTGGCAAAAGACTCTATTTCAGAGGAACCCTCAACCTATCAAGAGGCAAAAGGAAACCCTAATTGAGAAAAGGCCATGAAAGAAGAGATAGATGCATTGAAGGAAATGGACACTTGGGATTTGGTTCCAATGTCGCCAAATCAAAAGGTAATTGGTTGCAGATGGGTATATAAAGTTAAAAGAAACTCAGATGGATCAGTTTACAGGTACAAGGCAAGATTAGTTGCCAAAGGATGCTCACAAACTCATGGTATAGACTATGAGGAAACATTCTCACCAGTTGTAAAGATGACTACAATCAGGACATTGATAAGTTTACGGCTACAAGGAATTGGAGACTCCTCCAACTTGATATGAAAAATGCATTCTTAAATGGTTGGATAAGTGAAGAGGTATATATGTCACAACCACCAAGTTTTGAAAATCCTAATCATCCATCTTACGTTTGCAGACTTAAGAAAGCATTGTACGGATTGAAACAAGCTCCTAGAGCTTGGAATTATAGGTTGGTTACATATCTTCAAGATCAAGGATTCAAAGCTGGCAGCTCAAATCCTTCTCTAATCATCAAAAGGGATCACAATGAGGTTTTCTATCTATGTGTATATGTAGATGATATTATTGTGACAGGTGATAATCTAAATGGGATTGAAAGGATCAAGAGACACATGCAAGAGGAGTTCAAAATCAATGACCTAGGTGAGCTCACATATTTCCTAGGTATGAAGGTGATATATAAAGATGAAGGAATGTATTTGACTCAAAGAAGATACATTCAGGATCTTCTTCTCAAGTTCAAAATGGAGAACACTAAACCTGCAGGTACGCCTTTGGAGATGAATCATAAACTTAGTGTTTATGAAGGCGAGAAAATTGAAGACCAATATCAAAGCTTGGTAGGTAGCTTGATATATGCTACTCATACAAGGGCAGGCATCTCATATAGTGTGGGAGTGCTTAGTCAGTTCATGCACTCACCGAGAAGACCACACATGGATGCAGCTAAGAGAGTACTTAAGTATCTCAAAAGTACAATCAATGAAGGTATATTCTATCCTTATTCTTGAGATTTGGATATCAAAATCTATTCACATGCAGATTGGGCAAGAGCTAAGTATGATAGAAAAAGTACATGT
The DNA here is from genome assembly GCA_020310875.1 of Ceratopteris richardii. Classification (NCBI taxonomy): domain Eukaryota; kingdom Viridiplantae; phylum Streptophyta; class Polypodiopsida; order Polypodiales; family Pteridaceae; genus Ceratopteris; species Ceratopteris richardii. The sequence continues at coordinate 6,400,006 of CM035422.1, read as the reverse complement.
CGTTACTTAGCATTTGGAGGTTCGAAGCTAGTGTCATGGAGTTCCAAGAAGCAACCAGCAGGTTCTTTATCCTCAACTGAAGCAGAGTATAGAGGCTTGACCATAGCAACTCAAGAGGCAATATGGTTAAAAGCATTGTATACAGATTTGGGACTTGTGAGTTCCAAACCTCACATATTTGGAGATAATATAAGTTCCATGCATCTAGCGGCAAATCCTATTTTTCATGGAAGAACCAAGCACATAGAAGTCCATTACCACTTCATCAGGGAGAAGCTCATGGCAAAGGAGATTGACATTTCTTTTGTTCCAACTAAAAAGCAAGTAGAAGATATGATGACAAAGGCACTTGATGGAATAAAGATTTGTAGATTCAAAGCTATGGCACGTATTTAACCTATCAGAGAATGAAGACTCAAGCATACTTTAACTTGAGGGGGAGCTATTGGAACATCATGCTTACACTATTTTTGAGGTGGATTTGGTCTACATCAAAGGCTATCGCGTCAAAAGAATATCTATTAGAGAGTTCTTTTTCTTATGCTCATTTATTGTATTTTTTGAGATATGTTTTGATGGTTCATTTACCATTGTAAAAGCCTTGAGCTTTACACCTAAAGGTAGAAAGATATAGCCCAAATCCCATGAATTTGTGGTGGTTGAAGTTGCATTCAATCAACAAATCAATCACCTAAAAGTAGATCAAACTAGATCTTCACTTTTCCTAGATTGTAGGATCGTGAATTGATTCCCTCCAACAACCATTCCCACCTTCATTTGAATTCAGACTCCACTTCTAGAAGTCGTGGAACAATCCTACAGTCTATATAAAGACTTGAAATCACTTGTACAATACATGGAAGCAATATACATACACTTGTGACCATCATTGTCTTGCTCCTTCAATTCTTTGCATCATCTTCTTCGCCAACAATAATCTTGCAGAGGCTTCTGCTCTCTCTTCAGAGCTCCAAATTGAGTGCAACATGGTGCATTGGAAAGGTATTGGTGTCTATTTTTTGCATATAAATTTTCATAGCATTTGGTTCAGTAGATTGGGATAAATCTAATTTCTTCTATCTCAGGGTCAATCTCTACGTATTCTAAAAAATAGGAAGTACCACCGATGAATGTCGCATTCATTCCTATAGCATATTTTTCTTATTCCTTATACTTTTGTGCATTCTATACACTCAAACTTATGTGTATCACTCCCATAAAAGTAGTTTCTCTAATTGTAATCATGCTGGTCGCTACGGGCATTTGAAGTTTATTGTCTCTTCCATAGATAGTAAGCTTTTTGAGCTAGTCGACCCGCGAACCTATGTGTTTTGTATCGACTCATTCTCCTTGATGCTCCAAAGTACATAGTGTGTTTCTTTGCACTAATCATATGCTTATAGGGTCTATTTGAGTCTCCATAAGCTCAAGGGTTGGTCTTGCACCGATAGGCTAGACCAAACTTCATCGCTTCAAAATGCATTTTTCTACCTTTTATAAGCTTCTCCAAGTTTCTTTTAGTGGTATCGGAGCTAGACCAAGATGTGTGAAGGCTTTCCCTCAATGATCGAGAAGCTTGATCGACACAACTACGTGGCTTGGCAAATCAGAATGGAGGCCTTGTCACTCTAGCACAATGGTGAGTACCAACGTGAGAAGATTCACCTCATAATTGTCAATCCGTGGAGACGTGAGGACTAGTATGAAGACTATGAGCAAGTGAAGGCACAAACAAACAATCTAGCCCCAAAAATGAGCTCTCTAGCTCTTTTTATAGTTTTCTAACTAGCTTTGGTCTTGTCCAGACCTAGTGTCCGGCCTAGTTAAAAATTAGGTTCTAAAGCCTATTTGAGGGCTCAAACAGAGTCTAAAAATTATGAAAATTGGTATGTAGCTAGTTCTAATACTCCTCAAGCTCGAGGACTCCTCCGCTTGCACAAAATGGAGTCTATTCTACCAAAAACGGAATTTACAATGTTTGTGTAGTGATTAAAATCACTTGAGTTGTAAATGGTCCATGGAAAAAATGATTGGGCCTTGTTGCCGTATTGTGCATGACTCCTCCGTTGCGCTAGTATGCTCTTCATCTGACTTGTATGCCAACACGCCCCCCTTCCTAGCGTCTGTCGCCCCTGACAGACCTCTGTTCTATCGGGTGGTCGATATAGTATTGGATGACATTGGTGGCAAGTTCGTGTTCTCTGATCCTTAAGCCTCTTGCTAGATCAGCTTCCAATGCATCCCAATTTATTGCGCCAGGGACCTCTGGTTGGGGTGTGGTGTAGTACTCAGAGTACATTGCTTGTTCACAAGCAAAGAGATGGAGCAGGTGTGTTGGCTTCGGTGCGAAAATCTCCAAGTGATACTCCTAGAAACCTGATCTGAACATTTCTTCGAAGGTCTGTTTGTAACATGCAGGGAGGTATTTGATGCATGCATGCCAGGCGTAAGCCACACGAATACTGGGGGTGGTGCTCATGTCATACACCAAATCATAATTTCCATTGGTAAACCCCGGGAGACGTACCTGTGGTGCGGCTGCATTTCTAAAAGTTTTCATGACTACCTGCATCATATCTAAAATTTTAAGCATCATCTGAGCTGCTACATCTGGCATGGGCTTCAATCGCGGCATCCAATGGTGAATTGTTCCCATCATGTATGCTACCGACGGTTGTCCCTGTGGTGGCGCAATGTATGGGTAGTTTAGCCATTCCTTGCATTGCGCGTTGTTCTGCACTTTGATATTGAATGCCTTCCAAGACCTGCGGTGTGGAACTGGACCGTAGCATGGATTGTATAGAAGATGTAAAGGCGCGTTGTTCCATGTGCATAGCATTTCTGGATATGTCTCTAGAAGTTTCTGCCACCAGGTGGGTTGATGAATTTTGCCTTTTTGCGCCTCTGGAGGAAGGTCTTCAGGTTGAAATTGGGTAGCAAAGGTAGGAATCTGACCCGTGACTCTCTGTATTTTTGCATTATAATCAGCCAGGATAATATAATAAGGCCTGTATTGGAGTTCAGATGAGAGGATAAGGCGTCTCGATGACAGGTTCTTGAAGTAAGCAGATTGTAGCACAGTTTCCTCTATGACCCTCATGGCCTGATTTTGCACTACTGTGCGCTCTTCGTGAGAACTCCCGATTTCCTCCACTTGACGTAGCCATGGAGGCCGTGGTGCCTCGAATGTGTCCTGAGCTTCTTCCGTTTGTTGGCCTCCTGGGAAGGGTTGTGGGTCGTATTCTTCTTCAAATGTCTGTTCCACAGGAATTTGTACTACTTCTTCGTCGGTGGGAGCCTCTGGAGGGGAAGGTGGTCTCTCATATTGTAGTAGACGTGCTTGCAATTCGGTGACCTGTTTCTGGAGATCCTTTAAGGCCTCAAAGTCTGTGAGAAGTGAAGCTGGGGAGGAGGTGGTTTGAGAGGCTGCTGTTGTTTCTTTTTGGTGTTTCTGCTTCAGTTGACCCAGTTCCTCTGATAGCAGGTCATGTGCTTCAAGTAGCATGGCATAGTCTTCCAATATGATCTTGATATTGTCGGGGGTCACTGCTTGAAACTTTGATGGGCTGATGGGTGCCCCCGGTGTGCTTTCGATAGCTGCTTCCAGGTTCTCCTAATTTTGTAATTGCAGGCGTCGATTCTCTTCATGAGCGGCAGCAAGATGTCGCTTGAGTACGGCCAGATTTCGCTGAAGCTTTGAATTGCGTTCCAGCTGTGTCCGTAGATGACCTTCTACCACTTGTATTGCTTCCTGATCTATGTTCTGTAACTGTACCTCCAATATGCTATGAGCCTCTTGGATAGTTTGGAATTGTGTGTGGAGGCGAGCATTTTCCTCCACTAGTGCAGCAAGTCTGTGTTGTAGTGTCTCCGAGTGCTCTTGCAGGCGTTCATTCTGTTGCTGGAGCTGATTGTAATCTGTCCTTAAGTTTGATATACAAGCTAGCATGGTGTCCAATGCATTTCCTATAGATGAGGGGGTGGTGTTTACAATGGAAGATGCATGGGAAGGGAATTGGGGAAGGGGAAGAGTGAATGATGTGTCTATTGAAGACGTGTGTGTGGGTGAAATTGGTGGAGGGGGAATGGGAGGAGGTGGAAGCGTGGGGGAAGGGGGAGGTGCCGTGGGTGGTGAAATGTCCATACTCTCAGGAGTGGGTGCGAGTGTGGGGTCTACCATATACATTGGAATGGTAGGTAGTGTGTGTGTGAAAGTGGTGAATAGATGAGAAGTGGGTTGGGGAGCTGAAAATAAAGGGAATGGTTGAGACCTGGGTTGAAAAGTTCTAGCAAGGAAGTTATGGAGGGATTGGAGAAGTGGAGAGATGGAGGTCGGGGGTTGAGGTTGTAGAATTGAGGAGAGCATGAAGGGTTGTGTGGTAACAGGGAAACCCATGAATATGGATCTAGGGTCAGGATGACCTATGGCTGAGGGCATGGGGGATGGTTGTCCTAGGGCAGGCTCTATGAGCGATTCGGTGGATTGTGTAGTGATGGGGGTTGCTTCATAGATTGGGTTATCAGAGGTGGAGAATAGGGTTGAACTAGAGATGGGAGTACGGAAGATGAAGGTTGGTTCGGTGGGTTGAGTGGTCGAGGTGATTTCCACGGTTTCTGCTCTAGGAGGCGATGGTGGGGGTGTGGGTGGTAGTGGCTCGATGGATTCCTCATGGGTGACTGGGTGCTCTTGGCTAGCAGTTTCTGTTGCTTGGGAGGTTGTCCTGATGGGTTCGGATGTAATATTTGGCCCTTCTGCCGTTGTAATGGGGATCTGGATATTCTTACCTGAGCGTGGTCGTGTGTAATAAAGTAAGTCTATGATCCAAGGGTCTGGCCGGTTCAGACAGATCTGAAATCGGACACCGTTTGGTCATCCGTGTATATGACCAAAGATCTCGAGTTTAGACTTACTAGGAGGTCTTGTGCTCTTGTGAACAAGTGAACCACTTAGCTTAGTGGTTAAGACTCAAGGGTGTGAAGGACGAGGTCTTGGGTTCAATCCCCATGAGGTACATGGGAAGAGTATTTTGCCCAAAGAGCTCTAGAACCTTCTAGAAGCATCCACTGGACACTTGGCGCACATGTAGTTACATGGCTGACACTTGGATGATTAGCATTCACCTGCCCAAGAAGGTAGTCCCCTGGAGAGAGCTATATATAGAGGCATTTGGTTGGGAGGAGAGTCATCTCTCTAGCATGTGGTGGTCGTAATCCTTGTTCTCTTGCATCGTGTCTGGAATCTTCGTGGATCATATTGAACTGGAGACCTCCTAATGGCGGTCCGCACTGCTTCTACTACCCCATATGTTTCTGCCATCAATAAGAGACCTTCACTATATTCTGAGTCAACTCCGGCTTCTTCCAACAGCTGAGTCATGAGTACTCTACTGCTCTGTTCGGTGAGCAGTTGTTGCGATCGCACTCGTTCCATAATTTGATACAGCCTTCGGAGTTCCGCTGTATAGGCTGGGGCTTCCGTGGTCTCCTCTTCATATGCTCCTTCTTCTTCTAGGTGTCCTTGTTGTTGACCTTGCTGGGCGTCACTCCAATGTACATGGCGGTCGTCTGTAGATTTTCTTCTTCTTTGTGAAGATGTGCCTTGTTCTTCTGCATCTGAATAATACTCTACATCAGAGAGTTGTGTACTTTGTAAGAATGCTTCGAAGTCCTGAGGATCCATTCCTTCAGCATCTCCAGTTGTAGCAAATTCAAATTCAGATGGAGCAGGAGGAGCTGAAGGGGTAGCTTGTGTCGTAGTTTCAGATCCAGACCTGGGTATCCTAATGATAAAGGGAGGTACAGTGGTCTCCCTTCGTGGCGATACTTCAGGAGTAGTCAGAACTTCCCCTGTCTGGACACAAGGGATCGCACCCCTCATGCGCTTGGATTGATGTGTGGACGTCTTGAGCTTCTTAAACATTTGTAATTGTGCCCAAATTAAGGCACGTTCAATGGGAACATCGTATGCTAGGCACCGGTAAATAATGCGTGTGATTGCACAGCAACCGTTCACCATTAATTTCCTAGAAGACCTTTTATTTGCTTCATACAATTGATCTATAATCCATACCGGCAGCTTAATTGGTAACGCACCTACCTCCGCTAAGTAGAGAGCGAACTAGATTCTTTTGTGTGGTTGTGTGAAGCGGTCTTGGCCGGGGAAAGCAAAATGTTGCATGCACATACGAAGAGGGATGGACACGTTTGGTGTGAGTGCTGCCATGTCTTTAAGCTTCAATAGTTTCCTATCCTTCATGTTAGTAGGAACGAGAGCATCCTTCTCAGAAGGTACATGTGTGCCATGCATATTCAAAGCAGCGCTCACCAACTCCACAGTAAGTTCAAACCTTTTTAACTCGTTGTTGCCCAGCAAGGAAGGAAGAACAAATGATCCCGGTTTGTCCTTTTCTTCATTAGCTTGTAATGTGGAGACCAAATAATAGCATCGGAGGAGATCCGGTTTAGGTAGTGGTGCTTCAAAGTATTCTGCCAGCCCTGCACGTTGCCATATGGTCTGGAGATCCTCGGTGTTCTGTAGAGTCTCAAACTCCTTGGAGAAAAATTGGAATCGAACCCATGATCTGTCATACTCGCACTTAGACTCCCATATATACTTGGCCTCTCCTAATGGACCTGGCATGCCATTGAACCAATGAGAATTGGCATGGACTCTTTCTGTGATCCCTGTGGATGGATCCGGTACCGGGATCTGCTGAAGGTGTTGCAGCTTCACAGGTCGTTCAATTGGTGGCACATCCACAGGTAGACTATCCACATCGATTCCTGCAGTAAGTATTCCTACTTGTGAGCTCGGACCTGTCGCTTCTGCCATGTTACTTCTTGCCTCCTGATTCTGTGAGAATATAGAAACATGTGTTAACATTGTAAAGGACAAGTTAGAACCGTTTTTGTCCCCATTACAACATTATCATGAGGTTCGGGAGAGATTAGTAGGTTAATAATTGCTCGGTGCTTGTGTGTGTAGTTAGGAATTGGTTGGACCTAAGAACTAAGTGGAATGATGTAGTGTGAGAGTGACGTAGTTAGTAGGTGGGCATGGATTTACAACTGGGGTCCGGGGGTTTATTACAAGTTTTAGGTTGCCAAATGCAGTGGATGGGCTTTGATCTTGATTTTGTGGGGACTCTGAAGAGTTTGATAGGGGTATCTGCTTGAAGACGAGGCTTTTTAGGGACCCATTTACAAGTGATTCTACTAGTGCTCATGGAAGAATATGTGTCCGTGCGTGATGCGTAAGACTGGGCCTCAGATGTTCGAGTGAGTGAAACATGTTGTACCGTTTGCGGCCTTGGTGTAGCTATTTGAGCCGGCAAGCAAGCCTTAGGCACCCAGATTTGTCGTGATTGTGGGCTGGCCTTCATTGACTTCTTGGGTACCCAAATAGACTTCACCTTCGCAGAAGAATTAATGAAGGACTTCTCATTAGTGTCATGTTGTTGACTACTAATAAGAGGTTTTGGCCATGGGGTCGGCCTGGTCTGAACAGGGTATTCGCCTTTTCGCCTCCATACTTGCTTCCATGGCTGAAACAATCTGCTTTGCTCCTTTTTTTGGCATTTAGTATCGGTAGTGTTCTGCTTCTTCTGTATTTGATATGCCGTGGGTTGTTGCAACCTTCTGGTCTTTGGAAAAGAAGGGAGTTCCGTCCTCTCCCTGGCTCCGTTGTTGAGATTAGCCTCTTTCTGCATCATACAGTTTTGGACAAAAATAGCATTGTCAACTTCATGTGCGCCCCTGGAAGGACCAGGAGTTTGTGCCTTGCTGTAGCTCAATGATGAGTAGCACCTCCTTTAATGTCAATCCGGGAAGACGTGAGGATGGTGTGAAGACCTCGAGCAAGTGGCGGCACAAGTGCGTGAGTGAGAAGCACACAAGCATGCACACACATACACACACACGCGCACACACGGCAAGACAAAGAGAGAGAATCAATGGAGCTTTTAGATTACTTTCAAAATGCTCTTACAAGTTCGTTTCAATTACAATCTAACCTCAAAAATGAGCTCTCTAGCTCTTTTTATAGTTTTTGACTAGTTTTGGCCCTGTCCAGACCTAGTGTCCGGCCTAGTTAAAAATTAGGTTCCAGGGCTTATTTGAGGGCTCAAACGAAGTCTAAAAATTATGAAAATTGGTACGATGGTACTTCTAATACTCCTCAAGCTCGAGGACTCCTTGGCTTGCACAAAATGGAGTCTAATCTACCAAAAACGGGATTTACAATGTTTGTGTAGTGATTAAAATCACTTGAGTTGTACATAATCCATGGGAAAAAATGATCTGGCCTTGTTGCCGTATTGTGCATGACTCCTTTGTTGCTTTGTATGCCAACACTCTCCCCCCTTCCTAGCGTCTGTCGCCCCTGACAGACCTTTGTTCTCTCGGGTGGTCGATATAATATTGGATGACATTGGTGGCCAGTTCATGTTCTCCTATCCGTAAGCCTCTTGCTAGATCAGCTTCCAATGCATCCCAATTGATTGCACCAGGGGTCTCTGGTTGTGGGGTGGTGTAGTACTCTGAGTACATTGCTTGTTCACAAGCAAAAAGTTGGAGCAGATGTGTTGGCTTTGGTGCGAAAATCTCCGAGTGATACTCCCAGAAACCTGATCTGAACATTTCTTCGAAAGTCTGTTTGTAGCAGGTAGGGAGGTATTTGATGCGTGCATGCCAAGCGTAAGCCACACGAATACTGGGGGTGGTGCTCATGTCATGCACCAAGTCGTAATTTCCATTGCTAAACCCCGGGAGACGTACCTGTGGTGCGGCTGCATTTCTAAAGGTCTTCAGGACTACTTGCATCATATCTAAGATTTTAAGCATCATTTGCGCTGCTACATCTTGCATGGGCTTCAAGTGTGGCATCCAGTGGCGAATGGTCCCCATCATATATGCTACCGATGGTGGTCCCTGTGGTGGCGCAATGTACGGGTAGTTCAGCCATTCCTTGCATTGCGCGTTGTTCTGTACCTTGATATTGAATGCCTTCCACGACCTGCGGCGGGGGACTGGACCGTAGCATGGATTGTACAGGAGGTGCAAGGGCGCGTTATTCCATGTGCGTAGCATTTCTGGATAGGTCTCTAGAAGTTTCTGCCGCCATGTTGGTTGACGAATTTTGCCTTTTTGCACCTCTGGAGGAAGGTCTTCGGGTTGAAATTGGGTCGCAAAGGTAGGAATCTGACCCGTGACTCTTTGTATTTCTGCATTATAATCAGCCAAGATAATATAATACGGCCTGTATTGGAGTTCAGATGAGAGAATCAGGCGTCTCGATGACAGGTTCTTAAAGTAAGCTGATTGTAGCACAGTTTCCTCTATGACCCTCATGGCCTGATTTTGCACTACTGTGCGCTCTTCGTGCGAAGTCCCGATTTCCTCCACTTGACGTAGCCATGGGGGCCGTGGTGCCTCGAATGTGTCCTGCGCTTCTTCTGTTTGTTGGCCTCCTGGGAATGGTTGCGGATCGTATTCTTCGTCAAACGTTTGTTCCACAGGAATTTGCACAACTTCTTCGTCCGTGGGAGCCTCTGGAGGGGAAGATGGTCTCTCATATTGTAGTAGGCGTGTTTGCAATTCAATGACCTGTTTCTGGAGATCTTTTATGGCCTCTGCGTCTGTGAGAAGTGAAGCCGCAGAGGGGGTGGTTGGAGGGGCTGCTGTTGGTCCTTGTTGGTGTTCCTGCTTCAGTTGTCCCAGCTCCTCCGATAGCTTATCATGTGCTTCGAGCAGCATGGCATAATCTTCCAATATAATCTTGATATTATCGGGGGTCACTGCTTGAAACTTGGATGGGCTGATGGGTGCCCCCGGTGTGCTCTCAATAGCTGCCTCCAGGTTCTCTTGATTTTGTATTTGCAGGCGTCTATTCTCTTCCTGAGCAGCCGCGAGATGGCGTTTGAGTAGTGCCATATTTCGCTGAAGTTTTGAGTTGCGTTCCAGCTGTGTCCGTAGGTGACCTTCTACCACCTGCACCGCTTCCTGATCTACATTCTGTAACTGTACCTCCAATATGTTATGGGCTTCTTGGAGGGTTTGGAACTGTGTGTGGAGGCGAGCGTTCTCCTCTTCTAGTGCCGCAAGGCGATGCTGTAGTGTCTCTGAGTGCTCGTGCAGACGTTCATTTTGTTGCTGGAGCTGAATGTAATCTGTTCTTAAATTTGATATACAAGCCAACATGGTGTCCAATGCATTTCCTATAGATGAGTGGGTGGTGTTTACCGTGGAAGATGCATGGGAAGGGAATTGGGGAAGGGAGACAGTGAATGATGTGTCTACGGAAGTTGTGTGTGTGGGTGAAATTGGTGGAGGGGGAATGGGAGGAGGTGAAATCGTGGGTGGAGGTGCCGTGGGTGGTGAAATGTCCATGCCTTCAGGAGTGGGTGTGAGTGTGGGGTCTGCCATATACATTGGGATGGTGGGTGGTGTGTGTGTGGAAGTGGTGAATAGATGCGAAGTGGGGTGGGGAGCTGAAGAGGCAGGGAATGGTTGAGAGCGTGGTTGAAAAGCCCTAGCAAAGAGGTCATGGAGGGATTGTAGAAATGGAGAGAGGGATGTCGGGGGTTGGGGTCGTAAATTTGAGAAGGGCTGAAAGGGTTGCGTGGTAGCAGGGAAGCCCATGAATGTGGATCTAGGGTCAGGATGACCCATGGCTGAGGGCATTGGGGATGGTTGCCCAAGGGCAGGCTCTAGGAGGGGTTCGGTGGGGTTTGCTTCAAAGATCGGGTTATCGGAGGTAGAAAATAGGGTGGCACTAGAGATGGGAGTACGGAAGATGAAGGTGGGGTCAGTGGGTTGAGTAGTCGATGTGGTTTCCACTGTTTCACTTCTAGGAGGTAATGGTGGGGGAGTGGGTGGTAGTGGTTCGGTGGACTCCTCATGGGTGGCTGGGTGCTGTTGGCTAGCTGTTTGGGAGGTTGTCCTGATAGTTTCAGGTGTAGTGGTTGGCTCTTCTGCAACTGTAATGGGAATTTGGATATTCTTACCTGAGCGAGGTCGTGTCTGGAACCTTCGTGGGTCATATTGAACTGGAGGCCTCTGAATGGTAGTGCGCACTGCTTCTACTACTCCATATGTTTCTGCCATCAATAAGAGACCTTCCCTGTACTCTGAGTCAACTCCCGCTTCTTCCAACAACTGAGTCATAAGTACTCTGCTGCTCTGTTCATTGAGTAGTTGCTGCGATCGCACTCTTTCCATAATCTGATACAGCCTTCGGAGTTCTGCTGTATAGGCTGGGGCTTCAGTGGTCTCTTCTTCATACGCTTCTTCTTCTTCCGGGTGTCCGTGTTGTTGACTTTGCTGAGCGTCACTCCAATGTACATGTCGACCGTCTGTAGACTTTCTTCTTCTTCGTGAGGATGTGCCCTGCTCCTCTGCCTCTGAATAAAACTCCACATCAGAGAATTGTGTGCTTTGTAGGAATGCTTCGAAATCCTGGGGGTCCAGTCCTTCAGCATCTCCAGTGGCAGCAAATTCGAATTCAGGTGGAACAGGAGGAGCCGATGGGGTAGCTTGTGTCGTAGTGTCAGATTCCGATCTGGGTATCCTGATGGTGAAGGGAGGTACCGTGGCCTCCCTTAGTGGTGATGCCTCAGGAGTAGTCAGGACTTCCCTTGTCTGGACACAAGGGATCACACCCCTCATGCGCTTGGATTGATGTGTGGACGTCTTGAGCCTTTTAAACATTTGTAATTGTGCCCAAGTTAAGGCACGTTCAATGGGGACATCATATGCTAGGCATCGGTAAATAATGCGTGTGATTGCACAGCATCCGTTCACCACTAATTTCCTAGAAGCCCGTTTGTTTGCTTCATACAACTGATCTATAATCCATACTGGTAGCTTAATGGGTAACGCACCTGCTTCCGCTAAGTAGAGAGCGAACCAGATCTTCTTGTGTGGTTGTGTGAATCGGTCTTGACCGGGAAAGGCGAAATGTTGCATGCACATGCGGAGAGGGATGGACACATTCGGGGTGAGTGCAGCCATGTCTTTAAGCTTCAATAGTTTCCTATCCTTCATGTTAGTGGGAACAAGAGCATCCTTTTCAGAGGGTACATGCGTGCCATGCATATTCAAAGCGTCGCTTACCAACTCCACAGTGAGTTCAAACCTCTTCAACTCGTTGTTGCCCAGCAATGAGGGGAGAACAAATGATCCGGGTTTGTCCTTATCTTCATTAGCTTGTAAGGTGGAGACCAAATAGTAACATCGGAGGAGATCGGGTTTAGGTAGTGGGGCTTCAAAATATTCTGCCAACCCTGCTCGCTGCCATATGGTCTGGAGATCCTCGGTGTTCTGTAAAGTCTCGAACTCCTTGGAGAAGAATTGGAATCGCACCCATGATCTGTCGTACTCGCACTTAGACTCCCAGATATACTTGGCCTCTCCTAATGGACCTGGCATGCCATTGAACCAATGAGAATTGGCATGGACTCTTTCCGTGATCCCTGTAGGTGGATCTGGCACCGGGAGTTGCTGAAGGTGCTGCATCTCCACTGGTCGTTCAGTCGGGGGCACATCCATAGGTAGACTATCCACATCAATTCCTGCAGTAAGTATCCCTACTTGTGAGCCCGAACCTGTCACTTCTGCCATTTTACTTCTTGCCTTCTGATTCTGTGAGAATATAGAATCATGTGTTAACATCGTAATGGATAGAATAAATCCGTTGGTGTCCCCGTTACAACATTAACATGAGGTAGATGGTGAGTCAGTGGTTAGTAAGTGCACGAAGACAGTGTGTGTAGTTAATGTTTGTGTATTCCTAGGAGACTAATGCCATTAGTAAGTGGGGGTGAATTTACAAATTGGGGTCGGGGGGTTTATTACAGGTCTTAGGCTGCCAAATGCAGTGGATGGGCTTTGCTTTCAGTTTCGTAGAGACTCTAGAGAGCTGTCTCGGTGTCGCGGTTTGGAAATGGGGCCTTTTAGGGACCCACTTATAAGTGATTACATGCGTGCTCTTGGTTCTTGGTGTGTTCCTAAGTGTTGAGAACAAGTGAATACTGGTTGTACTCGTAGTTGGGTTATGCTGCATAGGTTGTGGCCTTGGCGTAGCTACTTGTGCCCTCAAGCAAGCCTTAGGCACCCAAATTTGTCTTGATTGTGGGCTTGCCTTCATCGACTTCTTGGGCACCCAAATAGATTTTACTTTAGCAGAAGAATTTCTGAAAGACTTCTTATTAGCGTCGTGTTGTTGGTTACTAATAAGAGGCTTTGCCCGTGTAGTTGACGGTGGTGCAACCGGTCGTTCGCCTTTCCGCACCCACACCTGGTTTATTTTCTGGGACATTCTGCTGCGCAGGTACTGTTGATCTCGGACATAGGTAGTACTCTGCTTCTTCTGCCTGTGATCCACCTTTGGTCGCTGCCTCCTTCTGGCCTTTGGAAAAGAAGGGAGCTCCGTTGCATCCCTGACTCCTTTTTTGCAAATATCATTCCTCTGCAACACAGGGTTTTGAACAAGAACAGCATGGTCATCTTCATGTGTACTCCTGGAAGGACCAGGAGTTTGTGCCTTTCCTAGTTCCTTGAGTGCTCCATTGTCTAATTCTACTGTAACTCGACTATGATTGACCCAAACCTGGAGAAGTCCACTTCTTAGGTTTAGATTGACTGCTTGGTCATAGATCCAATCTTGACCCAAGACGAGAGGTTCAGTGAGATCCTCATCTTGACACACCAGTACTTTAACTGTCATTGTCTCATCATGAATGTAGAGGGGAAGTTCCACCTCGCCCATGCAAGGGGTTTCCACGCCTCCCAATCCTATGAGATATGCTTCCACAGGATTGACAGTTAACTGTAACTCTTGACAGTAAGACACTCTAACAGCACTAGTGGCTGCACCTGAGTCAATCAAGGCTCTTACGTTCCTTGCACTCTTTCCTTGTCCTATATCTAGGGTTATGAAAGGACGTCTATCAATTATCCTATGCGAGCTTGTTCCTGCAACTTCACACATGGCCATGGAATATCCTTGATCTGCATAGTCATCTGTTCTAGTCTGATCTCTACCTTGCCTTCGTAATTTCATCCTTCTGATGCGTTCTAAAGCTTCTGCTTGGGCTTCTTCTCGAACTCGCTTTTCTTCCTCTTTGCGTTTCTTAGCAGTGTTGAGTCGGCTGAGCATTTCCTCCGTGAGGGGTTCCTGATACAACTTGACTCTGCAACCGCTAATATAATTTGGGAGAACATCACCCTCTAATGTGGCCAATTGTACTGCTCCACTCGTGGAGATTCTATTGATGATCATAGGTCCGTAGCCCCTCTTTTCTAGCTTCCTCGCGTGTTGTTTTAAGGTATAGACTAGGACTAGATCTCCTGCCTTCAAGCCTTTATCCTTCACATGAGCATCGAAATATGCTTTCTGTCTCTTCTTGGCTGCATATATTCCTGCGGCGGCTCTCAGTCTTGTTTCTCCTAATCGTTCAAGGTCAAAGATCCTAGAGGAGAGCTCATGACCTGTCCATTCATACTCTTGTGCTACTCTCAATGTAGGGATCAAGAAGTCCAAGGGTAGCACAGCGTTTTGGCCAAATACCATCTGAAAGGGGGTGGCTTGGAGTACCGTTTTGTAGGCAACTCGATATGCCCAAACAGCATGGTGTAGCTCTTTGTCCCAATCAGAGCGTTTAGTGTTCACTAATTTTGTTAGTACATTGCACAAGATCTTATTAGTGCTCTCAGCTTGCCAATTAGCTTGAGGGTGATAAGGGGCAGACTTCTTGTGTATTACCAAGAATTCTTGGAGTAGATTTTCAATTACTTCATTTAAGAAATGAGTGCCTCTATCACTTACAAGCTCTATAGGTAGTCCATATCTCGTGAATACATTCTCAAACAAGAATTTGGCAGTTGTTTGAGCATCGTTCTTGGTCGTAGCCTTTACCTCTACCCACTTGGTGAGATAATCTGTTGCAACAATGATGTATTCCGCATGAGAACCTTTAGCTGGGGGATTAATAGGACCTACGAAGTCTATTCCCCACTTAGAGAATGCACGTCCACCCATCATAGGTTTCAGTGGCATCTCATCTTTGCGTATAGGATACTGAGTCCTTTGACAGACATCACACCGTTTCACATAGGTATGTGCATCCATGTGAAGGGTAGGCCACCAAAAGCCCGCAAATAGTATCGCCTTGATCACCCGATCTGGTCCAAAGTGTCCTCCTGCTACACCTTGGTGAGCAGTCTCTAAGATCTGAAGATATTCACTTTCATGGACACATAGCCTCAGGTAACCATCTTTACCGCGTTTGTATAGATTATCACCAATAAGTGAGTAATCCAAGGCTTCTTGTTCTAAACTCCTCTTCCTAGCCAGAGTCATGTCTGGAGGGAATGTGTTTGTCCTCAGGAATGATACTAGTGGTTCGCTCCAATCTGGCACAATGGATACTTGATAAAGAGTGGCGTGTTCCACTGGTGGTTTAGTGCAACAGATTGGGCATTCCTTGCACAACTTTTGGACATCCGCTTCCATGGTTGGCCAATGCACTCCGAATCTCTTTAGAGTCTGTAAAGTTCGTTGCTTTGAATGGTGTTGCTCTAGTGCACCCACATGTGCTAATTGCAACCATTTAGCGTACTCATCCTCTTCTACGCAACAAGCCAAGATCCCTTGATCTGTGTGCTTGTACATGCTTCCTGCCATGATGTGGTACTTTTGGGCTTTTACAACCTCTCTATTTCGTGTGTTTACCACAGGATGGTTAGGCCCGTATGTCAATACTCGTACCAATGGCTTAGCCCACTGCGGCACCACTTCCAAATTAAACAAGTAAGCATCAGGAAGGTCATCTGATACTCCTTGTGGGGCCTCTCCCGATGTGAGCCTAGAGAGATGATCAGCTCTCAAATGGGTCCTACCTTTCCTTACCACCACTTCAAAGTCATATTCCATGAGCAAGAGAAACCATCTTACTAATCTTCCTGTATTGCATGGTTTATTTACGAGGTACAGCAATGCCTGATGATCAGTAAAAAATTTAAACTTATTTGCAAGCAAATAGTGTCTGAATTTCTTAATTGCATATACCATGCCTAAGCCTTCTCTCTCTGTAGTGGTGTAATTTCGTTCAGCTGCATTCAACTGTCTACTGGCATAGGCAATTGGAAGATCCATATTACCTTCACCAGTAGGTTGTGCAAGAACACATCCAATAGCATAATTGGATGCATCCACGTGAACATGGAAGGGCTTATTCCAATCTGGCGTGGTCAAGATTGGTGCTGAACATAATCTTCGTTTAAGCTCTTGGAAGGATTTCTCACATTCATCCGTCCACTCAAAGTTTGTCAGAAGTCCGTACATGGGCTTTGCAATGACGGCATACATGTGTATAAATTGTCGGTAATAACCACAGTGCCCCATGAAAGCTTGTACTTCCTTGACATTCTTTGGCCTAGGTAGCTCTGCTATGGCTCTCACTTTTTCTTCGTCGGTACATATGCCATTCTTTGACACTATGTGTCCTAGAATCTTGCCTTGCCTGACCATAAAAACGCACTTTTCTGGGTTCAGGCAGACTTGATATTCTCTACATTTGTCAAAGATTTGTCTGAGTTCAGGAATATGGGTTTGTCTAACATTGGAATGAGCACAGAGATCATCAACATAGACTTCTAAACTCTTCCTTAGGAACTCCTTAAACACATGGCACATCAGCCTCTGGAAGGTAGCTGGTGCATTGGTAAGCCCAAATGGCATTACTCTAAAAGCAAAAATGCCCCATTCTGTGGCAAAGGCTGTCTTATGCTGATCCTCTGGGGCTATGGCTACTTGATTGTAGCCCGAAAATCCATCAAGGAAGCTGTAAACTTCCTTGCCTGCCACTCTTTCTAAGAGATGTTCTGTGATGGGAAGCGGATAATTATCTCGAATTGTGGCTGCATTAACCTTTTTCAAGTTAATGCACACGCGCAGTTTGCCATTCTTCTTGGGCACCACTACGATGGGGGATACCCATTCAGTGTGCTCAATTTCATAGATAAATCCCGCTTCGACCAGTCTATCTATCTCTTCCTTGATCTTAGCAGCGTAATTATCATTATATGTATAAGGCTTTTGCTTAGAGGGTTTGGCATCTGAGGTCATGGGGATAGTGTGTGAGCATATGTCAGGGTCAACGCCTTTCAAATCCTTGTAACTCCAAGCGAATACATCTCTGTATTCTCTTAGCAAGGCTATCAACGCATGCTCTTCTTCCGCTGTTAGGTCATGACCTATGTACGTACATCTCTCCTCTCCTTCTTCTAGGGCCACTACAATTTTCTTGGTAGTTTCTTTGTTATCATAGGCCTCTCCTGATTGTGCCTCTCGTTTAGGCATTCTTATCATGACTCTCCTGTCATCTATCTCATACTTCTTAAAATTTTCTGGGACCTCAAACAAAGATTCTTCCTCCTCTGGTGAGACTTCTTTCTTCTTTCGTTTCTTTCCTTCTTCCTTTGGGCTCATATGTGTTGCTAATCTTACATCATTTGTAAGCTCTCCATGCCTCTGGGGTTGAAATTCTACTTCATGGAAGTATTCTTCCTCTGATGCAAATGGTAGGTCCATAATGATTGACTCTAGATCGGAGTCGCTTGCATCCTCAAATGCATCAGGGCTAGGTTCGCATTCTTCTAGAACTGCCTCTCCCATGATTGGCTCTATGGAGAAGACTGAAATGTCATAGCCATCCTCATCACAGTGAGGTGTCCATTGTTCTTCATTGATGGCTACGTCCATCGTTGCTAAAATTTCTGCCCAGCCATGGGGTTCAAATTCCTCATCAGGAAAAACTACAGGTGCATAGGCTGGGTCTTGAATTGCTCTATGCGTTTCTTTTGCACCTATTTCTCTGGCTTTTTCTCTCTTCTCTTCCTCTACAGCTACTTTGCACATCCATAAGTGAGTGTCTTCATGCATCCATGAGGATCCTGACCCTATGGAACGCACCGATTCTGTATCATCTTTGGCTCTATGGATGGGATTCCATTGGATAGGAGGGACATCTCTATGAGAATAATCCTTGAGATTGACTTTGGTGGTAACACCCAAGTGTTGCAAATACAAGGAGTTGGTTCCCCAATCCTGTACCACTTGCAACTGTCGCATAAATGGTCTTCCCAAAATCATCTCATAGGCATGATTTTTGCTGAAGTCACATATAGCAAAGCTATGCTCAAACTCAACACCACAAGTGGTGAGAGTTATTCCTTCTAGTAATCCTAAGGGTCTCTCAATATGACCATCGGCCATCTGCAATTTCATCCTCGTTGGCCTGAGTGCTGGCTTGCCCCAACGCTTCCATAAGGAGGTGGTGGCAATTGCAACTCCTGCACCTGAGTCCAAAATTGCCTTGGTGGTGTGCTCTTGGTAGGTGATGGGAAGATAGGTGTTCCCTTCTTCGCCTTCACACATATCTCCTATTTTATCCAAGGGAATTTCTGGCACTGTCCTATGGGATCCTACCCGGGAATGAGGTTTTGCTATCTCTGGTACTTGTTTGGCTATATGTTTCCATAATTCAGGTCTAACCTTGAGTAGTTCTTCTAACTTGAGATTACACTGCACATTAGTGTTCTTCACTACTTCTGTGTTCCTAGGTATGACTGAATCTTCGTTTCTCACCATGACTGTAGGTGCTCTCATACATGTGGACTTCGCTTCCCATGGGCCTGTGAAGTGGGGTAGCTCTTGTATGGAATTAGACTCAAAGTCCAATCTCTCGTGAGACTGAGCACTCTCATGTTCCCCGTAAATAGATGGGATATCTTGTGGGAATTGGTCGTGTGCGTCATCCACAAGTTCAAAAGGAGGGGCGACCTCGCTTTCGTTATCCCATTTGTCTTCTTGAATCTCTCGTAGGAAGTCTGGTGCAAACTGATTCATAGAAGAAGAAGTGTCTGGCTCCGTAGAATTGGGCACATAAGCAACCTGGGAAGGAGGGCTTATTCTTTCGTTGGCTCTCTCCTCGTTCTCATAAGCTTCCTGGGGAGGGTTACTTATTCTATTACTTTTCCGAACAGGCTCATATGCTCCCTGAGAAGGAATGTAGGCAACCTGTGGAGGTACATGAGCTTTCGCGGGAGGCTCATCTGCCTTTTGGGGGGGAAGATAAGCTTCTTGAGGAGGCACATGGGCTTCTTGAAGAGGCTCGCTTATTCGTTCTCTTGCCCTTTCCTTTCTTTGAGGGGCAGGTTCCTTTTTTGATTGTGCGATTAGCCTATCTATTCTTTCTAAGGAGGGAAAGTTGTCGGGTTTAGTGGGATTGGCCACATAAACTTCCGATGGGGGATGGTTCATGTTTTTGCTTGCTTTATCTTTTTCTTGATTTTTTTCTTCCTTGGCAGATCTTGCGATTATCCTCTCTAACTTCTCTAGGAATCCATCCAAGTGTAATTGCGTTTTGGCTGAGCTCGAGTGATTGAAAAGGTGACTGGCTTCAAACATAGTCTGAGCCAATGCGACCATTTTTGCGCACAGTTTGGTTCTTTCTATCTCTAGGTCAGCTCTAGGATAGCACTTGTCATGATCCGTGACGTTTGGCCCTTCTTGGATTCTGGCCTGATATGCTTTAAGCATCATGTCTATGTCTTCAGGAGTGGGATCAGCTAATACTGATCCTGTTTGGGGTGGTGGGTGGGTTACGTGGGGTGTCTTAGAGGGTGGAGGGATGGAGGGTGATGGGGATGGCAGCGGTGGGGATGTGTGAGAGTGCGGTTGAGATGTGATCTCTATGATTTTAGCCTTGGTTTCTCGTAGACTTTCCTCAAGTTCACTCATCTTCTTTGCCCATTGCCTTTTCATGCGTTCGCGGCTATCTCTCCAAGCTCTTGTTCTCTTTTTATTTTGGCTCTCAGTATCGCTAGCATCTGGGCTCTTTTCCTGGCCTACCCCTTGGTTTTGCTGCAATGCTTGAGCTCGAGTGACTACCTGTACGGGAGCGGTGGAGGTGACACTTCCTGTGGAACCTACCACTAACCCAATAACGTTGATCGGAGTGATTTTTGGCATATTATTAGGATTCTTAGGGCAATCTCGTAAGAGGTGTTCTTTTCCACAATCTTGGCAAAAACCTTGGATCGTTACTGACTGGGGTTGTGTAGGTGGAGGCAAGGGGCAATCACGAATGAGGTGATCTCCTTGGCATCTGTAGCACGGTCCTCTTGGGAATGGAGGTCTTACTTGCCTGGATTGAGGCCTAGGATTGGGGTTTGCATACATGACGTTCGTGTAATCTGACTCCCAACTAGGTTCGTTTGTCTCTTCGCTATAATAGGACTCACCATGCTCAGGAGACTGCATGTAGTAGGCCTGGGGGCTCTCAACATGTGTGGAATCAAAGCTATGGTCACTCGGGTCACTTTCAGAAAGCAAGGATGTTACAGGGACTATAGCTCTATTCAGGTTCTCTTCTGCAGCAGTATACTTTACTGGAATCACATTAGCTGGGGCTGGGGGTTGTTGTGCTAGCACAGGTTGAGGCCTTTGTTGGTTTTGATATTGAGGTTGGAAATTTTGTTGTGGCCTGCCATATGGTTGTGGAGGGTACTTGTTCTGGTATCTACCTTGTTGGTAGGGCTGGGGGTAGGGTTGTGTAGCTCAAGCGTAAGCACCACCTCCTTTACTTGTCAATCCGCGGAGACGTGAGGACCGGTATGAAGACCACGAGCAAGTGAAGGCACAAGTGCGTAAGTGAAAGAACACCAACATGCACACACATACACACACACGCGCACAAAGTAAGATCAAAGAGAGGAACAATGGAAAGCTTAGATTGCAAAAGAGTTCTCTTACAAAAGTTCTATTCTCTAACAAGCTAACCTCCAAAATGAGCTCTCTAGCTCTTTTTATAGTTTTTTGACTAGTTTTGGCCCTGTCCAGACCTAGTGTCCGGCCTAGTTAAAAATTAGGTTCCAGGGCTTATTTGAGGGCTCAAACGAAGTCTAAAAATTATGAAAATTGGTACGATGGTACTTCTAATACTCCTCAAGCTCGAGGACTCCTCGGCTTGAACAAAATGGAGTTACTAAAAATAGATAATGGTATTTACAAATTTGGAGCAACTACTGGCTTCAATTTGCTTTCGAGATATGGATGTTGTTCCCATGATGTCTGCTAGCTCTTTTAAAGATGATGTTGAGAGCATTCATGCCAACTACTCATAACCCATAATGAATGATGGGTAAGTGTGTTCGTGCCTGGGTTGAAAAAAGTATGTGCCTTGTGCACGGCCTTGTAATGTAGCCCTACGCATGCTTACTTGGAAAATGCATTGGAAGAAGTATGGTGCAAAAATTGCGGGTCTTGAGCTAAGTGCTCAAGGGTATGCTGACGAAGAGGTTTCCTAAACTATCATGGTTATGGTGTTTCCAGAGTAAAGATACTTACCATGGCGAAGGTTGATGGATGTTTGCCTCTTCGTGTTGTACACTCGGCCTTTGGGATGGAACCTTGTTGATGAATGTCCATGTTGATTGTCCACTGATGAGATCTTTTGAGTGGTGGATCCCCTCTCCTCTTTTCAAAGCAACATTTGTCACTAACAATGTGCATTTCTGAGCTTGGGCTTATGCACGTTCACTTCCCTATATTGACACTCAGAGGAATATTGGACACGTGCCGGTTTCTAAGAGATTACCATGCTGATTGACATAGACCATTCACCAGTGCTACTGCTCCATACTGGTTCAGGAAATACTGAGAATTGAATTGCTTTATATTCCTTGGCAAGCAACATCGGGTAACTACACCAAGCTGAGTGTCACATATTCTCTTTAGCTCACCATATGCAGGAGTCTTCTCCTCCAGAACTACCTTGTGCAGATATCTCCTTGGGTGCTCTGGTACATGAAGTAGTTAAGCATCACTCAAGTTGCGGACCTTCAAGCTCTTCATTCTGCTGGCCGAGACACACTTTTATCCAAATTGATAAATGCCTAGTAATCAACAGTTCCATCTTCAACTAAGCATGACTCATTCATGTTTCATAAGCCAAACCTGGGAACAAGCTCTCTCGCACTTCCTTTTTTTTTTTTTTTTTTTTTTTTTTTTTTTGAGGAACAGGATATCACAAAACAAGAACACAAAAATTAGTATCAATAGAAATGTTCGACATATGTCACTGTGCTCTTGTGCATGGGATTCTCCAGTGTGTCTATGCACGGCCGTGTAATGTGGCCCTATATTAATGCATACTTTGGAAATGCATGACCTAAATGGTGCAAAAGACAGGGTTGTGCAAGGAGCACATGGTTGTTGCTCGTTCGAGGCTTTCGATGTTATTTGTGGAGGTTGATGCCGACCTTGGTGGAGGTATCCATTGAGTCTCAAACTGATGTAATCCTCCTTATTGGAGTCCATTTTAGAACATCATTTGGCACTGTAGAGGTCACTTCAGGCGTCTTTCTCTTTGATGCTTTCTGAACTGTGGTATCCAGTGTGGTTGATGCTTTGGTTCGATGGAGGCTACTTGCACTTTTGGTTTCCAAACCCATATCCTTTTTGCATGTCTTCCTACTAATGTTGAAGAGCTGATTTGATCTTCCTTTGGTCTCTGTACGTGGTTCTTACCCTTTTCTCTTTTTGGCTTCTTTGTTGAAACCTTTTGCATGTGGGAGAACAAAGGTTGTTGTGGATGTAGGATCTTCTGAGGTACCCACATCTGTAATTGCCCTTGTTGAGCTGCAGCTAACTTCTTAGGCACCCAAACTTGTTGGATATCTTGTGATGGAGCTTGTCTGAGCTGCTTCCTTCGTCTTCTGGCCTGGTTAGTGTGCATGAATGGGATTTGTGGGGGTAAGGCTGGTGGTTGCTCTCCTTTGCGTACCCAGATCTGCTTCATGCCCGGAACCGCTTTTTTATCGAATGGTGTCTTTCTATTTGATGTAGCAGTTGTCGTGAACGGTTGTGTTTGCTTGTGTGGTGGGCTCACTACTGTGGCTACTTGAGTCTTTGGAGAAGAAGAAAGATCCACCCGCCTTCGAACCTGGTCTTCCACGATTGACTCCTTCTGCATCATAGAGCTTTTGACACATGCAACATCTTCTTTCATATGATTAGTCTTGGAAGAACTAAGAGAGTGTGTGGTGCCATGATCTAGGAGCATGCAGTTCTCTAATTCTAATGTAATGCATTGTTCATGTACCCAAACTTGAAGAATTTGACTTCTTAGGTTTAAGTTAACTGCATGGTCATAGATCCAATCTTGACCCAAGACAAGTGGTTCTGTAAGGTTCTCATCTTGACATACTAGCGCTTTGACTTTCATTGGAACATCTTGAAGGTAGATGGGAAGTTCCACCTCGCCCAAACAAGGGGTTTCCACACCTCCCAATCCTATGAGATAAGCTTCTATGGGATTGATGTTCAACCCCAAGTCTTGGCAGTAGGAAAGTCTAACTGCACTACTTGCTGCACCTGAGTCAATCAATGCTTTCACCGTCCTTGCACCCTTCCCTTGTCCTATCTCTATGGTCACAAAGGGTCTTCGGTCAATGACCTGAGAAGTCGCAATGCCTGACTTTTGACACATATCCATGTGATATTTTGGGGCTTTTGAGTTGACATCTAGGCCTAATCGCCTTAACTTATATTTCGCCTAATACGCTCTCTGGCCTCTACCTGTGCTTCTTCTCTCACTCTTAACTCTTCTTCTTTTCGCTTCTTAGCAGTGTTGAGTCTCATTAGCATATCCTCAGTAAGAGGTTCTTGATATAGCTTGACTCTGCAGCCACTAATATAGTTTGGCAAGATATCTCCTTCTAGAGTGGCCAACTGAACTGCACCACTAGTGGAAATTCTATTAATGATCATGGGTCCATATCCTCTTTTTTCCAACTTACGGGCATGTTGTTTTAGTGTGTATACCAACACTAGATCTCCCTCTTTCAATCCCTTATCCTTGATGTGTGCATCAAAGTATGCCTTTTGCCTCTTCTTTGCAGCGTAGATGCCTGCTGCCGCTCGTAGCCTCGTCTCACCCAAGCGTTCGAGATCAAAGATCCTAGAGGACAATTCGTGCCCATTCCACTCATACTCTTGTGCTACTTTTAAGGCAGGGATTAAGAAATCTAATGGTAGCACAGCGTTCTGTCCGAAGACCATCTGAAATGGGGTGGCGTTGAGTACCGTTTTGTAGGCAACTCGATAAGCCCAAACAGCATGATGAAGTTGTTTGTCCCAATCAGAGCGTTTATTATTCACCAGTTTTGTCAATACGTTACAGAGGATCTTATTGGTACTCTCGGCTTGTCCGTTGGCTTGTGGATGATAGGGGGCGGATTTCTTATGTATCACCAAGAATTCTTGGAGAAGATTTTCAATGACTTCATTCAAGAAGTGTGTGCCTCTATCGCTCACCAACTCTATTGGTAGTCCATATCTCGTGAACACATTCTCGAATAAGAACTTAGCCGTCGTTTGAGCATCATTCTTTGTTGTGGCTTTCACTTCTACCCACTTGGTAAGGTAATATGTGGCTACAATAATATACTCTGCATGGGAGTTTCTAGCAGGGGGATTAATAGGACCTATGAAGTCTATGCCCCACTTGGAAAATGCACGCCCTCCCATCATTGGCCTCAAAGGCATCTCGTCTTTTCTAACTGGATATTGTGCACGTTGGCATGTGTCACATTTCTTCACATAGGTATGTGCATCCATATGAAGAGTGGGCCACCAAAGTCCTGAGAATAGAATGGTCTTAATCACTCGGTCAGGACCAAAATGTCCACCTGCAACACCACTGTGTGCAGTCTCTAAGACCCTTAAATAGTCTGATTCATGAACGCACAGTCTTAAGTAACCATCTTTACCTCTTCGGTATAGGTTCTCTCCTACTAAGGCATAGCCTTGAGCCTCTTGCTCCATATTTCGTCTTCTTGCTAGACTGGCCTCTTTGGGTAATCTTCCCGTTCTCATAAACTCTACCAATGGAGCACTCCAATCTGGAATTAATGATACTTGATAAAGGGTCACATGCTCCACTGGTGGTCTCTCTCTGCACATTGGACAATTCTTGATCCACTCATGTATTTCTTTGTCCATGCTAGGCCAATACACTCCTAAACGTTTCAAATTCTGCAATGTTCGTTGTTTAGAATAGTGATTTCCTAGCAATCCCTCATGAGCTTGCTGCAACCAACTACTATGTTCATCATCCTCGACACAACAAGCTAATACACCCTCAGTATCTTGTTTGTACATGCTTCCTGCCAATATGTGATATTTTTGTGATTTTACAATTTCTTCTTGTGATGTTTTCACATTCTTATTTGCAGGGCCGAAGGTTAGGACTGGTACCAACTTATTTGCCCATTTAGGAACAACTTCCAAATTGAACAGATAAGCATCAGGTAGTTCATCAGACACTCCTTGTGGTGACTCTCCTGAAGTAATGCGAGAAAGGTGATCTGCCCGAAGGTGGGTTCTACCTTTCCTGACAACAACTTCAAAGTCATACTCCATTAGTAAGAGGAACCATCTTACTAAGCGTCCAGTATTGCAAGGTTTATTGACCAAATATAACAAAGCTTGATGATCAGTGAAAAACTTGAACTTGTTGGCCAATAAATAGTGTCTAAACTTCTTTACGGCATATACCATGCCTAACCCTTCTCGCTCGGTTGTGGTATAATTTCTTTCGGCTGGGTTTAGTTGTCTACTAGCATATGCTATGGGCAAATCTAAATTCCCTTCACCTGTGGGTTGTGCTAGCACACATCCTATGGCATGATTGGATGCATCCACATGGACATGGAATGGCTTATTCCAATCAGGAGTGGTCAATATTGGTGCTGTGCACAAACGTTTCTTCAGTTCATTGAAAGAATTCTCGCATTCGTCGTTCCACTCAAAATTAGACAACAAGGCATAAAGGGGTCTAGCTATGATCGTGTACATGTGGATAAACCTACGGTAATATCCACAATGGCCCATAAAGGCTTGTACCTCTTTAACATTCCTTGGCCTTGGCAGCTCCGCTATGGCTCGTACCTTATCTTCATCCGTTGAGATTCCATTCTTAGAAACAATATGACCGAGGATTTTACCTTGACGCACCATGAACACACACTTTTCTGGGTTCAGACACACTCGATATTCTCTACACTTGTTGAAGATCTGTCTGAGCTCAGGGATGTGAAGTCTTCTTTCTTGGGAATGAGCACATAAATCATCCACATACACTTCTAAGCTCTTTCGTAAGAACTCTTTGAAGTCATGACACATGAGCCTTTGGAATGTTGCAGGTGCATTGGTGAGCCCAAATGGCATCACGCGAAATGCAAAGATTCCCCATTCGGTGGCAAAAGCCATCTTGTGTTGATCTTCTGGGGCAATGGCTACTTGGTTGTAACCTGAAAATCCATCAAGAAAGCTATAAACTTCCTTGCCTGCAACACGCTCCAATAAATGTTCGGTGATTGGAAGCGGATAGCTATCTCTGATTGTAGCGGCATTAACTTTTTTCAGGTTAATGCACACTCGCAACTTTCCGTTCTTCTTGGGCACTACTACAATGGGGGACACCCATTCAGTATGCTCAATCTCATAGATGAATCCAGCTTCAATCAACCTATCAATTTCTTCTTTTATTTTGGCTGCATAGGTGTCATTATATGTGTAGGGCTTCTGTTTGGTGGGCTTAGCATCAGCAATCATGAGGATAGTATGAGAGCAAATTCTTGGATCTACCCCTTTTAAGTCTCTGTAGTGCCATGCAAACACATCCCTATATTCCCTTAATAGAGCTATGAGCTCCATTTCTTCTCTTGCACTTAGGTCATCTCCTATATATGTGCATCTCTCTTCGTTCTCTTCAATGGTCACTACAATCTTCTTGGTCTTTTCTTTATTATCATATGATTCTCCTATGATGGCCTCTCTCTTAGGCATTCGTACCAAAATTTTGCGGTCGTCAACTTCATATTTCTTGAAGTTTTCTGTACTTCAAACAATGATTCCTCCTTTTCTTGTTTCACTGCTTTTCTTTTCTTTTTCTTTTGACTACTCTCACTTCCATCCTTTGAGTTTACTGTTTTAATACTCGTGAGAGGTTCTTCTTCTTTCTGGGTGAACACTCCTATATCTTCTAGATAGTGCTGCTCTGAGTTAAAGCAACTATCCATCACAATAGACTCCAGATCATCGTCATTCTCTTCTTCTTCTATGACATCACTAGGGTCACATTCTTCTAGCAAGGGTTGACACATGAACACTGAGATATCATAACCCTCCTCATCACAATGAGGTGTCCACTGTTCCTCATTGACAGCAATGTCCATGGTGGCTAAGATTTCTGGCCAGCCATGAGGCTCA
The DNA here is from genome assembly GCA_020310875.1 of Ceratopteris richardii. Lineage (NCBI taxonomy): Eukaryota > Viridiplantae > Streptophyta > Polypodiopsida > Polypodiales > Pteridaceae > Ceratopteris > Ceratopteris richardii. Next base: position 6,372,669 of record CM035422.1, on the reverse strand, counting down.
AACTCCTCATCTGGAAAGATCATCGGTGTGTAGGCTGGGTCTCTAACTGGTCTATCTCCTAGTGAAGTTCCTTCTTCCCTTGCCTTTAAACGTTTTTCCTCTTCCTTTGCGACTTTGCACATCCACAAATGAGTATCTTCATGCAGCCATGATGGATCAGGTGAACTTTCAGAATGCACAGAGATGGAATCTTCTTTCACTTTGTGGATAGAATTCCACTGTAGGGGTGGTACATCTCTGAAGGTGTAATCCTTCAAATTGACCTTGGTGGTAACCCCTAAGTGCTGTAAGTACAAGGAGTTAGTTCCCCAATCCTGTACTATTTGCAATTGTCGTAGGAAGGGTCTTCCTAGGATCATCTCATAGACATTATTTTTCTCAAAGTCACATATAGCAAATGTGTGCTCAAACTCTACACCACAAGTGGTTAGAGTGATCCCTTCTAACAATCCTAGAGGTCTTTCAAAATGACCATCAACCATTTGAAGCTTCATTCTAGTTGGTCTTAATGTGGGCTTGCCCCATTGCTTCCACAAGGAGGTGGTCGCAATAGCAACACCAGCACCTGAATCTATGATTGCTTTGGTTGTGTAACCTTGGTAGGTGATTGGAAGATAAGTATTACCTTCTTCACCCTCACACATGTCCCCTATTTTGTCTAGAGGTATCTCTGGTACCCTTTGCTTAGAGCCTGCTTTTGGCATGTTGGAATCAAGTTCTGGGACCTGATCCTTCACATGATTCCATAACTCAGGTTTTGCTTTGAGCAGTTCTTCTACAGTGAGATGACACTGAACCTTAGTGTTCTTCACGACATCCGTGTTCCTTGGAACCACTGAGTCTTCATTTCTTACTAGTATTGTGGGAGCTCTAATCTGGAGTGATTCAGATTCCCATGGGCCTGGAAATTGAGGCAGTTCTTCTAAGGTATTAGATTCAAAATCTAATCTTTCGTCTTCTTGTTCTGCTTCATCTTCGTAAATAGATGGAATGTCTTGGGGAAATTGATCATGAAGATCATCAATCTCAGGAATAGGAGGGGAATTACCCTTCTCCTTGGCCCATTTCTCCTCTTGTATTTCCCGCAAGAACTCTTGAGAGTACTGTTGAATAGAAGGAGGTATTCCAGCATCCGTGGAATTAGGAACATAAGCTCCCCTTGGTGGTGAGCTTCCTCTTTCAATAACTGGTTGAGCCTGTGGAGGTAGAGAAACTTGTGGTTTGTTTACCAACTGCTCTAATCGTTCTAGTAAGCCCTGGAAATGCAAATCCGATTTGATAGAGTTTGTCTGATTGAACTTTTGACTAGTCTCAAGTATGGCTTGAGCTTGTTCTACCATTTTCATGCACATTTTCATTCGTTCAATCTCTAAATCTGCTCTAGGGTAACTCTTGTCTAGGTTTGCAGCTGTAGGCCCTTCTTGAAGTCGAGCCTGGTAGGCCTTGAACATCATGTCCAAACCTTCTGGGGTTGGATCTGCGAGAACAGACCCTGGTTGCGGTCTATGTACAATGGGTGGTGGGGTGGGATGAGGTGGAGTGGATGGAATTTCGGCATGCGAGGGGCTTTGAGATGCAATGTCTTCTATTTTTGTTTTCGCTTCTTTTAAGCTTTCTTCTAGTTCCGATAACTTTTTATTCCACTTACGATTGGCCTTCTCTCTGGTATCCTTCCATGTTCTTGTTTTCCTCTTACTAGGCTCTCCCGATTCACTCGACTCTGATTGTTCTACTGGTTTATCCTGTTTTAAGGCTTGTGCTCTAGTGACAGCTTGTATAGGAGCCACATTGCTACTACTTGAACTTGGATCTGCCACTAAGCCTACCACATTAATGGGTGTAATCTTGGGTGCACTAGAGGGGTTTCTTGGACAATCTCTGGGGAGATGGTCTTTGCCACAATCAGGACAAAAAGCCTGTATTGTGATAGCCTGTCCTTGGCTCGGAGATGGTGGGTGGGGACAGTCACGAATGAAATGGTCACCATGACATCTGAAACAAGATCCTCTAGGGGCTTGTGGTCTCATTTGTCTCAACTGGGGCCTAGGGTTAGGATTTGTGTACATGACATTGGAGTATTCTGGCTCCCAATTTTGCTCCATAGGTGGCGCCTCATATTGATACGAGTAAATCTCACTATGCTCAGGTGACTCTGTGTAATACGCATGTGGACTACCTTCATGGGAGTAGTCTGAACTATGAGCATGAGACTCATTATCTAGTGTCCATGGGGTTAGGGGCACCAATGCTCTATTTGGATTTTCCTCTCCCACAGCATACTTGACTGGAATCACGTTGGCTGGAGCTGGTGGTTGGTTTCCCAAGACAGGTTGTGGCCTATATGGTACCTGATACTGCTGTTGTGGTCTATAATATGGCTGTTGGTATTGATTCTGATACCTACCTTGTGGGTAAGGTTGCTGATAATTTTGTCTAACAGCCTGCCTATTGTAGGGACAATCTTGAGCCGTGTGGTTTGTGTATTTTCTCTCAATAGTGCAATATGGAGCATTCCTTTCTCTAATGTTTTGGTTTTGCATTGGGCATACGTTAGCCATGTGGTCACCTCCGCAAGTATAGCACCGATTCAATGAAGTGACTCTCTGTGTTTGTTTATTTTGGACTCCCAGCTTCTTGGCAACTTGCTCAGCTATCTCTTCTATTTCTGTGGAGATCTTTGAAGTATGACTAGTAGAACTATCCGAATCTTTGTAGAGTTTGGACAATCCTAACTCCTCACCCAAGTTATCTTCTATGTCTATGCACGTCCGCACACACTCTTCTATGGATCTAGGATCTTTCAAGTATACATAGGATCTTAACTTTGTGCTCAGTAAGCCATCTAAAAACAAAGCCACTTGTTTGGCTGGTGTGGGTAGCTCTGGAGCAGGGCATCTTTCTAGGTACTGTCTGAACCTTCTACCTGCTAGTCGCACTGTTTCTTGGGGTGTCTGCTTGAAACTATGGATCAGGGATGATGTGTTATGCCTGATACCACTCTTGGAAAATTCTACAATGAATTCGTCTAGCAGTTGACCTATATCGCGATAGCTGCTTCTACTCAATGGTTGAAACCAAGCTAAGGCAGTGCCTTTAAGGGTCAAACCAAATGCCTCGTACTGGGTAACCAGTCCTCAATTTGTTCGGCTCTCAGCACTTGTTTGTACTCGGCCACATGATCATAAGGATCCCCTGTCCCATCGAAATAGTTCTTCATTGCCTTGATCACGTGACTGGGTTTAAGGGTTCTTGGGTACTCCCGGGGTCTAGGCAATGGAAAATCCTGTTCATCTCTTTGTTGCCTATGTGCTTGATGTCTCTCTCTTTCAGGTCTTTCATTTTCATATCTTGATCTATTCCTGCCCACGGTGTGTGCAAGGCTTACCTCAGGTCTCTCTCTAGTTCTTTCTCTCTGGGCTTCCTGAGCTTGGGATGACCCTACTCCATGGAGGCCGTGGGAAACATTGGATCTTGGTGGAGGGAAAATCAATTCATTCTTCCAAGTATATGCATGTCTATCATGTTCTGTTACCAAGAAAATTTTCTCTGACGTGTTATCTAGGTAGACAACTTTGCCTGGTATCTCTGGGTCCTTGAACTCGTAGATGATGACTATGCCCAATTGGCTAGGTTGTTCTGGCTTGAATCTCCAAAAGGCTTCCTCTGTTTCTCTATTCAAAAATAGTTCTATGCTTTTGTTGTCTTGAGGGATCCAGTCTGGAGTGATCACTCGGGTCAAAACTGACTTGCCTCTAGGAGTCTGGGGTCCTTGTCCTATATTTCCTTGTTCTAGGTCTCCTATCTCATTCTCATGAATGATATTTCCGAACTCATCGGTCCTATCTGGTTGGTTGGTAACCGCATACATGGTTCCTTCCTTATCAATGTATGAACCCTCTTCGAACTTGACCACCGGGTGTTCAAGTCCAAAGGATTGATCTGGATTTTTGAGTTGGACCACTGATCGCCTCAGACCATCCTCATAGATGCGAGCACCTAATTGGTTGGTCCGAATATATTCCAACTGTGTCTTATAGGGACCTTCCGGTGTTTGTAGATGGGCAGTCCCTGAGCCACCTGCAGGTTTTCCCATGCTAAAAGACATTTCTGAATCACTTGTGTCTGAACTTAGTAAAAGATGACCACTTAGTTGTTGTGCCCAAGACTTGGATGTATGGTTGACACTAGCCTCAGAAGATCTAATGCTTTGTTTATCCTTACCTAAGTGTCTACCAGATCTCAGGTTCATAAGCTTTAGTCAAGAGTCCAAAATTTCCCCTTGGTATGGTTCAAAATTCTTTGGAGTCCCCTTGGTTCCCTAGTCCCACCTGAGGGTCAAAACGTGTAGGATTTGAAACGAGCTTTCCAACAAGCTATAGAGCTCAAAAAATGGACTTTGGATGAAAAAGTTATGCCAAATCAGGCTCCTGGGGGTCAAAACAGGCAAACAGGACCTTTGGAGAAAATCGCGATTTTGTGATCTTTCTGAAAATCGCGATGCTGTGAAGTCAAAAAAATCGCGATGTTGAGCACAAAATCGTGTTTTTGAAAATCGCAATTTTGAGCAGAAAATCGTGATTTGAAAATCGCGATGTTGATCACAAAATCGTATTTCTGAAAATCGCGATGTTGAGCAAAAAATCGTGATTTGAAAATCGCGATGTTGATCACAAAATCGTGTTTCTGAAAATCGCGATGTTGATCACAAAATCCTGTTTCAGAGAATCGCGATGTTGATCACAAAATCGTGTTTCTGAAAATCGCGATGTTGATCACAAAATCGTGTTTCAGAGAATCGCGATGTTGATCACAAAATCGTGTTTCAGAGAATCGCGATGTTGATCACAAAATCGTGTTTCAGAGAATCGCGATGTTGATCACAAAATCGTGTTTCTGAAAATCGCGATTTTGACTCAGAGAATCGTGATTCACAAAATCGTGTTTTTGACTGAAAATCGTGTTTTCTCAGAATCGTGTTTTTGACATGAAAATCGCGATTTTGAGCAGAAAATCGTGAATTGAAAATCGCGATTTTGAGCAAAAATTCGTGTTTTCTCAAAATCGTGTTTTTGACTTGAAAATCGCAATTTTGTCCCACAGAATCGTGTTTTTCTCAAAATCGTATTTTTGGCTGAAAATCGTGATTTGTGAGAATCGCGATTTTGAGCAGAAAGTCGTGTTTTTCACAAAATCGTGTTTTTTGCTGAAAATCGTGATTGGTGAGAATCGCGATTTTGAGCAGAGAATCGTGTTTTTTGAAAATCGTATTTTTCACATGAAAATCGCGATGTTGAGCACAGAGTCGTGTTTTTTCACAAAATCATGTTTTTTTGCTGAAAATCGTGATTGGTGAGAATCGCGATTTTGAGCAGAAAGTCGTGTTTTTCACAAAATCGTGTTTTTTTGCTGAAAATCGTGATTGGTGAGAATCGCGATTTTGAGCAGAGAATCGTTTTTTTTTTTTTTTTTTTTTTGAAAAACACAGAATCGCGATTCTTTTCAACCAACTTTTAGGCGGGAAACTGAAAATCGTGATTTTTCAAAAAATTTTGAATTTTCACAGAATCGCGATTTTCATCACAGAATCGCGTTTTTTGGCGGGAAATTCAAATTTCTGAGCGCCGGCTATGGCGAGCTCCGTATGAGCAGAAAATCATGAAAAAAATGCAGCGCTTGCTCTCCCTTGCACCTCCTAACTCCTTCCCACACAATAATGCATGAAAAATGATATGAAAATGGTGAAAATGCACTAAAAAACAAGAATTTTCTATGAAGAAGAAGATGGAAGAAGGTGGAGATGATGATGATGATGAAGATGAAGAGGAAAAAACAGAAAATGAACTGAAATGACAGTTTTTTTACCTTCCAACGTCGCAAATCTACGATCTTACCATCACAACGCTCGTCCTCGAAGCTCTTTCCCCGGCAACGGCGCCAAAATTTGGTGTAGCTCAAGCGTAAGCACCACCTCCTTTACTTGTCAATCCGCGGAGACGTGAGGACCGGTATGAAGACCACGAGCAAGTGAAGGCACAAGTGCGTAAGTGAAAGCACACCAACATGCACACACATACACACACACGCGCACAAAGTAAGATCAAAGAGAGGAACAATGGAAAGCTTAGATTGCAAAAGAGTTCTCTTACAACAGTTCTATTCTCTAACAAGCTAACCTCCAAAATGAGCTCTCTAGCTCTTTTTATAGTTTTTTGACTAGTTTTGGCCCTGTCCAGACCTAGTGTACGGCCTAGTTAAAAATTAGGTTCCAGGGCTTATTTGAGGGCTCAAACGAAGTCTAAAAATTATGAAAATTGGTACGATGGTACTTCTAATACTCCTCAAGCTCGAGGACTCCTCGGCTTGAACAAAATGGAGTTACTAAAAATAGATAATGGTATTTACAATGGTTTTTAGTGATGAAAATCACTATTTTTGTAGGGGATTCTTCTGAAAATTTGACATACACTTCTTGGAGCTCCCTACTTGCTCCCTTTCCTCGTGTGTCCACCTTTTGATGTGCTTCCATGCTTTGTCCTTGACTTTGAGCTTCAACAGGTTGCCTAACCGCCTGCTTGTTGTATGGGCAACCTTGTGCGGTGTGATTGGTGTATCTCCGTTCTATGGTGCAATATTGGCTACTAGGATTTACTTGAGGCTGAGCCATAATGGGGCAGACATTCGCCATATGGTCGCCGCCGCATGTATAGCACCTTTTCACAGGAGCAAACCTTGGGATTTGTTTGCTAGTTACGCCTAATTTCTGGGCCACTTTCTCTGCGAGTTCCTCAATTGATGTGGATTGCGTGGAAGATTGACTAGATGCACTATCTGAGTCTTTGTAGATTTTGGAAAGCTCTAGTTCTTCTCCTAGGTTATCTTCAATGTCAATGCACATACGTACACACTCTTCTATAGTCCTAGGGTCTTTCAGATACACATAGGATCTCAACTTCGTACTCAGCAATCCGTCAAGGAATAAGGCTACTTGTTTAGCAGATGTGGGTAGCTCCGAAATAGGGCACCTTTCAAGGTATTGTCTAAATCTTCTTCCGGCCAATCTGACAGTCTCTTGGGGGGTCTGTTTGAAGCTGTGAATCAATGAAGAGGTATTGTGTCTTATGCCGCTCTTAGAGAACTCTACAATGAATGCCTCTAGGAGTTGGTCTATGCTCCTGAACTGCCGCTCATCCAATGGCTGAAACCATGTAAGTGCTGTGTTCCTAAGGGTTAGACCGAAGGCATTGTACTGTGTGAACAGATCCTCCACTTGTTCAGCTCTCAAGACTTGCTTGAATTCCGCCACATGATCATAGGGATCTCCTGTGCCATCAAAGTAATTCTTCATGGACTTAACTAACTGAGTCGGTCTCAGGGTTCTTGCGTGCTCTCTAGGTCTCGGCAGAGGGAATCCATCCACATTTCTTTGGTTCCTGTGAGCTCTAAGCACCTCAGGTTCTACCCTATTCGTCTCTGTCCTCGTTCTTTCTCTGCCTACTGGGTTGGCAAAGCTTACTTCTGGTCGATCTCTACTTCTGTCTCTTTGAGTTCCATGAGCTTGGGAAGTTCCAGCCCCAGGGTGACCATAGGATACATTTGATCTTGGTTGGGGGAAAATAAATTCACCCTTCCAAGTGTAAGCATGCCTATCATTTTCTGTCACCACAAAGATCTGTTCCGAAGTGTGATCTAAGTAGGTAGCTCTACCTGGGCTATTCGGATCCTTAAACTCATAGATCATGATATTTCCTATATCAGTTGGCTGATTGGATTTATACCTCCAAAAGGCTTCGTCAGTTTCTCTATTGAGGAGCAACTCTATGCTCTTGTTGTCTTGGGGAACCCACTCAGGTGTGATAATCCTAGTGAGAACAGATTTGCCTCGGAGTGTTCTAGGTTCTACTCCCATGTTTCCTTGTTCCAAGTCACCTAAGTCAGCCTCTGAGATTACATTTCCAAATTCATCTGTCCTATCTGGATGACTGGTGACTACGTATATGGTTCCTTCCTTGTCCAGGTATGCACCGTTTTCAAACTTGACAGCTGGGTGCTCTAGTCCTATGGATTGGTCAGGGTTTTTAATCTGGACCACGGATCTTCCTAGGCCGTCCTCATAGATGCTAGCACCTAATCGGTTGGTCCTAAGGTACTCCAATTGTGTTTTGTAAGGGCCTTCCACCCTGTACAAGTAAGGCACACCTGAACTTCCCGTAGGTCTGTCCATACCTTGAGACATCCCTGATTCACTGGTATCAGAGCTAGGGTAATGAGAGTGGTGACTCAACTGCTGGGCCCAAGATCTTGCAGTGTGATTGACACTAGCCTCTGAAGATCTAAGGCTTTGTCTCTCTCTTACTAGGTGTCGTCCTGATCTAAGGTTCATATGCCTAACTGATTAGCCCAATTTTTGCCTAGAGTACAACCTCGTTGCCGATCAATTGGTTCCAGTCACTTGATTCTTTTTGGTTATTCCTCGTGTTTAAGGTCTTGTCTGCTATTACGTCGTCAGGACTACTTGAATGTTCTTCGTACTTTCAGATTGATCGTTCCACGTTAGGTTCTTTTCCTTTATGTTATTGACAGTACAGAGCTCAGGTTTTTAGCTTGAACTTGAGTTTCTAGGTAGTCTTTAACTTGATACCTGCCTATCGTCGCCCTGACTTATTCCTACTTCTAATCGTTCTTAGCCTAAGCTAGGAATTGACGAAGAGGAGTTGAGAATATTCCGACCTTTCTTGCCGAACCTTGCTCTTTAGTGCTCGAGAAGTTGATTCTCAAGCTTGCGCAACACCCTTGCTTGGATACACTCAATTGCTTCTCAATAGACCTGCATAAGTCCCAAGATTAGCTCCAAGTAGACCTTTCAATTGACAGACAATTTATTTCAGACACTTTTTTAATGACCCTTGTTCCCCCTTTTGTATTGCTAGAGATTTCCTCTAGAGCTCCCTTGGTGTTTCTACCCCTCTGTGTGTCAACTTCCAAAAATCCTTATCTGAAAATCAACGCATTATTCTTATAAAAAACAGTTGAGGGCGTGTAGTATACTTCACGAGCTCTCCGACAAGCCCTAGAGCTCAGAAAATGGATTTCGTATGAAAAAGTTATGACCGTTCAGGGTTTGGGGGGTTACTAGACAAACAGATCCTTTCAGGGGTTTTAATGCATGTTCTAAGGCCTTTGTAAGCATATGAATACTTGAGAGTGCAAATATGCCCAAAATTTTAGCCTAAAATCCCAAAAGTTTACCCCTTAATTTTTGCCGAAAATGTCTGTCTATCACGATAGACGGTGTCTGTCGCGATAGACACAAACTATCGTGGGGGCTATCTGTCGCGATAGACGGTGTCTGTCGCGATAGACGGTGTCTGTCGCGATAGACGGTATCTATCGTGGAATTTCTGTCTGTCGCGATAGACGGTGTCTGTCGCGATAGACGCTGTCTGTCGTGAATTTTCGGTCTGTCGCGATAGACGGTGTCTGTCGCGGATTTCTGTCTGTCGCGATAGACGGTGTCTGTCGCGATAGACGCTGTCTGTCGTGGAATTCCGGTCTGTCGCGATAGACAGTGTCTGTCGCGGATTTCTGTCTGTCGCGATAGACGGTGTCTGTCGTGATAGACGCTGTCTGTCGTGAATTCTCGGTCTGTCGCGATAGACGGTGGCTGTCGCGGATTTTTGTCTGTCGCGATATACGGTGTCTGTCGCGGATTTTTGTCTGTCGCGATAGACGGTGTCTGTCGCGATAGACGGTGTCTGTCGCGGATTTCTGTCTGTCGCGATAGACGGTGTCTGTCGCGATAGACGCTGTCTGTCGTGGAATTCCGGTCTGTCGCGATAGACAGTGTCTGTCGCGATAGACGGTGTCTGTCGCGATAGACTGAAAAAACGCAAATTTTTGAGAAACTTCTAGTGATCTAGAGTGCCCTCAAGGTGTAGGTTACCGTGCTAATCATGCATTCACAAAATTTTAAGATTTTCTGTCTGTCGCGACAGACAGAGGTCGTCGTCCCGGGACCTGTGCAGAGCCTGTCGTACCTGCGCACACTGCTGGAGGAGGTGGTACAGCAAGAACCTGCAATGAAAATCAAGAAACATGCAAAATACGCACACACAATATTGCTCTCTCGCACTCTCTCACAAGTGGAATGGAGGAAATGAGGTGGAGATGGTGATATGATCAAAACTGAAAATTTTCGCGATGATGGAGATGGAGGTGGGAGATGGTGATGATGATGATGGTGATGAAGATGGTGAAGAAAGTAAAAGAAAATCGATGAGAGTGAAGAAAATACCTACAACTCCAACGCGTCAACTCTACGTCTTACCATCACACGCTCGTCCTCAAAGCTCGATCCCCGGCAACGGCGCCAAAATTTGGTGTAGCTCAATGATGAGTAGCACCTCCATTAATGTCAATCCGGGAAGACGTGAGGATGGTATGAAGACCTCGAGCAAGTGGCGGCACAAGTGCGTGAGTGAGAAGCACACAAGCATGCACACACATACACACACACGCGCACACACGGCAAGACAAAGAGAGAGAATCAATGGAGCTTTTAGATTACTTTCAAAATGCTCTTACAAGTTCGTTTCAATTACAATCTAACCTCAAAAATGAGCTCTCTAGCTCTTTTTATAGTTTTTGACTAGTTTTGGCCCTGTCCAGACCTAGTGTCCGGCCTAGTTAAAAATTAGGTTCCAGGGCTTATTTGAGGGCTCAAACGAAGTCTAAAAATTATGAAAATTGGTACGATGGTACTTCTAATACTCCTCAAGCTCGAGGACTCCTCGGCTTGCACAAAATGGAGTCTAATCTACCAAAAACGGGATTTACAATGTTTGTGTAGTGATTAAAATCACTTGAGTTGTACATAATCCATGGGAAAAAATGATCTGGCCTTGTTGCCGTATTGTGCATAACTCCTTTGTTGCTTTGTATGCCAACACTTGCCTAGTTCCTTGAGTGCCTCATTTTCCAATTCAACTGTAATTCGGCTATGATCTACCCATACCTGAAGAAGTCCACTTCTTAGGTTGAGGTTGACTGCATGATCATAGATCCAGTCCTGACCCAAGACAAGAGGCTCAGTGAGGTCCTCATCTTGACACACTAGTACTTTGACTGTCATCACTTCGTCTTGAATGGAGATGGGAAGATCCACCTCGCCCATGCAAGGAGTTTCCACACCTCCCAATTCTATGAGATATGCTTCTATAGGATCGACAGTTAATTTCAATTCTTGACAGTAAGACAACTTGACAGCACTAGTGGATGCACCTGAGTCAATCAAAGCTCTTACAATCTTTGCACCCTTTCCTTGTCCTACTCCTAGGGTTAAAAAAGGCCGTCGGTCGATTATTCTATGGGAATGCCCACCTGAAGTCTCGCACATGGCCATAGGATAGCCTACAGATTCTTGAGTGTCAAGCATAGGCGGGTCTCTGCCTTGTCTCCTCAATTTCATTCGTCGGACACGTTCTAAAGCTTCTGCCTGTGCTTCTCTTCTCATTCGTTTCTCTTCTTCTTTACGTTCCCTGGCAGTGTTGAGTCGATTTAGCATCTCTTCAGTAAGGGGTTCCTGATATAACTTGACTCTGCATCCACTTATGTAACTTGGTAGAATATCGCCCTCTAAAGTGGCTAGTTGAACTGCGCCACTTGTGGAGATTCTATTGATAATCATTGGCCCGTAACCTCTTTTCTCTAATTTCCGTGCATGCTGCTTCAATGTGTAGACTAGGACTAGGTCGCCTGCTTTCAAGCCTTTATCCTTCACATGTGTATCAAAATATGCCTTCTGTCTCTTCTTAGCTGCATATATCCCTGCAGCTGCTCTCAGTCTTGTTTCTCCTAATCGTTCAAGGTCAAAAAGTCTAGAGGAGAGTTCATGACCCGTCCATTCGTGCTCTTGTGCTACTCTCAATGTAGGTATTAAGAAGTCCAATGGTAGCACGGCATTTTGGCCAAATACCATCTGAAAGTGGGTGGCTTGGAGTACCGTTTTGTAGGCGACTCGGTATGCCCAAACAGCATGGTGTAGCTGTTTGTCCCAATCAGAGCGTTTATTGTTCACTAGTTTTGTCAATACATTGCATAGGATCTTATTGGTGCTTTCGGCTTGCCCATTGGCTTGAGGGTGATAGGGGGCAGACTTCTTATGCACTACCAAGAATTCTTGGAGCAGATTTTTAATAACTTCATTCAAGAAGTGAGTGCCTCTATCACTAACTAGCTCTATAGGTAGCCCCTATCTTGTGAATACATTCTCAAACAAGAATTTAGCAGTTGTCTGAGCGTCGTTCTTCGTTGTGGCTTTTACCTCTACCCACTTGGTTAGATAGTCCGTGGCAACGATGATATACTCAGCATGGGAACCCTTAGCTGGGGGATTGATAGGGCCTACAAAGTCTATTCCCCACTTAGAGAATGCACGTCCGCCCATCATGGGCTTCAGTGGCATCTCATCTTTGCGTATAGGATACTGGGTTCGCTGACAAATCTCACACCTCTTCACATAGGTATGTGCGTCCATGTGAAGGGTTGGCCACCAAAAGCCTGCAAATAGTATTGCCTTGATTACCCTATCTGGTCCAAAGTGTCCTCCTGCTACACCTTGGTGAGCAGTGTCCAAGATCTTGAGATATTCACTCTCATGGACACATAGTCTCAGGTAACCGTCTTGACCACGTTTGTATAGATTATCACCAATGAGTGAGTAATCCTGGGCTTCTTGTTCTAAACTCCTTTGCCTAGCCAGAGTCATGTCTGGAGGGAATGTTCTCGTCCTTAAGAAGGATACTAGAGGTTCACTCCAATCTGGCACTATGGACACTTGATAAAGAGTGGCATGTTCCACATGTGGTTTAGTGCAGCAGATTGGGCATTCCTTGCACAACTTTTGGACATCAGCCTCCATAGTCGGCCAATGCACTCCGAGTCTGAGTGTCTGTAAGGTTCGTTGCTTTGAGTAGTGTTGCTCTAACGCACCTACATGTGCTAATTGCAACCATTTAGCGTACTCATCCTCTTCCACACAACAAGCCAAGATCCCTTGATCTGTGTGCTTGTACATAGTTCCTGCCATGATGTGATACTTTTGGGCTTTTACTACCTCTCTATCCTGTGTGTTTATTACTGGGTGGTTAGGTCCGTATGTCAACACTGGTACCAATGGCTTAGCCCACTGCGGCACCACTTCCAAATTAAACAAGTAAGCATCAGGAAGGTCATCTGACACTCCTTGTGGGGCTTCTCCCGATTTGAGCCTAGAAAGGTGATCTGCTCTCAAATGAGTCTTCCCTTTCCTTACCACAACCTCAAAATCATATTCCATTAGCAAGAGAAACCATCTTACTAATCTTCCTGTATTGCATGGCTTGTTTACGAGGTATAGCAATGCCTGATGATCAGTAAAAAATTTAAACTTATTTGCAAGCAAATAGTATCTAAATTTCTTAACTGCATATACCATGCCTAAGCCTTCTCTCTCAGTAGTGGTATAATTTCGTTCAGCTGCATTCAATTGTCTACTAGCATAGGCAATTGGAAGATCCATATTACCTTCACCAGTAGGTTGTGCAAGCACACATCCAATGGCATAATTGGATGCATCCACATGAACATGGAAAGGCTTATTCCAATCTGTGTGGTTAAGATTGGTGCTGAACATAATCACCGTTTAAGCTCATTGAAGGAATTCTCACATTCCTCGGTCCACTCAAAGTTTGTCAGAAGTCCGTACAGAGGCTTTGCAATGATGGCATACATGTGTATAAATCGTCGATAATAACCACAATGCCCCATGAAAGCTTGTACTTCCTTGACATTCTTTGGCCTAGGTAATTCGGTTATAGCTCTTACTTTCTCTTCATCCATAGATATGCCATTCTTGACACTATGTGTCCTAGAATTTTGCCTTGCCTGACCATAAAAACACATTTTTCTGGGTTTAGGAAGACTTGATATTCTCTACATTTGTCAAAGATTTGTCTGAGTTCAGGAATATGGGTTTGTCTAATGTTGGAATGAGCACAAAGATCATCAACATAGACTTCTAAGTTCTTCCTCAGGAACTCCTTAAATACATGGCACATCAGCCTTTGGAAGGTTGCGGGAGCATTGGTCAGCCCGAATGGCATTACCCTAAAAGCGAATATACCCCACTCTGTGGCAAAAGCCGTTTTATGCTGATCTTCTGGTGCAATGGCCACTTGATTGTAGCCAGAGAACCCATCTAGGAAGCTGTACACTTCCTTGCCTGTCACCCTTTCTAATAGATGCTTAGTGATAGGAAGCGGGTAATTATCCCTGATCGTGGCTGCGTTAACCTTCTTCAAGTTAATGCATACCCGTAATTTGCCGTTCTTCTTGGGCACCACCACAATGGGGGATACCCATTCAGTGTGCTCAATTTCATAGATAAATCCAGCTTCAATCAAGCGTTCTATCTCTTCTTTGATCTTGGCAGCATAGTTGTCATTGTATGTGTATGGCTTTTGTTTTGAGGGTCTGGCCTCTGTAGTCATGGGAATCGTATGTGAGCATACGTGCGGGTCCACTCCTTTCAAATCCTTGTAACTCCAAGCAAATACATCTCTGTATTCTCTTAGCAAGGCTATCAGCTCATGCTCTTCTTCCTCAGTGAGGTCATGTCCTATGTAAGTGCACCTCTCTTCTCCTTCTTCTATGGCTACCACTATTTTCTTGGTGGTTTCTTTGTTATCATAGGCCTCTCCCGATTGTGCCTCTCGTTTAGGCATTCTAATCATGACTCTCCTGTCATCTATCTCATACTTCTTAAAATTTTCCGGGACCTCAAACAAAGATTCTTCCTCTTCTGGTGTGACTTCTCTCTTCTTTCTTTTCTTTCCTTCTTCCTTATGGGTTACATGTGTGGCTAGCCTTACATCCTTTGTAAGCTCTCCGTGCTTCTGGGGTTGAAATTCTACTTCATAGAAGTATTCTTCATCTGATGCAAAAGGTGGGTCCATAATGATTGACTCTAGATCGGAGTCACTCGCATCCTCAAATGCATCAGGGCTAGGTTCACACTCTTCTAAAACTGCCTCTCCCATGATCGGCTCTATGGAGAAGACTGAAATGTCATAGCCATCCTCATCAAAGTGAGGTGTCCATTGTTCTTCATTGATGGCTACATCCATGGTTGCTAGAATTTCTGCCCAGCCGTGAGGTTCGAATTCTTCGTCTGGAAAAACTACAGGTGCATAGGTTGGGTCTTGGATTGATCTATGGGTTTCCTTTGCACCTATCTCCCTGGCTTTTTCTCTCTTCTCTTCTTCTACTGCTACCTTACACATCCATAAGTGAGTGTCTTCATGCATCCATGAGGATCCTGATCCTAGGGAATGCACCGATTCCGTATCATCTTTGGCTCTATGGATGGGGTTCCATTGGATAGGAGGGACATCTCTATGAGAGTAATCCTTGAGATTGACTTTGGTTGTAACACCTAAGTGCTGCAAATACAAGGAATTGGTTCCCCAATCCTGTACCACTTGCAACTGCCGCATAAATGGTCTTCCCAAAATCATCTCATAGGCTTGATTTTTGCTAAAGTCACAGATAGCAAATGTGTGCTCAAACTCTACACCACAAGTAGTGAGAGTTATCCCCTCGAGTAGTCCTAAGGGTCTTTCTATGTGCCCGTCAGCCATCTGCAATTTCATTCTCGTTGGCCTGAGAGCTGGCTTGCCCCATCGTTTCCATAAGGAAGTGGTAACAATTGCAACTCCTGCACCTGAGTCCAAGATGGCCTTGGTTGTGTATCCCTGATGAGTGATGGGGAGATATGTGTTTCCCTCTTCGCCCTCACTCATGTCTCCTATCTTGTCTAAGGGTATTTCTGGCACTGTTCTCTGGGATCCTACCTGGGAACGAGGTTTTGCTATCTCGGGCACTTGATTGGCTACATGTTTCCACACTTCTGGTCTAACCTTAAGCAGCTCTTCCAAAGTGAGATTGCACTGCACTTTGGTGTTCTTCACTACCTCTGTGTTCCTAGGTATGACTCAATCTTTGTTTCTTACCATGATTGTAGGTGCTCTCATACAGGTGGACTTTGCTTCCCATTGGTCTGTGAAATGGGGTAGTTCTTGTAAAGAATTAGACTCGAAGTCTAATCTTTCTTGAGATTGGGCACTCTCTTGCTCTCCATGAATGGAAGGAAGGTCTTGTGGGAATTGATCGTGTGTGTCATCCACAAGTTCAATGGGAGGAGGAACTTCACTCTCTTTAGCCCATTTCTCTTCTTGAATCTCTCGCAAGAATTCTGGTGTGTATTGATTCATAGAAGAAGAGGTGTCTGGCTCCGTAGAGTTAGGCACGTAGGCCTCAGGCACATAGGCTTTCTGGGTAGGAAGACCTGCTCTTTCACTAGCCTTGTCATGGTGTTGAGGGGCAAGTTCCTTTTGTGATTGTGCAATTAGATTCTCTATTCTTTCTAGGGAGGGGGGGTTGTTTGGTTCAGTGGAATTGGGCACATAAGCTTTCGGTGGGGGATGGGTCATGTTTTTGCTTGCTTTATCTCTTTCTTGATTTTTTTCTTCCTTGGCAGATCTTGCAATTATGCCCTCTAACTTCTCTAGAAGTCCATCCAAGTGTAATTGCGTCTTGGCTGAGCCCGAGTAATTGAAAAGGCGACTGGCTTCAAACATAGTCTGAGCCAATGCGACCATTTTCGTGCAAAGCTTGGTTCTTTCTATCTCTAGGTCAGCTCTGGGGTAGCACTTGTCATGATCCGTTACATTTGGCCCTTCTTGGATTCTGGCCTGATATGCTTTAAGCATCATGTCTATGTCTTCAGGAGTGGGATCAGCTAATACTGATCCTGCTCGGGGTGGTGGGTGGGTTACGTGGGGTGTATTAGAGGGTGGAGGGATGGAGGGTGATGGGGATGGTAGCGGTGGGAATGTGTGAGAGTGCGGTTGAGATGTGATCTCTATGATTTTGGCCTTGGTTTCTCGTAGACTTTCCTCAAGTTCACTCATCTTCTTTGCCCATTGCCTTTTCATACGTTCACGGCTATCTCTCCAAGCTCGTGTTCTCTTCTTATTTTGGCTCTCAGTATCGCTAGCGTCTGGGCTCTTTTCCTGGCTTACCCCTTGGTTTTGCTGCAATGCTTGAGCTCTAGTGATTACCTACACTGGTGCAGTGGAAGTGACACTTCCTGTGGAATTGACCACTAACCCAATAACATTAATCGGAGTGATTTTTGGCATATTGCTGGGATTCTTGGGACAATCTCGTAAGAGATGTTCCTTTCCGCACTCCTGGCAAAAGCCTTGGATCGTCACTGATTGGGGTTGTGTAGGTGCAGGCATGGGGCAATCACGTATGAGGTGATCGCCCTGGCATCTGAAGCAAGGTCCTCTAGGAAAAGGGGGTCGTATCTGCCTAGGTTGAGGTCTAGAGTTGGGGTTTGTGTACATGACATTAGCATATTCAGGCTCCCAAATAGGTTCACTCGGTTCCTCACTGTAGTAAGACTCACCATGTTCAGGAGACTGCATGTAGTAAGCCTGGGGACTATCAACATGTGTAGAATCAAAGCTATGGTCACTGGGATCACTTTCTGAGATTAATGGTGTTACTGGGACTATCGCTCTATTCAGGTTTTCTTCTGCAGCAGCATACTTGACCGGAATCACATTAGTAGGAGCAGGTGGTTGCTGTGCTAGCACTGGCTGGGGTCTCAGTTGGGCCTGATATTGTGGTTGGTAATTTTGCTGAGGCCTAATATACTGTTGTGGTGAATATTGACTCTGGTATCTGCCTTGTTGAGGGTATGGCTGAGGGTAGGTTTGCCTAACCGCTTGCTTATTGTATGGGCAGTCCTGTGCTGAGTGATTTGTGTACCTTCGCTCTATGGTGCAATATTGGCTGCTAGGGTTCACTTGGGGTTGAGTCGTGATGGGACATGCGTTTGCCATATGGTCACCACCGCAAGTATAGCACCACTTTACTGGGGCAAATCTAGGAATTTGTTTACTAGAGACGCCTAGTTTTTGAGCTACGTTTTCCGCAAGTTCCTCAATTGATGTGGATTGTGACGAAGAGAGACTAGAGGTACTATCTGAATCTTTGTAGATTTTGGATAGCTCTAACTCCTCCCCTAGGTTATCCTCAATATCGATGCACATGCGTACACATTCTTCTACAGTCCGGGGGTCCTTCAAGTACACATATGATTTCAATTTGGTACTTAGCAATCCCTCCAAGAATAAAGCCACTTGCTTAGCGGCTGTGGGTAACTCAAGACCAGGACATCGCTCAAGATATTGCCTAAATCTTCTTCCTGCAAGTCTCACAGTCTCTTGCGGGGTCTGCTTGAAGTTGTATATCAATGAGGAAGTATTATGCCTTATGCCACTTTTAGAGAATTCGATAATGAATGCCTCTAAAAGTTGATCTATGCTTCTAAACTGCCTCTCATTTAGTGGTTGAAACCATGCCAGGGCGGTGTTCCTAAGGGTTAAACCAAAGGCATTGTACTGCGTGAACAGGTCTTCAACTTGTTCAGCTCTCAAGACTTGCTTAAACTCGGCTACATGATCGTAGGGGTCTCCAGTGCCATCGAAGTAGTTTTTCATGGACTTAACTAGTTGGGTCGGTCTCAAGGTCCTCGTGTGCTCTCTTGGTCTTGGCAAAGGGAAATCATCGGCATTTCTTTGGTTCCCTGGGGCTCTATGTCCCTCAGGTTCCCCTCTATTCGTGTCCATTCTCGTTCTTTCTCTTTCCCAAGAGTTGGCAAAGCTTACCTCATGTTTCTCTCGACTCCTTTCTCTTTGAGTCCCCTGAGCTTGAGATGTTCCAGCTCCTTGGCGACCAAAGGACACATTCGATCTTGGTTGGGGGAAGATAAATTCTCCTTTCCAAGTGTAAGCATGCCTATCATTTTCTGTAACCCCAAAGATCCTCTCTGAAGAGTGATCTAAGTAGGTCACTCTTCCTGGAATATCAGGATCTTTGAACTCATATATCATGATTGTTCCTACCTCACTCGATTGACTAGGTCTATATCTCCAAAAGGCTTCATCCGTCTCTCGGTTCAAGAGGAGATCTATGCTCTTATTATCTTGGGGAATCCACTCTGGTGTGATAATCCTCGTGAGAACAGATTTGCCTCGGGGGGTTCTAGGTTCTTCACCCATGTTTCCTTGCTCTAGGTCACCTAAGTCCGTTTCTGGGACCACATTCCCAAATTCATCAGTCCTATCGGGATGACTGGTGACTACATAGATTGTCCCTTCCTTGTCCAAGTATGCTCCATTTTCAAACTTGACAGCTGGGCGCTCTAGTCCAATGGATTGTTTCAGGGTTTTTAATCTGGACCACCACTCTTCCTAGGCCGTCCTCATAGATGCTAGCACCTAATCGGTTGGTCCTAAGGTACTCGAGTTGCATCTTGTAAGGTCCTTCCACCCTATGTAAATATGGCACCCCAGAACTTCCTGTAGGTCTCTCCATACGGTGGGACATCTCAGACTCGCTAGTCTCATAACTAGGGTAATACGAATGATGGCTCAACTGCTGGGCCCAAGACCTTGCAGTATGATTGACACTAGCCTCTGAAGATCTAAGACTTTGTCTGTCTTTCCCTAGGTGTCTACCTGACCTAAGGTTCATATGCCCTTTGTACGTTGCTGATTCTTTGGTACCAGTCACTTGTTCCTTTTAAGTTCCTTTGGATGTGTTTTCTTGTTTTTAGTTAAGCGTCATCAGGAGCACTTTCGTGGGTCGTACTTGATGTTCTGCGTCCGCTTAGTTTAAGTTCTTTTCCTTTAAGTTATCCCTTGACTACAATTTGCCTACCCTTGCACTTGAGAAATTAAGGGCTCTTCAAACTTGAGTGTTCCTATCGTACCCCTAGTCAATCAGAACAACTACTCGCACTTAGCCTATGCTAAGAATAGACTGAGGGGGTTAAGTGATGTTCCAACCTCAAGTCGCTCCTCTTGGCAATGCTGGTCGACCCAGGAAGCACGTTCCCGAGCTTGTTCTCCTTGGCACTTACTTTGCTTTCTCCAAGAGCTCTCGATGATCCTGTAAGAATCCCAAGTTTAGCTTCAAGTTGATCCTTCACTTGACAGACAATTTATTTCAGACACTTTTTTAATGACCCTTGTTCCCCCTTTTGTATTGCTAAAAATTTCCTCTAGAGCTCCCTTGGTGTTCCTACCCCTCAGTGTGTCAACTTCCAAATATCCTATCTGAAAATCAACACATTATTCTTATAAAAAACAGTTGAGGGCGTGTAGGATATGCCACGAGCTTTCCGACAAGCCCTAGAGCTCAAAAAATGGATTTCGTATGAAAAAGTTATGACTGTTCAGGGTTTAGGGGGTTAAACAGACAAACAGAACCTTTCAGGAGTTGTAATGCATTTTTCTAAGGCCTTTGCAAGTGTGTGAGTATTTGAGAGTGCAAATATGCCCAAAATTTAGCTTAAATTTCCAAAAAAATTACCCCTTAATTTTTGCCGAAAATGTCTGTCTATCGCGATAGACGGTGTCTGTCACGATAGACACAAACTATCGTGGGGGGCTGTCTGTCGCGATAGACGGTGTCTGTCGCGATAGACACAAACTATCGTGGGGGGCTGTCTGTCGCGATAGACGGTGTCTGTCGCGATAGGCGATGTCTGTCGCGATAGAGTGGTCTGTCGCAATAGACGGTGTCTGTCGCGATAGACGGTGTCTGTCGCGATAGACGGAGTCTGTCACGATAGAGTGGTCTGTCGCGATAGACTGGGTCTCTCGTGGAATTTTGGTCTGTCGCGATAGACGCTGTCTGTCGTCTATCGTGATTTGGTCTATCGCAATATACGGTGTCTGTCGCGATAGACTGGGTCTGTCGCGATAGAGTGGTCTGTCGCGATAGACGCTGTCTGTCGTCTGTCGTGATTTCGTCTGTCGCGATAGACGGTGTCTGTCGCGATAGAGTGGTCTGTCGCGATAGACGTTGTCTGTCGTCTGTCGTGATTTGGTCTGTCGCGATAGACGGTGTCTGTCGTGATAGACTGGGTCTGTCGCGATAGACGCTGTCTGTCGTCTGTCGTGATTTGGTCTGTCGTGATTTGGTCTGTCGCGATAAACGGTGTCTATCGCGATAGAGTGGTGTGTCGCGATAGACGCTGTCTGTCGTCTGTCGTGATTTGGTCTGTCGCGATAGACGGTGTCTGTCGCGATAGACTGGATCTATCGTGGAATTTGGTCTGTCGCGATAGACAGGTGTCTGTCGCGATAGACAGGGTCTATCGTGGGCCTCTGTCTGTCGCGATAGACGGTGTCTGTCGCGATAGACGGTGTTTGTCATGATAGACTGAAAAAACGCAAATTTTTGAGAAACTTCTAGTGATTTGGAGTGCTCTAATGGCGTAGGTTACCGTGCCAAACACGCATTCACAAAATATTAAGTTTTTCTGTCTATCGCGACAGACAGAGGTCGTCGTCCTGGGACCTGTGCAGAGTCTGTCGTACCTACGCACACTGCTCGAGAAGGTGGTACAGCTAGTTCCTACAACAAAAGCTTAAAAACACACCAAAAACAGATAGCATACAAGCTCTCTCTTGCTCTCTCTCACAATGAAATGAGGGAAATGAGGTGGGGAGTGTAATATGACCAAAAAACTAAAATTTTTTGTGGAGATGGAGATGGAGGTGGGAGAGGGTGGGGATGATGATGGTGATGATGGTGATGCGAAAGTAAGGAAAAAATGAAGAAAAATAAAGAGAAGGAAGGATATTACCTATAACTCCAATGTCTCAACTCGACGTCTTACCATCACACGCTCGTCCTCGAAGCTCTCTCCCTGGCAACGGCGCCAAATTTGGTGTCACTCTAGCACAATGGTGAGTACCAACGTGAGAAGATTCACCTCATAATTGTCAATCCGTGGAGACGTGAGGACTAGTATGAAGACTATGAGCAAGTGAAGGCACAAGTGTGTGAGTGAGAAGCACACAAGCATGCACACACATACACACACATGCGCACACAAGGCAAGAACAAGGAGAGGAACAATGGAGTTCTTTGCATTAGTCAAAAAGTCTCTTACATAAGCTCAATTCACAAACAATCTAGCCCCAAAAATGAGCTCTCTAGCTCTTTTTATAGTTTTCTAACTAGCTTTGGTCTTGTCCAGACCTAGTGTCCGGCCTAGTTAAAAATTAGGTTCTAGAGCCTATTTGAGGGCTCAAACAGAGTCTAAAAATTATGAAAATTGGTATGTAGCTAGTTCTAATACTCCTCAAGCTCGAGGACTCCTCGGCTTGCACAAAATGGAGTCTATTCTACCAAAAATGGAATTTACAATGTTTGTGTAGTGATTAAAATCACTTGAGTTGTAAATGGTCCATGGAAAAAATGATTGGGCCTTGTTGCCGTATTGTGCATGACTCCTCCGTTGCGCTAGTATGCTCTTCATCTGACTTGTATGCCAACAAGCCTATTTGCAAGGTAGAAATCTTTATGGAATTGTAGCAGGTGATGAAGCTATGCCTATTCCAAGATCCAAAGGAGGACCTACACAAGAGGAGACAGATAAACTCACACTTTGGTGCGCAAGGGATTCTCAAGCAAGGTCATACATACTAAACTCTATCCCTGACTTTATATTACCACATATTAGAGGATGCAAGACATCTCAAGAGACTTGGGATGCCCTCGAGACTTTCTTTTCTACTAGTACCAAAGCAAGAAAGAATCATCTTTGAAACGAGTTCAACCAAATGAAGAAGACACCCAAACAAACCATCACACAGTTTGTTACCAGGGTCAAGGAGGTTATGGATCAGTTAGCATCCATTGGAGAGCTGATTGAAGAGGTCATCATGAGGCAAATTCTCAACCGCATTTGAAGTGATAAGCAATGGCAATCCCTCATTACAGCTTAAGATCTCATCATGGATGTACAAACTCCAAACTTCAACATCTTTCTTGGACAACCCTTTAATCAAGAAGCCAACAATAGCATAAAGGAAGGTAACTCTTATCATGGTAATTCAACTAGTGCTCTATATGCAGATAAGAAGGATAAGAAGCAGAAAGGCAAGAAGAAGGAAGAAGATGAAGAAGAGACATCCCAAGCCAACTTCGCAAGCAAGAGCAAGTGGAAAGGGAAGAAGAAAGGACCAAAGCAAGACAAAACCAAAGGTCAGAATGTTCAACCTTTTGCCATATGCAATAAGACCAACCACAACACTCAGAATTTTTGGTTCAATGGGAAGAGCCAGAAAGAACGGTGGATATGGCAGCAATAGAGGCAGAGGTAGACACAGCTTCAACAATAACAATAGAAGCTATAATAGAAAGGACTACAACAATTATTCAGAAGATCAACCACATGAAGACTCATTGTTTCTTATGAATCAAAGCCACAAAGAATGTAGAGAAGATGATCATTTGTTCTACATAGATTGAGGATGTTCGAATCTTGTTGCAGGCAACATTGCTCTTCTATCTGATTTGGAAAGTCCAAAGCATAGACATGAAGTGCAAACAGGGGATGACACAAAGCACAATGTGGAGAAGATTGGTAATGTCAAAGCTTCCAATGGCAGGACAAACATTCTAAGTAAGGTTCTCTATGTACCCACTATCACTAAAAATTTAATAAGTGTAGGCCAAATAGTTGAAAAAGGCTTGCATGTTAGGCTCAGCCAACATGGGGCTTTTGTGGAAGATCCATGTCAAGGCTTCAAAAAGATAGCCCAAGGTGAGAATCATGGTAGGCTCTTTACTTTTGAAGTAGGAGATTGCTTCAAGAAGTATCTTGCACATGTGGAGAATCATACAAGTAGATCACTAAAGAAGCTTAGATCTGATGGAGGGGGAGAATACTTCTCCAAAGAGTTTGATGAGTTCTTGTAAGACAAAGGTATCAAAAGGGAACTGACTACTAGGTATTCTCTTCAACTAAATGGAATTGCAGAGAGGAAAAACAAGACACTGGTTGGATCAGCCCGAACAATGCTTGAAGAGAAGAAGTTGCCACATTATCTATGGGCAAAAGCTATTACAACTGTTGTGTACCTTGCCAATAGACTACCATCCAAATCACTTCAAGGTATGACTCCTTATGAAGCATGGCATGGAACAAAAACAAGTCTTGGACATTTAAGGTTTTTGGTTGTTTAGCTTATGTTCATGTACCATCACAAATAAGAGGTAAGCTAGATGAAAGGGCAACAAAGGCACTGTTTATTGGATATGATTCAACTCAGATGGGTTATAGGTTCTTCAATCGTTCAACCAAGCAATTCACTACAAGTAGAGTTTTTGTGTTTGAAGAACACATGTCTTGGTATGATGAAGACAAACAAAAGGTAACACTACCATATGATCTTAATTCTGCTCTTATCAATTAGGAAGCAAGCATGATACATAGGTCCAGGATCCAAGAAGTGATACAGATGATGACCAAGATGAAAGGGAAAAGGATTACAAGCTATGGAAGTCAAGAGGCAAAGCAAAGATGCAAGAGGTTGGAGAATGCTCCAAACAAGCACCTAGAAGATCAGCAAGAGAGAAGAAACAACCAGAAAAGTATGGGTATGATTCCACATTTGTTATGAAGCATTCAATATACTTGGCAAAAGACTCTATTTCAGAGGAACCCTCAACCTATGAATAGGCAAAGGGAAACCCTAATTGGGAAAAGGCCATGAAAGAAGAGATAGATGCATTGAAGGAAATGGACTCTTGGGATTTGGTTCCAATGTCGCCAAATCAAAAGGTAATTGGTTTCAAATGGGTATATAAAGCTATAAAAAACTCAGATGGATCAGTTTGCAGGTACAAGGCAAGATTAGTTGCCAAAGGATGCTCACAAACTCATGGTATAGACTATGAGGAAACATTCTCACCAGTTGCAAAGATGACTACAATCAGGACATTGATAAGTGTACTGCTGTAAGGAATTGGAGACTCCTCCAACTTGATGTGAAAAATGCATTCTTAAATGGTTGGATAAGTGAAGAGGTATACATGTCACAACCACCAGGTTTTGAAAACCCTAATCATCCATCTTATGTTTGCAGACTTAAGGAAGCATTGTATGGATTGAAACAAGCTCCTAGAGCTTGGAATTACAGGTTGCTTACATATCTTCAAGATCAAGGATTCAAAGCTAGCATCTCAATTCCTTCTCTATTCATCAAAAGGGATCACAATGAGGTTATCTATCTATGTGTATATGTAGATGATATTATTGTGACAGGTCATGATTGTTGAAGAAGCACTCACTAATTTGGCATCCAGACAAAAAAAAAAAGACAAAGAGAAGCAGAATTAAAAAAAAAGAAGGAGCACGACCGAACTCCGTGCAGAATCAGAAAACCGAATCAAGAATTGTAAATATGAGAACAGGACGTGTAACACAAGAGTGAACAGGGGAGTGCGCATAACACACATAAAGAAGGATCATGGAGCATACCGAAAGTGAAAGGCGCGGAAGAGCGTGGAAGAATGAAGACTATATATATATCAATCAAGAATCGAGCAAGTGTGAGAGATGAAAAATAGCAGATGCGCAGAGATGCAGAGATACAGATATACAGATAGAGAGAGAGAAAGAAGACGCCAAAGATCGTGTATGTAGTATAGAAGACGCCATAGATCGCATATGTAAAGATGAATAACAGAAACCTGAAATGTCAGGTATTCATCTGAGAGAGATGGTAATAAGAAACTACTCAGTGTAGGAGAGTTTCTATAGCTTGAGCAAGAAGAGGCCAAGCTTGTTTATACACATCTTCTCTAATAGAAAACACATGTTCATGTGGAATCTCTGCACGCATTCTTCGTATGAGTAGAATTTTGAATATTCTATGTTACGGTTAAAGTTAGTTAACAGTTACAGTTTCACCGTATACGTACTTTCGGTCACTTACGGTTTACTCAATAAACGTTTTTTTCGAGAAGAACCATGAATTATATCTCGTAGAATAATATGAAGTTTTGCATGAGACATAGCTTATCTTGTAGCTAGAAGTCTCTACTTTATACGGATCAAAGTTTGTGGTGAAGTGGATATGTACAAACAGTACAAAGTCGAACCGAAAATAGCACTCTGAACTGATGAAGTTTTTTTCTCTAAACTTGAGGAAGAGTTCTGTCAGTAAGGGAATTTCACTCATCACTTCCTTATTTCATGTATAAACATTTGAAGCAATTACGAACAGATTTGAAGGTCATTCCGGTAAATTTCGGTGACAGTCCAGTAACAGTCCGGTGAAGTTCCGGTGGAATTCCAAGAGAATTCAAAGCACAATCTAATAGAGTTTGAGTGGCAGAAGCCCTGTTAAGCTACTGTTGATTATAGAGGTGTTCTAACATCACTGTAGTTTAACACTAATTTGGTGGCGCAACGAATTTCCGTAGCCTTGATAAGGTTCGAGTCTTTGCTGCGGCAGACGGGTGGTACCGAAAGCTTACTACTATCAGAGGTATAAAAGCGGTACTACCGAAGACGTCGACCACCCCAACAGGTGGTATCAGAGCAGGTTAATCACCACAACAAGTGATATCAGAGCCGTGAAATCTAACAAGAGGTGTCAGAGCAAAGAAAGAAAACAAGAAGATCATGGCAGAACATGTCTCTATTGACAAGCTGGACAGAGATAATTATCCCGCATGGGTAATGCGCATGGAAGCCTTACTTATGAGTAAGGAATTAATGATGTATGTGACCGAAGAAGAAAAGAAGCCAACCTTTGAAGTCAACAGACAACCAAAGGAAGAAGAATTGGAAGCCTTGAAGCTATGGCAGAAGAAAGATGCAACGGCAAGAGCACACATTTATAGTACGGTTACAGATTATCTACTACCGCATATTAGAGGCCTGGAGATAGTGGAGGACATATGGAGTGCATTGGAGGACCATTTCCAAAATACTACGAAAGCGAGGAAGGCTAGCTTATGGTCCGAATTCACATCGTTCAAAAAAAGGTCGAATCAAAGCATTAGTGACTATGTTACTAAAATGAAGGATCTAGAAGACAGTCTTGGATCCATAAATGAAGATATCGAAGACCACAGATTGATAGCGCAAGTGCTCACAGGAAAGGTGGAAACCTTTTGTACTTTCAACTCAACTCTCTTTAAATCATTTTGTTCCAGATTTAAATCAGTTGCTAGGATTGATGCTCACATATGAGCAAGACCTGAAAGGAGATGGAGATAAAGGACAAAGCTCTGCAATGTACATGAAGAACAAAAAGAAAGGAGATAAAGGTAAGTCAAAAGATGAAGAAGAGTCGAGTTCTTAGGTTTATTATGCTAGAGGCAAAGGCACCGATAGAGGAAGAGCAAGAGGCTTTGGAAGAGGAAGAAGCAGTCAGAATATCAACAAGAAAGCTTGCTGGATTTGTGGACTAAGTAATCATCAAGCTTATGACTGTTGGCATAATCAACAAGGTTCAAATCAAAATCAGAATAGTAATAGCAGAGGCAGAAGCGGAGGATATCAAAGAGGTGGACAAAACCAAAGAGGAGGCTATGGCAGAGGTGGAACAAGAAGTTGGGGACAAAATCAATCCTACAACACCACCTACAACAACTACTGAAATGACACTCAAAATGAAAGTCATACGTCATTGATGATGAACTCAATCAGCACATCAGATAATGAAGACTTGAAGGTATTTTACATTGATTCTAGATGTTCTAATCACTTGTCAGGAAATATAGAACTAATGTCAGAATTGGAAAAAGGTAGTTCCAGTCACACTGTTCAAACAGGTGACAATACAAGACATAGTGTTCATTCAATTGGAAAAGTGAAATGCAAGAGTGGAGCAGATTTGCTAACCAATGTTTTATATGTTCTGACAATACCAAAAAATTTGATTAGCGTGGGACAAATAGTTGAGAAAGGTTTTCAGGTCAGATTTACAAATAAAGGAGTATTTGTAGAAGATCCCGAGAATGGATATCATCAGATCGTTTCTGGTAAGAAAGAAGGCAGACTCTTTACTTTAAGAGTACAAGGGAACATTGGCCAAGCGTTGCTGACACATGGCGAAAAGGTAATTACAGAACTTGATCTCTAGCATAAGAGATTAGGTCATTTCAATGAAAAAGGAATTAAAGCTATGATAGCAAATCTGTCAGTACTGGGATTACCGAATGTACAGAATCAACATATGATTCACAAATGCGAAGCATGTCAGATGGGAAAAGCCCACAGGTTACCTTTCCAGAAGAAAGGATTCAAACATTTAATCCTACAGGTACACTGTAGCTCAGTGATGAGTAGCACCTCCTTTAATGTCAATCCGGGAAGACATGAGGATGGTATGAAGACCTCGAGCAAGTGAAGGCACAAATGTGTGAGTGAGAAGCACACAAACATGCACACACATACATGCACATGAGCACACACGGAAAGAACAAAGAGAGTAAGACAATGGAATCACTTCTATTATAACCAAGTTCTCATACAAGCTCAAAACTACAAGAAGCTAGCCCAAAAATGAGCTCTCTAGCTCTATTTATAGTTTTTGACTAGCTTTGGCCCTATCTAGACCTAGTGTCCGGCCTAGTTAAAAATTAGGTTCCAGGGCTTATTCGAGGGATCAAACGAGATCTTAAAAATATGAAAATTGGCAGGCAACTACTTCTAAGGCTCCTCAAGCTTGAGGACTCCTTGGCTTGTACAAAACGGAGCTACAAAAAGGTGAAACGATATTTACAAGGGTTTTTAGTGATGAGAATCACTTTTAAAATGATGTAAGATTTGGAAAAATTTAATGGGTTGCCTTAGTGCTAGATCTGCATGTATGCCGTACTTGCTTCTCCCCATATGATGCCAACACTCTCCCCCCCCTAGCGTCTGTCGTCTCTGACAGACCTCTGCTCCATGATTTGATCAATGTACTGTTGTAATATGTCGGTTGCCAATTCTTGTTCTTTAATCCGTAGTCCCCGGACCAAATCTCTTTGCAAGGCATCCCAATTTATTGCTCCAGGCATGTCAGGTTGTGGCGTGGTGTAGAGCTCTGAGTGCATTGTTTGTTCACATGCGAATAGTTGTAGTAGGTGGGTTGGGCGGGGCGCGAACACTTCTGAGTGTGCTTCCCAGAACCCCGTGGTGAACATGTCATCAAACGTTTTCTTGTAGCAAGCAGGGAGATACCTGATTCTTGCGTGCCATGCATAAGCGACTCGTATGCTCGGGGTTGTGCTCATATCATAAAGTAGGTTATAGTTACCGTTGATGAAGCCCGGAATTGGCGGCTGGATATTACGTAAATTTCGAAAAGTCTTTAGCACCACTTGCATCATGTCCAAAATTTTGAGCATCATCTATGCAGCGACATCTGGCATGGCGTGGAGGCATGGCATCCAATGTCTGATGGTAGCTATCATATATGCTACTGTAGGTGTGGCTGTTGGTGGTGCGATCGAGGGGTAATTCAGCCATTGTTTGCAATTTGCGTTGTTCCGAACCTTTATAGCAGCTGCTTTCCATGATCGTCTCCTTTGTACTGGTCCGAAGCAAGGGTTATACTTCCAATGCATGGGAGCGTGGTCCCATGTTCTAAGCATTTCCAGATAGGTTTCGAGTAACTTTTGCCTCCAGATGGGTTGGAATATGGCCCCTTTTTTGGCTGCCTCTGGAATATCCTCTGGTTCGAATTGTGTTGCGAACGTGGGGTACTTGTTAGTGACTCTTTTGATTTTTGCGTTGTAGTCGGCCAATAATACAAAATAGGGTTTATATTGTAATCCAGAACTAGTTATCAGTCTTCTAGGGGCCAGGTGTCTGAAATACTCTGATTGAAGTATGGTTTCTTCAATGGTCCTCATTGCCAGCATCTGAGTGGAGATAAACTCCTCCTGAGTTGTCCCCATTTCTTCTACCTGTTTCATCCATGCCGAAGGGGGCTCTTCATAAGTGTCTTGTCCTTCCTCCGTGATTCTGCCTCCTGGAAGGGGTTGAGGTGCATAGTTGTCTTCAAATGTTTCCTCCACTGGAATGATTACTGCTTCTTCTTCTAGTGGTTGATCAGGTGGAGAAGGGGGTCGTTCATACTGTAACAACTTGATCTTTAATTCTACCACTTGTCGTCGTAGCTCAAGTACTTCATTGGTTGTTGAAGATTCGGGCTCTAGAGAATTGGTTGCATGGACCATCTTTTTAGCTTCTGGTGGTTGTGGTGTAGGCACTTGGGATCTCTGTAGCTCTTTTACTTGGTCAACGAGCTGATCATGTGCTTCTAAGAGGTTGGCATAGGTTTCCAAGATTTGTTGTATGCTTTCTGAAGGGACGGCCCGAAAGCTAGCGGGGTCGATGGGTGCCCCTGGAGTATTCTCTATGGCGGCTTCGAGGTTGTCTTGATTTTGTTGTTGTAATCTCCTATTTTCTTCTTGGGCAGCCGCTAGGTGTCGTCGGAGTAGAGCCATGTTTCTTTGTAGCCTTGCGTTACGGGCTAGCTGATCTCTCAGTTGTTCCTCCATAGCCTTACCCGTCTCTGTATACTTGGCTTCCAGCTCTGCATTCGATTGTTGGAGGGCGGTCACCTCATGTTGTAGTGTTGTATTACTTAGCTCCAAGGCATTGACACGTGCCTGGAGTTGAGCCGAGAGATTGCACAGCTCTGTGTTATTTTCTTCCAGTAATTTATACTCTTGTGTAAGTTGAGTGGCCGCTTTGAACATGGTGTCTAGTGCATGACTAAATGATGTGGATGCAGTGGTAGAGCTAGAAAATGCAAAGGGTTGGGAAATGGGGAAGGGAAAAGTGGATGATGTGCCTATAAGTGAAGTGAAATGTGATGATGTGGGAACAATTGTGGTGGTGGGTGCTCCTGTGGATGGTGAAATGTCCATGGGATCGGACGTGATTGTGTGTGTTGTGTGAATCGTGAATACGGGAATGGTGGGCGGTGTGTTAGTGGTGGGTGTGAATGTGGGTGAGGTGTGCTGGGAAAGGGAATTTCTCTTATAATCATCAATTTGTCGCATGATATTTACAAGGTTTGCCAACAATGGAGTTAGGGTGGCTTGTGTTGGTTCTGAGGGGGTGAAGAGGGGCTCAATGGTCTGAGGTTGGGAAAGAGGAAATGTATTAGTGACTAGAATTGGGTGTGTTAAGGTTTGGCTAGTGGCAAGTGGCTGTCCGAGGGCTGGGAGATATGGAGGGTGACCTATTATAGTTTGATCGGTGGCAGGGTGACCTATATGGGGTTCAGAAAATGGGCTGGAACTAGTGGAAGGAGGTAAAGGGGCGGATGGGGAAATGGTAGTGCGTGGTATAGTTTCACTAAGGGTTAATGTTGATTATTTAGGAATACTGGTGGTGAGGGTTTCGGAGGGCTGGATGGGAGGTGATGGTGGAGATGGTACCTGTGTATTTACATCTGGTTCCTCACTGTTGGTTGGGTTGGCCATGTGGACATCTTCTTGAGTGGTGGTAGGGAGGGCGGTAGAAACTTCCATTTGAATCATCTTCCCCCTTCGTGGTCGTGTATGGATCCTTCGTTGATCATATTGAGGAGGGTTGCGATGTAACATGATCCTCATAGCTTCTATAATCCCATATGTCTCCGCCAAAAGGTTCAATGATTCGACAAAATGGGGGTCCGTGTTCTCTGCTTGAAGCATTTGATTCACCATGGCTCTATTTGCCTCCTCTGATATCTTATGCCTCTTTTGTACCTGCTTGATCGTTTTGTAGAGTCGTTTAAGTTGTGCGGTGTAAGCAGGGGCATCCTCCTCACTCTCCTTCGATTCATTCCTCTGCATCTCCACTTGTTCATGTGTGCCTCCCACCTGCGTGCGTTGTGCCTCATCCTCCCAATGTACTCTTCGTGCTTCACCATGTGGTCATGCTCTCTGGGATGAAGATTCAGGGCCGTCGGTCTCAGAGAAACACTCACTCTCAGATAAGTGGGCTGTCTGCAGGAAGCTTTCAAAGTCAAAATTTGGATCCTCTGCCAAAGTAGCCATGGATGCAAACTCAGCATCTGTGGGTAGTGGAGGGGCTGATGGAGTGGGCTGTACCATACCCCCTGATTGTGGTCCTTGGAGATGGATAGTGAAAGGGGCTACTTGTTACTCTTCTCTGAGGGAAGCTTCTGTGGTGGCCTCACGAGGGATTAGAACTTGTGAAAGCGAACCACGCATTCTTTTTGCGGGTTGCACCCCTGACTTCCACCCTTTGAAGAATTCCAGTTGTGAGTACTTAAGGGCCCTTGCGATCGGTACATCACAGGCAAGGCATCTGTAGATAATTCTTGTAATGGCACAGCAGCCATTCAAAGTAGGCCTTCGTACTCCTCGCTTGCCTGCTTCATATAACTGGTCCAGGATCCACACGGGCATTTTAATTGGTAAGCTCCCAGTCTCTGCTAGGTATAATCCATACCATATCTTCTTATGAGGCTGGGTGAACCGGTCTTGCGCCGGAAATGCGAAGTGTTGAAGGCACATCCGTAATGGTATGGAGATGTTGGGGGTGAGAGCACACATTTCCTTCAACTTCTTGATTTTATTGTTCTTCATAGACTCCGGTATCAAAGGGTCTCGATCGGAAGGTACATGGGTGCCATACATCTGAAGGGCTTCCCTGATTAAAGTAATATTCAATTCAAACTTCTTCATTTCCTCCTGGTTTGATAGAGAGGGCACTAGGAATGTGCCTGAATGATCTTTATCTCCCGTCGCCTTCAGTGTGGCAATCAAGTAGTAGCACCTAAGAAAATCAGGTCTAGGCAAAGCTGCACTGAAATAATCTTGAGATCCCGCTTTTAGCCAAATATCCTGAAGAGGGGCTGCATTTTGTAATGTTTCAAATTCTCTCGAGAAGAATTGAAATGTCCACCAGACTCCTCAGAATTCCAACTTGGACTCCCATATGTGGTCTGCATCTCCCAAATCTCCTGGCATCTCGTTGAACCAATGAGAATGCCCCTTCACTCTTTCTGTTAGGCCACTTGGAGGATCCGAGATAGGAATTCTTCTCACATTCAAAAGCTCTTCCGGTCTTGCTGTCAGTGGCGCTTCCACAGGCATGGTATCCCAATTGCTTTGAGTATTAGTGCCCGCCTGGGAGCTTGTTCCTACTACAGCTGCCATGACACTTCTGATGCTTATCTGCTAGAAGAAGGAAGGCACATTAGTGTTGCATAGAAAACAGGATGTAATAGTGTTACCTCCACAATACTAACATGACAATCGAGGTGGTTAGTGGTTAGAGATGAAGTGTTTGTGATAGATGTGAGTGGGGATTAGTGGTTAGTGTCATTCTAGATGCATACTTTGGATATGCAAGATACTCAGAATGCATCTACTTCAGAGTGGATGGATTTACAAAATGGGTCTGGGGGTTTGATACAGGGTTTAATTCTCTAGACTTTGTTTGAGGATTCATGGCTCCTTGAGCTGATGACGATTAAAGGTTCATGGACTAGATTGTGCTGGATTTGGGACCTTTTGGGTACCCATTTCCAGACATTCCTAGGTTTGATCGAGTGCGTATTAGAGTGGGATGTAAATATAGTTCCTGAGTTGTTTGCCAAGAAGACTTGTGAGTGTTGAATTGTGCTAGTGACTAGAGTTGGAGCTATTTCGGCCCGTAAGCAGGCCTTGGGCACCCATATCTGCCTAGCATTGGGGCTAGCCTTCATTGACTGCGTAGGGACCCAAATAGACAAGGTATGCCTAGAGTGTTGACTAGGGATCTCCTTCGTTTTAGTCCTTGACAGTGTGGCTTGCTTCATGCTCTTTTGAGACCCTGTCTTTGGGGCCGTGATTTTTTCCCTCTTGCATATCCGTATCTGTTTCATGCCACGAGGCACTTCATACTGCCAAAGTTGGTGCTCATGCTTCTTGTTCATCGGTCTCCTCAATGTCGGGTGTTGCTGGACCTTCCCCTTGAGATTCTTCTCTGGAACAGATGGGAGTTCCTCCTTGACTTCTGTACCTTTGGCAAGAGTGACAATCCTCTGCACCATAGAACTTTGGACAAGAATAACATTATCTTCATGTGGGTTCCTAGAGGGACCAGGAGTTGGTGCCTGTTCTAATGGTTTGAGTGCTTGCTTTTCTAATTCAATCGTAAGGCGGCTTTGGCCTACCCAAGCCTGAAGAAGTCCACTTCTTAGGTTGAGGTTGACTGCGTGATCATAGATCCAGTCTTGGCGCAGGACGAGAGGTTCGGTAAGATCCTCGTCTTCACATACTAGTACTTTTGCTGGCATGAGGACCTCTTGAATGTAGAGGGGAAGTTCCACCTCTCCCATGCAAGGGGTTTCAACACCTCCTAATCCTATCAGATATGCTCCTAGGGGTTTTACCTCCAATTGCAAATGTTGGCAATACGAAAGCCGAACTGCACTAGTGGCCGCTCCTGAATCAATTAAAGCTCTCACGGTCCTTGGACTCTCTCCTTGTCCTACTTCTAGGGTCACAAAAGGTCGTCGATCAACTATCTTATGGGCCAGTTCACTTGAAGCCTCGCACATGGTCATGTGATAACCTAGAGCTTCATGGGCGTCAGTCATGGGTTGATCTCTACCTTGCCTTCTCAATTTCATTCGTCGAATGCGTTCTAAAGCTTCAGCCTGTGCTTCTTCTCAAATTCTCTTTTCCTCATCCTTACGTTTCTTTGCAGTATTGAGTCGATTGAGCATTTCTTCAGTTAAGGGTTCTTGATATAGCTTGACTCTACATCCGCTTATGTAACTTGGTAGTATGTCGCCCTCTAAAGTGGCTAGTTGTACTGCTCCGCTTGTGGAGATCCTATTAATAATCAGTGGTCCATAGCCCCTTTTCTCTAATTTTCATGCATGTTGTTTCAATGTGTAGACTAGGACTAGGTCTCCTGCTTTCAAGCCTTTATCCTTCACATGTGTATCAAAATACGCCTTTTGCCTCTTCTTGGCTGCATAGATTCCTGCGGCAGCTCTCAATCGTGTCTCCCCTAAACGTTCAAGATCAAAGACTCTAGAGGAGAGTTCATGGCCTGACCAGTCATGCTCTTGTGCTATCTTTAACGTAGGTATCAAAAAATCCAATGGTAGCACTGCATTCTGGCCAAACACCATCTGAAAGAGTGTGGCTTGGAGTACCATTTTGTAGGCAACTCGATATGCCCAAACAACATGGTGTACCTGTTTGTTCCAATCAGAACGTTTGTTATTCACCAATTTAGTCAGCACATTGCATAAGATCTTATTTGTGCTCTCAGCCTGGCCATTAGCTTGTGGATGATAGGGGGCAGACTTCTTGTGTATCACCAAGAACTCGTGAAGAAGATTTTCAATGACTTCATTTAAGAAGTGAGTCCCTCTATCACTAACTAACTCTATAGGTAGTCCGTATCTAGTGAACACATTTTCAAATAGGAACTTTGTTGTTGTTAGAGCATCGTTCTTCGTAGTGGCTTTCACTTCTACCCACTTGGTTAGATAGTCTGTGGCCACAATGATATACTCGGCATGTGAACCCTTAGCTGGGGGATTAATAGGACCGACAAAGTCTATTCCCCACTTAGAGAATGCACGTCCACCCATCATAGGTTTCAATGGCATATCATCCTTGCGTATGGGATACTGAGCTTGCGTATGGGATACTGAGTTCGCTGACATACCTCACATCTCTTCACATAGGTATGTGCATCCATGTGAAGAGTTGGCCACCAAAGACCTGCAAACAAAATTGCTTTGATCACCCGATCTGGTCCAAAGTGTCCTCCTGCTACACCTTGGTGAGCAGTCTCTAATATCTTCAGATATTTGCTTTCATGAACACACAGTCTTAGGTAACCATCTTTACCACGTTTGTATAAGTTATCACCAAAGATTGTGTAATCCAAGGCTTCTTGTTCCAAACTTCTTTGTCTGGCCAAAGTCATATCTTGAGGGAATGTTTTCGTCCTCAAGAAGGCTACTAATGGTTCACTCCAATCTGGCACTAAAGACACTCGATAAAGAGTGGCATGTTCCACTGGTGGTTTAGTGAAGCAGATTGGGCATTCCTTGCACATTCTATGGACATCAACTTCCATGGTTGGCCAATGCACTCCTAGTCTCCTCAGCGTCCGTAGAGATCGTTGTTTTGAATAGTGTTGCTCTAATGCACCTACATGTGCTAATTGCAACCACTTAGCGTACTCGTCCTCTTCCACACAACAGGCTAATACTCCTTGTTCCGTATGTTTGTACATACTTCCTACCAAGATATGATACTTTTGAGCTTTTACTATCTCTCTATCTTCTGTGTGCATTACCGGGTGATTAGGCCTGTATGTCAATACTGGCACTAATGGCTTAGCCCACTAAGGTACAACTTCCAAATTAAACAAGTAAGCATCAAGTAAGTCATCTGATACTCCTTGTGGGGCCTCTCCTGATGTGAGCCTTGAGAGATGATCTGCTCTCAGGTGGGTCTTGCCTTTCCTCACCACAACCTCAAAGTCGTATTCCATTTGTAAGAGGAACCATCTTACCAATCTGCCTGTGTTGCATGGCTTGTTTACCAAGTACAACAGAGCTTGATGATCAGTAAAAAATTTAAACTTATTTGCAAGAAAATAGTTTCTAAACTTTTTTACTACGTATACCATGGCTAACCCCTCCCGTTCAGTGGTGGTATAATTTTGTTCAGCTGCATTCAGTTGTCTACTGGCATAGGCAATTGGAAGATCCATATTACCTTCACCCGTAGGTTGTGCTAGCACGCATCCAATTGCATAATTGGATGCATCTACATGGACATGGAATGGCTTATTCCAATCTGGTGTGGTCAAGATTGGTGCTGAACACAATCTTCGTTTGAGCTCCGTGAAAGAATTCTCACATTCCTCAGTCCACTCAAAGTTAGTCAGAAGTCCGTACATGGGCTTTGCAATGACAACATACATGTGAATGAACCGGCGGTAGTAACCACAATGTCCCATGAAAGCCTGTACTTCCTTGACGTTCTTTGGCCTAGGTAGTTCTGCGATGGCTCTCACTTTCTCTTCGTCAGTGGATATGCCGTTCTTAGACACTATGTGTCCTAGACTTTTGCCTTGCCTGACCATGAAAACACACTTTTTTGGGTTCAGGCAAACTTGATATTCTCTGCATTTATCAAAGATTTTTCTCAGTTCAGGTATATGGGTCTCTCTAATGTTGGAATGAGCGCAAAGATCATCCACATAGACTTCCAAATTCTTCCTCAAGAACTCTTTAAACACGTGACACATTAATCTTTGAAAGGTAGCACGTGCATTGGTAAGCCCGAATGGCATTACCCGAAAGGCATATATGCCCCACTCTGTGGCAAAAGCCATCTTATGTTGATCTTTTGGTGCAATGGCTACCTGATTGTAGCCAAAGAATCCATCCAGGAAGCTATACACTTCCTTGCCTGCTACCCTTTCTAATAGATGCTCAGTAATAGGAAGCGGATAACTGTCTCTAATCGTGGCGGCATTAACTTTTTTAAGGTTAATACACACACGCAATTTTCCATTCTTCTTGGGCACAACCACAATGGGGGATACCCATTCAGTGTGCTCAATCTCATAGATAAACCTAGCTTCTACCAATCTATCTATCTCCTCCTTGATCTTAGCAGCTTAGTTATCATTGTATGTATAGGGCTTCTGCTTAGATGGTCTGGCATCTGAGGTCATGGGAATCGTGTGTGAGCATATGTCTGGGTCGACACCTTTCAGGTCCTTGTAGGTCCAAGCGAATACATCTATGTACTCTCTTAGCAAAGCTACCAACTCTTGCTCTTCTTCTATCGTCAGGTCATGCCCTATGTAGGTGCATCTTTCTTCTCCCTCTTCTATGGCGACAACTATTTTCTTGGTAGTTTCCTTGCTATCATAGGCCTCTCCTGCTTGTGCCTCACATTTAGGCATTCTTATCATGACTCTCCTATCGTCTATCTCATATTTTTTAAAGTTTTCAGGGACCTCAAACAAGGATTCTTCTGCCTCCGGAGTGACTTCCTTCTTCTTTCTTTTCTTTCCTCCACTCTTAGTGGCTACTTGTGTGGCTAGCCTCACATCATTCGTGATTTCTCCGTGTCTCTGGGGGTAAGCTTCAACTTCATAGAAGTATTCTTCATCTGATGCAAAAGGTGGATCCATAATGATTGACTCTAAGTCGGAGTCACTTGCATCCTCAAATGTATCAGGGCTAGGTTCGCATTCTTCTAAAACTGCATCTCCCATGATTGGCTCTATTGAGAAGACTGAAATGTCATAGCCATCCTCATCACAGTGGGGTGTCCACTGCTCTTCATTGATGGCTACATCCATTGTTGCTAAAATTTCTGCCCAGCTGTGAGGTTCAAACTCTTCATCGGGAAATACTACAGGTGCATAGGCTGGGTCTTGAATTGATTTATGTGTCTCTTTCGCACCTACCTCTCTGGCTTTTTCTCTTTTCTCTTCTTCTACTGCCACTTTGCACATCCTTAAGTGGGTGTCTTCATGCATCCATGAGGATCCTGATCCTATGGAATGCACTGACTTCGTGTCATCCTTGGCTCTATGGATGGGATTCCATTGAATGGGCGGTACGTCTCTATGAGAGTAATCCTTGAGATTGACTTTGGTTGTAACACCTAAGTGTTGCAAGTATAAGGAATTGGTTCCCCAGTCCTGTACTACTTGCAATTGCCGCATAAATGGCCTGCCCAAAATCATCTCGTAGGCTTGGTTTCTGCTAAAGTCGCATATAGCAAAAGTATGTTCGAACTCAACACCACATGTAGTGAGAGTTATGCCTTCTAGCAATCCCAAGGGCCTCTCAATATGGCCATCGGCCATCTGCAATTTCATTCTCGTCGGTCGGAGTGCTGGCTTGCCCCAACGCTTCCATAGGGAAGTTGTAGCAATTGCAACTCCTGCACCTGAGTCCAAAATTTCCTTGGTTGTGTATCCCTGATGGGTAAGTGAGAGATAGGTATTTCCTTCTTCTCCTTCACTCATCTCTCCTATCTTATCCAATGGTATTTCAGGCACTATTCTATGAGATCCTACATGGGAATGCGATTTCGCTATGTCTGGCACTTGTTTGGCTACGTGTTTCCACACTTCTGGCTTAACTTTGAGTAGCTCTTCTAAAGTGAGATTGCACTGCACTTTAGTGTTCTTTACTACCTCTGTATTCCTAGGTATGATTGAATCTTCGTTTCTTATCATGACTGTGGGTGCTCTCATGCAAGTTGACTTGGTTTCCCATGGGCCTGTGAACTGGGGTAGTTACTGTAAGGAATTAGACTCAAAGTCTAACCTCTCATGAGGGTGGGCACTTTCCTGTTCTTCATAGATAGAAGGGATGTCCTGTGGGAATTGATCATGTGCGTCATCCACAAGTTCAATGGGAGGAGGGACTTTACTTTCCTTTGCCCACTTCTCTTCTTGAATCTCTCTCAGGAACTCTGGTGAATACCTATTCATAGAAGAAGAAGTGTTTGGTTCAGTGGAGTTAGGCACATAAGCTTCCTGGGGAGGAATGCTTATTCTATCACTTGCCCTCTCCTTAGCCTGGGAGGTGGCTCCTTTTCCAGACTTTGCAAGTAACCTCTCCAATCTATCCAATAGACCATCAAAGTGCAATGCTATTCTGATGGGATTAGAGCCATTGAACAAGCGATTGGCTTCAAACATGGCTTGCGCCAATTCGACCATTTTAGCACAAAGCTTTGTTCGCTCTATCTCTAGATCGGCTCTAGGGTAACATTTCTCATGATCTGTTACATTGGGCCCTTCTTGGATTCTGGCCTGATATGCTTTAAGCATCATGTCTAGATCTTCAAGAGTGGGATCGGCTAGGACTGATCCTACTCTGGGTGGTGGGTGGGTTAACACTAGTGTTGTACTTGGACACTTTCGTGTCCTGAAAAAGAGTCAATGTTTGATGAATTTTTTAGATTACTAGAAGAAACCATTTATAAATGTAACTATGCAACATGTTGGCATAAGGGTTGAATATTTTTAGAAAAATATAGTTTTTATTAAAGGATATAAAAATTAATATTTATTCACTAATTTTATGATGCTAATTTCAATACTGGCGCAAAAATTACAGTGTTGTAAGTTAGAGGTTTTTTTTATTAAAATCATGATCTTGTTATTTTCATTGGTCTAAATGCAATAAAATATTTTAGTTTAAATATGCCAGCATGTTTCTATAGATAATTAGAGATTTGTAATGAATTTTACTAGGTTTATGG
Organism: Ceratopteris richardii; assembly: GCA_020310875.1. Lineage (NCBI taxonomy): Eukaryota > Viridiplantae > Streptophyta > Polypodiopsida > Polypodiales > Pteridaceae > Ceratopteris > Ceratopteris richardii. The sequence continues at coordinate 6,332,466 of CM035422.1, read as the reverse complement.
CATAAAATGAAGCTCATTTGTGATATGACAGTCTTATCATCTATGAATTATTTTGCAAAGTGATGGTATGAACATGCATCATTTTTTGTTATCAAAATACTATTTGATATTATTACAACTAGAAATATTTTTTTGACAACCTTAGGAGTCGAATTTCTATGTCGTTTCTTCAAGTTAAACAATACCACTGTTTTTCTACGCTAAGAAAAGGTCATTTTATGAGGAAATATTGCATATGCTACATGATTAAAGTTGACATGCTAGTTTTTTCTATATAAAATAGTTTATAATGCTTATAGAATTATTTTGATTCATAATATATACCTTATATCATTTAGAAAACCAAATTTTTTAGGATGAATTTTTGTTCTCAGTAGAGAGGATTATGGCCATTCAATGAAATATTGAGATTTTTAGTGGTATGTGAGATACATACAAAATTATTGGTTCAAAGATATGTAGCATATCTTTATTCTACTATATGATGGTTTTTGAGATAAAACACAAACCATTTTAGTGTTTTTATGAATCAATATCATATAAAAGGCTGCTAAAGTGTATAACTATATAATGAGCCCCCTATATTGTACTATTTTTTTTATTATAAAAATGATTTTTCTAGTTCCCAAGACTTGTTGTAAATGATTATATGACAATAAATTAACATTAGAAAAATGATTCCAATAGGAGGAAAAATCTTTTTATGGAGATATTTCTTGCTTCTCATATATAAGCTTATAGAAAAACAATTTTTCTCAACCATATTCAATCATTTGTATATTTTGAGTTATCAAAAAAGGTTATTTTTTAAAATATATATTTTTTATAGAGCATCTAGGGATAGATCTTTATGGGGCTTTAAGGTTTTTTCAAAATTTTATTTGATTAGTATGTTTGATTTTTTTTATTTATTAGAAAAAAGGACACTATAGTGTCTTGTTTTGGTACAACACTAGTGTGGTGGTGTCTTGAAAGGTTGGGGAATGGAAGAAGATGGATTGGAGGGTAAAGGGAAAGGTGGTGGAGGGGTGGTGTGAGAGTGGTTTTGAGATGCGAGTTCACTTATCTTTGCTTTGGTTTCTCTCAAGCTTTCTTCAAGTTCGCTCATTTTCTGTGACCATTGTCTTTTCCTTCTCTCCCAGCTATCTCTCCATGCTCTTGTCCTTTTCTTGGTTATACTCTCTGTCTCACTAACCTCAGAACTCTTTTCCTGCCCTACTCCTTGAGTTTGCTGCAAGGCTTGGGCTCTAGTGACCACATGCACTGGGGTTGTGGAAGTTATACTTCCCGTAGAGTCTACCACTAACCCAATGACATTGATAGGAGTGATTTTAGGCATGTTATTAGGGTTCTTTGGGCAATCTCGTAGGAGATGCTCTTTTCCGCAGTCTTGACAGAAACCCTGAATTGTCACTGGTTGGGTTTGTGTAGGGGCAGGCAGTGGACAATCACGTATAAGGTGATCTCCCTGACATCTGAAGCATGGTCCTCTAGGAAATGGGGGTCGTACCTGCCTAGGTTGAGGTCTAGAGTTGGGGTTTGTGTACATGACATTAGCATACTCAGGCTCCCCACTATTTTCATTTGGGTCCTCATAATGGTATGACTCGTTATGCTCGAGTGACTGCATGTAGTAAGCATGTGGGCTATCAATATGTGTGGAGTCAAAACTATGGTCACTTGGATCACTGTCTGATAGCAATGGGGTGACTGGGACTATGGCTCTGTTCGGATTTTCTTCAGCAGATGCATATTTCACTGGGATCACATTGGTTGGAGCAGGGGGTTGCTGCACTAGGACTGGTTGAGGTCTCTGCTGCCCTTGATAAGGTGGCTGATAAGGTTGCTGTGGTCTGTTGTATTGTTGTGGTGGGTACTGATTCTGGTATCTACCCTGTTGTGGATATGGCTGAGGGTAATTCTGCCTAACAGTTTGTTTGTTATATGGGCAGTCATGTGCAGTGTGGTTGGTGTACCTTCGCTCTATGGTGCAGTACTGGCTACTAGGATTCACCTGGGGTTGGGCCATAATGGGACATACATTTGCCATATGGTCACCTCCACAAGTGTAGCACCGCTTAACTGGGGCAAATCTTGGAATTTATTTGTTAGAGACACCTAGTTTTTGAGCTACCTTCTCTGCAAGTTCCTCAATGGATGTGGACTGACCAGATGTGAGACTACTAGAGCTATCCGAATCCTTATAGATTTTTGATAGCTCTAACTCCTCGCCTAGATTATCCTCAATGTCTATGCACATGCGCACGCATTCTTCTATAGTTCTGGGGTCCTTCAAATACACATATGACCTAAGCTTGGTGCTCAACAAGCCATCTAAGAACAAAGCCACTTGCTTGGCTAGTGTGGGTAACTCAGGCATCGGGCACCTCTCTAGGTATTGCCTAAACCGTCTTCCTGCTAGTCTGACCGTCTCTTGAGGTGTTTGCTTGAAGCTATGAATTAGTGAGGAAGTGTTGTGCCTTATTCCACTCTTAGAAAACTCAATGATAAATGCCTCTAGGAGCTGGTCTATGTTTCTGAAATGCCTCTCGTTCAGTGGTTGAAACCACGTAAGGGCAGTGTTCCTAAGGGTTAGACCAAAAGCATTATATTGTGTGAATAGGTCCTCTACTTGTTCAGCTTTCAAGACTTGCCTAAATTCTGCCACATGGTCATAAGGGTCTCCAGTGCCATCGAAGTAATTCTTCATGGACTTCACCAGTTGAGTTGGTCTCAGAGCCCTAGTGTGTTCTCTAGGCCTTGGTAAAGGGAATTCATCAGCATTTCTCTGGTTCCTTGGGGCTCTAAGTCTCTCGGTTTCTTCCCTATTTGTCCCTGTTCTCATCCTTTCTCTTCCTAGGGAGTTGGCAAAGCTTACCTCAATTCTGTCTTTACTCCTATCTCCTTGAGCTCCATGAGCCTAGGAGGTGCCAGCTCCTTGGTGATTGTAGGACATATTGGACCGTGGTTGGGGAAAATCAAATTCACCCTTCCATGTGTAGGCATGTCTGCCATGCTCGGTGACCACGAAGATCCTCTCTGATGTATTGTCTAGGTAGGTTACTTTGTCTGGGCTATCAGGGTCTTTAAACTCATAGATTGTGAGAGCACTTACTTCCTGAGGCTGGGCAGGTTTATACCTCCAAAAAGCCTCATCAGTTTCTCGGTTTAAAAGCAAATCTATGCTTTTATTCTCCTGTGGAATCCACTCTTGAGTCATGATTCTGGTCAAGACGGATTTACCACGGGGAGTTCTTGGCTCTCTCTCTAAATTCCCTTGCTCTATATCACCCATGTCGGTCTCCGCAATCACATTTCCAAACTCATCTGTTCTATCAGGAAGAGTGGTGACTACATATATAGTCCCCTCTTTTTCTAGGTATGCTCCATTCTCAAACTTGACTACCGGGTGTTCTAGTCCATGGGGTTGATCGGGTTTCTTAATCTGGACCACAGATCTTCTCAGGCCGTCTTCGTAGATGCGAGCACCTAGACGATTAGTCCTGATGTATTCCAATTGAGTCTTGTAAGGTCCTTCTGGCTTTTCTAGATAAGCCACCCCTGAACTACCTACAGGTCTCTCCATGTTATAGGACATCTCAGAATCACTTGTTTCTGATCGGGGAGTGTATGGGTAATCACTCAACTGCTGGGCCCAAGACCTAGCAATGTGATTGACACTAGCTTCGGAAGATCTGAGGCTTTGTCTGTCTCGGCCTAAGTGTCTGCCTGACCTAAGGTTCATATGCCTGGTTTATCTACCCCCTTGGTCCCAAGTACACCCTCGTTGCAGGTGAATTTGTACCAATCACTTTGTTCTTTTTAGTTGATTAATATGTTAAGCACTTGTTCAGATCACGTCGTCAGGAATATTTAAGTGAAGTTCGCACTTGATAAGTGATCGATTCGAGTTTACTTTTGTTCCTTAGGGTTTTTGCACTTAAGACTTACTTAATGCTTGCACTTAGTTGATTAGCTCTCTTGGACTTGATTCGGGCCTAACGTTGCCCTAATTAATTACCACACCCAAGTCGTACTTAGCCGAGGCTAGGAATTGACAAAGGAGGGTTGAGAGAACTTCCAACCTCAATCCTCTGGTTGCTCAGACTATTGCACAAGCCCAGGGAGCCTTCTCCCAAGCTTGGTACACACCCTTGCTAGCTTGCCTTGGAATGCCTTGCTTGCACACAATGTTCCTGCAAAAGTTTCTCAAGTTAATATAGCTCCTTTACCACAATGGATTGACTAACACACATCAGCGATTACAGGCCCCCCTTGGAGTAACTCACTGCACCCCCAAAATCTTATGACCAAAATCTCATGGTGAAGTTATGACCATTCAGGCACTTAGGGGTCAAAACAGGCTCTCAGGGTTTAGGAAATTCCTCCCTCGTTTCTAGGTCTTTTGCCCACTCCTAGGGCTCTAATGTTATCCCAATGTGTTCAAAATTAAGCCCAAATATACCTCAATTCACTCAATTAATTCACTCTAAATTTGTATGCGTTAAGCCCATGTATCGCGATAGGTCGGGTCGAGGTGTCGCGATAGGTCGAGGTGTCGCGATACTTGGGAGTGTCACGATAGGTCGAGGTGTCGCAATACTTGGAAGTGTCGCGATACCTGGGAGTGTCGCGATAGGTCGAGGTGTCGCGATACCCGGGAGTGTCGCGATAGGTCGAGGTGTCGCGATACTTGGGAGTGTCGCGATACCTGGGAGTGTCGCGATACCTAGGAGTGTCGCGATACCTGGGAGTGTCACGATAGGTCGAGGTGTCACGATAGTTGGGAGTGTCGCGATACCTGGGAGCGTCGCGATAGGTCGAGGTGTCGTGATACTTGAGAGTGTCGCGATACCTGGGAGTGTCGTGATACGTCGAGGTGTTGCGATACCTCGAGGTGTCGCGATAGGTCGGGATATGGTGAATTTTTCTGTTCTGTATAGTGATCCTAGGAGCTCTAGGGCTGCGCAGTGTCGTGGTGCACTCAAAATCGTGATTGGTGCAACTTTTCAGTGTGTCGCGATAGCTCGAGCTCGACGCCTCGGAGTTTGCGCAGACAGAATCCATACCTGCTGAGCTTGCTGGAGATGATGATGAAGCTGAAACCTGCAAGAAACATGCAAAAACACACACAAACAAGAACACACACTCGCTCTCTCTCAAACTCGCACAAAGAAAATGAGGGAAATGATTTGGAAGTGGGAATATAAGGTGGAGAAGGAGATGAGGATGGAGATGAAGATGGAGATGGAGATGGAGAATAATCAGAAATTTACCTACTACTTACCATTCCAACGCGTCCTCTCTACGTCTTACCATCACATGCTCGTCCTCAAAGCTCGAATCCCTGGCAACGGTGCCAAAATTTGGTGTAGCTCAGTGATGAGTAGCACCTCCTTTAATGTCAATCCAGGAAGACATGAGGATGGTATGAAGACTTCGCGCAAGTGAAGGCACAAATGTGTGAGTGAGAAGCACACAAACATGCACACACATACACACACACACGCACACACACAGCAAGAACAAAGAGAGTAAGACAATGGAATCACTTCTATTATAACCAAGTTCTCATACAAGCTCAAAACTACAAGAAGCTATCCCAAAAATGAGCTCTCTAGCTCTATTTATAGTTTTTTACTAGCTTTGGCCCTGTCCAGACCTAGTGTCCGGCCTAGTTAAAAATTAGGTTCCACGGCTTATTCGAGGGATCAAACGAGATCTAAAAATATGAAAATTGGCAAGCAACTACTTCTAAGGCTCCTCAAGCTTGAGGACTCCTCAGCTTGTACAAAATGGAGCTACAAAAAGGTGAAACGATATCTACAAGGGTTTTTAGTGATGAGAATCACTTTTAAAATGATGTAAGGTTTGGAAAAATTTAATGGGTTGCCTTAGTGCTAGATCCGCATGTATGCCGTACTTGCTTCTCCCCATATGATGCCAACATACACCTTTATAGATGAATCATAAACTTAGTGTTTATGAAGGTGAGAAAATTGAAGACCTAAAAGAATATCGAAGCTTGGTAGGTAGCTTGCTATATGCTACTCATACAAGGGCAAACATCTCATATAGTGTGGGAGTGCTTAGTCAGTTCATGCACTCACCGAGAAGACCACACATGGATGCGGCTAAGAGAGTACTTAAGTCTCTCGAAAGTACAATCAATGAAGGTATATTCTATCCTTACTCTTCAGATTTGGATATCAAAATCTATTCAAATGCAGATTGGGCAGGAGCTAAGGATGATAGAAAAAGTACATCTGATTACTTAGCATTTGGAGGTTCGAAGCTAGTGTCATGGAGTTCCAAGAAGCAACCAACAGTTGCTTTATCCTCAACTAAAGCAGAGTATAGAGGCTTGACCATAGCAACTCAAGAGGCAATATGGTTAAAAGCATTGTATACAGATTTGGGACTTGTGAGTTCCAAACCTCACATATTTGGAGATAATATAAGTTCCATGCATCTAGTGGCAAATCCTATTTTTCATGCAAGAACCAAGCACATAGAAGTCTATTACCACTTCATCAGGGAGAAGCTCATGGCAAAGGAGATTGACATTTCTTTTGTTCCAACTGAAAAGCAAGTAGCAAAAATGATGACGAAGGCACTTGATGGAATAAAGCTTTTTAGATTCAAAGCTATGGCAGGTATTCAACCTATTAGAGAATGAAGACTCAAGCATACTTTAGCTTGAGGGGGAGCTGTTGGAACATCAAGCTCACACTATGCTTGAAGTGGATTTGATCTACATCAAAGGCTATCGCGTCGAAAGAATATCCGTTGGAGAGTTCTTTTTCTTATGCTCGTTTATTGTATTTTATGAGAGATTTTTTGATGGTTCATTTACCATTTTAAAATCCTTGAGCTTTACACATGTAAAGGTAGAAAGATATAGCCTAAATCCCACGAATTTGTGGTGGTTGAAGTTGCATTCAATCAACCAATCAATCACCTAAAAGTAGATCAAACTAGATCTTCACTTTTCCTAGATTGTAGGAAAGTGAATTGATTCCCTCCAACAAAAATTCCCATTCATTTGAATTCAAACTCCACTTGTAGAAGTCGTGGAGAAATCCTTAGTCTATATAAAGACTTGAAATCACTTGTACAGTACATGGAAGCAATATACATACACTTGTGACCATCATTGTCTTGCTCCTTCAATTCTCTGCATCATCTTCTTCGCCAACAGTAATTAGTGACTATTTTTTGCATACAAATTATCATTGCATTTGGTTTAGTAGATTAGGAGAACTCTGAGTTTTTCTGTCGCGGGGTCAATCTCTCCGTATTCCTGAAAAATAGGAAGTACCACCAGTGAATGTCTCAGTCATTCCTATAGCATATTTTGCTTATTCCTTATACTTTTGTGCATTCTATACACTCAACCTTATGTGTATCACTCCCATAAAAGTATTTTCTCTAATTGTAATCACGCTAGTCGCTATGGGCATTTGAAGTTCATTGTCTCTTCCATAGATAGTAAGTTTTTTGAGCTAGTCGACCCGCGAACCTATCTGTTTTGTATCGATTCATTCTCCTTGATGCTCCAACTTACATAGTGTGTTTCTTTGCACTTATCACATGCTTATAGGTCTATTTGAGTCTCCATAAGCTCAAGGGCTGATCTTGTGCTGGTTGGCTAGACCAAACTTCGTCGCTTCGAAACGTATTTTTCTACCTTCTACAAGCTTCTCCAAGTTTCTTTCAGTGGCATCAGAGCTAGACCAAGATGGGTGACGGCTTTCCCTCAATGATCGAGAAGCTTGATCGACACAACTACGTGGCTTGGCAAATCAGAATGGAGGCCTATTTGCAAGGTAGAAATCTTTATGGAATTGTAGCACATGATGAAGCTATGCCTATTCCAAGGTCCAAAGGAGGACCTACACAAGAGCGGATAGATAAACTCACACTTTGGTGTGCAAGGGATTCTCAAGAAAGGTTGTACATACTAAACTCTATCTCTGACTTTCTATTACCACATATTAGAGGATGCAAGACATCTCAAGAGACTTGGGATGCCTTGGAGACTTTCTTTTCTACTAGTACCAAAGCAAGAAATAATCATCTTTGGAACAAGTTCAACCAAATGAAAAAGACACCTAAACAAACCATCACAGAGTTTGTTACCAAGGTCAAGGAGGTTGCGGATAAGTTAGCATCCATTGGAGAACCGATTGAAGAAGAGGTCATCATGAGGCAAATTCTCAACCGCATTCGAAGTGATAAGCAATGGCAATCCTTCATGACGGCTTATGATCTCATCATGGATGTGCAAACTCCAAACTTCAACATCTTTCTTGGACAACTCTTCAATCAAGAAGCCGACAATAGCATAAAGGAAGGGCACTCTTATCATGGTAATTCAACTAGTGCTCTATATGCACATAAGAAGGATAAGAATTAGAAAGGCAAGAAGAAGGAAGAAGATAAAGAAGAAACATCCCACACCAACTTCCCAAGCAAGAGCAAGTGGAAAGGGAAGAAGAGAGGACCAAAGCAAGACAAAACCAAAGGTCAGGATGTTCAACCTTGTGCAATATGCGATAAGACCAACCACACCACTGAGAATTGCTGGTTCAATGGGAAGACCCAGAAAGGAAGTGGAAGAGGTGGATATGGCACCAATAGAGGTAGAGGTGGAAAAGTGCATCTGGTTACTTAGCATTTGAAGGTTTGAAGCTAATATCATGGAGTTCCAAGAAGCAACCAACGGGTTCTTTATCCTCAACTGAAGCAAAGTATAGAGGCTTGACCATAGCAACTCAAGAGGCAATATGGTTAAAAGCATTGTATACAGATTTGGGACTTGTGAGTTCCAAACATCACATATTTGGAGATAATATAAGTTCCATGCATCTAGCGGCAAATCCTATTTTTGATGCAAGAACCAAGCACATAGAAGTCCATTACCACTTCATCAGGGAGAAGCTCATGGCAAAGTAGATTGACATTTCTTTTGTTCCAACTAAAAAGCAAGTAGCAGATATGATGACGAAGGCACTTGATGGAATAAAGCTTTGTAGATTCAAAGCTATGGCAGGTATTCAACCTATCAGAGAATGAAGACTCAAGCATACTTTAGCTTGAGGGGGAGTTGTTGGAACATCAAGCTTACACTATGCTTGAGGTGGATTTGATCTACATCAAAGGCTATCGCCTCCAAAGAATATCCATTGCAGAGTTCTTTTTCTTATGCTCATTTATTGTATTTTTTGATAGATTTTTTGGTGGTTCATTCACCGTTGTAAAAGCCTTGAGCTTTACACATGTAAAGGTAGAAAGATATAGCCCAAATCCCATGAATTTCTGGTGGTTTTTGCATTCAATCAAGCAATCAATCACCTAAAAGTAGATCAAACTAGATCTTCACTTTTCCTAGTGTTAGAAGATGTATTTTTTGAAGCATTTTGGATGAAAAATAATTGTAAAATGACAAAAACTTGTAAAAATATTTATGCAACTGATGTAAAAATAAGGAAGAGTCTTCCTTATGTAGAATAGAATTTTATGTAATTTTTCTAGAATTTTTGGAAACTCCTAGATAGCATATTTTTAGAATAATAGAGGAAAGGAACAAAATTCAAGTGTGAAAAGGGACACTTGAAAATGTATATAAGACAATTTCCTCTATTATGAGGTGGTTGGTTGATTATTTGTTTACATGCTATCCAAGTGAATAGAGAGAGAGTTTCCTGCTAAAAATCGTGTTTTCTTCTCTTTGTGTGGTTTCATTGATTTGTTGAGTCTATTCTTTGTGTATCCATGGAGATTTGTGAGCTTCTATTGTGTAATTCTGTTGAATGTGTATGAAGAGAGTTGAATATTGATGTGTTGAGTGAGAAATTGATGAAGAATGGTGCTGGAGATGAAAATCGTTTGTTTTCATAGAATCGCGATTGTCTCGTCTGTATGGTACAAGTAATACTTTTGAATTTTGACTTCATAATTGTGTTTTGCTGAGAAAATAGCATGTATTAGACACCAAGATTGTGGAAAATGGTGGAGATTTGCTCAAGATAATCCAAACCCTAGAAATTCCTCTTCATTTTCATCATTCCCAAAAATCCAGCCATTATTCTCTTATTTCTTGGATTCTATCATCTAGAAGGGGCTGTGGTCTCTTGAATACTTCCAGGATTGACAAAATAAAGATGTATTGTTAATTCTTTATGCTAAATGATTGGAGAGGACAACTCCAAAGATCAATAACAAACACCTAGATTGTAGGAAAGTGAATTGATTCCCTCCAACAGCCATTCTCACCTTTTGTTGCTCTAGCACAATGGTGAGAACCACGTTAAGAAGCTCCACCTCCTTAATGTCAATCCGCGGAAGAGATAGGAGTGATATGAAGATCGTGAATGTGAGATGAAGTGAGCATGAAAGTGAGAAGCATAGAGATGCACACACACAACGTAGAGACAACAAGACACAATGGAAGGTGAGAGATCAACTCTATTGCTCAAGATCTCAATTACAAGCTCAAAATACCTCTAAGCTCACACTAACCAACCTCAAAAATGAGCTCTCTAGCTCTTTTTATAGATTCTAGACTAGTTTTGACCGGTTTCACATCTAGTGACCGGCGTAGTTAAAAAATAGGTCATATGCACTATTTGAGAGGGTAAACGGTGTCTAAAAATAACCGAAATTGATACGCTCATTCTACCTAAGCTCCTCAAGCTTGAGGACTCCTCGGCTTGCACAAAATGGAGCTATGAATTACAAAAAGGGTTTTTTCTATGTTTCATATGTTACAATAGTGATGAAAATCACTATTGGAGGTTTTGAAGAATGTTTATAAAACATAAATCTTGAAAAATTGATTCGATTGGCTCCCTGCTCTGTCTTTACATGCTTCCGCGTCTTCTGTGCCTCTGGCTACTGCCAACACCCCCCTCCCTCTCGCTTCTGTCGTCCTCGACAGAACCTTGTTGTGTGGTCTGTCGGATGTAATTCTGGAGTAGTTCCTGAGCGAGGGTGTGCTCTGATATGTGAATGCCTCGGGCCAGATCTGCCTCGAGTTTCTCCCAATCGATTGGCTACGGTTCGTCTGATGGCAGGAGTCAATAGTGTGTGGAATATACCATCTGTTCACAGGCAAATAATTGCAATAGGTGGGTTGGCTTGCTGATGAACACTTCTGAATGGTATTCCCAAAAATCGATTGTGAACATTTCTTCGAAGGTCTGCTTGTAGCACGCGGTAAGTATTTGATTCTGTAGTGCCAGGCATAACACACCCGAAGCGATGGCGTTGTACTCATGTCATATGCAAGATCTAGATTGCCATGCTCGAAGCCCGGGGTGTTTACATGAGGTGCCTTAACGCGTCTGAAGACTTTAAAAACCATTTGCATCATGTCAAATATCTTGATAGTCATGTGCACTGCTATATCATCCATATGCTTCAAGCGAGGGATCCAGTGACAAATCGTGGCCATCATGTATCCAACTGTTGGTGGTCATGTGGGTGGAGTGAAGTATGGGTAGTTTAACCAGTCCTGACATTGTTTGTTGTTCTGTATTTTAATAGCGAATGCCTTCCAGGAGCGGCGACGTGGCACTGGTCCCCAACATGGGTTATACTTTAAATGTAGCGGTGCCTTGGCCCATGTACTCATCATTTCAGGATATTTCTGTAAGAGATCCTTGCGCCATTCTGGTTGATAGATTTCTCCTTGCTGCGCATCTAATGGCAAATCTTCCGGTTCAAATTGAGTTGCGTGGGAGGGCTTTTTACCTGTTTCTTTCTCTATGGATAACTGATATTCTGCCATTAACATGAAATAAGGTTTATACTGTAGCTCGTGCCCTGATATGTATCTACAGGGGGCCAAGTGAGCAAAGTAGGGGGACTGTAAAATGTGTTCTTCAATCATCGCCATTGCGTGTAACTATGCCTCTACCCGTGCTGAGTGGATTGTCCCAAGTTCTTCTATCGTCTTCATCCATGCGGGAGTTGGAAGTTCGAAAGTCGTCTGGCCTTCAGCCGTGACGCGTCTGCCTGGGATGGGTTGGGGCTCATAGGCTTCTTCAAAAGTTTCCTCCACCGGAATAATGACTATTTCTTCCTCTAATGGTAGGTCCGGTGGGGAGTCTGGTCTGGGTGGTACTTCATATACTTCTATCCGTGATTGAAGAGTAGATACTTGGGTCCGTAATGCGTTGAGTTCCTCTAGGATGTCAAAAGATGGGTCCTTAGGAGCTGGTAGTCCTTGTGGTATTGGTGCTCTTAACTGCAATATCTTGTTTTCATCTTTGAGTTTCTGAAACTCCTCGTTCATGCTATCGTACTCATCTAACAATCTGATATGATCATTCAACAACATTTTCATTGATTCTGAGGGCACGGCTTTAAAGCGACTAGGGCTAAATGTTGGTCAGGTTGATCAAGGGTATTTTGCTTCTGCCAAGTGTCTTTTGAGTAAGCCCATGTTCCGTGTAAGCGTCGCATTGCGAATTGTCTGGGCCCTTAACAAATTATCAAGATCAGCAGTGGCCTCTTTGGCTTTCTCTTCACTTTCTAGTTCTAGTTTATGATATGCCTCACGTAGTTCTTGATAGCGAGTATTCAATGAGGCATTCTCGATGGTCAGTGAATTTAGCTGCGACTGTAAATCATTGGTTGTCCTCTGCAGCTGCTGATAATTATTTCCCAGAGATGTGAACTCATCTTTGACTTGAGTCATACAGGTGAGCATTTGTCAAAATGCATTATCTACAGTGGGTGATAATATTAACGATGTGCTAAGTGAAGATGCAGTTGGTGTAGATGCAAAAGGAATGGGGAATGGGGTTGGGAAAGTGGATGCTATGGTTATTGTGGAAAATTGTGGTGTGCCTATGTATGGTTGTGCCATGAATGAAGTGAGTGGTGGTGCAGTGGGTGGTGAGATGTCCATGTCATTGGACGTGGTATCAAGTGCGGTGACTGTGAATAGTGGTGTGATCGTGGGTAAGTGTGTGGGTGTAAATACAGGATTTACAAAGGTTGAAGAGTAATTTACAGAGGGGTTGTCTTGGACGGCTTGGTGGAAAGGAGAAAGAGGGGTTACCGTGGGTCGGGGAGGTGAGACTAGGGAGAAGGTTAATGGAGGTGGGAATGGGAAAAGGGGTCTTGGAGGTGTGGGGAAGGATGGAGGGAAAATTGGATTGGATAGAAAGGTGGATGTGCTAGGGGGTAGACTAGGTTGAGTGGGTGCGGGAATGGTGGGATGAATGGGAGTAAGGACGACTTCTGCTACTCCGCCGGAGAAGGAGGATGTTGTTCTGGGAGAAGGAGGGTGTATGGGGGAGACTGGATGGATGGGAGGTGACGGAGGAGCGGTTGGGATGGTCGGTACTTCGACAACGGTGGTGGTATGTACAGCAGTAGTACGGGGTGGGCAGTCGATGATAATGGTGTCTTCTGCCAATGAGCCTTCAGGGATGAGACGTGCTTCCTTGGCCTGTTCTGAAGATTGACCTCCGGTGGGTACCCGAATATATTCACCCGGTTTGGTTAGTAGACGAATTTTGCGGGGGTCATACTGCGATAATGGTTTCCTCTGCAAATATCGTAAGGCTTCTATGGATCCCACTGATTTGACAAGTTCTCTGAAGCCTCTGATGTACACTTCTTCGAATCCGCCTGAGACAACTTCCTGTTCTATAAGTGCTTGACTCTCTTCCTCAGTCAATTTCTTGCGTGCCCAAACTTTATCCATGGTGCGGTATAGCTTCTTGATGGCTAGTGTATAAGTTGTTTCTTCAAAGGTTTCATCTTCATGTGTACTGGTGTCTCCCTGGGTGTCGGTGTGCTGTCCTTGTTCATCTGTCTGTCCATGCTCTTGGGATTCGTGAGTGCCCTTGCTAGCTTCATCATCACCTTCATCTTTGTCAGTTTCCGTTCTTTCTTCCTCAGAACTAGACACTACTTGTCCTTGTGGTTGGTCTCGGGGCATGGTCAGGTAACTTGGCCGCTCGTATTCTTGAGAGAAGATCTGACCTTCTGAAAACTGAAATTCATTCAAGAAAGCATCCTGCATTTCAAAATCAAAGGTTGTATCTATAGGTTCCGCTTCCAGGTTGGGTATTGGAAAAGAAAAATCTTCTGCACCAATAGTGGTGGGAACTTCTGCTGTAGTAAAACACGATTTTTGCTCAAAATTGCGATTTTCAAAAAACACGATTCTGTGCTCAAAATCACGATTTTCAGAGATCACGATTTTCAAAAATCACGAGTTTCAGCCAAAAACACGATTCTGTGCTCAAAATCGCGATTTTCAAAAAAAAAACACGATTCTCTGCTCAAAATCGCGATTTTCAAAACACGATTCTGTGAAATCACGACTTTGTGAAAACACGATTCTCAAGGTACAAAATCGTGATTCTCTTGAAGTTCACAAAATCGCGATTCTCTTGAAGTTCACAAAATCGCGATTCTCTTGAAGTTCACAAAATCGCGATTCTCTTGAAGTCACAAAATCGCGATTCTCTTGAAGTTCACAAAATCGTGATTTTTTCCAAAAGGTCCTGTTTGCCTGTTTTGACCCCCAGGAGCCTGATTTGACATAACTTTTTCATCCAAAGTCCATTTTTTGAGCTCTATAGCTCGTTTCGAATCCTACACGGCCTCAACTGTTTTTTATAAGAATAATGCGTTGATTTTCAGATAGGTTATTTTGAAGTTGACCCTCCAGTGGGACTAGGAAACCAAGGGGGCCCCAAGGGATTTTGAGCAATACAAAGGGGAATTTTGGGACTAGAAGACAAAGCTTATGAACCTGAGGTCTGGTAGACACCTAGGCAAGGATAAACAAAGCATTAGATCTTATGAGGCTAGTGTCAACCATACAGCTAAGTCTTGGGCACAACAACTAAGTGGTCATCCTTATAGACTAAGTTCAGACACAAGTGATTCAGAAATGTCTTTTAGCATGGGGAAACCTGTAGGTGGCTCAGGAGCTGATTATTTACAAACACCAGAAGGTCCCTATAAGACACAGTTGGAGTATATTCGGACCAACCGATTAGGTGCTCGCATCTATGAGGATGGCCTGAGGCGATCAGTGGTCCAACTCAAAAATCCAAATCAACCCTTTGGACTTGAACACCCGGTGGTCAAGTTCGAAGAGGGTTCATACATTGATAAGGAAGGAACCATGTATGTGGTCACCAACCTACCAGATAGGACTGATGAGTTTGGAAATGTCATTCCTGAGAATGAAATAGGAGACCTAGAACAAGGAAATGTAGGACAAGGACCCCAGACTCCTAGAGGTAAGTTAGTTTTGACCCGAGTGATTACTCCGAATTGGATTCCTCAAGACAACAAAAGCATAGAACTATTCTTGAATAAAGAAACAGAGGAAGCCTTTTGGAGATTCAAGCCAGATCAACCTAGTCAATTGGGCATAGTCATCATCTATGAGTTCAAGGATCCAGAGACACCAGGCAAAGTGGTCTACCTGGATAACACATCAGAGAAAATTTTCTTGGTAACAGAACATGATAGACATGCATATACTTGGAAGAGTGAATTGATTTTCCCTGCACCAAGATCCAATGTTTCCCATGGCCTCCAAGGAGTAGGAACATCCCACGCTCATGAAGCCGAGAGAGAAAGAACTAGAGAGAGACCTGAGGTAAGTTTTGCACACACCGTGGGCAGGAATAGGTCAGGATTTGAAAATGAAAGACCTGAAAGAGAGAGACATCAAGCACATAGGCAACAAAGAAATGAACATGATTTTCCATTGCCTAGACCCCGAGAGCACCCAAGAACCCTTAGACCCACTCAAGTGATCAAGGCAATGAAGAATTATTTTGACGGGTCAGGAGATCCTTATGATCATGTGGCCGAGTTCAAACAAGTGTTAAGAGCTGAGCAGGTTGAGGACTTGTTCACCCAGTACGAGGCATTCGGTTTGACTCTTAAGGGCACTGCCTTGGCTTGGTTTCAACCACTGAGTAGGTCAACTGCTAGACGAATTCATTGTAGAATTTTCCAAGAGTGGTATTAGGCATAACACATCATCTTTGATCCACAGCTTCAAGCAGACACCCCAAGAAACAGTGCGGCTAGCAGGTAGAAGGTTCAGACAGTATCTAGAAAGGTGCCCTGCTCTAGAGTTACCCACACCAGCCAAACAAGTGGCTTTGTTCTTAGATGGCTTACTGAGCACAAATTTAAGATCATATGTGTACTTGAAAGAGCCTAGATCCATAGAAGAGTGTGTGCGGACGTGCATTGACATAGAAGATAACTTGGGTGAGGAGTTAGGATTGTCCAAACTCTACAAAGATTCGGATAGTTCTACTAGTCATACTTCAAAAATCTCCACGGAAATAGAAGAGATAGCTGAGCAAGTTGCCAAGAAGCTAAGAGTCCAAAATAGACAAACACAGAGAGTCACCCCATTGAATCGGTGTTATACTTGCGGAGGTGACCACATGGCTAACGTATGCCCAATGCAAAACCAAAACATTAGAGAAAGGAATGCTCCATATTGCACTATTGAGAGAAAATACACAAACCACACGGCTCAAGATTGTCCCTACAATAGGCAGGCTGTTAGGCAAACTTATCAACAACCTTACTAACCAGGTAGGTATCAAAACCAATACCAACAGCCATATTATAGACCACAACAGCAATATCAGGCACAATATAGGCCACAACCAATCTTGGGAAACCAACCACCAACTCCTGCCAACGTGATTCCAGTCAAATATGTTGTGGGAGAGGAAAATCCAAATAGAGCATTGGTGCCACTAACCCCATTGATACCAGATAATGACTCTCATGCTCATAGTTCAGACTATTCCCATGAAGGTAGTCCACATGCTTATTACACAGAGTCACCTGAACATAGTGAGATTTACTCGTATCAATATGAGGCACCTCCTATGGAGCAAAATTGGGAGCCAGAATACTCCAATGTCATGTACACAAATCCTAATCCTAGGCCCCAATTGACACAAATGAGACCACAAGCCCCTAGAGGATCTTGTTTCAGATGTCAAGGCGACCATTTCATTTGTGATTGTCCCCACCCACCAGCTCCGAGTCAAGGACAGGCTATCACAATACAGGCTTTTTGTCCTGATTGTGGCAAAGACCATCTCCCCAAAGATTGTCCAAGAAACCCCTCCAGTGCACCCAAGATTACACCCATTAATGTGGTAGGCTTAGTGGCAAATTCAAGTTCAAGTAGTAGCAATGTGGCTCCTATACAAGCTGTCACCAGAGCACAAGCCTTAAAACGGGATAAACCAGCAGAACAATCAGAGTCGAGTGAATCAGGAGAGCCTAGTAAGAGGAAAACAAGAACATGGAAGGATACCAGAGAGAAGGCCAATCGCAAGTCGAATAAAAAGTTATCGGAACTAGAAGAAAGCTTAAAATAAGCGAAAACAAAAATAGAAGACATCGCATCTCAAAGCCCCTCGCATGCCGAAACTCCATCCACTCCACCTCATCCCTCCCCACGACACATTGTAAATAGACCGCAACCAGGGTCTGTTCTTGCAGATCCAACCCCAGAAGGCTTGGACATGATGTTCAAGGCCTACCAGGCTCGACTTCAAGAAGGGCCTACAGCTGCAAACCTAGACAAGAGTTACCCTAGAGCAGATTTAGAGATTGAACGGATGAAAATGTGCATGAAAATGGTAGAACAAGCTCAAGCCATACTTGAGATTAGTCAAAAGTTCAATCAGACAAACTCTATCAAATCAGATTTGCATTTCCAGGGCTTACTAGAAAGATTAGCGCAATTGGTAAACAAACCACAAGTTTCTTTGCCTCCACAGGCTCGCATTTTGAAAGTTCACCTGATCCATCATGGCTGCATGAGGATACTCATTTGTGGATGTGCAAGGTCACAGAGGAAGAAGAAAAACGTTTAAAGGCAAGAGAAGAGAAACTTTGCCAAGAGATAGACCAATTAAAGACCCAGCCTATAAACCGATGATCTTTCCAGATGAGGAATTTGAGCCTCATGGCTGGCCAGAAATCTTAGCCACCATGGACATTGTTGTCAATGAAGAACAATGGACACCTCATTGTGATGAGGAGGGTTATGATATCTCAGTGTTCATGTGTCAGCCCTTGCTAGAAGAATGTGACCCTAGTGATGTCATAGAAGAAGAAGAGAATGACGATGATATAGAGTCCATTGTGATGGATAGTTGCTTTAACTCAGAGCAGCACTATCTAGAAGATATAGGAGTGTTCACCCAGAAAGAAGAAGAACCTCTCACAAGTATTAAAACGGTAAATTCAAAGGATGGAAGTGAGAGCAGTCAAAAGAAAAAGAAAAGAAAAGAAGTGAAACAAGAAGAGGAGGAATCATTGTTTGAAGTACCAGAAAACTTCAAGAAATATGAAGTTGACGACCGCAAAATTTTGGTACGAATGCCTAAGAGAGAGGCCATCATAGGAGAATCATATGATAATAAAGAAAAGACCAAGAAGATTGTAGTGACCATCGAAGAGAACGAAGAGAGATGCACATATATAGGAGATGACCTAAGTGCAAGAGAAGAAATGGAGCTTGTAGCTCTATTAAGGGAATATAGGGATGTGTTTGTGTGGCACTATAGAGACTTGAAAGGGGTAGATCCAAGAATTTTCTCTCATACTATCCCCATGACTGCTGATGCCAAGCCCACCAAACAGAAGCCCTACACATATAATGATACCTATGCAGCCAAAATAAAAGAAGAAATTGATAGGTTGATTGAAGCTGGATTCATCTATGAGATTGAGCATACTGAATGGGTGTCCCCCATTGTAGTGGTGCCCAAGAACAACGGAAAGTTGCGAGTGTGTATTAACCTTAAAAAAGTTAATGCCGCTACTATCAGAGATAGTTATCCACTTCCAATCACGGAACACCTTTTGGAGCATGTTGTAGGCAAGGAAGTTTATAGCTTCCTTGATGGATTTTCAGGTTACAATCAAGTAGCCAGTGCCCCAGAAGATCAACACAAAACAGCTTTTGCCACAGAGTGGGGAATCTTTGCATTTCGTGTGATGCCATTCGGGCTCACAAATGCACCTGCAACATTCCAACAGCTCATGTGTCATGTCTTCAAAGAGTTCTTGCGAAAGAGCTTAGAAGTGTATGTGGATGATTTATGTGCTCATTCCCAAGAAACAAGATACCACATTCCTGAGCTCAGACAGATCTTCAACAAGTGTAGAGAATATCGAGTGTGTCTGAACCCAGAAAAGTGTGTGTTCATGGTGCGTCAAGGTAAAATCTTAGGTCATATTGTTTCTAAGAATGGAATCTCAACAGATGAAGATAAGGTACGAGCCATACTGGAGCTGCCAAGGCCGAGGAATGTTAAAGAGGTTCAAGCTTTTATGGGCCATTGTGGATATTACCGTAGGTTTATCCACATGTATGCGATCATAGCTAGACCCCTTTATGCCTTGTTGTCTAATTTTGAGTGGAACGATGAATGCGAAATTCTTTCAATGAACTGAAGAAACGTTTGTGCACAGCACCAATACTGAACACTCCTGATTGGAATAAGCCATTCATGTCCATGTGGATGCATCCAATCATGCCATAGGATGTGTGCTAGCACAACCCACAGGTGAAGGGAATTTAGATTTGCCCATAGCATATGCTAGTAGACAACTAAACCCAGCCGAAAGAAATTATACCACAACCGAGCGAGAAGGGTTAGGCATGGTATATGCTGTGAAGAAGTTTAGACACTATTTATTGGCCAACAAGTTCAAGTTTTTCACTGATCCTCAAGCTTTGTTATACTTGGTCAATAAACCTTGCAATACTGGACGCTTAGTAAGATGGTTCCTCTTACTAATGGAGTATGACTTTGAAGTTGTTGTCAGGAAAGGTAAAACCCACCTTCGGGCAGACCACCTTTCTCGCATCACTTCAGGAGAGTCACCACAAGGAGTGTCTGATGAATTACCCGATGCTTATCTGTTCAATTTAGAAGTTGTTCCTAAATGGGCAAATAAGTTGGTACCAGTCCTAACCTTCGGCCCTGCAAATAAGAATGTGAAAACATCGCAAGAAGAAATTGTCAAATCACAAAAATATCACATATTATCAGGAAGCATGTACAAACAAGACACTGAGGGTGTATTAGCTTGTTGTGTTGAGGACGATGAACATAGTAGTTGGTTGCAACATGCTCATGAAGGATTGCTAGGAAATCATTATTCTAAACAGCACACATTACAAAATCTGAAACGTTTAGGAGTGTATTGGCCTAGCATGGACAAAGAAATACATGAGTGGATTAAGAATTGTCCAATGTGCAGAGAGAGACCACCAGTGGAGCATGCTACCCTTTATCAAGTGTCATTAATTCCAGATTGGAGTGCTCCATTGGTAGAGTTTATGAGGTCGGGAAGATTACCCAGAGAGGCCACTCTAGCAAGAAGACGAAGCATGGAGCAAGAGGCTCAAGGCTATGCCTTAGTAGGAGAGAACCTATACCGAAGAGGCAAAGATGGTTACTTAAGACTGTGCGTTCATGAATCAGACTATTTAAAGGTCTTAGAGATTGCACATAGTGGTGTTGCAGGTGGACATTTTGGTCCTGACCGAGTGATCAAGACCATTCTATTCTCAAGACTTTGGTGGCCCACTCTTCATATGGATGCACATACCTATGTGAAGAAATGTGACACATGCCAACGTGCACATTATCCAGTTAGAAAAGACGAGATGCCTTTGAGGCCAATGATGGGAGGGCGTGCATTTTCGAAGTGGGGCATAGACTTCATAGGTCCTATTAACCCCCCAGCCAGAAACTCCCATGCAGAATATATTATTGTAGCCACAGATTACCTTACAAAGTGGGTAGAAGTGAAAGCCACAACAAAGAATGATGCTCAGACTACGGCTAAGTTCTTATTCGAGAATGTGTTCACGAGATATGGACTACCAATAGAGTTGGTGAGCGATAGAGGCACACACTTCTTGAATGAAGTCATTGAAAATCTTCTCCAAGAATTCTTGGTGATACATAAGAAGTCTGCCCCCTATCACCCACAAGCTAACAAACAAGCCGAGAGTACCAATAAGATCCTTTGTAACGTATTGACAAAATTGGTAAATAATAAACGCTCTGATTGGGACAAAAAACTTCATCATGTTGTTTGGGCTTACCGAGTTACCTACAAAACGGTACTCAATGCCACCCCATTTCATATGGTCTTTGGACAGAATGCGGTGCTACCACTGGATTTCTTAATCCCTGCTTTAAAAGTAGCACAAGAGCATGAGTGGAATGGACATGAATTGTCATCTAGGATCTTTGATCTAGAACGCTTAGGTGAGACAAGGCTACGAGCGACTGCAGGCATCTACGCTGCAAAGAAAAGGCAAAAGGCATACTTCGATGCACACATTAAGGATAAGGGACTGAAAGAGGGAGATCTAGTGTTTGTTTACACACTAAAACAACATGCCCGTAAGTTGGAAAAACGAGGATATGGACCCATGATCATTAACAGAATTTCCACTAGCGGCGCGGTTCAATTGGCTACTTTAGAAGGTGATGTCTTGCCAAACTATATTAGTGGTTGTAGAGTCAAGTTATATCAAGAACCTCTTATAGAGGACATGCTAATGAGACTCAACACTGCTAAGAAACGAAAAGAAGAAGAGTTAAGAGTGAGAGAAGAAGCACAGGCAGAGGCCAGAGAGCGTATTAGGCAAAAAGTTAAGGCGATTCGGCCTAGATGTCAACTCAAAAGCCCCAAAATATCACATGGATATGTGCCAAAAGTCAGGCATAGCGACTTCTCAAGTCATTGACCGAAGACCCTTTGTGACCATAGAGATAGGACAAGAACCACTTGTCTTGGGTCAAGATTGGATCTATGACCATGCAGTTAACTTAAACCTAAGAAGTCAAATTCTTCAAGTTTGGGTACATGAACAATGCATTATATTAGAATTAGAGAACTACATGCTCCTAGATCATGGCACCACACACTCTCTTAGTTCTTCCAAGACTAATCATATGAAAGAAGATGTTGTATGTGTCAAAAGCTCTATGATGCAGAAGGAGTCAATCGTGGAAGACCAGGTTTGAAGGCGGGTGGATCTTTCTTCTTCTCCACAGAATCAAGTAGCCACAGTAGTGAGTCCACCACACAAGCAAACACAATCGTTCACGACAACTGCTACATCAAATAGAAAGACACCATTCGATAAGAAAGCAGTTCCGAGCATGAAGCAGATATGGGTACGCAAAGGAGAGCAACCACCAGCCTTGCCCCCACAAATCCCATCCAGGAAAGCCAACCAGGCCAGAAGACGAAGGAAGCAACTCGGACAAGCTCAATCACAAGGTATCCAACAAGTTTGGGTGCCTAAGAAGTTAGCTGCAGCTCAACAAGGGCAATTACAGATGTGGGTACCTAAGAAGCTCCTACATCCACAACAACCTATGTTCTCCCACATGCGAAAGGTCTCAACAAAGAAGCCAAAAAGAGAAAAGGGTAAGAACCACGTACAGAGACCAAAGCAAGATCAAATCAGCTCTTCAACATTAGTAGGAAGACATGCAAAAAGGATATGGGTTTGGAAGCCAAAGGTACAAGTAGCCTCCACCGAACCAAAGCGCCAACCACACTGGATACCACAGTTCAGAAAGCATCCAAAGAGGACGACGCCTCAAGTGACCTCTACAGTGCCAAATGATGTTCTAAAATGGACTCCAATAAGGAGGATTACATCAGTTCGAGACTCAATGGATACCTCCACCAAGGTCGGCATCAACCTCCGTAAATAACATCGAAAGCCTCGAACGAGCGACAACCATGTGCTCCTTGCACAACCCTCTCTTTTGCACCATTCAGGTCATGCATTTCCAAAGTATGCATTAATATAGGGCCACATTACACGGCCGTGCATAGACACACTTGAGAATCCCAAGCACAAGAGCACAGTGACATATGTCAAATATTTCTATTGATACTAACTTTTGTGTTCTTGTTTTGTGATATCTTTTTCCTCAAAAAAAAAAAAAGAGGAAGCACTTGTTCCCAGGTTTGGCTCATGAAACATGAATGAGTCATGCTTGGTTAAAGGTGGATGTTAGCTCAATAAATGGTTGGTTTTGGTGCACTAACATGCTTCCATTTTTGGAGAATATTTGTTTGGACATAGGTGTTTTGCAATGAGAATAGGTGGCCGGTGATGATAAGATCTACTCAAATGTGAACACAAGGATCAAGAGCAGTAGGGGTGAAGCTATGCATGGTTTTCAGTGGATGAGGATAGAGAGTCACTTCAGAGAAAGGTGTTTTCAAGCTCGCGGTGCCATGAACTTTAAAAGGCTTTCGCCGACTAATCTGAAAGTGGATATTCCGCGTATGCCCAAGAAGAACCAACTAGCTGCGGCCATCGAATCTGCTGACGTGTACAATAAGTGGGCTAACAGCTCTTGGGGAAGGAAGTTGATTGTTCAAAAGAAGCGTGCTTCTCTCAATGACTAGGAGCGCTTTAAAGTTATGGTTGCTCGAGTAAAGAGGGGCGCTGTTCCGTTTTGGAGGGCATCTGCCACACAGAAAAAAGGGGAAGCCGTTTTGTCCATTTTTGGGGGGGTGACTCTGGGGAGTGTGGAAGTAATTAAGAGTATTAGAGGGCTCGTAAGGAGGCAGTGTGAGGGTTTTTTCGGTGGCCACAAAAAAGGGAGGGATCCGTTTTGGGCCTCTTTGTCGGTTGTGCTCTCATGATTTAGGCAAAGGGGGGTGGGTGGTGGTTTGCCCACCTTTTGTCAGAGTCAGGGAATGGCAGAGGGGTTATGCCCTCCTAATTAAACACGAGGAGCTCTCTGGCTTTTTTTTCCTTGGGGGGGGGGGGGGGCGATCATTTAGAGAAGGGAAGGTAGAGGTAGAGAGCTATATCATCTGTTCGTGGGGGGAGATGGAGGGCAATTAGCAGAAAAAGAGGTAGCTTCGGGGAGCAGATCTCCTTCGTTTGTTGTTCTTCTTTGAAGATCGCATAGAGGCAAGGAGGGAAGTACAAACGACAAAAGGGGAGAGGTGGTGATTGCTAGGATCGCTCGGGTGCACAAAGTCTGCTGATCAAACAGAAGGAGATGGTATGAGCCAGACTACCACATATGCTGCATGAGAAGGACGGCAATTCACGCATGATATTGGGGGGGAGGCCATGTTATGATTGGATATGGGAGTTCTAATCGTTCGTAGAGAGACTTCATGATCTGATCCGACTGAAGGGAAGAAAGAGGTGGCAACGTCAAATTCTGTGCCAAGCGGCAGCTGATTATATGCTCATACTGATGCTCACTGACACTCCTTTCTGCGACATCAATTCGATTGAATTATAATTCTATTGATGTACATATGCAAGGTGCTTACTCTGCCAATTTACAACGTTGCCAATTTTTGAAAACTCTACTCTGTCAGAGGAAGTCGTATGCTGTTGTGAGAGGGAATCGAGGGATGGTCTGCGCTCTTCCCTACTCAACTCTCACTATGCCAACAACAAAAAGCTTTGATTTATTGTTTGAATGGCCATAAACGCAATCTGTGAGAGCTACATATTAAGAAGGCCAAAATCTACTAGTATTTCTCGCATATCATGTTGCAGGGGGAAATGTCAATGACTATATCTGACAACTTGCTGCGCTCTTCTCCAGGACTAAATTTCTTTGGTGAGATCATTGATTCTGATATTCTGAATGTTATCTGATTCTGAACGCAATAGAAGTTACATTTATATGCGCTTGTTTATCTAGAACTCAGTGACTCTGATTACTGTCTAATTTCTGTGACTCTGATCTGCAATGAAAAACTTCGAAATGATTTTTTTGATAAAAAAGATGAGAAGTACATCAGCTCAATCACTTTCTTATTTCATGTCTCATTCAAGGTCAGCTTACTTATCCAATTTAATGCAGTCATTCATTGTTGCAGACAGCTGTCCTTTAACGTTGTCAAGTGAATTTGTTATCTTGACTTCAGAATGTGCAAAGCCATGTAGAAGATTTATTGATGGTTTACTGTTTTGTTCCACGTAATTGCGATCCCAGATCATATGCTTTGTGTTTTCCAGAGTTCAGATTATCTATTAATGATGCAGAAAGCTATCCCGTTTCTGTGATATTGTAGAGATCTACCGTCAAATGAAAATTTTTCTTTAAAAAAAAAAAACAGTATTTAATCAGGCCACTATATGTAAGTTGTGCGTGCATCGAAGTAATTGAAGGCCATTGAGAAGACTTCGTAGATGTGGCCATTGAGGAGCCATCTTTGTCTCTAGTATCAACTTGATTTCCAGTAGCATCAATAATGAACATTGTACAGTTGGTTGTGTTCCTTTCTTTATAAAAAAAATGTACGAAAGGTGTGTGGTTGTACAGTTGAGGAAGTGCATGGTGCAAGTGTTTATGAGTGTGCATGCCTATGCGTGTGAGAGGGTGTATAAGTGTTGGTGTGTGCATGTGTGTAAGAGGAGAACGGAAAGGAAAAGAGGGAAAGGGGAAGTACGAGTGCATGAGAGTGTGCGAAAGCATAGGTATGTGTGAGAGTGAGAGAAGAGAGTTTGCTAAAAGGTAGCCACTAGAGTTGAAGGCCCCTTAGTGCAGGTATTTGCCCATATTTTCCCGCGATACATCAGAGTGTAATTGTGGATTTAGGGCGATCAAAACTAACCTAGCATCAGAAAGTTTAGCCAAATACCATTGTGTGTGCACTTTCCCTTGGATTAGGAAGGGTATCATTTTGGTGCGTTTGCCAGGAAGCATATGAACTAGTGCATAGACATAGGAAGAATCCATTGCAAGACAATTGTGGGCTCTAGGTAATCCAAGTAGATCGATTGCGAGGGGTTAAGCAAAATAAAGGCTTCCACAATCATCTTTTCCTTGGGCTTAGGAGCCTATCATTTTGGTGCGTTTGCCGGGAAGCATATGAGCTAGTGCATAGACATAGGAAGAATCCATTGCGAGATAATTATGGGCTCCAGGTAATCCAAGTGGACCGATTCCGAGGGGTTTGAACAAAATAAAACCTCGTATAATCACTTTTTCCTTGGGCTTAGGAACTTATCATTTTGGTGTGTTTGCCGGGAATAGCTTGGTACGTCTCTATAAGAGAGTGCCATAGGTTCGCCTAGCGCCACAGGTTGGCCGAGCTTGCGGACCCCAAGATCTAGTACATGAGCGAGGGGAGCTCATCGTCAGGAGCAACACAAACTCAAAGAGAGGAACGTGCTCAGAGAAGAGCCCTTGAAAGAGAAAGGAGAAGGTGGGAACCGCCAGGTGAGTGGACCTCGATTGGCTCGAAGAGATCAGCCAAAAACGTGTACTCCCATAGGAGAGTCGCGAATCAAGTGTGGAAGTTTGAAGGAGGGATCCTGAGACTACGTGCATTAAATTTCTGGGATCGAAGTGATATCGACATCACACCTCTGTTCGAAATGGCTCAGCGGATTTCGGTTCACTTGGGGGACTTCACCAAGTTTTCAGGTACTTGGGATGAAGATCCGGATAGTTTTATCCAGTTGTTTGAGGTTACTTGTGAGGCCAATGATGTAGTTGACCAGGATCAAAGGTTGAGAATTTTTCCGGCTATTCTCCATGATGAGGCAGCCAATTGGTATGGGAATCTGACACCACAAGAGCGTGGAACTTATCAGGTGCTCAAGGAAGCCTTCTTGGCAAAGTTTCGACGACAAGGCTTCCAAGATAGATTGGCCCAACAGATGGATTACTTGCGACAAGGAGTCAATGAGAGCATCGATAACTACATTCAAAGAATGGAAACGTTGGTAAGAAAGATGGGCGCCAATGCCCCGAACGATGAGACATTGAAATGAAGATTCATTTCGGGATTGAGAGATCCTACGGCACAGCAGCATATCAGCCTGACAAGACCTGTGACTTTAATGGATGCTAAGGAACAAGCGCGGCTTTGGGAGGAAGTACAATTATGCCAACAAAGGAAGATGGAGCTCTTATACGAGCCTATGGGAGGCCCAGGGAGCATACCGATGAAAGATCCGGGTCAAGGAAGTCCCGCATTGACGACTCCAGCTTTTGTAGCTGCCACTAGTACGCCAGGTGAGGTAAAGCCTGCGCTAACTGAAGAACGAATATTGGAATTGGTCACGCAAGCTATAAAAGCTACCACAATGACTCAGGAGACATACACAGTAAAACCAGAGGTCACAACAAACCCAAATCAAGTGTTTCGATCAAATACATGGTGTGGAAAGTGCCATGGTTATGGCCATTTGGCTTCAGAATGCCCTACAGTCTCAAGGGTATTCACAGATAGGTCACCGCCTAGAATGCGTTGCACTTTTTGCGGAAGAACAAATCACACGGAGGACCGATGTTACAACAAGAGAGCCTATGAAGAAAGGAGCATGAAATCAGGAGATACAAGAGAAAGACCTTACACGGGATTGCCCGCTCAAAGTGTCCCACCTACATCTCGTTGGGAAAACAGACCTACTTATGGATATGGTGCTCAGGGTCAAGGAGGAGACTATCCAAGAGGAGCCGCACGTGATCAAAGAAGAGATGGTCCAATCCAGTGCTGGAGATGCCATGGCTTTGGCCATACTCAATCTAGATGTCCAAACGAAAAGAAACCAATTGATTATACCCCACTATGTAGGTACTGTAGTGGGGAGGGCCACTTTGATGAAGATTGTCCAAAACGAAGAGCCGCTGCTGGCAAGGAAAAAGGACCAGTAGGGTCCTCGAATTATGTTGATACTCAGATGCATTCCACAACGAGAGCTCAAGAGCATATTCCTACAATCGGAGTAGTGTTCAAGACACCGAACCCTCAAGAAGGCTCTAGCTCGTCAATGCACTTTGTGGATGCTTACGAAGCCAAGAAACCACATAAAGATCCAACTGTGGCAGTAGTCACAAGGACTCAAGAGTATTCGAAGAAAAATCCAGGAAACGAAGGTGAAGAAGGGAGTCGGGAGAAGATTGTTGAGCATGAAGAGGTAGAAAACCAAGTTGGAGGATTTGCTGAGCAGCAAGAGCTGGAGGATGGGGAAGAGATTGAGATTCTTCCACCAGTGATCAAGGAGTTTGTGCCAGGCATAGCACCATTCCCCGAAAGATTAAGGGCTCCGAAGTGTAGAAAGGAAAGACAAAGTTCGGAAGAAGTAGATATTGTAAAGTTGCTTGCTGATACGAAAGTCACGCTGGACATTGGCACATTGCTGAAATGTTCACCTGCCTATAGGAAACAATTCTACAACGAATATATTAAGAAGCCGAGGAAAGCTCGAGATAAAAAGAGACAAGATAAAGATGTCCAAGGAATCATTCAAAGTATTACGACGCAAATTGATTCGAATGCTCCAGCTGTGACGGTCGAGATTAAAGGATATGTAGTTCCCGGTGCTCAGTTAGATAGTGGAGCCGCAGTCAACCTTATGACTGAGTTCATGATGAAAGCTTTGGGCCTCAACCACATGGAAGAAACGCCGATGTCCTTGAGAATGGCAGATCAAACACAAGTGAAGCCTGCGGGTCTTTTGAAGAATGTAAGCACAGTTGTGGGCGGTTTAGAGTTTAAAGTTGATTATCTGATAGTAAGACCAAGGACCTCAGAGGCTACCTTCTCGATCCTACTTGGACGGCCATGGCTGGTGCAAGCCGAATGTGTGCATGACTAGCGCACAGGTTTTATTTCAATAGGGCCAAAGTCTGATCGGATTCAGTTGCAAGTATCCCCACCCTCGAGCAACAAGAAGAAAACAATAATAGTCGATGAGATGGAAAAGAAAGAGAAGGAGAAAGCAAGGCACGAGATTGCACGAGCTAGGTTTTCTTTGAACACGGACACCTACAAGAATCTGCTTCAAGACGGGTTCAACTTGCAGCTCTTTAAGAATCAAGACACGAAGATGGGAGAATATCAAAATCCATTGCTCTATAATGACGATTCCGATCACGAATTGCTAGGATGGTTGACACATACAAGTGAATTTGAGTGCTACATGTTGAGTATAGACGCAAAGGAAAATAAAGCTATTCAATCCCTGGAGAAGGGAACTTCAAAAGAAGAGCTGAAACTGGAGTTAGCTCCGACAATGGAAGTGCAACAGTTGAGAGAAAGGGTTAGAATGCTAGAAGAAGAGCTTCTAAGGAGAAGTCGACAATCAGACAGAGAAGCGGAAAGTAAAACTAAAGTGCGGGAAGCCATTGCAAAAGCTGAACTAAAGAAATTGGGTGCGGTTGAAAAAGAACAAAACACTGATTTACTGGCCAACCATGCACGCGTGATCGGGGAACACATTCCAATCACAACTTTATCAAGGAATAAAGAATATTCGCGAGAAGCTCAGTTGGAAAAATGGGAAGTTTTTCTAGAAAAGTTCTTGAGCGTGGGGTCAGAGCTACCAGATGGAGTACGAGATTATATTAAAATGACACTCAAAAATTTCGGCAAGGCCTTTGCATGGTCATACAGTGATCTGAGAGGAATCGATCCCCGAATCTGCCAACATTATATAGACTTGGAAGAAGGCACACGACCAATATGTCAGCGACTTAGGCGGACAAATCCAGTCTACTCGGAATTGATCAAGTTGGAATTGACTAAATTATTGGAAGCAGGATTCATATATCCCATCGCATCCAGCGAATGGGTATCACCAATTGTAGTTGTTCCGAAGAAAAATAAGAAAATCCGTATTTGCATAGATTATCGAAAGTTGAACGAGCGCACAAAGAAGGATCACTTCCCCTTGCCGTTTACTGATCAAATCTTGGACAGAGTGGCTGGCCATAAATTGTACTCATTTTTGGATGGTTTCAGTGGGTACAACCAGATCCAAATCCATGAAGAGGATCAATCAAAAACTACTTTCACCACAGAATGGGGAACGTATGCATATCGTGTGATGCCATTTGGATTATGCAATGCACCGGCCACATTCCAGAGGGCAATGATAGCTGCATATCAAGACTATTTGCAGGATTGGATGGAGATATTTCTCGATGACTTTGCGATCAGAGGCGACGATGAAAACATGATGGAGAGGATCGAAGCTATTTTAAGAAGAAGCATTGACAAAGGCATCGCATTAAATCCTGAAAAGTGTACATTTGGAGTACGAAGAGGATTGCTTTTGGGACATGTTATTTCCGAAAAAGGGATTGCGGTTGACGAGGATAAAGTGGAAAAGATCGGACAACTTCCACCTCTGCAAAACTTGCGGCAACTCAGAGGATTCTTGGGGCATGCGAATTATTATCGACGTTTTATATTAAATTTTGCATCCTTAGCGGCACCACTGATGAATCTTTTGAGGAAGGACCAACAATACCAATGGACTGAAGAGTGTCAAGTTGCATTCGAATTGATCAAAAATAAATTGATAAATGCGCCAATTTTAGTAGCACCTGATTGGACGAAAGAATTCCATGTGCATACCGACGCTTCTCATACTGCGGTTGGAGCAGTACTATGCCAAGTCGATGAAAAGAAGTTGGACCACCCTATTTATTACGCAAGTCGCAACTTGAATAGCACTGAGAGGAACTACACGACTACAGAGAAGGAATGCCTCTCGATGATCTTTGCGGTGAACAAGTATCGGCATTACCTGATGGGAAAGCATTTCACGTTTTATGTGGATCATGAAGCCCTAAAGTATATCATTAATAAACCCGAGCTATCAGGGCGATTAATGAGGTGGATGCTACTCCTCCAAGAATTTCAGTTAACAGTGGTAACCAAACCAGGCAAAGCACATATATTGGCCGACCATTTATCTCGAATTGTTAATGAGGAGCCAATCTATGGTGTGCCCGATGATGCTCCTGATGGGCATCTATTCCAGGTTGATGCTTAAGTACCTTGGTATGCCGACTTGGTGAACTTCTTATGCACCACTAAATATCCGCCAGGAGCAAGCAAGAGAGAGAAGCAAAAATTTTTAGCATTGGCGAAGCACCATAGCATTATTGGGGGGCAAC
Source organism: Ceratopteris richardii (assembly GCA_020310875.1). NCBI lineage: Eukaryota > Viridiplantae > Streptophyta > Polypodiopsida > Polypodiales > Pteridaceae > Ceratopteris > Ceratopteris richardii. Next base: position 6,301,477 of record CM035422.1, on the reverse strand, counting down.
TCTATCGATATTTTGTTCATGAGAGCATTTATCGGAGGTGTCTCGAGGAAGAAGAAGCAAACCTAGTGTTGAGGGCTTTGCATGACGAACCCTGCGGTGGACATTTTGCTGGTGAATTGATGGCAAGAAAGATTTTATTGGCTGGGTATTGGTGGCCAACGCTGTTCAAAGACTCGCACACATACTGTAAGAAATGCGACAAATGCCAACGAATGGGCAAACCCACATTAGCACATGCTGCTCCTCTCACACCGGTGCTTGCTCTTAAGCCCTTTGAGAAGTGGGGAATTGATTTTGTGGGGCCTATTGATCCTCCCTCACGACGAAGATCCAATAGGTATATTCTGGTCTGCACTGACTATGTTACCAAGTGGGTAGAAGCCAAAGCTCTGAAGACTGACCGAGCCGTTGATGTTGCTAAATTTTTGTACGAACAAATCATCACCCAATTCGCATGCCCGTTGGAAGTAGTAAGTGATAGAGGAACCCATTTTGTCAACGAACTGATCGAAGAATTAATGGAATTATATAAGATCAAACATAGAAAAAGCACTCCATATTACCCGAGGGCAAATGGACAAGTGGAGGTCACCAACAAGGTGCTGGAACAGATTCTGACAAAGACAGTAGCTGTGCATAGGAGAGACTGGGATGAGAGACTTTTGGAAGCCTTGTGGGCATATCGAACATCCTACCGAGTGACGACTAAGAGCACTCCGTTCTCCCTAGTATATGGCGAGGAAGCCATCTTCCCCATCGAAAAAGAAGTGCCGACATTAAGAGTGGCTATCGAAGCCAGGATGGGAGAGGAAGAGTCATTAAAGGAGAGGTACATACAACTGGTCAAGCTGGAAGAAAAGAGACTCATCGCACAACAAAGTTTGGAAGCTATTCAGAAGAGACGTAAGGAGAGGCATGATAAGAATCTCAAGACCTATGCGATTCAAGAAGGGGATTTGGTGCTAGTTTATGATAGTAAATATTATAAATTCTCGGGGAAGTTACAGACAAGATGGGCAGGACCGTTTAAGGTGGTGGAACTCAACTCCAATGGTTCCATGCAAATTCAAGATTTAGGAGAAGAATATGCTCCCGTGAAGGTTAACGCGCTTAGAGTTAAACCATATTTCAAGTAGCATTAGGACGGGAGAAGCCAGACGAGATCCAAGCAGAAGGACGTAGTAGACTCCTTGTACATACATGTATAGTTATATATATATATATATATGCGCATATAAACTGTTAGGAGCTAAGTAACAAAATGGCAGATCAAATAACGCAACTCTACTTGTACGAGCTAAGGATATATTTCTCGGACCAAACATTCGCCCACATGGACATAGATGTCGACGACTTTGAGACGGAATATGATGTAGAGGAAGCGCATTGGCTGGTATGCTTTATAAACCAGGGTTTGGGTGTGGTATTTTACATTGAGTGTTTTGAGGAATACCTGACTCGACATGTAGGATGGGTGGGAGATCGATATTACTATTTCGATCCTTCGAGGGAAATGCCTAACGAGGAAAACGATATCACGTGGGCTTGGGCAGATGTGCTAACGATAGGAAGTGATGACGGAGCTCCTGAAGTTGAGCCTAACTCGCCCTAGGGAAGTTGTCAGGATACGAGTACGATGTGGGACTACATGAGACATCCCAGAGACTCACATTCTAGGACACCTAAGGATAGGTGCAGGAGGGACTAAGGCATAGCTGGTTGTAGTTACCTAGTGAAAAGTCAAATCGATGAATACATATGTAGTGTCTGTAATTGAGAGAATGGAGTGAAGAGGTGGTTGATCTGTCAAAGGCTAGAGTGTATATGTTTGCATGCATGTGTGGGTAAGTGGGAAAATTCCTTTCTTCCTCTCCCTAATTCTCAGGACTTGGGTGAACTAATTAACTAGGAAAAAAAAAAACGAAGAGAAAGAAAAGAAAAAGAATGTGTGTTGTTGTGATCGTACCAATGCGCTATGGTGGGCTAGTAGGTGGGTGGATTTATCCTAGCCGGGTGGTTAGGACCACGAGCCGCAGCTAGTTTCGCCATAGGCTTGGGATGTATATGTTTATGTCTTAGCTACGCACCATAACGGGTTGGTAGGTAAGTGGAGTCATTGTGGCCGGGCGGTCATGACCACGAGCCGTATCCAGCTTCGTTATGGGCTAGCTGATATATGTTATGTGTTATCATTGTGTGTTTGTGTGTTCTGCGCTGCATTGCATTGGTAGATGGGTGGAATCAACCTGATCGGGTGGTCAGGTCCACGAATCGCATCCAGTGTCAATGTAGGCCAACGTGTGAAAATAAATAAAATTTTTTTCATATGGAGTTATTCCCCACTCCTGAGGGGGAGAGAGAGAGAGGAGAGGGCGATGATCGCCTGGAAGGGAACATTATTTTCTTGTGTGATTGGTATGTGTTGGCTTGCAACAGATCAGCTCACTTTGAATCAACATTCTTGAAGGCACAGAGACTCTATATGTACTTATGGATGAGGCTTTAGCGAGGTAATGCAACGGTCTTGCTTTATAACTTGTGTGCTTTATCCGAGGGTTTTCCAGTGTGTGGGGCACTCTCGGGTTTTTATGTAGGTCTTGACTTGTACTCGAGTCTCGATGGCTTTTGTAAGACGAAGATGGGGATCCTTCAAGAGTGTCTAGTCATGGAATAATTGTACATAGCGAATGGTAGGTGCAATAATGGGGTATGCATTTTGGGTATTTTTGCATGTCCTGTTGGATTCATTTCAGTTGTTGTTGTTTATTTCGGTATTTTCTTTTCTGTTTTCCGCAATGGTAGTTGCATGTGTAAAACATGGAAAGGTATGCATGTGTTATTTTGGTTGAGACCATTTTACATAATGGAATGTATGAGCAAATTGATGCATGGCTGAAATGGAATTGCATATATGTGCATATTCTTGGATCATTTTGGAAGTGACTGATTTGTATGTATTCATGAGTGATTTTTTTTTTTGAGCACTAATAGCTTCGATGAGTGCAGGTCCACTTGGAATGATGGCTCAATGAAAAGGTATGCGAACTATTTGTAAATTGACATGTTCATGGTTGTTTGGTTTTTATTGCAGCAAGAGTGGCTCGTCGAGGACGACTTCGCAATTAAGAAGAGGGAAGTATGTTAGCTCAATAAATGGTTGGTTTTGGTGCACTAACATGCTTCCATTTTTGGAGAATATTTGTTTGGACATAGGTGTTTTGCAATGAGAATAGGTGGCCGGTGATGATAAGATCTACTCAAATGTAAACACAAGGATCAAGAGCAGTAGGGGTGAAGCTATGCATGGTTTTCAGTGGATGAGGATAGAGAGTCACTTCAGAGAAAGGTATTTTCAAGCTCGCGGTGCCATGAACTTTAAAAGGCTTTCGCCGACTGATCTGAAAGTGGATATTCCGCGTATGCCCAAGAAGAACCAACTAGCTGCGGCCATCGAATCTACTGACGTGTACAATAAGTGGGCTAACAGCTCTTGGGGAAGGAAGTTGATTGTTCAAAAGAAGCGTGCTTCTCTCAATGACTGGGAGCGCTTTAAAGTTATGGTTGCTCGAGTAAAGAGGGGCGCTGTTCCGTTTTGGAGGGCATCTGCCACACAGAAAAAAGGGGAAGCCGTTTTGTCCATTTTTGGGGGGGTGACTCTGGGGAGTGTGGAAGTAATTAAGAGTATTAGAGGGCTCGTAAGGAGGCAGTGTGAGGGTTTTTTCGGTGGCCACAGAAAAGGGAGGGATCCGTTTTGGGCCTCTTTGTCGGTTGTGCTCTCATGATTTGGGCAAAGGGGGTGGGTGGTGGTTTGCCCACCTTTTGTCAGAGTCAGGGAATGGCAGAGGGGTTATGCCCTCCTAATTAAACACGAGGAGCTCTCTGGCTTTTTTTTCCTTGGGGGGGGGGCGATCATTCAGAGAAGGGAAGGTAGAGGTAGAGAGCTATATCATCTGTTCGTGGGGGGGAGATGGAGGGCAATTAACAGAAAAAGAGGCAGCTTCGGGGAGGAGATCTCCTTCGTTTGTTGTTCTTCTTTGAAGATCGCATAGAGGCAAGGAGGGAAGTACAAACGACAAAAGGGGAGAGGTGGTGATTGTTGGGATCGCTCGGGTGCACAAAGTCTGCTGATCAAACAGAAGGAGATGGTATGAGCCAGACTACCACATATGCTGCATGAGAAGGACGGCAATTCACGCATGATATTGGGGGGGAGGCCATGTTATGATTGGATATGGGAGTTCTAATCGTTCGTAGAGAGACTTCATGATCTGATCCGACTGAAGGGCAGAAAGAGGTGGCAACGTCAAATTCTGTGCCAAGCGGCAGCTGATTATATGCTCATACTGATGCTCAATGACACTCCTTTCTGCGACATCAATTTGATTGAATTATAATTCTATTGATGTACATATGCAAGGTGCTTACTCTGCCAATTTACAACGTTGCCAGTTTTTGAAAACTCTACTCTGTCAGAGGAAGTCGTATGCTGTTGTGAGAGGGAATCGAGGGATGGTCTTCGCTCTTCCCTACTCAACTCTCACTATGCCAACAACCAAAAGCTTTGATTTATTGTTTGAATGGCCATAAACGCAATCTCTGAGAGCTACATATTAAGAAGGCCAAAATCTACTAGTATTTCTCGCATATCATGTTGCAGGGGGAAATGTCAATGACTATATCTGACAACTTGCTGCGCTCTTCTCCAGGACTAAATTTCTTTGGTGAGATCATTGATTCTGATATTCTGAATGTTATCTGATTTTGAACGCAATAGAAGTTACATTTATATGCGCTTGTTTATCTAGAACTCAGTGACTCTGATTGTTGTCTAATTTCTGTGACTCTGATCTGCAATGAAAAACTTCGAAATGATTTTTTTAATAAAAAAGATGAGAAGTACATCAGCTCGATCACTTTCTTATTTCATGTCTCATTCAAGGTCAGCTTACTTATCCGATTTAATGCAGTCATTCATTGTTGCAGACAGCTGTCCTTTAGCGTTGTCAAGTGAATTTGTTATCTTGACTTCAGAATGTGCAAAGCCATGTAGAAGATTTATTGATGGTTTACTGTTTCGTTCCACGTAATTGCGATCCCAGATCATATGCTTTGTGTTTTTCAGAGTTCAGATTATCTATTAATGATGCAGAAAGCTATCCCGTTTCTATGATATTGTAGAGATCTACCGTCAAATGAAAATTTTTCTTGAAAAAAAAAAAAACAGTATTTAATCAGGCCACTATATGTAAGTTGTGCGTGCATCGAAGTAATTGAAGGCCATTGAGAAGACTTTGTAGATGTGGCCATTGAGGAGCCATCTTTGTCTCTAGTATCAACTTGATTTCCAGCAGCATCAATAATGAACACTGTACAGTTGGTTGTGTTCCTTTCTTTATTAAAAAAAAAATTGTACGAAAGGTGTGTGGTTGTATAGTTGAGGAAGTGCATGGTGCAAGTGTTTATGAGTGTGCATGCCTATGCATGTGAGAGGGTGTATAAGTGTTGGTGTGTGCATGTGTGTAAGAGGAGAACGGAAAGGAAAAGAGGGAAAGGGGAAGTACGAGTGCATGAGAGTGTGCGAAAGCATAGGTATGTGTGAGAGTGAGAGAAGAGAGTTTGCTAAAAGGTAGCCACTAGAGTTGAAGGCCCCTTAGTGCAGGTATTTGCCCATATTTTCCCGTGGTACATCAGAGTGTAATTGTGGATTTAGGGCGATCAAAACTAACCTAGCATCAGAAAGTTTAGCCAAATACCATTGTGTGTGCACTTTCCCTTGGATTAGGAAGGGTATCATTTTGGTGCGTTTGCCGGGAAGCATATGAACTAGTGCATAGACATAGGAAGAATCCATTGCAAGACAATTGTGGGCTCTAGGTAATCCAAGTAGACCGATTGCGAGGGGTTAAGCAAAATAAAGGCTTCCACAATCATCTTTTCCTTGGGCTTAGGAGCCTATCAGTGGAACTGTTGATTACTGGGCATTTATCAGTTTGGATAGAAGTGTGTCTTGGCTAGCAGATGATATAATTGCTGCCTTATCTCATAGATGTCAAGAACTTGGCATGAGCATGGCATCCACAACTATGGTTTCCTCATACTATGGTAGGAGTGAAGAGCTTGAAGGTCTGCAACTTGAATGATGCATAACTATTGCATGTACGAGAGCATCCAGGGAGATATCTGCACGAGGTAGCTCTGGTACCCTGCAAATCTTTTTCTCGAATGTTGTTTGTCAAGGAATATAAAGAAATTCAATTCTCTCTATTTGACAAATGATGCTTTGAAAAGAGGAGACAGAATCAGCCACTCAAAAGATCTCATAAGTGGACCATCAACATGGACATTCAACAATGTTCCATCCCAAAGGCCGAGTGTACAACACGAAAAGATGAACATCGATCGCCCTTCTCCATGATAAGTATCTTTACTTTGGAAAATTCATAACCATGATAGCCTAGGAAACCTCTTCGTCGGCATACCCTTGAGCACTTAGCTCAAGAACCCCAATTTTTGCACCATACTTCTTCCGATGCATTTTCCAAGTAAGCATGCATAGGGCTACATTACCAGGCCATGCACAAGGCACATATTTTCCTCAACCCATGCACGAACACACTTACCCATCATCCTGTAGGGGCTACTATGAACATCAACTTTGGAAGATCTAGAGGACATCAACGGAGACTCACAACGACACAGTCATGCTGGAATCAAAGGAAGAAGCACATACCAAGGGACTACAACTTGCAAAGACTCGCAGTGATAAATAAGAACCAGACACATCTGGAAGTCAGACGACTTTTGTTCATACAGAAGGGACACTCCCTCTCAAGGCACTACTTGGAACAACCACTACAACAAGAGTCTGTCAGGGACGACAGATTCGAGAGGGGGGGGAGTGTTGAAGCTCAAAGTCAAGGACAAAGCATGGAAGCACATCAAAAGGTGGACACACAAGGAAAGGGAGCAAGTAGGGAGCTCCGAGAAGTGTATGTCAAATTTTCAGAAGAATCCCCTACAAAAATAGTGATTTTCATCACTAAAAACCATTGTAAATACCATTATCTATTTTTATAACTCCATTTTGTTCAAGCCAAGGAGTCCTCGAGCTTGAGGAGTATTAGAAGTACCATCGTACCAATTTTCATAATTTTTAGACTTCGTTTGAGCCCTCAAATAAGCCCTGGAACCTAATTTTTAACTAGGCCGGACACTAGGTCTGGACAGGGCCAAAACTAGTCAAAAAACTATAAAAAGAGCTAGAGAGCTCATTTTTGGGTGGTTAGCTTGTTAGAGAATACAGCTTTTGTAAGAAAACTCTTTTGCAATCTAAGCTTTCCATTGTTCCTCTCTTTGATCTTACTTTGTGCGTGTGTGTGTGTATGTGTGTGCATGTTTGTGTGCTTTCACTCATGCACTTGTGCCTTCACTTGCTCGTGGTCTTCATACCGGTCCTCACGTCTCCGCGGATTGACAAGTAAAGGAGGTGGTGCTTACGCTTGAGCTACACCTGCTATTTGCCCCAGGTACGGTCATCAAAAGTCAAATTGGCCTCAAATATAAAATCAGCATCTGCCAATGGTCCTGCTAGCCATTGAAACCAGTGAGAATTGCGATGAATCTTCTCAGTATACCCTCTAGGAGGATCGTCAATAGGCACGGGTCCTGGGAAACCTTGAAATTCTGGCGGTGGAGCCGTCGGATGGGGCTCAGCAAGTAAATCACCAATAGTAGCCCTGGGTATACTGGTTCCAGTTTCAGATGGTCCTTCTTCGGTTTGCATGATGATTGACGTGCTAATGGAAAAGATCTGCTACAAAAGATTAGCACATTAGTATGGAAATTAATTATGATCCCATTAAAGTGAGACTGCAATCTCTTTCCATAACCGATGTGTAACCCGTGTAGCCGAGTGTTGTGATGTGGTTTATGCAATGATTTTTGCAGAACTAGTGCAGGTCTCTAGACACCTATATGTTTTCAGATATTGCATGCAGTGCTTTGATGAGATGTTATTACAAGCGTTGTTGGGTTATAATGTGTGGATTCGTACAAGGTTCAGTTGTGAATGCATTATTACAAGGTTGTAGATTAATCGGGGTGGGAGTTATGTTAGATAAGGGAGTTGTAGAAGGTGTCTGGATACGTTTCGGTATCCACTTCCTAAGAGTTCGTGAGCGGGTGATAGGTTTCTTTTCAGGGACTGAAGTTGAGATGTGGTGGGGTTGAAGGGTGAAGAGATTTCTGAGGGTTATATATTACATGGCTTGACGGTTGAGCTATAATACACTATTTGGGTATCCAGATCTGCGTGGGTGTGGGTCGGTTTGTAAGGTACTTCTTGGCGATCCAAACTTGTCGAACATTCGTATTCGTAGAAGAAGGTCGAGTAGACTTTGAATACTGTCTCTGCTTCTGCTGAAACTTCTTCTTGTCATTGTCTGCATTGTTGAAACTTGTCGGTGGTTTCTGTCCTTTTGGCACCCATATTTGTCTGGTGCCTTTTGCTCTGTGGTGTTGATACTGCAACTTTCTTTGTGTCGTCTGATATTGTCGTCGGCCTGGGTTCCTTTGTCGTGGTTGACTCCGTAGTGGTTGAGGTTGAGAGGTCAGATGGACACTCTGCTTTGGAAAAGAAGGGAGGTCCAACACTTGCGAAACCTACCCATTAGGAAGTGCTCCATTTTGTACTTTTAATCTAGGCCAGTCCGCAGTAAGTGTGGAAGGATGGGCACCGCAGGGTGTTTTGCCCATGTGGATGCTGATGAAGTCCACCTGACTGCTGATCGTCCCCATTTGTCCGCTGATTGTGCCCATTTGACCAAGCGCTAGGGTAATTGCCCCTTCTAATTTGCAGGAAGACCAAGGGAAAATCTCCTGACGTCCTTTAGAGTGACAATTGTCCATCGCCAAGCCCGCGTGGGTTGGTGTAGACATAAACCCGTCTTCCGTGGCATGCATTTCATAGGGTCTAGGGTTACAAACCTCAGTCGGAATGCCATTAGGGAAGTCAAGCGGTATCACTCGCTTTTGATCTAAGGTTCCAATCTGTAAGGAGCCTTGTCTAAGATTTAGGTCCACTGAGTGATCGTATAACCAATCTTGGCCAAGGATTAGGGGTTCTATCAGGTCGTCGTCATGGCACACTAGTAGTTTCACTGTCAAGGTCACTTCGTTTATGAGGATAGGAAGGTCCACCTCACCCATGCAAGGGGTTTCCATGCCTCCTAGCCCTATGAGGTATGCCTCAATTGGCCGCATTTCTATTCCTGAGTCCTTATAGTGGGACCATCTAATCGCACTGGTCGCAGCACCTGAATCAATTAAAGCCCTGAGCTCTTGGCAAGGGTTGCCGTGCGCTAGCCTGACTGTAATGAATGGTCTCCTGTCCACTATGCTAAGGTGTGTACTTGACTTTGCTTGACACATGGCCATGGGGTATCTGGGTGATGTTTCTAGATGGTTATAATGTTCTCTCCCTAGTCCTTGTCTTCTTAGCTTCATGCACTTAATGCGTTCTATGGCTTCTGCCTGAGCTTCAGCTCGTATTCTATTTTCTTCCTCCTTATGCTTCTTTGCCAACGTGAGTCGTCTAAGCATATCCTCAATAAGAGGTTCTTGATATATCTTGACTCTACAGCCACTAATGTAATTAGGCATTATGTCTCCTTCTAAGGTGGCTAATTGTACTGCTCCACTTGTTGAGAGGCTGTTAATGATCATAGGTCCATAACCTTGCTTTTCTAACTTTCGTGCATGCTATTTCGTGCATGCCATCGCGTCGACGCTGCCACGTGGCAAGCTAGGCCATCACGACAGTTCGCTCCCTCGGACCATCGCGACACCTCGAAAATTGAACCATCGCGATTGGCTCACGCCATCGCGCCGGGACCATCGCGATTGGCTCATGCCATCGCATCTATGACCATCGCGACGGTTCACTTTGGACCATCGCGACGGCTCACGTTGACCGTTGACTAACGCCATCGCGATTGTTCGCCGATCGAGCCATCGCGATCGTTCATTCCAGACCATCGGGACAGTTCACACTCACACCATCGCGACTACTCGAATTCAGGCCATCGCGACGGTCCCAGACCATTGCGATTATCTCAGACCATCGCGATTGTCCACCCCAAACGAAATTTTTGGAATTGATTTTTTGGTCAATTTTGGGGCTATTTTTGGCAAATTTTTGGGTGATTAGACTCATAGGAGACCCCTTAGATCATATTTGGAGAAAAACCTGTTTGTCAGTCTTTACCCCCCAGGGCATAGTTGGGACTAGAAAGCCAGGGGGCAGCATAAAAATTTTGGGCAAAAGGGAAAGGAAATTAAAAGGTGTATATACTCAGGTGCTTGATCATCCATTGTGAATTGGTCTAAACATTGAATTTTTCAGGTCTAGCAAGGACAATCAAGGGCATTCAAGGCAAGGCAGTGAAGAGCATAAAGCTTGGGAAGCGCGGCTTCTTGGGCATCAGAGCAACCAACAAAGCCGAGTCGAGGTTGGAAGATTACTCAACCCCCTCAGTCAATTCTTAGCTTAGGCTAAATGGTAGCTTTGTGGATTAACAATGATAGGAACACATCAAGTATAAGAGACTTAAATTTATCAAGTCCAAGACTAAAGTGAACGTGTGTGAGACGAAAACCTAAAGGAAAATAACATAAGTCTGACGGAACGTGAACTCAAAGTACCACAGAAAGTCGAATCCCTGACGCATACATCTAGAGAAGAATCTAAAGGGGTTTAAAAAGAATCAAGAAAGTAAGAACAAAGAATCATTGATGATTTGAGCGTGTACTGAGTGTGCAAGGAAGAAAATTCATGAACCTTAGATCGGCCAAACATATAGGTAAGTCTGACCGACGAAGCCTTAGATCATCAGAGGCAAGTGTAGGCACTACTGCTCGATCGTGGGCTCAACAATTGAACACAAACTACCCCTACGAGAGCTAAGATACGAGTGAATCGAAAATGGCTTTTAGCACGGAAAGACCAGAAGGAGGGTCAAATGTAGCATATTTAGAAAGACCCAAAGGACCCTATAGGACTCAGCATATTTAGAAAGACCCAAAGGACCCTATAGGACTCAGTTAGAATTTCTCCGAACCAACCGCTTAGGTGCTCGCATCTATGAGGATGGTTTGCAAAGACAAGTGGTGCAAATGCACAATCCTGATCAACCCATTGGATTGGAACGTCCAGTGGTGAAATTCGAGAGAGATGCGTACATAGACAAAGAAGGAACGATGTACATCTTAAGTACTCAGCCAAACAATACAAATGAGTTTGGTGTAATTCAGTTAGAGACAGAAGCTAAATCCCAAGGAAAAGAACCATTATAAGAACCTAGGACACCTAGAGGGAAATCTGTACTGACACAAGTACTAGTGCCAAATTGGACCTCAGGACAACAGGAGCATAGAGTTGTTTGTGAATAAAGAAACTGACAAAGCATTTTGGAGATAACGAGTTCAAGGACCCGGATACACCTGGAAAGGTTGAATACCTGGATGAAACTTCAGAAAGAGTCTTTGTGGTGCCAAACCACGCTAGAAACACATACACATGGAGAGGCGAGATGGTATTCCCTCTATCACGAACAAACGTAAACGTAAGCCAACAAGGGGCAGGAACATCCTCAGCCCATGGCATGCAAAGAGGAAAGAACAAAGAGAGACCCGAAGTAAGCTTCAATCATCCCATAGGGAGAGACAGAACCACCATAGACACGGACAGAGTGGAAAGACAAAGAATGCCAGGTGGTAGAGATGATTTTCCTCTACCTATACCACGTGAACACGCAAGAATACTGAGACCCACTCAACTAGTAAAATCCATGAAAAACTATTTTGATGGGACTAGAGATCCCTACGACCATGTTGCAGAATTTAAGCAAGTGCTCAGAGTAGAGCAAGTAGAAAACATGTTCACGCAATATAACACATTTGGACTAACGTTAAAGAATACAGCTTTAACTTGGTTCCAACCTTTGCAACAAAGGCAATTTAGAGACATCCATCACTTTTTAGAGTCATTCATTACTGAATTCTCTAAAAGTGGGATCAGACATGACACGTTTTCGTTGATTCATAATTTCAAACATACCCCTCAGGAAATAGTTAGACTTGCAGGACGTAGGTTTAGACAATATATTGAAAGATGTCCTATGTAAGAGCTACCCTCACAAGCCAAACAAGTGTCATTGTTTCTAGATGGCTTGTTGAGCTCTAAACTACGCTCCTATGTGTACTTGAGGAACCTAGAACACTAGAGCAGTGTGTAAGAATTTGCATAGACATTGAGGACAACTTAGGAGACGAGCTGGAACTCTCAAAGGTGTCTATAAGGACTCAGACTGTTCATGTCTAGCATCCACAAAATTGTCTAGTTCGATAGAGGACCTAGCAGAAAAAGTGGCCCAGAAACTAGGAGTTTCTAGTAAACAGATGCCCAAGTTAACAACTAATGTACGTTGTTACACCTGTGGTGGGAATCATTTGGCAAATGTGTGCCCCAATGCGACACAACCACAAGCCAACCCTAGTGGCCAATACTGTACAATTGAGAGAAGATACACAAATCATACGGCTCAGGACTGTCCATACAATAAACAGGCAGTGAGGCAGAACTACCCACAAGCATACCCGCAGCCAGGTAGGTATCAAGGCCAATACAATGCTTAGCCTTATTACTATAGGCCTCCTCAGAACTACCCTTATCAGACTCAACATAGACCTCAACCTGTTTTAGCTCAGCAGCCACCCCACCAGCGAATGTCATCTCAGTTAAATATGTTGTTGCAGAAGAGAACCTAAGTAGGGCCTTAGTGACTTCTTCACCTTTGATGACAGAGAGTGACCCGAACTCAAACAGCTTTGACTCTACTCATGTAGATAGTCCACCCGCGTACTACACAGAGTCACCAGAACACGTGGAGACATATCATTATGATAGTCCACCAGTGGAACCTAGTTGGGAGCCAGACTACGCGAATGTGATGTACACAAACCCAAATCCACGACCCCAATTGAGACAGCAGAGACCACAGGGCCCTAGAGGACCATGCTTTAGGTGCCAAGGAGATCATTTCATAAAGGCTTTTGTGCCGATTGTGGTAAAGAGCACATCATAAAAGATTGTCCCAAGAACCCTGTTAATACTTCAAATGTGACACCCATCAACGTGATAGGTATTGTGCACAATGCAGATGGATCAAACCCTACATATGTGCCTATCCAAGCTATAACAAGAGCCCAGGCGCTCTTACAGAACCAACAGCTTAATCAGGAAAAAATAGCCGGAACTAGTGAAGTTGGAGAATCTAGCAGTAAAAAGACAAAATCTTGGAAATATTCCAGAGAAAGAATTAAGAGAAAATGGAGCAAAAGGATAACTGAGTTGGAAGGAAGTCTCAAGGAATCTAGAGCCAAAATCCTAGAGTTGACTTCACATGAATTGAATCAAGAGAACCTAGCTCAGAAATCAGGATCAGTTTTAGCGGAACCCATACCGAAAAACCTAGACATGATGTTTCGTGCATATCAGACTAGAATAAACGAAGGACCTCAGATAGCTGAAATGAGTAAGAACTACCCTCGAGAAGACCTAGAAATTGAGAGGACTAAGCTTTGCATGAAGATAGTAGAATTGGCACAAGCAATGTTCGAAGCCTCTAGATATCTAAATTGGAATACCATGGCAAAACCTGAATTACACTTTCAAGGATTAATGGAGAGGCTAGAATATTTGATTGATAGCAAAGAGAAAAAGGATCATTATAGGAACCCCATTGTCCCAGAGACACAGGAAAGGAATGCACCATCCCTGTCTCAAGTACCCAATACAGAGAGTCAAGACAACTTGTCTTCCATACATAAATATTCACATGAGTTTTTGAGAGAAATCCAAGAAGAGAAATGGAGAAAAGAACAAGAAACTCATCCTCCTATTCAAGAGATAGACGACTTGCAGGAACAATTTCCCCAAGATATCCCCTCTATTTACGATGATGTAGAGGAAGAACAACTGAGTGAACACACAGGATTTGAATCCAATTCTTTGCAAGAATTACCTCAGTTCACAGGACCTTGGGAAGACAAGTCTATTAGCATGAGAGCACCCACGATAATAGTGAGGAATGAAGAATCAGTGATCCCTAGAAACACGGAAGTGTTCAAGAACGCTAAAGTTCAGTGTCACCTCACGCTTGAGGAATTGTTGAAGGTTAAACCAGAACTGTGGAAGCACGTAGCAAATCAATTCCCTGAACTTGCTACTACTCCCTCTCAGATAGGAACACACAAGAAGGTACCAGAGATACCTGTAGAAAAGATCGGAGATGTAAGCGAAGGAGAGGAAGGTAACACTTATCTTCCAATAACCCATCAGGGCTACACCACAAAAGCCATCTTAGATTCAGGAGCCGGAGTAGCCATAGCTACCACCGCTTTATGGAAACGTTGGGGTAAGCCAACATTAAGACCCACCAGGATGAAGCTACTAATGGCTGATGGACATATAGAAAAACCATTAGGCTTACTAGAAGGCATATCTCTCACCACTTGTGGTGTGGAGTTTGAGCATACCTTCGTCATTTCTGACTTTGCAAAAAATCACGCTTATGAGATGATATTGGGACGACCATTCATGTGTCAGTTGCAAATCGTACAAGATTGGGGAACTAATTCTTTGTACTTGCAACATTTAGGTGTGACTACTAAAGTCAATCTTAAAGACTATTCACATCGAGATGTACTCCCAATACAATGGAATACCATCCATAAAACACAAGTAGAAACGGAATTAGTACACTCATTAGAATGGACCCCTCATGGTTGCACGAGGACACTCATTTATGGATGTGTAAAGTGGCCAAACAAGAGGAAGAACGGTTAGAAGCCAGAACTTTAGGTTCAGAACAACACCCAAGAACCCTTCAAGACCCAACTTATGCACCTCTAGTATTTCCAGATCCTAGCAACCATGGACGTAGCCATCAATGAAGAACAATGACACCCCACTGCGATGAGGATGGCTATGACATTTCAGTTTTCACGATAGAGCCAATCACGTGTGATTCAATTTTAGAAGAATATGAACCTAGCACTGATGCATTTGAGGACGTGAGTGATTTCGATTTAGAATCAATTATTATGGACCCACCCTTTGCATCAGAAGAAGAATATTTTTACGAAGTAGAAACTCATCCTCAGAAACATGAAGAAGTTATGAATGATGTGAGAATAGCCACACAAGTGACTGACAAAAGTAAAGGTAAGAAAAGAAAGAAGAAAGAAACCATGTCAGAAAAAGAAGAATCTTTGTTTGAAGTTCCTGACAACTTCAAGAAATATGAAATAGAAGATAGATGAATAATGGTACGAATGCTGAATAGAATAGCTGACATTGGAGAAGTATATGATAACCGAGAGAAAACCAAGAAAATAATAGTTGCCATAGAAGGAGAAGAAGAAAAGTGTACCTACATAGGGCATGATTTGACGAAAGAAGAAGAAGAAGAATTAGTTGCCCTATTGCACGAATATAGAGATGTGTTCGCCTGGAGTTACAAAGATTTGAAAGGAGTAGATCCAGATATATGTTCCCATAGAATCCCTATGACTCCAGATGCAAAACCTATGAAACAGAAACCATACACGTACAATGATAACTACGTTGCGAAGATTAAAGAGGAGATAGATCGCTTGATAGAAGTAGGATTCATTTACGAAATTGAGCATACTGAATGGGTATCCCTCATTGTGGTTGTTCCCAAGAAGAATGGAAAATTGTGTGTGTGTATTAACCTTAAAAAAGTTAATGCCGCCACGATTAGAGATAGTTATCCTCTTCCTATCACAGAACACTTGTTGGAAAGAGTTGCGGGCAAGGAAGTTTACAGCTTCCTTGATGGTTTCTCAGGTTATAATCAAGTAGCCATTGCTTCAGAAGATCAACACAAGACGGTTTTTGCCACAAAATGGGGCATATTTGCATTTCGTGTAATGCCTTTTGGCTTAACAAATGCACCCGCTACTTTCCAGCGACTCATGTGTCATGTTTTTAAGGAATTCTTACGTAAGAATTTGGAAGTTTATGTCGATAACTTATGTGCACATTCAAATGAGAGACATATGCATATCCGAGAGTTAAGACAAGTATTTGAAAAATGTTGAGAATATCAGGTTTGTTTGAACCCAGGCAAGTGCGTTTTCATGGTCAGACAAGGCAAAATTCTAGGCCACATTGTGTCAAAGAATGGAATCTCTACGGACGAAGAAAAAGTGAAAGTAATTGCAGATCTACCTAGACCAACTAACGTAAAAGAAGTACATGCATTTATGGGCCATTGTGGTTATTATAGATGATTCATACACATGTATGCAATCATAGCCAAGCCATTGTACTCTCTTTTGACCCATTTTGAATGGACAAATGAATGCAAGAATTCATTCAATGAACTCAAATGACGTTTGTGCTCAGCACCTATATTGACAACCCCGGATTGGAGTAAGCCATTCCATGTACATGTGGATGCATCCAATTACGCCATAGGATGTGTGTTAGCACAACCCACGAATGAAGGAAATATAGATCTCCCCATAGCTTACGTGAGCAGACAGTTGAATGTAGCAGAAAGAAATTACACCACTACGGAACGAGAAGGATTAGGGATGATCTATGCAGTAAATAAATTCAGGCATTATTTGTTGGCAAATAAGTTCAAATTCTTTACAGATCATCAAGCCTTATTGTATTTAGTCAATAAGCCATGTAACACAGGACGACTGATACGTTGGTTTCTATTACTCATGGAGTATGATTTTGAAGTAGTAGTCAGGAAAGGAAAGACACATCTCAGAGTTGATCACCTTTCAAGACTAACCACAGGAGAAGCTCCTCAAGGAATCGCTGATGAATTACCCAATGCATACTTGTTTAACCTTGAGATAGCACCAGAATGGGCTAAGCCTATAGTCCCTATTCTCACATATGGACCCAAGAATCCTAGGATAAGGATCCAGGAAGGAGAGATTACCAAATCTCAAAGATATCAAATCATAGCAGGAAGTATATATAAACAAGATAATCAAAGAATTCTTGCTTGTTGTGTAGATGAATCAGAACATGCGAATTGGTTGCAATTAGCACATGTAGGTGCATTAAAGCAACATCATTCAAAACATCGAACATTACAGACTCTGCATAGACTAGGAGTATACTGGCCTACGATGGAAGTAGACGTCTACAAATTGTGTAAAGAATGCCCTGTTTGTTGTGAAAGAGCACCAGTAGAACATGCTACATTATATCACGTGTCTCTCACACCAGAATGGAGTGAATCTTTAGTGACGTACTTAGGACGAAAATATTCCCTCAAGGAATGAGTTTAGCACGGCAATGCAGTCTAGAGCAGGAAGCTCAAGACTATTCACTTATTGGCGATAATTTGTACAAACGAGGACGATATGGATACTTAAGACAATGTGTTCATGAAAGCGATTACTTGAGCGTACTAGAGACTGCACACCAAGGTGTTGCAAGAGGTCATTTTGGACCAGATAGGATAATCAAAGCCATCCTCTTTGCAGGATTATGGTGGCCCACTCTTCACATGGATGCACATACCTATGTCAAGAGATGTGATGTATGCCAAAGAACTCAATTTCCTACTCGCAGAGATGAAATGCCATTTGTTGCAGAGCCAAAGAGCGCACAAAGGAGAGAAAAGACGGGCCCCAAAATTTTTCCGATTTGGACTACATATTTTTGTATCATATTCATTCTTGTAATATATTTTCCCTTGTAAATGCACTAGAGGAGTCCTCTAGATGCATCCCCACAGAAAAGTAGAGATTACCCATGTACAATAGTAGGAAATTAGTCTCTTAGTGAATAAAGTGCCGGTCACTTGTGTGAAAGGACCAAACTTAGGGCACTAGTATATAAGTCAAAAGTGACTCTTTGTAAAAAACTTTTTGTCATTGTGAAGAAGGAGCACTTCTGAATTTTCGAGTTTGCCTCTTTCTTGTTGATTTTGATCTTCATTTTGCTCTTGTATGTGTGTGTGATGCTTGAAATGCATGTATAGGATTGTTGTCTACCCCTTCCCCTTTGTTTTGAGCTGCTGTAGTGCGTGTGTAAGCTAGGAGAAGCTGTGGCGCGGGTATTTGTGATTCCCGTCATTCACTGTTTTTGCCATAACTTGAAGCAGAGTGGTCAGAATTGAGTGAAACCACCACCATTGGATGCGTCTCATCAAGAGCTTCGAAACGAGTACCCTATTGCCTATATTCGGAGTTCTGGGCTGGGAGAAAACCTCAAAATACCAAAACTGCTGAAAAGAGGCTTGCGGCAACACTTTCAGTATTTCAGTAGGTGTGAGAGGTAGTAGTCTTTTCTCATGTATGATTAGCTAAACCACTTCATTTTCCATCACGTGTGCACACGTCTTCATACACTTGGTAAGTCGTTCCTTAGGATTGACATTTAAATGTGTGTTAAAGATCCCACTATATGCACTTGTGTGGCAATTGAGGTATAGTCTCATTGGCACAAGTCCTTGAGTCATATTGGCTCAAGTACACACGTTTTTGGCGCCGTTGCCGGGGAGTCACTCAACCGAGGTGCCTTCGTGATGGTTATAGACCGAGTGTGATCGAATCGTACTTGTAGACGCAAATTCATCCTTTGGCAAGTAGTCCATCAGTTCAGCACTTGTCACTTCTCATCTTCGAGGTGTGTGTGATAAGTTTTAGGTTTAGGTTTAGGAGGAGGGAAGAGAAGGAGGAGTTAGGGTTAGGTTAGAAGGAGAGGAGAAGTGAGGAGAAGAGGAGTAGGAGTAGACCAAAATCCCCAAAAAATTCACCGAAATTTAGCAAAATTTCAAGTTCAGTCCAAAAACTATAAAAACCAAAAATTTTTAGTTCAAACGACACTTCTCTGTGTTTCAGTATCGTGGCGAGCAGCGACTGGTATCGTCGGGTTGGTATCGTGCAAAATAGAGCCTCAAAGCTTGTGCAGAAGTTCAAGAAGCAAACTAGATAGACCCAAGGTGAGTCCCCATTAAGATTTAATAGCTAAAACTCATCGAACATGCACAAACAAATGATTAAAAGGTATGCGCAGTATCGCAAGGGGGAAAATTTTTGAAGGTTTGCATTTTTTGTGAGAGACAGAGGCCTAGGAGTGAGGAGAAGGGTGAGAGGTGCAAGGGGTTATAAAAATTTTCAAGTTTGGAGACCTTTTGGCTTGAGTATCGCGATTGGTTGAGTTTTGGTATCGCGATACCAAAACTCCCTTGTATCGCGACACTCGCCAGAGGTGTCGTATCGTTGGATACCAGCCTTGGTATCGCGACACTATTTCGGTATCGCGACACTGAGTTGGTATCGCGATCGTATCCGGTCCCTGGTATCGTATCGTCTGGTACTAAAACTTGGTATCGCAACACCATTGTGGTGTCATATCGCCTAAGTTTTTAGTATCGCGACCTCACTTTACCGGGTGGTATCGTATCGCTTGATACATTGGTATCGCGACACTACTTTGGTATCGCGATCGTACCCTCCCCAAGTATCGTATCGTTGGTTACTTATCTTGGTATCGCGACACCGTAGTGGTATCGTGTCGCCAAGGCTGGTATCGCGATCGCGCTTATCGCGGTGAGATCGTATCGCTTGTGATCTCTGGTATCGTATCGTCGGTCTTTTTGAGATCGTATCGTGTCCCTTGTGAGATCGTATCGTGTCTTGAGAATTCTGATATCGCGACACCACTGTGGTATCGTATCGTCTGTTCATCAGGACAGTATCGCGACACTGTCATTAGTATCGTATCGCCGAGATTTTCAGGTATCGTATCGTGCATAGCTGAGGTGTCGTATCGTTTGTTTTTTGGGAGAGTATTGCGACACCAGATTGATATCGTATCGTCTGGGTGTCTGGTATCGTATCGCATAGACCTCTGGTATCGTATCGCGGTCAGTGCAGTATCGTCGAGAGCAGTATCGTCAGGAAGTGGTATCGCCCAGATTAACCCCTTCTTTTGGCAGACAAATTGAGTCATTGGGAGAGCTACCCAAGGGGAATCTAAGAAGCATAAAGAGAGGCTTAGGAGAGTGAATGAACTTGAGGTCAGGAAGAGTTCTAAGTAGTCGAAGGAGTGTCATATCTTCAGTGGGAAGTGCAGCCCAAGCTAGCCATCACTCTACCTACGCTGAGACCTCTAGTGAGTCTGAGGAAGAAGTACCCATGGCTTCGGAAGACATGCAAGGTTCCACACCAACGAGAAGCTTCATGACTACTGTGGAGGGGGACTACCGTACTTCCTTGCAGTATGTGTCCACCAATGCCCAGGAGATTCCAATCTACCTGGATGGGTTAAACAGATCGGTTGCGAGGATGATAACTTCCCAGAATGCCACAATTGTACCCCGACCTGCTGTGAAGTACGAAGGAGATGCATATGTTGACAAAGTTGGCCAAATCTACATTGTAACCGAATTCCCGGAAAGGATCAATGAAAGAGGGGAACTCTTAGACCCTGAAAACCTAGGAAGGACACAACCAGAAGAGTTTGTGACCACCCCTAGAGGCAGATCCCGAGTGTCACGTGTCTTGAGAGGTGACTTGATACCTCAAGACGACTATTTGTTAGAAGTCTATATGATTCACGGATCAAACTAATTGTTGCAAACCGATTCACCTGTTACAGGGAGAGAAGAAAACCCCATGACATTCTATGAGCTGAAAGACCCGGATGACGAGACTAGACTCACATACCTGGATAAAGATCAAAGGAGGTATTGGCCTGTGAGTGTCTTAGACAGGTCTCGATTAAGATATATGGGTACACCTGTGTTTCCTCAGAGAGAGCAGGCAACAACCTCACAAAATCCATTGGGAAATCAAGAAGAAACAGAAAATACTGCATCAGGACAGACCAGCCATAGGAGCGTACCTAATCATGCTCACGTACAATTTGCCACGCCAGGAATACAAGCACATTATCAGACCCAACCAGGGATAGGAAATCAGTACAGACCACCGGTAAGACCACGACCACACGTAGGGGGGCAGCCTGGAATGCCACCAATACGACCAGCTGTCCCTATTCTTCCTGTGATGCCCAGACCACCTGAACCGATTAGAAGGCTGAGGCCTATTCAAGTGGCAAAGTGTGTACGAAACCCTTATGATGGATCAGGAGAACCCTATGATCACATTGCAGAATTCAAACAAGTCCTAAGAGCGGAACAAGTGGACAACTTCTTTGTACAGTATGAGGCGTTTGGACTCACCCTCATAGGAACAGCTCTGACCTGGTTCCAACCCTTAGATCCCAATCAATTTGGAAACATGGAACAATTTTTTCAAGAATTTATAGGAGAATTCACTAAGAGAGGAATCAAACACAATTCAGCTTCGTTAATTCACAGCTTCAAACAAAATCCTAATGAAACGGTGAAGACTGCTGCCAGAAGGTTCAACCAGTACGTGGATAGATGCCCAGTGACAGAGAGACCGACTCAACAAAAAATGATTTTATTATTTTTGGATGGGCTCACTAACGGAACCTTAAGAACACTAGTGTACGTGAAAAGACTACAAACTTTGAGTGAGTGTCTTCAGGAGTGTATTGATTTGGAAGATAACTTGGCCGAGGACCTCAATAGCAAGTCCAGCCACACTAAATCGGACGATTCAAGGAGTACCATCTCTTCCAACTCCAGTCATGTGGAAGAATTAGCAGAGCTATTAGCCAAGAAATTAGGGGCTCAGGGGCAAAGAGCTTATCAACACCCAGCTCAAAGATTGCCTATGCTACGGAGATGTAGCTTATGTGGAGGAGATCACCTCACTCACCTGTGTGTTCGAGGAGGGGGCAGTGCACAACCAGCTTATCCATACAACAGGCAGCAACAACAAGGGACTTCTTGGTACTGTCACATAGAACAGAAATACACTAATCACACTACTGAGAACTGTCCATTTAAAAGGCAAACACGCCCTTTCCAACCACCTCAGTATCGACCGTATGGATATCCACCTAGAGACCCGAACAGAGAGATCCCAAGATACAACCCTTATCCAACACAGACGGGAGTACCTAGACCAATTGAACAGATACCATACCCACCACCACAACCAGTGCTAGGACCCCAACCGTCGCAACCTCAACAAGTAGTATCAGTAAAGTATGCGCAACCAGAAGAAAATCTAGAAAGAGCTATAGTACCAGCCACGACAATGACCCAGATAGAATCAACAAACCTTGGATACGAAACCCTACCAAGTGAGTACTATCCGTATGAAGCCTACATGATGGAATACGAACCGGCATATGAGACTACATACTATGGGTATGAAGGCTATGATCAGACTTATGGAGCAGCGACTTCCACTCTAATGTATACAGCTCCTAAGGCACAACAACCCATGAGACCACCAAGTAGACCACCAGTACAGAGAGGACCATGCTATAGATGTGGAGGAGACCATTTCATTAGAGAGTGCCATCGACCATACAACCCTCCACCACCTAGAATCTGGGAAGGATATTGCAGTGATTGCGGAAAGGAACATCTTTTTAGGGATTGCCCTAAGAACCCTGTAAAAAACCAAGATTCTGCACCAATCAATGTAATAGAGGTCATAGAAGGATCTGGAAGTGATAAGGAGTACACAGTGCCACTAAAAGCTATCACTAGAGCCCAAGCAGAACTACAAAAGGGAAAACCATCAGAAGAGGAAGAGAAGAACAATAAAATGCTAGACTCTGAGACTCAGGTAGTCGAGGATTCTGAGATCCCACGGGAAAACTCACAACATCTCAGAGTACAAAAATGGAAAGAAAGACGGGAAAAACTCAAAGAAAAATGGGCAAAAAATAAGAGTCAAGACAGAAGGAAGCAAACAAAGGAACGGGAGGAACACAAAGAACAAAGAAAACCTAAAGAGACCCCCGAATCACAACGAATCCATACTGAACGAGAAAAGCCAGGATCGATCTTAGCGGACCCAAAACTGGATGACTTGGATATGTGGTTAAAAGCATACCAAGCTAGAATCAAAATGGGACCGAACATAGAGCAACATGAAAAAATCTATCCTCAAGGGGAATTGGAAAAAGAAAGATTGACCATATGCAGAAAACTCATAGAAGTAGCACAAGCAACCCTAGAAAAGACTATCCCAACCCTACCAGAGACAAGGATTGCACAGGAACCTTATGAAGAATGCATCAAACCAAAGGATAAAGAACTTAGAAAAGAAGATTCCCAAGGTGAACAAGAGACAGCACAAGATGACCCTGTATCAGCCATACCAGACTTAGAAGCAGATTGGCCCAAGGACTTGTGGGATA